>CAWUFW010011581.1:0-603488 GCA_963921515.1 Calotriton arnoldi | reverse complement strand
GAGTGGTGGTGGTGATGTAAGTGGTGTGTGTGTGTGTGTTGTTGTGCTGGTGAGATGTGTGGTGGTTTGCCTCTCCTTTGTGCTGTTTGGTAGGTTCCTTCAGTGGTGGAGTATTGCAAAGGTTTCTGGTCAGTGAAGGGGCTGGTTTTATACTCAGCTATGTGGGTGTGTCAAGATGGAGTATTCCTGTCAAGTGTATTGTGTGGGTTGACCTGGGATTTGTATGTTTTTAGTTGCCCTGGGGATGTGTCATTGGGGTGTGTTAGGAGTTTTTTGTGGCTGTGCCAGTTTAATGGGTACACTTGGTGGGCTTGTTGTGTATTATTTTTGTCGTCCGTCATAATTGTTCCGGAGCGGCCGCGGCGGAGGCTTGACAACTGCCCTTCCGCCGGCTCTCCCATTCATCACTGGTAGTGATCGCGGCGGTCGGAAACAGCGGATCGTTCCGCTGTCGCCTCAATGGTATCCTAATTTCATGTGCGGTCAATCTGCTGGCCCTGTGGCGGTTTGGGGTTTTTCCGCCACAAATTCGACCGCCGGGGATGGATTTTCACCAGCTCCGCACGCTACCGGCGTTCTTTCGTGGCATTGTACCACCGTGGTCGGATTTTTCTGGTGGTTGATCCTAATCGGACCGCCGGTTTTGCCGCGTTACCGGCGGACGGTTAATTTCCGCTACCACGGCAGTCGGAATGGTTTTCTGCCCGCCATCGTAATGAGCCCCTTAGTGTTGATTTCTGTAGGTGTCTCCATAGACACTGATTGAAATGATAGTAACATCCCTGAATTGATGTGTGTGGGTAGCATTTTAGAATTGCACTTATCATGGCCTGCTCAAAATATATAATTATTTTCTGTGGAAAATAATTATTTGTTTCTTGTTTAATTTTAGTTAGTACTTCCATATATGTGGAGTTTTGTTTATTGGGTAGCAAGGCGTAGATAAACGGATGTTGGTATTTTGGTATAGGGCATGGATAGTGTATAATTGATAGAATGGCAAAGGGACAGATTTTAAAAGTTCTATATGGAAAACGCTAATTAAGAGTCAGTTACTTTTTTTTTCTTTTCACATGTTGAATTATTTAAATGTGTATTATATTATATGTGATGTTAAATAAACTTTGTAGTTAATGTATATATAAAATTTAAATGGTTATTAATAGTGTATTTATTATTTAATGTTTTAAGATATGTTTTACTGTGTTCTAAAAATATGTTTTTGATTTTATTTTATCTGCAATGTATGTTTATTTATTTTGCTATATTTATGGCGTTTAATTTTGTGTATTTTATCTATTTTTTACTTGTCGATATTTTTACAAAAACAATAATAATGCTGTCTATAGTAATGTGATCGATATTTTGGACATGTATATTTTTAAAGGATGTTCGATATTTTAAATAACAATATTTATGTGTTCGATATTACTGTGATCGATAATATTGTTTTACAATATTTTGGGTTCGATATTAGTGTCTTTTTTAATTAAGTATAGGGTATCGACATTAGTGTCGGTCAATATTTTTGTAGTCGATAAAAATGTAGGTCGATATTATGTCTGTTGAGGTTATGTCAGTGATTCGAGCAAAATACATCCTCTGGTCCATTTTGGATGTGAGGATGCATTTATGCAAAAGAATAGGAGTACTAAATGCTGGGTTATGCTCATGTAATTCTGCATAATCCCACCCAATTTTGCAGTAATGTCACGCAATTACACTACAGCAAAGGGTCTGGTCTTTTTATCACAATGGTCCTGTGAAAAATGAGACTAATGCTCATCAGAGGATTGGCCAAGCTCTAAAGCATTAATTTCTTTCCTATCTCTCAAGTCATACCCTCCTTGTTCCTCATTATTACAATAATATTGGAATTTCTTATTTCTGGATTCACCACAGGATTTCATACACTTCCCTTGGAATGTGTCCTGTTTTTTTTACTCTAGAGTTGTATTTTCAAAATTTAGATCTGACTGAGGTTTCTGTGGCATCATGTTCATGTTGTCTATTCCCATGAAGACATAAGCATCAGAGATAATTTTTGGTAACTCCAATTCATTCTGATCCTGTGGAGATATAGTATGGCTTTAGAAGGTGGCCATCAAAGCTGCTTTGCTTTAAATGTTGGCTAATAGTATATTGGCTACAGTATCTATACTGACCATCAGTTTAATCTCCAGGTCCACTGTGGGTGAGGGATGCTGTTCCTCTTGCACCTGCTTGAGTACCACTGGTAACATGGCTACAGATTGTATCATCCAGTATTTATACTGCAGAGTTGAGTGAGAATAAACCACCTCCAACTTTCCTAGCTATCCACAATGGAATTTCATTTTGTTTGATGGTACATTGCCCCTTTATTGCATGTGCAATTAATAGCAGTGACTTATGCAAGTGTCCGTGTTTGTAAAGGGCCCATGACCTCACTGCCCATCTTCTGTATTACAAATGTCATGGCTGCAGCCACACATTCCTGTTCAGGGCTTGCACAGCTGAAAACACGGAAGTGAGGAAAGAGGTCAAGCTAGGGGATGTGGTTTAGTCTCTATGCATTCCCCTGCATCAGTCCTCCTCCCGGAAGCTGTGCTGTTCGTGGGCAGGTTTCTCGTCTGCGGCAGCATAAAAGCTGCACTCAGGAATCCGTCTTTGCCTGTAATTCTTACCTTGACATATCTTACCTTGCTTCACCACGGCCTCACTTCTGCTGTTCTCACCTTTTCGGTAACAGAACTGCCATTAATGTGACCAATGCAGGGATTCCCTCAGTCCTTCAATGACTGCTCATGTGCTTTGCTGATTTACTTGGGATGCTTTCAGTTTGGGAAGTTTCCATCTTCCTGTGTCTGTGGAGACAAAAAGGTACAAAAAGTGTTTACCCACAGCTGCATGATCTAATTTTGTAAGATGCATGCATGCAAATAATTCTGGATATATGCTCACTGTCCTGCATTGGGATCCCACTGACCTAATGGGTATTGATATGTGCTTTCGGCAAAAGAAGGAAAAGACTGGTAATGGATATGTATCCTGCTAAACACAGTGATTGAGACAGTTGTTTGTTTTCAAAGACTTTTTGAGAAGCTCCTGGGGACATACTCAATCACCTACACTGCATTCAGTGGGTTACTGCCACTATATACAATTGGGAAAGTGGGGAGGTATTAGGGAAGAATGCCCACTTACCAATTGTTAACTTATTTTTTGATTTGTTCATGCTTTGAGGTGAAGGTTCTAAAGGGTCCATTATATTTTGTCTTAAACAGTCGTGGCTGGAGCTTCGCATTGGCAGGCACCGTGGCCTGTCGATGGTGCATGAAATTCAGGTCTCGCTACGCCAGTCATTCCTGGTGGGTGCCACAGCATGAAGAGTCCAGTGCAACGACGCTTCACTATTAGCGGTGGTCACAGGTGGCAGAGTCTTTGCAAAAACATGCCTATTCGTGGTCACAAAAAGCCCAAACCTTCAGAATATCACCTTTCTTCACAAAGAAATGCTCTCTAATTCCAATTAAGGGTCCAGGGCCTGGAGTGGCACCTCTTGGGGATTATGGACTCACACTAGCAGATTCCAGTTGCAGGTCTAGGTAGGTCCACTTGCAGCAGGTCAGCTGTGCATTTCCAAGGAGGCCTCTGGAGCTTCTTGTGTCCCTGTAGCTCAGAACAGAAGGTCGGCCAGCTGACCCTTGGAGTCACTCAGGTTATCCTAGGGTGAAGAGCATAGGTCCAGTCTTCCTTCACAAAGACCAGGGTAGGCCTTAAGCAGCAGAGCAGTCCCCTGGAGAACAATGCAGGCCTCAAGAAGCAAGGCAGTCCTCTGGTAGCAGCATGACAGTCTTCTGAAGAACAGGGTAGGTCTCAAGCAGCAGGGCAGTCCTCTGTGGAACAAGGCAGTCATGCTTCTGTATTCCACAGGTACAGGAGTGTACTGAAGATGTGGTTAATGAGGCCCAATATTTATATCTGGTGCCTGGTGGGGGGTGACATGCTGGCTACCACTACATCTGGTTTCAGAAAGTTCTTCCCTTCCTCCGCCAAGGCTCCAAGTAGTCTGGGGTAAGAATAAACTTGTATCAAATTCCTCTGTGAGTGTGCTGGAGGCAGCCCTTTGAAATGTAAGTGGGGCAGAGAACAGCTCATCCTCACCATCCTGGCAAGATGGCCCATCCTTCTAACAGCTAGTCCCCCTTTGTCTCACTGGGAGAAATACATAAAGGCCAACTGCCATGGTATTAATGGTCATGTAACCCAGTACACATGCTTCAGGCACCACATGGTTAGGACAAGTAAATGCCAACTTCCTAAAAGGGGTATTTTCTGAATTGGAACTTAAAATCTGACCTAATTATTAAACAGGCTTTAAATTCATTTGAGTCCAAATTTGGCATTCCTATCCATTCCCAATCAAACGTTAATACTCATTAAAATGTAATAAGCTAACTCAATGTTATCCAATTGGAGAGATATGCCTTGAAGCAGTGAGAAGCACATTTAGGAGTTTCTTACTACCAGGACATATAAATCTTAAAAACATACGTCGTATTTTTTAAATACACTGAAGCCTGCCCTATGAGCTGTTTAGGGCCTACCTTAGGGGTGACTTATATGTATGAAAAAGGAAGGTTTAGGACTGGTAAAAGATTTATTTTGTCAGGTCAAAATGGCAGTTTAAAACTACACTGCAGGCTGCAATGGCAGGCCCGCAACATGTTTTAGAGTGCTTCTTCAGTGGGTAACACAATGAGTGGAGAACACAATGTAGACAGTCCTCAATACCATTTCAGTTTCTTTGAGCACTGGTATCCTCTTTCAGGCATCATCAATTCTGAAATATTTGTGGGGGTGATGCAATGCTGTTCAACTAGATGTAAAATGGATTGTTTAAAATGAGTAGAAACTCACAGTTGTTCTTGCCCAGTATCACAGGTGCACACACTTGCATAAAAATGACCATTTTCAAAAGGTCAAGTTCATTTCAGTGTAGAAGTCTTTCACAGCTGTTGTAATGGTCTCAGCATGACAAACACTCACCTTCACTATTGCCCCAAAAACTATTTTGTGTCCACTGATATCACAGATTGTACTTGAATTTAAGGCTGAGCATTTTGTCAATTGAAATAGTGGTGCTCTTATCAGCTATCAAAGTGTGATATCGAGCACTGAGAAGTTATGTCGTGACTTCAGAGCATATCACGCACTTTATATGCTGGGATTAAGAGAAAATTATGACAGTGTTAAAAGAAAAACTGCTAGGGCCACAAAGCAATGTGATACTAACAGGAAAGCCAGGAGTGAATGATGTTATCATATGTCACAGTGGTACTTGGTGGACTTGTAAACTACAAAATTTAGTTTAGTTTCTGGCTTTCTCCTTTTTTCTTCCAGTCAATTTTCTTCATGATGATGGCAACTATAATAGGTCTCACTCAATAAGTGCAAGGTCAACTTTCTCTTAATGGTACAAAATTGTTTCATTGATGAAGTTTTAATTTGGCATCACACAACACATTGTATTTGCTCTGATTAGGTTTAGCCTGCGGGGAAAAGCAACATCAAGAATGTGTGTCCTTGGGGCACTAGAGAGTCGGCACACAAGATGGCCGCACTGACAATCTTCCAACATTATCTTGGCTATCCTGGTTCCATTGTGGCTTAAACACAAGCCAACTGCTGTGTGGTAACTGCAGTGGTCCAGCCTATGCCATAGTTGGGTGAAATCATGCTGTACGGCTGGGGCAGTGCATATATGCACACAGCTGCGAGGCAATTATGGTGGCCATATGAGATACTGAGATGCCATGCTACGCTGCGGATCTGCAGTGAGTGACAGCTGGGGCCACAGCTTGGAGACACGTGGCTGCCATGGCGGTGGCCCGGTGGCTACAATTTGTGCCCACCCCCAGAGGCCAGTCAGACTGGGAAAATGGGGAAGAGGAGCACAGGGAGCCAACCACAGTCTGTGCAGCCCGGTGCCTGCGGCCTGAGTGTGGTGGCATGCCCAACTGTTGACGATCATGGGCACCTTGGGAGAGCTGAGACAGGTGCCCATCGCTTGCTCCCCCATCGAGTTGGACTGGACTGGACTACGGAAACACCCTCTACGCCGGGATCAACAAGTCTCTGCTCCAAAAGCTCCAGACGATACAGAACTCAGAAGCCAGACTCATCCTCGGCATCCCTCAACACGAACACATCACTCAACACCTGAAGAACCTCCACTGGCTCCCCATCGAGAAGAGATTCACTTTCAAGATACTCACCCACGCCTACAAATGCCTCCACAACACCGGACCCCAATACCTCAATGAGAGAATCTACTTCTATGTACCCAAGAGAAACCTCCGATCCGCCGACCTCGCTCTCACCGAAACCCCACTCATACGCAGAGCCAGAACAGGCGGAAGAACATTCTCCTACATCAGAAGCGCCCCCTCCCTTTGATACATTTAACCACCAAATTCTGGTCCACCATCTTAGAGGTGTGGGGGTGACCGGTACAGCCTTATCATGGCTGCAATCCTTTTTGGAGGAAAGATTTTTCCAGGTGTTTGAGGGCGAGGCCATTTCAAAATCTGTCCCCTTATATTGTGGAGTTCCTCAGGGCTCATCCTTGAGCCCCACTCTTTTTAATGTTTATATGGCTCCGCTGGCAGATATTGTGTCCCCCTTTGGGGTTCACATAGTGACATATGCAGATGATACACAACTGGTCGTAGCACTGAATCACTCTGACCAGGTGCCCAACGGCCTTCGTCCCTGTCTTGAGGAAGTCGCCAAGTGGATGAATCTGTCGCATTTAAAATTGAATGGCGACAAGACCGAGCTTATGGTTCTTGGCAATCCTCTGTGTTTTAAAGCAGACACAATGTAGCCAGCTTGTATGGGCCCTGCCCCCGCCCCTAAAACCGAGTTAAAAAGTCTGGGTATCTGGCTGGATCAGGACCTCAGCTTTAAAGTTCAGGCCAGGAAGGTTGTTGCCTCTTGTTATGGCATCCTTAGGATGCTTCGCAAAGTGCTCCCTCTTCTTCCCTTCCAGGCCAAAAAGCTGATGATCCAGGCACTTATCCTATCTAGGATAGATTATGGCAATGCCCTATACCTAGGCGCGCCGATCTCGGCAATTGCGAAACTGCAGATTGTGCAAAATTGCGCAGCAAGGATGCTTATGGGGATCCTGAATCGACACTCTGCAAGGCCCGCTCTGCATTCCCTCCACTGGCTCCCTGTTCAGGAGAGAGTCAATTTCAAGGCTCTGTGTATCACCCATAAGTCGCTGGAAGGGAGTGGCCCACCAATCAATAATGCTATGATTCAGCCCTATCGGGCGAACATGCAGCTGCGCTCAGATGAGCTTCACCTGGTAGTTGTACCCAGGATTAAGAAGGCCAGCAGTGGCGGCCGGCTTTTTTCCTATAATGCCGCCAGACTCTGGAACTCCCTTCCACTGTATTTACGAAAGGAACCTAATCATCTGGCCTTCCGGAAACAGTTAAAGACGTGGCTCTTCCCCTAGGTGTTTGTTTCTGCCCCAGTTACCTGCTTCAGCGCTGGGATGCCTCCGGGTAGCCATGCGCTTTAGAAGTGCTGTTTCATTCATTCATTCATTCAACATCTTCAGGAAGATGCTCAAGACCTGTTTTTTTGACTGAACGGAGCTGCTTACCCCCACCCCAGCGCCTTGAGACCCTCACGGGTGAGTAGCGCGCTTACAATTCCCCTGATTGATTGATTGAGTTAAATGCTGTGAATCTCTGGTGGCTGCCTGGGGGGGAGCTGAAAGGAGTCCTGCTGGCCACGAATAGGAGCAAGCTACACAGTGTGCTACAATATGCCCATACGCAATGAGGCCTAGGACATTTGCCCAATCCTTACAAGACTTTGCTGAAACCTGAGGGCCTCTAGGATCACTGAGGGAGGCCTCAAGTAGTGAAGCACAAGCTGGTGAGTCCCCATGCAGGCCCAGATCTGGGGAGATGTGGGCAATGCTTCAGTAGGGAGTTATGACTTTCCCCCCTCGCATAGCTGAAAACGACTGTGTGTGTAGCACACATCACATTGCACCATTATGTGGGGCCTTTACAGAGGTACACAGAAAGAGACTTGCTGCAATAAACAGAGAGCTAAATGAGGCCACAAGAGCAGAAGTTTAGTGTATCTTGTTGCTGATAGGCGACTTTCATTGGTACTGGCCCTTTGAATTGCCACATATGTCACATTATCGCTTGTGGGTCCATGTTGGAACCACTGGGCAGATATATCGACTTCTTTCTGAAACCAATTGCTGAGAACACGGCAACATACCTTAGGGATACACTCCAAACCATTAATTTGATTGACCATTTTCCCTTCAACCCTTAAGGAGCAACTCTTGGTGACATGCGATATTGTATCGTTATATACCAACATTCCGCAAGGATCGGCACTCGAAGTAGTGAGATATGTTCTGAATCAATGACCAGCTCCTATGGCCGTGCCTACGGACTTCCTAATTGGATTAATTTCCATTGCAATGATGAAGAACTTTTTCTTCTTCCAAGGCAGCTATTACCTCCAGACAAAGGGTGTGGCGATGGGGGCTTCCTTCGCACCTGATTTGGCAATTATCTTTATGGATCACTTCGAACAGACATTCATTTTCAATGCTGACAACCCTTTTCGTGATAAGGTAACGCTGTGGAGAAGATATATTGACGACGTGCTCATGATATGGACAGGCAACAGTGAGGATCTGGGTTCTTTCCATGTCTGGCTTAACCAGAGGGATGAAGATATCCAATTTACGATGCAATCCAGCTCAAGCAGGATGTACTTTCTGGACATTACCATCTACAGCGAGGATGAGAAGCTACATACAACATTGTATCGTAAACCAGCAGAACGCAATTCTCTCCTAATGTACAACAGCCACCACCCACGTGGCTTAAGAGATAACCTACCGGTAGGGCAGTTCCTAAGGATTCGTAGGAACTGCTCCAAGAAGGAGGACTACATGGTAGAGTCTGAAGACTTGAGGAATCGACTCTTGGAGAGAGGCTACCCGAATAGACTGGTAAAACGAGCACAAAAAAGAGCCTGGTATAGCCCTCGTGATGCATTGCTTACAATGAAGGATCGAAATGATAACCTGCAGCAAAGAATGATTTGTGTCACCACATTCTGCACCGAGAGTAACGCTATCAAGAAGATTGTGAATAAGCACTGGGGTTTGGTGTCCGATGTCATTGAACAACCTGATTTACCAATGCATTCTTTTAAGAAGGCAAAAAGCGTCAAAGATTATGTGGTTAGTTCTTTCCTTGAGAGTCCAGTGGCACCTTCCATCCAATCCTTGTGGAACCTACCTGTAACTGTGGGCCATTTTAAGTGTGGCCAATGTAAGGCTTGTGCCACTACGATCCAAACAAGGAAGTTTATCTACAAGCAACATACAATCACCTTAGAGTCATTCACCAACTGTAACACTAGTAATGTCATATATGCCATTGTGTGCCCCTGTGGGCTCCTATATGTTGGACAGACCCAACAGAAAATCAAAGCATGCATACTGCAACATTGCAGTAGAATAAGATGCGATGTACAGGGGGCACCCCTAGTTGAACATTTTAAAACAGCTGCCCATTCGTCGGACGACCTCAAATGGGTAGTCCTTGAGAGAGTAACCTTGGGACCCAGAGGGGGCAACATTGGCCCAATCCTGAATCTAAGGGAATACAAATGGATGACACGCTTTGACTCTATACATAATGGATTGAATGAAGTTGAATCTAGTCATGCCCAGCTAGCATGTCTTTAATAAGGGGCATGGGTGTATCTTATGTGTCCCTCTTCTGAACGCATGATTAGCGACCTCTAAGGGCCTTTTCGCCATATCTGCCTGACTGGCCGCTTTGTTAGAGTATCCTTACGTGCTTACCTTTCCATGCCTGAACGTTCAGATTCACTATTAATTATGTTACTATGTACACAACATGTTTGGTGTCGCCATATTGACAATTTCGCATGAAGCTGTCCACTTAGCTGTTGCAATGGATTACAATATGTCACTGAGTCGCAATGATGTGATGTATCTTCTTTGAGACATCTAATGTTGTTTTTCAGACACTCTACGCACACTGTTGGGGGCGTTATTTGAACTACTGCTCATCAATGTATGTATGTATAATGTTCGCAACTGTGAGAGCCACTGATTTTAATTTTTGTGACCTACACCAATCTTCTGTCACCCGTAATCATCGAGAAAAGTTTAGTTTTTCTTCTCTTTTTTCAGATTGATATCCCGTTCAGTTTTTAAAAAAAAGCATTTTTACACGCTGCCTCTTATGGCTTCATAACTTCACCGTTTTTTAAACTGGTTTTTTGAAGGGCGAGTATATCGTTGCTTTCCATTGCAACCACAGGTAGACGTGGATGTTGTTAGCATCCAGCTGCTGCTATGGCACGTGACACACGTGGATTTCTTCCATGAGAGCTCCCTTATATATACTGGGAAGCTTCTGCACCAGTCTTCGACACTCCATTCCGGACACGACTAGACGTGGAGCGGTAAGCGCTGTGTGCTAGATACATTGTACCCCCGCCTTGACTTTTAAGTGCGCGGTCGTTTTCTTTTTTTCCCACAGCCTTTCCCCCCGCTATTTTTACCTTACTGGTACGCTTTCTCATCTGACCATAGACACTGCAGGCTGATACATCTGCGCCTGTGTAAGGAGCTTATTGAGGCCCTCTGAAGCATCACAATAATTGAGCGAACTAAGGCCCCCTTATGCATCGCTAAGGCAGGTATGTCCTGATATAGTCTCAAGGTTATGTGGTGGTTATTTCTTTTTAAATATTTTTAGGGTCCTGTGTAGTTAGAGATATAGTTTCTTTTTCTTTGTACTTCTAGATTTTCATTCTTGAGGTCATAGCGGATTGTCACGGTCTATGATCAACTTCAAATTTGATGGGACAAGTACGAGTTCATTAGAGGAACACAAGTCTCTGTCTACGTGAGTAATGATCGTAGGGATTCCTTCCTAGTTCTCATATAGGCCCTGCACCCACATCACTTGGGCTGGCCGCTATTAAACTACACCTTACTTTTGCAGGTGCAGTTACTCCGCTCTCACGATATTGGAGCCTCGTGCCCTATATGCTATTTTGACGGACCAGTCTCCGCAAGGGCGTACATGGTAATTAAAGGACCTATGGCCCATATTTAATAAGGTTTCTATCTGCCGACTCCCATGAGGTTAATACCTATTATCATATTTACCCCCAGGTGCCTATTCCCCTCTCCCAGTCCTGAGGAAGACCCCTCCATAAGGTGTTAATTTACCTACAGAACCTCTGGGTCGAAACGTCGACATTGCTTGTTTGTGCCAGCATCGAAAACAACAGAAATTGTTCTACTGTGTTTTTCCCTTTTGTATGCATGGCTAAAGAAATAGATGTATATATTCGTGAATCTGTGCGTGAATAAGGAGCCACTATTTTGTTATTTGAAAAATAGATGTGTTTCTGCCATTATAACTTCACTCTATTCACCGTACACCCCCCTTCCCTCTTGGCACGTGTATACAAATCTGTCTTGATGATATGATGTTTACGTAATGCAATATAGCAGTGTGATTAAATAACACTGTTCCATTCCATTTTGGTATTCTGATTTCTTGTATGACTATTGACAATATATGGTTATGTAATTTTTTCATTGTTTAATTTACTGTATACTGGGATCACTTCCTATTGTACTGCCTGTTACCCAGATCCCAGTATCTGTGGGTTTACCCTTTTTACGTAATGACATTATCACTTGAGGCATAACAAATTACTTGGCGCCCTGTCTTACAAAGATTGCCTCAGGAACGAGAAAGTATAGAGATTGCGTGCCTGCTGCTACAGACAGTGGTGGCTGTGCTGGGCTTGTTGCTCAG
This sequence comes from Calotriton arnoldi, assembly GCA_963921515.1. Classification (NCBI taxonomy): domain Eukaryota; kingdom Metazoa; phylum Chordata; class Amphibia; order Caudata; family Salamandridae; genus Calotriton; species Calotriton arnoldi. The sequence goes on along the minus strand of CAWUFW010011581.1, from coordinate 591,573 downwards.
ATATATTTGGAGCTTGGTCTCTAATGCTCTGACCCATGCATGCATGTAGGGGTGAGGCAGGTCTGAGGAACTGGCACATACTGGTGATTAACTGTCTTGAGACAACACACATCTGGAGAGCCCTCGGATATGCGCAAAAACTTGCGATATCCCAGCTGGTCGCCCAGGCTGGTAAGATAGTGAAGCGTGCCTGGTGATGGGGAGTGATACTGCACATGTCTGTTTCACTTTAGTATTTCTGCCGGTACACACTGTAGTCTAGTACTAGGAAGAGCCTGATCCCACGCAGCCTAGGTGATTTCTTTTCTTCACAGTCAATATAGGAAAAATTGACGGCTGACAGGCCAAGCTACATATCGATGCACGGAGGGTTACATGTGGCATTGGGACCTCTCCTGATCAGCTTAGTGCTGCAGACGAACCACTGGAAACTCCTAGGGGTGCAGTGGACATGACGTTGCTACTTCTGGCTATGCAGCAAAGCCTTACCTCTATCAAGACAAAAATGGATCCCATGTGCACCAGAATGGACTCCATTATGAATAAATTAGAAAACCACGATGGTTGCATAGTTGAAGCTGAAAAAAGAACTTCCACAGTTGAGGATGTTGTCTCAAATCGCAGCAAACAATTGCTGAAATGGAGAAAGTGCTGAAGTTTATATCTGCCAAAAACGAAGATTTGGAGGCAAGGTCTCGCAGAATTAACCTACAGATACTGGGGATACCAGAATCTACAAATACTGGGAAAATGGATTGCTTGTCATGCTTTTTGGTACAGAATCATTCTCCAAAATGCTCATTGTTGAACATGCCAATTGGGCCTTGATGGCTCGTCCACCAGCCGGTGCCCCAGCAAGGCCGATCCTTGCTAGACTCTTGAACTCCCGCAACAGGGAAACTGCCCTCCAATAGGCACGGGAGAAGCATAATCTACAAATTGAGGGCAACATTGTGACCTTATATCTGGATTTCACTTTAGCAGTGCAGGAGGTGTGGAAGAAATGTACTCCCATAAAACAGAAACTGAGGACGGCCGCCATACCATAGGCGATGCTCTACCTGGCTTGTCTTTGCATCTCCTTTCAAGGCAGCAGAGACCATATCTTAACTTCTCCTCAGCAAATAGGTGAATTCATGCACCAAATTGCTATACACTGCTCTCCAGCAAAATCACCGGCTAGATTATTTCGCCGCTATCGGAGCCAGGCTGTCTATCCGCCCAGAACCTTCACAAATGACTCTAAACCTCTGAACAGTGGTGGTGTGCGTATGCCCCTGGTGCATGCCCTGGCTGTGTTGCCCTTCGTCGGTGACTGGTGAACAACTCACATGTGACCTATATGACTCTCCTTCCTACCTTATTATTATTTGTTGGCCCTGCTCTCTCTCTGCAGGAGGCCGAGCTGAGGTGCTGTGGCTCACATTAGGCAATTCATACTCCCACTCTGGATAGCCTTGCATATATGGATGAACTCGCCTGGCTCTTTGGACGACCCCCTACTGGAGATCCCCTAACTTGCTCAAATTTTAACGTACTGATTAGGTATGGGTGACCTTCTTCTAGGTGATGAGACTTCTTTTCATAAAATGCCCCACCTGCTTCTCTACCCCTCCTCTCACTCACTCCCCACACTTCTGCCCGGTCTTTCCATTTGCTTTTATTTTTCTCTCTTAACACACCATCGCAGTACTGTTATTATCGCTGTTGCTATGTTAAGGGTTTTTTGGGTGGGATGTATATACTTGACGGGATTGGGCCATCAGTGTGGGAGAAGGGGGGACAAGGGAATGTTTGAACCGTTAACAAGTGTACATAATCTATATCTGGTGATGCCACACTGCCCATATTGCACTGACATGTGCCTCCATATATCATTTGTCCCATACATGCCGTATCACCCACCTTGAAATTACTAGTACTGTCACCAATCAGACTATTACCACACCGGTGAAATACAATTGCATATCCTGGAATGTCAGAGGACTGGACGACCCTCCATAAACGTAGACATATACTTACCTATTTAGAGAGGCAACATCTCTATATCACCCTCCTTCAAGAATCTCATCTTAAAGATTCAGCTCACACCACATTTGCTGCCCTTTGGACCTCCCACATTCACTTTTCTATATTTTCCTCCTGCGCACTGGGACCTATCACTCTCATTCAGGAAGAGGTGCCGTACATGCTGTTGGGTGGTCTAAATGATGATGACGGGTGATATACATTGTTGTGGGGCCGACTGGCATCAACAATAGTCACTATTGTTAATTGCTATGGGCCTAATGCTGATGACCTGGCCTTCTTTGATAAGCTCTTTGGGGCGGATTGTAGGACATTGGTTCTGCACACATCCTATGTGGTGGAGACTTTAACATCACACTGAACAAGGTCTTAGATAGGTCATACGCCCCAGCCACATATCATGGTGCGGCAGCAAGGCACATTTGAACCATTATGGAAGAACACAACCTAATAGATACATGGAGGACACTCACCTGATATGGAAGGTACCTTCTACTCTGGAGTACACTATAGTTGGTCGTGATTTGACTATTGGCTGGTGTCCAGGGGCTTGGGTAGCTGAATACACAAGGTCACATACCTAGCATGCACATACTCTGACCACTCCCCGGTCTTGCTGGAGCTGTGTCCCCCTGCCATTGCCGCTTCAGGAGCGACATGGAGACTGTTTCCTACCCTGATACCAGATATCCCCTTTTGAAAAGAACAGAGGCAAGAGATCGCAGATTTTTTCAGTCAGAACAATGAGTACTATGTGGGAGACTTTCAAAGTCACCATACGAGGTGCATGCCTGGCCAAGGGTGGAGGGGTACTGAAATCAATACCTGATCAGCTTAGCAAACTGGACAAGGACTTTAAGGTTCTGGAGACTCGGCAGGTTAGCTCTGAAGACCCTGAGCTCTCTAAACAAATCTGCCAAACACTATCTGAGTATCGGGAGACAGCGGAGAGGGAATGCCTTTTTCATGGAAAATATGTCAGGGCTTATGCATACAGCGAAGGGTGAACACCCAGGAAATACCTTGGCAACCATGACACGTAAACCACGATTTACCAATGATGTCCTGGCGATACGGGATGTGGGTGGCACACTGATTCAGGATACACCCAATATACTAACCGCATTTTCCACATTCTATGGTGCCCTATATTCATCTTGAAGGCCACAGAATACAAACATTGATGCTTATCTGGCACTGGGATGGCTAAATGACATGCAAAGAGAATTCTTGGCTGCAGAGATTGAAGATGATGAGATCAAGGAGACCATTGTGCAACTCCAATCTGGCAAGGACCCAAGGCCAGACAAAAGGCCTGCAGACGTTTATAAAACATACATTGGTGCACTGATTCCAATCCAAAAGTCGGTATACCCGGAGGCAAAGGAAATTGGCATCCTCCCGCCCTCCATGCGAGAGACTATGATTATTGCCCTGCTTAAGCCTGGGAAACCCCCAGACCATTGTGAATCTTACAGGCCCTTGTCACTAATTAACACTGTCACCAAAATTCTCTCACAAATTTACTAGCCAATCGTCTTTCTCTACCTGACTGCCTGACACCTATCTGACATTTCTGGTTTGGCTAGATCAATCAGGGGTTTTTTCCCAGACGGTCTACATTGCATAACTTGCGGACACTGTTTGCACTATTGCAAGACATTGATCCGGATATTGCTGTGGTAGCGCCTTTCTAAGATGCCACCAAGGCTTTTGATTAATTGGAATGGGATTATTTAATGGTAGTACTCCATCGGATGGTATTCCCTCCATCATTTCTAGCATGGATAGCCCTTCTCTATTCACAACCCATGGCAAAGGTCAGAATTAATGGTGCAGGCTCATGGCTGTTTACAATCTCCAGGGGCACCCTACAGGGTTGCCCATTATCGCTGTTGGTCTTTGTCTTGGCAAAGGAGCCACTGGCCACAAAGCTCTGCCAACATCATCGAGGATATGTACTCAGATACCCCTCTCAACATTTATTAGTCTGCTTATATTCGGATGATATCACAATCTATTTGAGGGATCCGCAGAACAGTTTAAATGAGGTGCTCCATGAGTTTGTTTGCTTTGAAGGATTGTCAGGCATCCAAATAAACTGGGGTGAATCACAACTATTCCCTCTCACACCAGCCACAGTCAGGTTCACTCCAGATTTCCCCTTTCAATGGTGTTTCTCTAAATTGGATTATCTGGGAGTGCTAGTGTCCAGTGACAAAGAAGTTATAAGAGTGAATTATGGTGTTGTTCTTTCCAAAATAACAGATAGCATCCCATGCTGGATTTTGTTTGCCTTGTCCTCAGCGGGACGTATCTCACTCTTGAAAATGATTTTCCTGCCAAACTTCTTATACTTATTTCTCAACATCTCTTACTCCCCAGGGAGACACTTCTTTCATGCTCTTAAAGCACAATTGATCTGTCTAACTGGGCGGGTAAGCAGCCACGCCTGAAATGGGACACCCTCACAAGGCCGTTTGCTCAAGGAGGCTTTTAAGCACCAGATATGGAGCTTTACTATTTATGTTCCCAGGCGCACTATGCCATTCACTGGTATAAGCCCACCCCATAAATACTGCATCTGCTGATTGAACAAGGATATATGGCCCCTATACCTCCCTCTTCCTACTTTGGATCAATGATGACCTCTACCAATTAGGCAGGCGCCACGGTCGCAAGTATGTCATCCGCAAGGTACAAATTTGTCAGAAAACTAGGCAAACCAAAGCTTTATTCTCCACTTGTGCCACTGCCGTATCACCCGTCATTCCCAGTTACACACAAAACAATTTTCAGATAGATGCTACTGAAATATAGTGTAGCTTCATGGGGAGATCTATACCGAGTAGGCACTTTTGTCACCCAGGAGGTATTCTTTGAGGGGAGGGAGCCGAGCCCCTTAGATATTTTCATATACCTACACAATATATAAAGTGGAAGATGCCACTACTGATTTCTCACAGGAGCCCCCCACGGTATACACACCTAATACTGTACTCAAAGCAACGGATTCTAGACACCTTGGGGTCGATTCCGATTCGGGCCGGAAAAAGCACCGACCGACTCGGAGCCGGAAAAATTACCGACCGACACGTACCAGTGGCGCCCGACACGCCAAGTACGATGCAAGCCACGATAAATCCGACCGACACGTCAGGAAACCAAGCCGACCGACCGAGCCGCTCGGAAAATAGCAATCCGGCCGGAAAAACACGCGAATCCAACCGACCGACACGCACCCGGAACAAATCCGACCGAATCGTACCCGCCAACTCCAACCCGCAAAGTACGATGCAAGGCGCGAAAACCCGACCGAGTCGGACGGAGGACAAGCCGTACGACCGACACGCATACAAAACCGAGCCGAAGCAACACAATACACCGCGACCGACGCGTACGCAGCATACAAAACTGCACAAACACAGCGTGAACGAAACGGAGAACACCGTACGAGACCAATGCAGGGTCCGACTCGGTCACAAGAACGTTTCCAACATACACAAACAGCACAAAGGAAAAATCACCCAAAAAAAGGCCAAACAAGCAATTAGCAAGCCAATAAATACTGGGGGGTGGGGACAGAGAACAAAGACACACCCACAACTCCACCTATATAAAGGACACAAATCACTACCATGAGCCTTTGCAAATGCCATTCCACTGCCAGCACCCAAGAGAAAGCAACCACACACCCACAGCTCACCCCTCACACAAGCCACACACCATCAGCACACCAACAAATACCTACCTCACATACACCCAGCAAAACACACACTCACACACCCTCACCTGTACACCAACACACATATCACTCACCATCACCACCCATCACCATGCCCCCCAAGAAGAATCCCAAGTTCCTAGATTGTGAATTGGAAGTCCTGGTAGACGAGATCCTCAGGGTGGAGCCACAGCTGTTTGGCACTCTGGTCCAACAGACCCCCATGTCGCAGAAAACCAAGATGTGGGAGAGGATCATCAACAGGGTGAACGCCCAATCACCATGTCGGCGCACAAAGACGGACATCCAGAACAGGTGGTATGACGTGCGCAGGAGGGTACGGGACCTGCTGAAGATAGACTACATCAACAGCCAACATACCGGCAGTGGCCCTCCTGCCAAGCCAATATACCTCAGGCCCTGGGAGGAGAAGGTGCGGGCCATCCTTCCGCCAGTGAGCGTATATGGACTAGAGAACATCCCAGAGCCTGGTGAGTACACAACAAATGTACACAATAAACTGCCACAAAACACACACATCACTGTCAAGGGGAGAGTCAAACCATGCACACATAGCAATTACACAGCAACTAGAACAGAATCATCCCAAAATGTGTATGTCAGTCAGATAAACACAACACATGCCATCAAAAAAGTCACATCCAACTGTGCCAACACATGTACAAACACAACCACAACTACAGCTAGGCAGTGGCACAAATAGAACTAACACACACATCCACACATGTAGCCACCACAACAACACCAACACACAGTGAAGACCACTCAAAGGAAGGAATTCTGTGTATGCTGGCCAAGTCAGTGTAGCCAATAGCATCATGGGAGTCGCAGTCACACATATTGCCCCCCCACAACTGTCCCATCAACACCACCCTGAACCATGCTCACATCACAGGGAGTGGAGAAGGACTCACAAGATGGCTGACACTGGCTACTGCTGTGGGGAGCACAAGGCCCTGCTGGCAACTGTGCACCAACAAACAGCAGGACACCACTGACTGACATCCTGAGAGACAACTTACACTCCCTGCAATGCAAGCACGTTCCATGGTGGGATATCTGGCTGGCTGGGTGGGAAGGGGGACTTGCAGCACTGACTATAGTCACCAGCACCTCCCCTCACACCCCCCCACACAAACTCCACAGTACCCACCTGGTAGAATGCAATGCCCTCCATCCTAACACAAGATCCCACAAAGCACCACCACCCTGGGTCATGTTGTGTGAAGCACAGGGACACTCTTGGGACTCTTAGCCAAACAACTGCCAGGACAACACTCCCAGCCATCCTGTCAGCACAGCCAGCCCACCCCACAGGGAAGCAGAGTCAAAAGGAAGGAAGCATGGGCATGCTGGGAAGGGGGTGGAGGCAATAGCATGATGGGAGTCGTAGTCACAGACATTGCTCAGCCTCACAACTGTCCCATCAACACCACCCTGAACCATGCTCACATCACAGGGAGTGGAGAAGGACTCACAAGATGGCTGACACTGGCTACTGCTGTGGGGAGCACAAGGCCCTGCTGGCAACTGTGCACCAACAAACAGCAGGACACCACTGACTGACATCCTGAGAGACAACTTACACTCCCTGCAATGCAAGCACGTTCCATGGTGGGATATCTGGCTGGCTGGGTGGGAAGGGGGACTTGCAGCACTGACTATAGTCACCAGCACCTCCCCTCACACCCCCCCACACAAACTCCACAGTACCCACCTGGTAGAATGCAATGCCCTCCATCCTAACACAAGATCCCACAAAGCACCACCACCCTGGGTTATGTTGTGTGAAGCACAGGGACACTCTTGGGACTCTTAGCCAAACAACTGCCAGGACAACACTCCCAGCCATCCTGTCAGCACAGCCAGCCCACCCCACAGGGAAGCAGAGTCAAAAGGAAGGAAGCATGGGCATGCTGGGAAGGGGGTGGAGGCAATAGCATGATGGGAGTCGTAGTCACAGACATTGCTCAGCCTCACAACTGTCCCATCAACACCACCCTGAACCATGCTCACATCACAGGGAGTGGAGAAGGACTCACAAGATGGCTGACACTGGCTACTGCTGTGGGGAGCACAAGGCCCTGCTGGCAACTGTGCACCAACAAACAGCAGGACACCACTGACTGACATCCTGAGAGACAACTTACACTCCCTGCAATGCAAGCACGTTCCATGGTGGGATATCTGGCTGGCTGGGTGGGAAGGGGGACTTGCAGCACTGACTATAGTCACCAGCACCTCCCCTCACACCCCCCCCACACAAACTCCACAGTACCCACCTGGTAGAATGCAATGCCCTCCATCCTAACACAAGATCCCACAAAGCACCACCACCCTGGGTTATGTTGTGTGAAGCACAGGGACACTCTTGGGACTCTTAGCCAAACAACTGCCAGGACAACACTCCCAGCCATCCTGTCAGCACAGCCAGCCCACCCCACAGGGAAGCAGAGTCAAAAGGAAGGAAGCATGGGCATGCTGGGAAGGGGGTGGAGGCAATAGCATGATGGGAGTCGTAGTCACAGACATTGCTCAGCCTCACAACTGTCCCATCAACACCACCCTGAACCATGCTCACATCACAGGGAGTGGAGAAGGACTCACAAGATGGCTGACACTGGCTACTGCTGTGGGGAGCACAAGGCCCTGCTGGCAACTGTGCACCAACAAACAGCAGGACACCACTGACTGACATCCTGAGAGACAACTTACACTCCCTGCAATGCAAGCACGTTCCATGGTGGGATATCTGGCTGGCTGGGTGGGAAGGGGGACTTGCAGCACTGACTATAGTCACCAGCACCTCCCCTCACACCCCCCCACACAAACTCCACAGTACCCACCTGGTAGAATGCAATGCCCTCCATCCTAACACAAGATCCCACAAAGCACCACCACCCTGGGTTATGTTGTGTGAAGCACAGGGACACTCTTGGGACTCTTAGCCAAACAACTGCCAGGACAACACTCCCAGCCATCCTGTCAGCACAGCCAGCCCACCCCACAGGGAAGCAGAGTCAAAAGGAAGGAAGCATGGGCATGCTGGGAAGGGGGTGGAGGCAATAGCATGATGGGAGTCGTAGTCACAGACATTGCTCAGCCTCACAACTGTCCCATCAACACCACCCTGAACCATGCTCACATCACAGGGAGTGGAGAAGGACTCACAAGATGGCTGACACTGGCTACTGCTGTGGGGAGCACAAGGCCCTGCTGGCAACTGTGCACCAACAAACAGCAGGACACCACTGACTGACATCCTGAGAGACAACTTACACTCCCTGCAATGCAAGCACGTTCCATGGTGGGATATCTGGCTGGCTGGGTGGGAAGGGGGACTTGCAGCACTGACTATAGTCACCAGCACCTCCCCTCACACCCCCCACACAAACTCCACAGTACCCACCTGGTAGAATGCAATGCCCTCCATCCTAACACAAGATCCCACAAAGCACCACCACCCTGGGTTATGTTGTGTGAAGCACAGGGACACTCTTGGGACTCTTAGCCAAACAACTGCCAGGACAACACTCCCAGCCATCCTGTCAGCACAGCCAGCCCACCCCACAGGGAAGCAGAGTCAAAAGGAAGGAAGCATGGGCATGCTGGGAAGGGGGTGGAGGCAATAGCATGATGGGAGTCGTAGTCACAGACATTGCTCAGCCTCACAACTGTCCCATCAACACCACCCTGAACCATGCTCACATCACAGGGAGTGGAGAAGGACTCACAAGATGGCTGACACTGGCTACTGCTGTGGGGAGCACAAGGCCCTGCTGCCAACTGTGCACCAACAAACAGCAGGACACCACTGACTGACATCCTGAGAGACAACTTACACTCCCTGCAATGCAAGCACGTTCCATGGTGGGATAACTGACTGGGTGGGTGGGTGGGTGGGAAGGAGGTCTGGCTGTCAACCAAACACAATCAATGCAGACCATGTTCACACCCCAGAGAATACATAGAAATGCCCAAATAATGCAGGACAATGTGCCACACCAATATCAACCCCTGACTGTGACGACTTAGGACAATACAATGTACAGGCCCGCACCCCGAGGCACAGTCACAACTGTCAGGTGTGTCAACCACTGATGCCTGCAGAAACATGACATACATTGTTTGTGTCTCCCAAAAACAGGTGATGATAGGGACACAGCAGCAGACGCTGAGGAGTCCCAGTCCCAGGCTCAAGAGGATGCCGAGCTCACTGGCGTCGTACAGCCTCTGTCCTCCTCGGACGATGAACAACCTGGCACATCCGGTGCAAGTCAACATGCTGCACCAGCAGGACCACCAGCTGCAGCACCAGCAGGTCCACCAGCTGCACCCCCTGCACCCACCCCTCCAACGACTGTCACCACGAATACCATCCCTGCCGACATGGACAGAATAAGGAACAACACCAGCGCAGTGACCCTGGACCAACCTGGGGCCATGGACACCACCACCACCACCACCCCCAAGGTGGACCAGGGTTATCTGTGCGTGCAACTGCACACACTGCACATGTCAGCAGGGGTGGTGGGAGGGGTGGGAGACAGAGGTCGCTGCTTGCAGACGTTGCTGGTGTGCATGAAGACCCACAACTGGTACGCATAGCTGATGCGTACCAGTCCAGCACCGGAGAGCTCAGCCAGGTAGTGGGGCTCCTCAGAGACATCAAACAGCAGCAGGCTGCCCATCATGCCCGCTTGGACTCCCACATGTCCCACGTGGAGTCACACATGTCACGTGTGGACTCCCACATGTCCCGCGTGGAGTCCAAGTGGGATGTACTACATGAGATGACGGCGGTGCACAGGGACATTTTACAATGCCTCCGCCAGATGAACAGCAACCAGTCCACACCTCCCTGTGTGCCAACAACATCTGGTACCGAACAAACTGCAACTGCCACAGGGAGGGAGGAGGACTCTGGCGGAGAGTCCCCTGCACCGCAGCAGCCTGCACTTGAGGGCCCCCCCCCAAGAAGAGGGGTCGTCCGAGGAGGGGAAAGTGAGAGGCTGATGGCCAAGCGCAACTCCCAGGAAGCCTGAACCTGTTCTGGATTTTCGCCTTTGTGCACAGACTGTTCACCCTGTTGATGGCAACACTACTCCCACACATTGCATGGGGAGTACAAGTTGGAACAATGTGTCAGACAACTGTGGCCCCGATACTGGGGATCCTGTCTACCTGGACTTTCTATTCATCTAGGAACTTGGGATTGCAAGATTCATGTACAGCACAATCCATCCTATGCACTATTATCACAGATGTATCACAATAAACACACTAATACACCATACTTGCCTCTGTCGTGATTCCAACGTGGGTGCTGTTATGGGGATGATGAACTGCAAAATTACACTGTGTATGCGAACTGCAACAGCAAGGACAACACAGGCATGTGAGTACAGGCAACGTGACACATATGAGGGAGACACACCACCAGGGCTACACAACACATACACACCTAGGCCATCTGACTCATTGCCTACACTGATGTTGCCAGGGAAGACGGTGCAATGCACAGACACCACACCCATTCCCAGTTGTAGTCAAGTAGCCCACAGGTGCAGTAAGCAAATGGCAGTCAAATGTGTGACCACAGACAACGCACATCACTAAGTGAAGCACAGGTTTATTACACAGTAGCAACATGCCGTAACCACTACAGATGCAAGGTAACCCCACCTGGTAGCGGGCACACAGTCAACAACTGTAGACAGAAGGAAGTCCATGGGTGTGGCGCACATCACCTGTAGGGACACAACAGCTACCAGCCTGGATGTGCAATCACGTCGTCGGTGGACACAGTTGACCAAACGAATCTGAAAGTACCCTGTGAAGGACAGAAATGACACACAGTCAAAAGCAATGCAGTACAGGACAGAACAGCAAAACTCATGCACAATACATGTTACAAGATACCCACCCAGAACCAAGTTAGCATGTCAACACTGTTGGGGAGTACAGCCCACCTGTCACCACACATCGCAACACACATCCTGTCAAGTAGCCCATGGACACACTCCAACAGCACCAGAGCACCACCCACACATCATGCCAACTCACATCATTCACATGACACCTCAGGATACTCACATTCAGCTAAAGAAGTTGGTGATGAGCTGTGTGCGGACATCACCATCACCATCATCATCATCATCGTCACTGGCATCGTGGTCCAGGCCAGGATCCTCCACAGGTGGCGGATGTTGGTCATCGTCATCCTGGATGAGAGGCAACTCCTTCCGCACTGCCAGGTTGTGGAGCATGCAGCAGACGATGATAATCTTGCACACTTTCGCAGGGGCATATGGGAGGGACCCTCCGGTCTTGTCCAGGCAGCGGAAGCGGCTCTTCAGGAGACCAAAGGTCCGCTCAATCACTCTCCTGGTCCGACCATGTGCCTCATTGTAGCGCATCTGGGCAGGTGTCACAGGGTTCCTGAGGGGTGTCAGCAACCACGGCATGTTGGGGTATCCCGAGTCACCTACGGACAGACAAGTGCACATCAGCTGACTTGGAAAAGTGGGCGGAATACTACAGATCAGATCACACACAATGGCACAAAGTCAGTACACACCGACAAGCCAGGCACGCTGGTTCTGCATCTGTGCCATCAACCTGGGGATGCGACTACTCCTCATCACAAAGGCATCGTGTGCTGAACCAGGGAAACGGGCACACACGTGTGTGATGGTCATGTCTGCAAGACACACCACCAGTGCATTGACCGAGTGGTAGTGCTTGCGGTTCCTGTAGGCCTGCTCCTGGGCCTGTGGTGGTACCAAAGCCACATGTGTCCCATCAATGGAGCCAATGACATGCGGCATCCTCCCCAGGGCATAAAAGTCACTCTTCACGTCAGTGAGTCGTCGCAGTCTAGGGAAATAGATGTACCGGTTCAGGAAGAGCAACATTGCCGCCAAGAAATCGCGGAGCACACGGCTGAACATGGTCTGTGACATCCCACCAGCAGACGCCACAGTATGTTGGAAGGTACCGGTGGCAAAGAAGTGTAGGGCTGCCATCACCTTCACCTTGGGGGTCAGCGCTGTAGGATACGGCCGGCCAGGCTGCAAATGTGGGGACAACTGCACTGCAAAATCCTCAATCAGCTGCCTGGTGAAGCGGTACCATCGGATGCTGTCCCGTTCCACCATCGTTGCCAGGTCTGGGAATGGCCGATGGACAGCAGGAGCCCTGCAGTGCAGAGGAGAAGTAAGCAAGATCGTCAGTCACCCCACATATGCGGCATTGAACACACTCAAGATCCCAACATACATCATCATGAGGCACAACTACATGAAGTGTGCAGTACCGGAACGACATGTATGGTACATACATGGCCAACATCTGTCAACACGGTCCTACAGGTGGCATCAATTTGTCCCAGGTTGGCCCATTGGATATCATGATGCTGTGTCACAGTCACCCCCCAGTGACATGTGAGGACAGATGTGCCCCAGGCACCACAGCTCAACGACAGGCACATTCCCAGGGACCCTGTAATGCCACATGGACACTGGCATCACCTGGAGTATCATGTGTACACCACAACAAAACAAACATGACCCCCACAGGTAGTGGCCACACTTGCCATGGCAGGAGAGCCATGGACGTCTGTGACACACACGCACAACATCAGAGTCCATGCACACACAACGTGGATGTGGAGACTGTCTCCCATTGTGCACATGAAATCAGAGACATTGTAAACACTACATGCACAAAGACTGTGGAGGGCCATCACTATTGTGCCACTGGGACACCCTGGCTCAAACATACCGTCCCACATGGGACTCACGGGGTATGTGACATGACATACACAAACACCACTGTGAAATGTGACCATGACACATGCACAGATATGAACAGTTGCACATCACAGTGGTCACGTACACGTAACACCCAGGATCCTGTCCCCATTAACACGTGCACAGCCTGGGGGTGGCTGCCCACAGGTGACACCCACAGGACAACATGTACACCAACATACACACAATAGGAAATGCAGCCTTACATGCCTTATGATACAGGTTTGGACAGGCTGTCGTGATGTAGGTGTGCCCCTCACTCCCTGGGAGCTATCTGTGGCTGGCACATGTCCATCTGAGACAGGCATGCTGACCTATGCCAGTCACATATACAGTGATGCGTTGAACAGCAATGGACCGATCGGTGCCTCCGGCCGGCCCATTGCTTTCAATGTGTGCGGGTACGCGTTGTACCCCTGTGCGCGTTGAACAGCAATGGACCGATCGGTGCCTCCGGCCGGCCCATTGCTTTCAATGTGTGCGGGTACGCGTTGTACCCCTGTGCGCGTTGAACAGCAATGGACCGATCGGTGCCTCCGGCCGGCCCATTGCTTTCAATGTGTGCGGGTACGCGTTGTACCCCTGTGCGCGTTGAACAGCAATGGACCGATCGGTGCCTCCGGCCGGCCCATTGCATTCAATGTGTGCGGGTACGCGTTGTACCCCTGTGCGCGTTGAACTGCAATGGACCGATCGGTGCCTCCGGCCGGCCCATTGCATTCAATGTGTGCGGGTACGCGTTGTACCCCTGTGCGCGTTGAACAGCAATGGACCGATCGGTGCCTCCGGCGGCCCATTGCTTTCAATGTGTGCGGGTACGCGTTGTACCCCTGTGCGCGTTGAACAGCAATGGACCGATCGGTGCCTCCGGCCGGCCCATTGCTTTCAATGTGTGCGGGTACGCGTTGTACCCCTGTGCGCGTTGAACAGCAATGGACCGATCGGTGCCTCCGGCCGGCCCATTGCTTTCAATGTGTGCGGGTACGCGTTGTACCCCTGTGCGCGTTGAACAGCAATGGACCGATCGGTGCCTCCGGCCGGCCCATTGCTTTCAATGTGTGCGGGTACGCGTTGTACCCCTGTGCGCGTTGAACAGCAATGGACCGATCGGTGCCTCCGGCCGGCCCATTGCTTTCAATGTGTGCGGGTACGCGTTGTACCCCTGTGCGCGTTGAACAGCAATGGACCGATCGGTGCCTCCGGCCGGCCCATTGCTTTCAATGTGTGCGGGTACGCGTTGTACCCCTGTGCGCGTTGAACAGCAATGGACCGATCGGTGCCTCCGGCCGGCCCATTGCATTCAATGTGTGCGGGTACGCGTTGTACCCCTGTGCGCGTTGAACAGCAATGGACCGATCGGTGCTCCGGCCGGCCCATTGCTTTCAATGTGTGCGGGTACGCGTTGTACCCCTGTGCGCGTTGTACCTCAATGGACCGATCGGTGCGCACCCATTGACAATGGGCTTGCCTGGCAACGGACGCGTTTTCGAATTTCGAACGAGTCGGTTGCTGGAAAATCAGTTGGTCACCCACAACAATGTTGCAAAATCATGTATGTCATGAAGTTGAAGTTTTGAAGGATGCTGTGGGCGTGTTTTGGTGCTGCTATTCCATGGATTGGCCAGATTCAGAAGATGCAAACGACTTGGACCTATCACTTTGGACACAAGGGACAGTATCTGCCTCTCCAGCACATATATATTGCTGCCTGTTCCCCTGAGAGCCCACTTGCCTGCACTACATGCTCCAGGACGACATCTGCCACTGCACTGCTGCTGTCTCTGCCCCTCTGGACCCTGCAATGGCACGTACTGTGGAGAGAGCCCCAGCCTTCAGCCTTGAGGAGAACCAGGCCCTGCTGGACAGCCTACTTCCACAGTACAGCAAGCTGTATGGGACACCAGGGGAGCAGGTGAGTGTTCTGTGCACTGCCTTTCTGAATGTGCATTTTGTCTGACTAGCAAGGCTGAGAGTCAGCACACCACTGGCTAGCAGGCTCACTGAGTAGTTGTCACCCCCCATAGTGTGTAGTGACTTGCACTGGACAGGTATGGTGCAGTGACAGTGCTTCTGAACAGGGTTTTACTCCCCATGCAATGATACCATGTAGTGACTTCTGGAAAACTGTCCATGGGCAGCCGTGCACTGCCTGGGTACACCATGTGCCCCTGTGATTGCGACATGTATATGCAACTGTGTCATGCACGGATATGTTGCATGTGTAGTAATGGCCTTATCACTTTGTCATCCTGACAGGCTTCTGCCCATCGGAAGCATGAGATATGGAAGGACATCGTCCGGGCTGTCCGGTCCGTGGGGGTCTACAAGCGCCGGATCCGCAACTGCCAAAAGAGGTGGCAGGACCTTCGGGGCTGGACCCGGAGGATTGCACGGGTCCAGCTGAAGCTGTCGCCTCCTCGCAGGAGGGGCGGAACACGGACCCTGACCCCCCACATGCTCAGGATCCTGGCGGTGGTCTTTCCAGACCTGGATGGGCAGCTGAAGGCCAGAGAGCAGCAAGGAGGGGGTGAGTCAAAGACTGCACTGTGTACTCTGTCTAACATGCTATGTGCCCTCCTCGGGCCAGGTTGAACTGCCACAGTACAGCAGTCATGTTGTCCAGGAGCCATGTCCCTCTATTGTGCACTGCCCACTCCTCATCTGATACCCAGGTGTGGCCCTTACATGCAGGGAATTCTGTCACTTAGGACTGTGTCCTTGCAGTTTGCTTGACTCAAGGTGGGAGACAGCATCTGTTTCCCTGACTCTGTGGTGGGCATCATGGGTGGGTCCATTGCTTACACAATGCCTGTATTCTGACATGTATTCAGCGTGTTACTTTGATCTGTGGTCCAATTGCTGAGCTGATCCACCACATGTGGCTGGGGTACCTGGCACACACCCATGCTGCGGGTGGGAACAATGTTTGGGCCCCAGGAGTATGTATATGACGTGTGTCACACATACTTAGCCAGCTGCCTACAGTCCAGGGCTCATCCCTCATTCATGTGGGGCTGGACAGTCATGCCTACTCCAGGCCATACAATACACTCTGTACTCCCACTCCCGTGTATCAGCGGACACATTGTGCACAGTGATTTGACCCCTCAGGTGTCTGCCTCTGTGTCAGTGTGCTGTGGATTAGTCGCCAGGACTGCTGTGGAGTTTCTTGGTAGGGGCTCAGCATGCCACTGGAGATGTGACCATAGGAGACGATACTTGTGTGACACATAGGTGTCTGATCAGCTGCCCATGCAGAATGGGGCATGTAAATGTGAAGTTCAGGCAGCTGTTCCCCATGCACAGCAGAGTGTGAGGGGCTCAGGTTCAGAGGGTAGTGTCACAGGTCTCCCATATGTCCAATAGGTATGACCTGGACAGATGAGGGTTAAGAGGATGTGTTGTGGGGGGATGTACATGTGCACTTGTGCAGCTCCAGGACTTGCATTCCCCATGACCTACTATTGTGACACAGTGCAGAGTGTTGTTGTCTGGCTGCAAAGTCATACATCACTGAGACAGTGATGTATGACTTTGCAGTCATGCCTCCGCCATGGCATGTGTCTACTGATTGGTGATCCTGCAGGGGAGTGACATGTGCTACATGCACACCATAGTGGCGCTGGCTATCAGGACATGGGTGCATCATGGTGTCTGTCGCTGGTATGCATCACATGCATTTCCTATTTGACTCTGGGCATCCCTTACATCCGTAAACCTGTACTGACTCAGTGGCAAGAGCTGTGATGTGTCCACACCGTGTCCTCTGCACTGTCCAACTACTGTGTACTTGGTGCATGTGTCAACACTGGGGTGTTGCAATCCAACAGACACCAGACAGATGGGTGCAAGGCCATGTGGGATGTGAGTGCCATGCTTGGCATCAGACTGACAATTGACTTCTCCTGTTCAATTAGTGCACTTTTAGCAATGTACAACTAATGATGCCAGGGCTTGCTCTGTGATGTGCTGTGCTCACAGTGGTGTGTGCGTTATGTGCAGGTGACTGATGTCTGTCTGTTTCCCCATTGTTTGCAGATACATCCACGGCCACGGAAGGGGACAGCTCCACGGACCAGGAGGAGCCGGAGAGCCAGACTGGGTCAGCAGCCGAGGAGTGGTCGGAGGGACCCAGTGGCACGGAGGGCGAGGGGAGCCACACCGAGGAGTCCTCAGCAGCATCCACCTCAGCTGAGGACCAGAGCAACTCGGAGGATGACTCCCTTGTGGAGGCGGGTGTCAGCAGCCACCACACCCCAGCTAGTGTTGCTGTCCCCGCCACCACCAGCACCACCACCGCCCTCCCATCGGCTCCCATTCCCCAGGTCCGTGGAGGCTCCCATGTCCGGGAGCGTGTCTCCTTTGGGCCAGGCACCGCACCCCCTGCCCCTGTGTCCCCTGCTGCCCTGAGTGAGGAGTCTGTGTACCTCCTTCGCCAGCTCCATGTAGGGCAGACAGCCATGCTGAGTGTCCTCCATGCGCACACCGCGCTGTTGACTCAGCTGGTGTCGTTCATGGAGGGCATCTCATCGGGCATGTCTGACCTACAGAGGGGCAATAGGTCCATGGACTCCTCCCTGACGGCAGCAGTGTCCCTCCTCAAACGGTCCCTCACCCCTCCTGCCTCTGCTCCATCCACACTCCCCAGCACCTTACCCATCCCAGGCACACACACACCGGCACAGGCACACACCAGCACACACACATCCAGCACACTGACACACACGCCAATGACAAAACGCACACGCACGCACATTCAGGGGACTGAAGCCAGACTCACAGGGGATGGGGCCCTGGAACACACACACGCATCCACATGCACTGCGCAGTCCTCAGTTCCCTCTCCCTCCAAAGCACCCTCCCTTGCCTCACCTGCAACCCCAAAGTCACAGCAGCTCTTCCTCTGTGACCTCGGCCTCTTCCCCACCGATGAAGCTGCCCCAGCATCCCGGGGGAAGAGGAAGCCCACCCACACGGAGCAGAGTGCCCCTC
The DNA here is from genome assembly GCA_963921515.1 of Calotriton arnoldi. Classification (NCBI taxonomy): domain Eukaryota; kingdom Metazoa; phylum Chordata; class Amphibia; order Caudata; family Salamandridae; genus Calotriton; species Calotriton arnoldi. Next base: position 572,994 of record CAWUFW010011581.1, on the reverse strand, counting down.
GCCCCCGGACACCCTCCCCCAGGCGCAGACGGACTGAGGCCCCCACCCGCAAGTCCCCCGGAGTGGTAAGAGCAAGACCCCGCCACCGCCCTGCAGCTCAGGCACAAGGTCTCCGTCCTCCATCCCTCAGGCCCCCACTGCACAGGTGCCCCCACCACACCCTGCCCCAGGTTCCCCCACCCACAGATATACCATCCCCAAGATGCTCCGGCCTTCTCCCCCTGCCACTTGCTCTCCCAGCACCACACCCCCCGCTGCGCTTGTCTGTGCCACTGATGTGGTGAGGGTGTCCTCCCCTCTGTCCAACCCACCTTGCCTGTTCCCCATTCTCCTCCCCTGGAGGTAGGCACTGCAGTGGAGTCCACTACCGCCCTGTCTGACTTGGGCACTGCAGTGGCGGACCTGTCCACCCCATCTGCAGGGTCCACTGCAGTTGTGCCGGCACCCACGACATCTGAGTCATGCCCCCCAGTTGTGCCGGCACACACCATGTCAGACACCTCCACTGCAGTTGTCAGTGGCTCTCCAGCACCCACCACCCCTTCCCTGACTCCCCCTGGTGAGCCCTGATCCTGTCCCTGCGGTGCCTGGCCTGCCCCCCGGTTGCCCCTCCTAGTGGATTGTCCCTGGTATTGTGCAGGCATGCGTAGGGTGACATCTGCCAGTGTCACCCTGTTTGAACTTTGACAATGGACTGGCCATTGGCCTTTGCTCTAATTTCTTCTGGACGTCGTTATCAAACAACACATATGCTGAATAAAGCAACTTTCTTTTCTCTAGTGCTCATGCTTCAGATGTACATGTTGTTGGTGCAGCTAACCATGCCCTTGCTGCAGTGATGGTGATATCTGGTCTCATGATTATGAAGTGTTACTGTGCAGGAACCCATGTGGTCCAGGGGGAATGTGTCCTATCATGTGGTGTATCCATGTCATCAATAGCAGCATCTGAGGGTGTCATGTGTTCAGTATTTGGCAATGGGTTTCCTACTTACATTGGCAATTTCATATCTGTGGCTTCCACCCCTGCACATCTGTTGTGCCTGCCATCGTTGCATTTGTCTACTTCCCTGACCGTGTTGCCATCTCCAGTGGACATGCAGGTTTGGGCATCAATGGGGAGGGACTCATCCGTGTAGTCAGTGCAACATTGCTATACAAGTGTGTTGGATCTGTGCTGATGATTCCGTTGGCACATCCATGACCAGGCTGATGTGATGGGAGCCCTCATTTGGTGCTAATTGTTGATTGTGTGACCAAGTGCTCAGCTGACATGATGGGGCCCTACTGAGGCAACATATGGCACAGCTTTCCTCACACAGGAGTGGAGTCCCCTCATGGCAGTGTGTACACGTGTGACATTGCCTGCGCCCAAGGTGTGTGTTGTATGTGCATGTCTGTGTGTTCACTTCCATTCATCTGCGCATGCTGTGATCCCTAGTGTTGTACCTGTTTGTGATGCTTGCTGACTTGAGCTATGTTCCCCAAAGTCTTCTCCCTGTGTTCTCTGTGATGTGGGTGCATGGCACATTAGTGGTCATCAGGGTGTCACCCATAGGTGTGTTTGCTGTCAGGGCAGAGTTTGTGTGCAGACGCAGATGGGTCACAGTCAGGTTTCCCTTTGGCACTTGTTGTTTGCCCCTGTCATGTGATTTCCAGTTTGTGTTATCTTTCAGTGATTGTGACACGTTGTGTGTGTGACTGCTGGCACTCCTTAGGGTCCGGGCTGCAATGTTGGTTGTTGTCTATGTGTGTTCTTTGTGGGTGACCTTGGCTTCTTCATTGGTGTGTGACTGTGGCTGGGATCCCATTGGTCGGTGTGGTATTGCCGTCATGTCCATGTACAGCGTAGTGTGCAGTGTGTCAGACATTCAGGAGTCTTGTTGAGTGTCCATGTGTGATGTGTTTCTACACCTTGGTTCCCACCCACCACCCTGGAATAGTCATGGGTGCATGTGCAATGTCACCAGTGCATGTGTACTTCACTGCTGCACATTGTTGGAGGTCGAGGGGTGTGGTCTTGAGTGTGTGCAGATGAGAGTTGTTGCCCGGCTAGGCCCCTGCCTCCATGTTGGCCTTGGCTTACTGGCCATGCTGATTGATTTGTGCTTGTGTAGGTGTGATGGTAGTTTGTTGCTCAGGACACCTGACTGTGGTTCACAGTGTGAACGACATTTAGCTTTGTCATCACAGTGGTATTTTTATTCAGCCCAGGGTCACCACATTGTGGGGGCCCTGGGGGTGGTGCTGTGGTGTGTCTGTGACTTGCTGTGTCAGTTGTTGTTCCTACGTGCCTGTGTGACATGTGTGTTTTGTGCTCCCTCTCACCTGTCAATGCCTGCTTGCCCACATAGGGGATTTGGATCCATGAGTTACCTTAGTGTGGCAGTGTATGCACATCTGTATGATTGGTATTCAGCTCTCCTCATGTGTTGTGTTGTTGCCTGGGGACACTGGCACCCCCACCCCTCACCTGCTGTGTATGATGACAGTGTTGGTCTGCCTGTTTGTGTTTGTGCATCTGCACCACTGCATTGGCATATCTTGGGTGTGCCATTGGCTGTATGTTGTTTGGTGTGTTTCCCCTGCTGTCCCTGGGACTCCTAGGTCATCGGTCAGCACAGTGATCATGGTTTGTGTGTCCCATTGCTGCCATGGTATGGTATCTGTTCACCTCACATCTGCTGTCTCCACAGTGTATCTGCATTTGTGTGCCCATTGGTGCAAATATGTGGTTCTGCATTCTGATGGTCACTTCTGTCATTGTGTCATTGATGACTGTTGACGGTCTCAGCCCCCATGGGTGTTGTTTGTCTGCACATGGCCAAAGGAATGTTTCATTTGCACTGCAGTATTTGGCTCCCCCAATTTATGTTGCAATGGGACACATACACTACTTTGCCACAGATGAGTTTTTGGTTCTGTGACCAGGAATGATCCATGCAGTTTGGCAGTTGCAGCTCTTTCTTTGTCAACAATTACCTTTTGGTCACTGTGATGATGAGGGTGTAGACCCCATTGCCACAATGGTCAAAATGTGCTTCAACTATGGACCCCACACTTGCCTTTTGGTCACTGTGATGATGGGGGTTTAGTCCCCATTGCCACAATGGTCAAAATGTACTTCAGCTATGGACCCCACACTTGCCTTTTGGTCACTGTGATGATGGGGGTTTAGACCCCATTGCCACAATGGTCAAAATGTGCTTCAGCTATGGACCCCACACTTACCTTTTGGTCACTGTGATGATGGGGGTTTAGGCCCCATTGCCACAATGGTCATGGGCTGCTTGCATTGTGGGTGCCACACACATATATGTGTGGCACATGTGCTAGGGGGTCACATTGTATGTTCAAAGTCATGTTCGGTGTTGTAGGCATTTGACACAGCCTGCTCACACGCTTGTCATGGTGGTGGGGGGATGTCTTAATCTTGCATTCCCTAGGTTGTGGTGTGCTTGTTGTGTCATGCATTGTCCATCCTATGAGTGGGGGTGGTAGTAGTGGTAGGCATCCAGCCCCCTGGCTAAGGGTGGTAGTAGTGGTGGGCATCCTGCCCCCTGGCTAAGGGTGGTAGTAGTGGTAGGCATCCTGCCCCCCTGGGTGAGGGTGGTAGTAGTGATGGGCATCCTGCCCCCCTGGGTGAGGGTGGTAGTAGTGGTGGGAATCCTGCCCCCCTGGGTGAGGGTGGTAGTAGTGGTGGGCATCCTGCCCCCTGGCTAAGGGTGGTAGTAGTGGTAGGCATCCTGCCACCCTGGCTAAGGGTGGTAGTAGTGGTAGGCATCCTGCCCCCTGGCTAAGGGTGGTAGTAGTGGTAGGCTTCCTGCCCCCTGGCTAAGGGTGGTAGTAGTGGTGGGCATCCTGCCCCCTGGCTAAGGGTGGTAGTAGTGGTAGGCATCCTGCCCCCCTGGGTGAGGGTGGTAGTAGTGGTAGGCATCCTGCCCCCCGTGGGTGAGGGTGGTAGTAGTGGTAGGCTTCCTGCCCCCTGGCTAAGGGTGGTAGTAGTGGTGGGCATCCTGCCCCCTGGCTAAGGGTGGTAGTAGTGGTAGGCATCCTGCCCCCCTGGGTGAGGGTGGTAGTAGTGGTGGGCATCCTGCCCCCCTGGGTGAGGGTGGTAGTAGTGGTGGGCATCCTGCCCCCCTGGCTAAGGGTGGTAGTAGTGGTGGGCATCCTGCCCCCCTGGGTGAGGGTGGTAGTAGTGGTGGGCATCCTGCCCCCCTGGCTAAGGGTGGTAGTAGTGGTAGGCATCCTGCCCCCTGGCTAAGGGTGGTAGTAGTGGTAGGCATCCTGCCACCCTGGCTAAGGGTGGTAGTAGTGGTAGGCATCCTGCCCCCTGGCTAAGGGTGGTAGTAGTGGTGGGCATCCTGCCCCCCTGGGTGAGGGTGGTAGTAGTGGTGGGCATCCTGCCCCCTGGCTAAGGGTGGTAGTAGTGGTAGGCATCCTGCCACCCTGGCTAAGGGTGGTAGTAGTGGTAGGCATCCTGCCCCCTGGCTAAGGGTGGTAGTAGTGGTAGGCATCCTGCCACCCTGGCTAAGGGTGGTAGTAGTGGTAGGCATCCTGCCACCCTGGCTAAGGGTGGTAGTAGTGGTAGGCATCCTGCCCCCGTGGGTGAGGGTGGTAGTAGTGGTAGGCTTCCTGCCCCCCTGGCTAAGGGTGGTAGTAGTGGTGGGCATCCTGCCCCCTGGCAAGGGTGGTAGTAGTGGTGGGCATCCTGCCCCCCTGGGTGAGGGTGGTAGTAGTGGTGGGCATCCTGCCCCCTGGCTAAGGGTGGTAGTAGTGGTAGGCATCCTGCCACCCTGGCTAAGGGTGGTAGTAGTGGTAGGCATCCTGCCCCCTGGCTAAGGGTGGTAGTAGTGGTGGGCATCCTGCCCCCTGGGTGAGGGTGGTAGTAGTGGTGGGCATCCTGCCCCCTGGCTAAGGGTGGTAGTAGTGGTAGGCATCCTGCCACCCTGGCTAAGGGTGGTAGTAGTGGTAGGCATCCTGCCCCCTGGCTAAGGGTGGTAGTAGTGGTAGGCATCCTGCCCCCTGGCTAAGGGTGGTAGTAGTGGTAGGCTTCCTGCCCCCTGGCTAAGGGTGGTAGTAGTGGTAGGCATCCTGCCCCCTGGCTAAGGGTGGTAGTAGTGGTAGGCATCCTGCCCCCTGGCTAAGGGTGGTAGTAGTGGTAGGCATCCTGCCACCCTGGCTAAGGGTGGTAGTAGTGGTAGGCATCCTGCCCCCGTGGGTGAGGGTGGTAGTAGTGGTAGGCTTCCTGCCCCCTGGCTAAGGGTGGTAGTAGTGGTGGGCATCCTGCCCCCTGGCTAAGGGTGGTAGTAGTGGTAGGCATCCTGCCCCCTGGGTGAGGGTGGTAGTAGTGGTGGGCATCCTGCCCCCTGGGTGAGGGTGGTAGTAGTGGTGGGCATCCTGCCCCCCTGGCTAAGGGTGGTAGTAGTGGTAGGCATCCTGCCACCCTGGCTAAGGGTGGTAGTAGTGGTAGGCATCCTGCCACCCTGGCTAAGGGTGGTAGTAGTGGTAGGCATCCTGCCCCCCGTGGGTGAGGGTGGTAGTAGTGGTAGGCTTCCTGCCCCCTGGCTAAGGGTGGTAGTAATGGTGGGCATCCTGCCCCCTGGCTAAGGGTGGTAGTAGTGGTAGGCATCCTGCCCCCCTGGGTGAGGGTGGTAGTAGTGGTGGGCATCCTGCCCCCTGGCTAAGGGTGGTAGTAGTGGTAGGCATCCTGCCCCCTGGCTAAGGGTGGTAGTAGTGGTGGGCATCCTGCCCCCTGGCTAAGGGTGGTAGTAGTGGTAGGCATCCAGCCCCCCTGGGTTGGGGTGGTGGCGCGCATTCAGGCCCCTGTGTGCATATGTGGCATTGGTGATGGGCATCCCGCCCCTATGGTGCTGCTGTTGCTGGTGTAAGTATATTCAGATTCCCAGTGTATGTGTGTGATGTGTCGTGTACGTGTTGTATGTGTTTTGTGGTTGGTGTCTGACTTACCTTCTGCGCCGTACGCGTCCGTGCCTGTTCCGGTAGTAGATGTAGAATATTGGTATGATCGGGACGAAGGGATTCATGGTTGGTTCGTGTCGTTCGTCCTTCTCGTTGCTTCGCGTCGTCCTCGTCGCTTGGCTTCGTCCTCGTCGCTTCGCTTCGTCCTCGCCGCTTCGCGTCGTCCTCGTCGGTGCCGTGTTCGTCTCGTAGCCGTGGATCGTGTTGTGGCGCGATTCGGAGCTTATGTGCGCCTCTCCCGGATGCTTTGACGTGCCGTGCGTAGCGACGGGTTCGGCGCGTACGGAAAGCGCATCGTACTTGTCCGGCCGGACGGGGCTGCATTTTCCCTTCCGTGCGACTCGATTCGGCGTTTCCGGATTCGCCTCGGTCGGAGAACAGGACCTGGTTTGGGTGAGTACGGCTCGGCCGGAATTTTTGCTGTTGTGCGCATCGTACTTGCTCGTTCGGTGTGCTGTACGGATCGGTCGGGAAACTGGCTTTCGCATGGCTTTTTTCCCGACCGAATAGTATTGGGTGCGCCTCCGACCGAGATCGGAATCGGCCCCCTTGTATCCATCTTATACCACACTGCTCAGCGAGACCTCCAAGATTGGAGGGGAGGGCACATGCACAATGGGAACTGGGAGTGTCTATAACGTAGGCACAGTGGCAGTACTGCTGTATACAGACAGAACAAATAACCCCCAGTGGTAGACTATGCATAGTACTCTATAAATTCCTGCACAGAATCTACTATACACCTGTTAAATTACACCACTTCCACCTACGTGCTGATGATCGTTGTGCGCAGTGCGGGCAGAGGGAGCTGACTTTCTCCATCTGGCTTGGATGTGCGCCCCAGTACATGCATGTTGGAATGAGATTGGAAAAGCACTCTCTTTCGTGATAGGACAAACCATCATCCTTACCATGCTCATAGCTCTCATGGGACATGTAGGAGGAGTAGAGCAAGGCAATCAGAAGTATGGATCAGTGACAGAATGTCGACGGACAGAATATCGAGGTACAGGAATATCGAGTCTACAATATTGATGGACAGAATATCGACAGCCTATCTCTACAATGGTAAGTACAAAAATATCGAAACCAAAATATCGTTTTTTTAAATATCGTTGTTTAAAATATCGTTTTTTTAAATGTCTTAAAAATAATATAAAAATAATTAAATAATAAATATAATTAACAAAAACATAGTTAGAATTATTTAAAAATGTTAAAAAATGATAAATGATAAATGTAATATAAAAAAAATTAAACATTCATATTATTTTTTTATACATAGTAACTTAATAATATTAATAAATAATAATTGTATTTAATTATGAAATGTTAGAAACATAAATAAAGTTATAAATACATATATATTCACATAAACCTGTAATATAAATATAAAAATAAAATATATATATAATAAATTAAAATATTAAAACTAATATTTATTAAAAAAAAAAAGAATTTACACTACATTAACTATAAAAGTAGGGAAATGTTGGATAGCGTAGGGTATAAAATTATTATTCCCACTACAGAAAGTGCAACAGTAGGGAAAGTGTTGGATAGCGGAGGGGAATAATTTACTATTCCCACTCCAGTGAGTGAAACAGTAGGGAAAGTGTTGGTTAGCGGGTATGTGAATATTACTATTCCCACTCCAAAGAGTGCAACAGTAGTGAAAGTGTTAGATAGCGGGTATGTAAAAATTACTATTCCCACTCCAGCGAGTGCAACAGTAGGGAAAGTGTTGGATAGCGGGTATGTAAAAATTACTATTCCCACTCCAGTGAGTGCAACAGTAGGGAAGGTGTTGGATAGTGGGTGGGTAAAAATTATTATTCCCACTCCAGTAAGTGCAACAGTAGCGAAAGTGTTGGATAGCGGGTGGGTAAAAATAACTATTCCCACTCCAGCGAGTGCAACAGTAGGGAAAGTGTTGGATAGCGGGTATGTAAAAATTACTATTCTCACTCCAGTGAGTGCAACAGTAGGGAAAGTGTTGGATAGCGGGTGGGTAAAAATTACTATTCCCACTCCAGCAAGTGCAACAGTAGGAAAAATGTTGGATAGCGGGTGGGAATAATTTACTATTCCCACTCCACCAAGTGCAACAGTAGGGAAAGTGTTGGATAGCGGGTGGGAAAAATGTACTATTCCCACTCCACTAAGTGTAACAGTAGGGAAAGTGTTGGATAGTGGAGGGGAATAATTTAGTATTCCCACTCCTGCAAAATAATTAACATTAATTAACAAATAATTAATTTTTCAAAAATAATTTACCTCCCACTATATTCCCCTATAAACGTCACTACCAATATTGTAAAATATTACACAATTAACATAATTATTTAACAATTAATTAATAAAGTAATAACAATTAAAAAACAAATTAAAAACAATAAAAAATAAATTAGTTCACACAATTAACACTATAAAATAACTTTAAATAAATATTGTATATAAAATAATAATAAAAATGTTATTAAAATTAAATTACATCTCACCCTACTCCCTATCAACCCACAACCAGCTCATAAAAAATTACACAATTAACATATTTACCAATTAATTATGAATAACTAATATTCAATTAATAACTAATTATTAACATTGTTTAACACAATTAACAATATAAAATAGTAATTACATAAATATTAATTAATAAAATTATTAATTAATTATAATTAAATTACTTCCCACCCTACTCCCTATAAAACCACAACCCACTCCTCAAAAAATTACACAATTAACATATTTACCAATTAATTATGAATTATTAATAACCAATCAATAATTAATTAATAACAAATTAATTAACACAATTGACAATATAAATTATTAAATACAAAAATATTAATTAATAAAATTATTAATTAATTAACATTTAATGACTTCCCACCCTATTCCCCTATAAACCCACAACCCGCTACAGAACTAAAATGCAATATTTATGTTTTTAAAAAATTAATAACTTCTAAAAATTATTATTACATATATTATAATTAAATTACTTCCCATCCTATTCCCCTATAAACCCACAACCCGCTACGGAACTAAAATACACAAAAATTAATTAACATAAAATTAATTACTTGTAAAAAATTCAAACATACATTACAAACATAAGCTATACTTTTAACACACATACTAACATACAAAACACAAAAAAAAAAAATCGATATTATTAACAACGATATTTTTACTAACGATATTACTAACATCGATATTCATTAAAACTATATTTCTTACCTGCATGTCGATATTCTGGTCGACGATATTCTTGATGGTCGATATTCTGTCATATCGATATTCAAACATCGATATAATGGTATATCGATATTTAAACATCATTATTATGTCTGCATACCCAGAAGTATGTTGCACTCAGTCTCCTGCTAGCGAAATGCAGAGTCGCCTTTAGGTGAGGTCGGGGAAGGGCGCCAAACTTTAAAGACTGTCTTAATGATCTTATTTATTGTCAAGACCAAATGACCGCATATGCAGAACTATTGCCCCCGAGATCTTGTCCCAAAGACATATGGGATCCCTTGAACTCCTACCTCGGGCATTGGACACGGTGGTTGAGGCTGAACCCACAGGTATACATTACACTACCCCACTTAGTTGAAACACCACTCAGGGATACTTGTGAATCAATGCCCACATTTTCATGATGCTATCCCAAAGACACCAACGCTATGATACGTGATGGCAGGCAATTATACGCACCACCAATCTCTCACTGGCGTACTATGGCATGGTACAAGCCATGCGAGATCACATGCTATTATACGTGCATGCACTTGTTTGCGAATGTTTATTCACCACAGCCAAATATACAGAGGTGCGAAACAGATGTTGGCATTATGCACCAAATTTGAATATTGCACAGTTGAGTACTGTTTTCTTTGCTCTTACTGTTATGTGGATGCTATGATTGAAAACTTCAATAAAGAAATGTATTTTTAAAAAAAAGAATGCGTGTCCTTTAGCATACCTATTAACCTCTGAACATGCAAGGTGCTGTCAAGAGTTCAACACTCTACAAAATGCTCCTCTGATGGCTGTCACCTCTAAGAAATGCAAAGAGGTGTGCCTGCAGTTGTGGTGAGGAAGTTTCAATTGGTGCCATTTTTGCTGCTCCGTGCAAGTATGTTCACAGCTATAGTGTCCTAGAAAGAAAGTAGAATAGTGAAGCTATCTCTTGGGATTCAGCGGAATGGGAGGGAGGTGTTGGTCATTTGTTGAAAATGCTACATTAGCAGAGTTAGGGTGTACTGTTAGCCAAGAAAAGTCAAACTATCCGCTAAAATGTCGTCATGCCATGATGCCAGTTGGACCTGGCTTTTCCAGTGGGTTAATCCCCTGACTTTTTGCTTTTTGGCCTTCTGTTTTGGACCCTATTTGTGTTGGTTTTATGGCTCTGGGCACTTTACCACTGCAGATCAGTGCTAAAGTGCATATGCTCTCCCTGTAAATTGTGTTTATAGATTGGTGATTCCATGGTTGGCGTATTTGATTTACTAGTCAGTCCCTAGTACAGTACACTGTGTGTGTCCAGGGCCTGTAAATCAAATGCTGCTAGTGGGTCTGCAGCACTGATTGTGCCACCCACATGAGCAGCCTGTAAATGTAACTCATACCTGCCACTGCAGTGTCTGTGGGCAGTTTGGGACTGCCATGTCGACCTGGCAAGTACACCCACTTGCCAGGCCCTAACGCTCCCTTTTCTTACATGTACGACACCCCTAAGGTAGGCCCAAGGTAGCCCCGTGGGCAGGTTGCAGTGTATGTGAAAGGTAGGACATGTCCTGAGGTGTGTGACATGTCCTGATAGTGAAATATAGTATATTTCGTTTTTCACTACTGAAAGGCTATCTGTCCCATAGGATAGAATGGGAGTTTATTTATAACATCTTATAAATATAACTTCCCATTGGGACAAGGTAGAAAGATGAAGTTTAGTATGCCTGAACTCAGGGTATAAAGATGCATCTTTTAGTAAGGATGATTTTTATATTCTGGGTTTGAAAATACCACTTCGAGAAAGTGGGCATTTTCTTACTTAGCCGTCAAGTGTGCCTCTGCTAGGTTTGTGTATTGACTGTCTGGCTTTGGAGTGACAGGGGCTGGGGATGTGCATTCTCTCAGACAGCCACCGAGGGGTGTTGATGTGTGTCCCGCTTTTCATGAATGAGTCAGGGCTGGGCTGAATAGACTTGGGCTGCATTTAGAGTAGGGGGAGGAGATTTCCTTTATGCCTGAATGGGCCTGGCCTGCTTTGGACAATGCTGTCTACACCTCCTGCCGGGTTTTTGTGCTATAAAAAGTGGGGCACAGAACCCTGAACTTTAGATTACTTCTGGGATTCAAGAGGAACCTTTGCCAAGGAGAAGGGCTGGAGAAACTGAGGAGAAGTACTGCCCCTTTGTTGTGTGCTGTCTGGGGTTGGCCTGTAGTGGCTGTTTCTGCCAAGGAAAGGACAAGGACTTTGCGGTGTGCTGTGTCCCCTGCTTGAGGAAGATCTCCAGGGGCTTGAAGTAGAGCTTGCCTCCTGTTTTGAAGTCTCAGGAACACAAAGACTTCACCCCCAGGACCCCCTGAACTCCTTTGCTGAGAGTTCTGACCTGCCAAGAGGTGCCTGCCAGTGTTCTGGGCCTCTGAAGGTTGTTTCTAGGGCTGGAAACTGCAAAAGACTAAAGAACTGTGAAAGTTGATGCATCGCCTGGTTCCGACGCATCGCAGCGGTGCGAGAAGAATTTCCGATGCATCGCCGCAGCCGAAGAATCGACGCAGCGTCTGCCCGCGGCTAAAGTGTCTGCTGTGCGACGAGTCCTGTGCACCGATCTCCAACATCAGAGATCACCGCACCGACTCTGATGCAGGCCCCGCTGTGTAAGAACCGACGCATCGAGGGGACGCGGCTGGTATTCTCACAGTGCATACCGGATCTTCACGCATCGTATCGTCCCAGATCATCACGCATCGCATCGAGGTGCCAGGTCTGTTGCATCGCTGGGGACGCAGTAAGAAACCGATGCATCACCTCCCCACGCAGTAAGAAACTGATGCATCACCTCCTCTCCGGTAAGGAACCGACACATCACCTCCCCTGTGCAGCTGTAAGGAACCGACACATCACCTCCCCCGGAGCAAGGAACCGACATGCACTGTGTTTAAGGAACCGACACATCACCTTCCCTGCGACCCTTTTTGCTTGTGTTTTTGATGCATCCAAGGTACTTTGTGTTGAAAGTCATATTTTAATTACTGTATTGTGGAGTTTTGTCTTGTTTGGTTTTGATAAAGATTACGTATTTATCTAAACTGGTGTGGTGTCAATTTGTAGTGTTTTCACTGTATTACTGTATGTGTGCACAAATGCTCTACACACTGCCTCTGAGATAAGCCTGTCTGCTCGTGCCAAGCTACCAAGGGGGTGATCAGGGGTTATTTTAGAAGTGTATCCCCCTTACCCTGACTAGGAAGAAGGATCCCTACTTGGACAATGGTGAAAACCATTGCCAACTAGAGACCCCCATTTCTAACAATGCCAGTAAAGCAAAGACATCAAAAAATACACTTAGTCAGAGTAACAAAAATGCCAATACCTTGATAGGGAACCATCCCAATAAAAGTAAAGCATTGGAACCCCGTCAAAAGACAAGCTGAAGAAAGCTGCCCCAAGCTCCACCCACTTGCTGTACTACTACTGAGAAGTACTTTTTTTGAAGTTTTAAAATTGTTAACAAAAGGCCCTCCCAAAAACTAAGGGGCATATTAACAACGGCCAGCGATAATTATCGCTGGCCGTGCTTAGCGATAATTATATTATCGCAGGCTATCTCTGGTATTTATCGCCCTGGTAGCGCGTTATTAACAACGCGTTACTCCAGGGCGATAAAAATTCCAGAGATAGCAAGGTCATCGCCTTTGCAGGGAACATCGCTGGTTTTCCAGCGATGTTCCCTGCAAAAGGGCGATAACCTTGCTGATACGACCCACAGGGTCGTATCAGCATAATCCACCCCCTATGTTAGGGATGGTTAAGTCAGGATTTTAGCAGACGTTAGTTTTGGCGAAACGGCCGTTTTCGCCAAAATCTAATGTGTGCTAAAATCATGTGGGCTGCCTTGTAAATATCGCGATGTAAACATCAGCGATATTTGCAAGGTAGCCCATCTTGGGTACGCTCAGTAACGCCCACTTTGCATCTCATTGGAGATGCAAAGTGAGGCGTTAGAAAAGGGTGCTAACATGCAATTATGCATGTTAGCACCCTCTTGTAAATAGGGCGCTGGTTTTATCTCCGCTTTTTGGCTTTGTAAGCCAAAAAAAGCGGAGATAAAGCCCTTGTAAATATGCCCCTAAGTCTGTCTATAATGAGAAACTTGGAAAAAACTGTTCCTCCTACGTTTCTTAATCTGAGGTCTACCTACAGCTAAAACCCTTGCAGCACAGGCATTTTCATTCTGCTCCCAGCCCACAAACAACTCAGCTAATACCAGCAGGTCTTAACTCATTGACTGTAGAGCATTAATATAAACAACTGTAAACACACCATTAAAGAACATGCAAATGCTTTAATGTTTTGGTTCGGCATCAGTCACAGAAAGCATGTTGGGCAATGAACAATTAGGTAGACAATCACATTCTTGAAGACAGGGTAGTGACAAAGTTGGCAAGAGAGTCCACATGAAAGAAATGAAGTACAAGAATGGAGCAGTGCTGCTTTTCATTGTTTGCCCGAATGCCTTTCTTAATGGAGACAGACTAGGTGTAATGTCTTGCGGCAGGAATATCCAATTTTAGCATTGACCGTTAGGTAGCCTGAATCTTGCATACTCATGCTGAAAGCCTTAAGATTCCCACTATCAGTAATGCAAAGGAAAGCCCTAATATGAAAATCAATATAACAAGAGCAACCAAAAAGCATAACATTATTATGTGAAATCACTGTCAGTAGTTAGTACAACTTAACTTCTATTTTGCTCTGTTTGTGTTATTGTCTCAGATTAAGACAGAAATACCTCCTTAGAAATAAGGACATTACAATATACATTTTCAAGAGACCTTTCTGATCCTACTCTAATTAAAAAGCACACAATCTTAAAAGGATCATGAGATGAGACTAAGGGGTCGATTCCGATCCCGGTCGGAGGCGCACCTAACACCATTCGCCCGGGAAAAAAAACAGGCGAATGCGTGTTTCCCGACCAATTCGCACATACGTCCGAACGAGCAAGTACGATGCGCATAACTGCCCAAATACCGACCCAGTCGCACTCACCCAATACAGCTCCTGTTCTCCGACCGATGCGGATCCGGAAACGCAGAATCGAGTCGCACGGAGGCCCAAACGCAGCCCCGTCCGGCCGGACAAGTACGATGCGCCTTCCGTACGTGCCGAACCCGTCGCTACACACGGCACGCCAAAGCATCCGGGAGAGGCGCACATAAGCTCCGATTCGCGCCACAAGACGATCCACGGCTACGAGACGAACAAGCCAGCGACGAGGACGAGGCGAAGCAAAGAGAAAGACGAACGAGACGAACCACCATGAATCCCATCGCGCCGATCCTACCAATACTCTACATCTATTACCGGAACTGGTACGGACGCGTACGGCGCAGAAGGTAAGTCAGACACCCACCACACAAACAAACCACACGTACCCGACATATAACACACACACATAGGGATGCAGAAATTACTTACACCAGCAACAGCAGCACCATAGGGGCGGGATGGCTATCACCAATGCTACATACACACATAGGGTCCTGGATGCCAACCACGAACACCACCCCTACCCATGGGGGGCTGGATGCCTACCACTACTACCACCCCTACCCAGGGGGTGCTAGATGCCTACCACTACTACCACCCCTACCCAGGGGGTGCTAGATGCCTGTCACTACTACCACCCCTACCCAGGGGGTGCTAGATGCCTACCACTACTACCACCCCTACCCATGGGGGGCTGGATGCCTACCACTACTACCACCCCTACCCAGGGGGTGCTAGATGCCTGTCACTACTACCACCCCTACCCAGGGTGTGCTAGATGCCTGTCACTACTACCACCCCTACCCAGGGGGTGCTAGATGCCTGTCACTACTACCACCCCTACCCATGGGGTGCTAGATGCCTACCACTACTACCACCCCTACCCAGGGGGTGCTAGATGCCTACCACTACTACCACCGCTACCCAGGGGGTGCTAGATGCCTACCACTACTACCACCCCTACCCATGGTGTGCTAGATGCCTGTCACTACTACCACCCCTACCCAGGGGGTGTAGATGCCTACCACTACTACCACCCCTACCCAGGGGGTGCTAGATGCCTGTCACTACTACCACCCCTACTCAGCGGGGGCTGGATGCCTACCACTACTACCACCCCTACACCCATGGGGGGCTGGATGCCTACCACTACTACCACCCCTACCCATGGGGTGCTAGATGCCTGTCACTACTACCACCCCTACCCAGGGGGTGCTAGATGCCTACCACTACTACCACCCCTACCCAGGGGGTGCTAGATGCCTGTCACTACTACCACCCCTACCCATGGGGTGCTAGATGCCTACCACTACTACCACCCCTACCCAGGGGGTGCTAGATGCCTGTCACTAATACCACCCCTACTCAGGGGGGGCTGGATGCCTACCACTACTACCACCCCTACCCATGGGGGGCTAGATGCCTACCACTACTACCACCCCTACCCATGGGGTGCTAGATGACTGCCACTACTACCACCCCTACCCAGGGGGTGCTAGATGCCTACCACGACTACCACCCCTACCCAGGGGGTGCTAGATGCCTGTCACTACTACCACCCCTACCCAGGGGGTGCTAGATGCCTGTCACTACTACCACCCCTACCCAGGGGGTGCTAGATGCCTACCACTACTACCACCCCTACCCATGGGGGTCTGGATGCCTGTTACTACTACCACCCCTACCCAGGGGGGGCTGGATGCCTACCACCCCTACCCAGGGGGTGCTAGATGCCTACCACTACTACCACCCCTACCCAGGGGGTGCTAGATGCCTGTCACTACTACCACCCCTACCCAGGGGGTGCTAGATGCCTGTCACTACTACCATCCCTACCCAGGGGGTGCTAGATGCCTACCACTACTACCACCCCTACCCAGGGGTGGGCTGGATGCCTGTCACTACTACCACCCCTACCTAGGGGGTGCTAGATGCCTACCACTACTACCACCCCTACCCAGGGGGGGCTGGATGCCTACCACTACTACTACCCCTACCCAGGGGGTGCTAGATGCCTACCACTACTACCACCCCTACCCATGGGGGGCTGGATGCCTGTCACTACTACCACCCCTACCCAGGGGGGGCTGGATGTCTACCACTACCACCACCCCTACCCATGGGGGGCTGGATGCCTACCACCAACACCACCCCCACTCATAGGATGGACAATGCATGACACAACCAGCACACTACAACCTAGGGAATGCAAGAAAAAGACATCCCCCCAACACCATGACAAGCGTGTGTAGACTGTGTCAAATGCCTACAACACTGAACATGACTTTGAACATACAATGTGACCCCCTATCACATGTGTCACACATAAATGTGTGTGGCCTCCACAATGCAAGCAGACCATGACCGCTGTGGCCCAACCCCCATCATCACAGTGACCAAAAGGTAAGTGTGGGGTCCATAGCTGAAGCACATTTTGAACATTGTGGCAATGGGGTCTAAGCCCCCATCATCACAGTGACCAAAATGTAAGTGTGGGGTCCATAGCTGAAGCACATTTTGAACATTGTGGCAATGGGGTCTAAGCCCCCATCATCACAGTGACCAAAATGTAAGTGTGGGGTCCATAGCTGAAGCACATTTTGAACATTGTGGCAATGGGGTCCAACCCCCATCATCACAGTGACCAAAAGGTAAGTGTGGGGTCCAAAGCTGAAGCACATTTTGAACATTGTGGCAATGGGGTCTAAGCCCCCATCATCACAGTGACCAAAAGGTAAGTGTGGGGTCCATAGCTGAAGCACATCTTGAACATTGTGGCAATGGGGTCTAAGCCCCCATCATCACAGTGACCAAAAGGTAAGTGTAGGGTCCATAGCTGAAGCACATTTTGAACATTGTGGCAATGGGGTCTAAGCCCCCATCATCACAGTGACCAAAAGGTAAGTGTGGGGTCCATAGCTGAAGCACATTTTGAACATTGTGGCAATGGGGTCTAAGCCCCCATCATCACAGTGACCAAAAGGTAAGTGTTGACATTGAAAAAGCTGCAACTGCCAAACTGCATGGATGATTCCTGGTCACAGAACAACAAACACATCAGTGGCAAAGTAGTGCTTGTGTCCCAAAGCAACATAGATTGGGGGAGGCAAACAGTGCAGTGCAAATAAGACATACCTTTGGCCATGTGCAGACAAACATCACCCATGGGGGCTGACACTGTCAACATTCATCAATGACACAATCACAGAAGTGACCATCATAATGCAGACCCACATATTTGCACCAATGGGCACACAAATGTAGATATCCTGTGGAGACTGTAGATGTGAGGTGAACAAATACCATACCATGGCAGCAATGGGACACACAAACAATGATCATTGTGCTGACTGATGACCTAGGAGTCCCAGGGACAGCAGGTGAAACCCACCAAACAACATACAGCGAATGGCACACTAAAGATATGCCAATGCAGTGGTGCAGATGCACAAACACAAACAGGCAGCCCCACACTGCACATCAAACACAACAGGTGAGGGGGGTGCCAGTGTCCCCAGGCAACCACACAACACATGATGAGGCCTGAATACCAATTACACAGATGCGCATACAGTGCCACACAAAAGTAACTCATGGATCCAAATCCCCTATGTGGGCAATCAGGCATTGTTAGATGAGAGGGAGCACAAATCACACATGTCACACAAGCATGTAGGAACAGCAACTGACACAGCAAGACACAGACACACCACAGCACTACCCCCAGGGTCCCCACAATGTGTTGACCCTGGGCTGCATGACAATCCCACTGTGATGACAAAGCTAGATGTCGTTCACACTGTGAACCACAGTCATGTGTCCTGATCAACAAACTACCATCACACCTACACAAGCACAAATCAATCAGCACGGCCAGTAAGCCAAGGCCAACATGGAGGCAGGGGTCTAGCTGGGCAACAACTCTCATCTGCACACACTCAACACCACACACCTCGACCTCCAACAATGTGCAGCAGTGAAGATCACATGCACTGGTGACATTGCACATGCACCCATGACAATCCCATGGGGGGGTGGTAACTAAGGTGCAGAAACACATCACACATGGCCACTCAACAAGACTACTGAATGTCTGACACACTGCACACTATGCTGTACATGGACATGACGGCAATACCACACCAACCAATGGGATCCCAGCCACAGTCCCACACCAATGAAGAAGCCAAGGTCACCCACAAAGAACACACATAGACAACTACCAACATTGCAGCCCTGACCCTGAGGAGTGCCAGCAGTCACACACACAACGTGTCACAATCACTGAAAGCTAACACAAACTGGAAATTACATGACAGGTGTAAACAACAAGTGCCAAGGGGAATCCTGACTGTGTCCCATCTGCGTTTGCCCACAAACTCAGCCCGGACAGCAAACACACCTATGGGTGACACCCTGATGACCAGTAATGTGCCATGCACCCACATCACAGAGTACCCAGGGAGAAGACTTTGGGGGAACATAGGTCAACTCAGCAAGCATCACAAACAGGAACATCACTAGGGATCCCAGCATGCACAGCAAAATGGAAGTGAACACACACAGACATGCTCACACAACACACACCTTGGGCTCAGGCAATGTCACAGGATTACTCACTGCCATGAGGGGACTCCACTCCTGTGTGAGGAAAGCTGTGCCATATGTCGCCTCAGTAGGGCTCCATCATGTCAGCAGAACACTTGGTCACACAGTCAACAATTAGCACCAAATGAAGGCTTCCGTCATATCAGCCTGGTCATGGGAGTGTCAACGAAATCATCAGCACAGATCCAACACACATGTATAGCAAGTTGCACTGACAACACAGATGAGTCCTTCCCCATTGATGCCCAAACTTGCATGTCCAGTGGAGATGGCCACACGGTCAGGGAAGTAGACTAATTGAACAATGGCAAGCACAACAGATGTGCAGGGGTGTAAGCCACAGATGTGATATTGCAAATGTAAGTAGGAAATCCCATTGCCAAATATTGAAAACATGACACCCTCATATGCTGCTAAGGATGACATGGATACACTACAGGATAGGACACATTACCCGTGGACCACATGGGTTCCTGCACAGTAACACTTCATTTTCATGAGACCAAAAATCACCTTCACTGCAGCAAGGGCACGGTTAGCATCATCAACATCATGTACATCAGAAGCAAAACCACTAGAGAACAGAAAGTAGCTTTATTCATCATATGTTGGTTCAAAAGTTAAAGTCCAGAAAAAAAGAAACAAAGGCCAATGGCCAGTCCATTCTGAAAGTCAAAACAGGGTGACAGTGGCAGATGTCACCCTACGCATGCCTGCACTGCTACACACCAGGGACAATCCCCTCGGAGGGGCATACGGGGGGGGCAGGCCAGGCACCGCAGGGACAGTATCAGGGCTCACCAGAAGGAGGCAGGGAAGGGGTGGTGGATGCTGGAGAGCCACTGACAACTGCAGTGGAGGTGTCTGACATGGTATGTGCCAGCACAACTGGGTGGCATGACTCAGATGGTGTGGGTTCTGGCACAACTGCAGTGGGCCGTGCAGATGGAGTGGACAGGTTCCCCACTGCAGTGCCCAAGTCAGACGGGGTGGTAGTGGACTCCACTGCAGTGCCTACCTCCAGGGGAGGAGAATGGGGTTCAGGTAAGGTGGGCAAGACAGAGGGGGAGGACACCGTCTCCACACCAGTGGCACAGACATGCGCAGCGGGGGGTGTGGTGCCGGAAGAGCAAGTGGCAGGGGGAGAAGGCCGGATCTTTTTGGGGATGGTGTATCTGTGGGTGGGGGAACCTGGGGCAGGGTGTGGTGGGGCACCTGTGTAGTGGGGGCCTGAGGGATGGAGGAAGGAGACTTGGTGCTTGAGCTGCAGGGCGGCGGCGGGGTCTTGCTCTTCCGGGTCCTGGGGGACTTGCGGATGGGGGCGTCAGTCGGTCTGCGCCTGGGGGAGGGTGTCCGGGGGCAAGGGGCACTCCCCTTTGTGTGGCTGGGCTTCCTCTTCCCCCTGAATGCTGTATCAGCTGGATCGGAGGGGAAGAGGCTGAGGTCACTGAGGAAGACCCGCTGTGTCTTTGGGGTTGCAGGTGAGGCAAGGGAAGGGGCCTTGGAGGGAGAGGTAACTGAGGACTGCGCAGTGCTCGTGGATGCGTGTGTGTGTGCCTGGGCCCCATCCCCTGTGAGTGTGGTTTCAGTCCCCTGACTGTGCGTGCATGTGGATTTTGGCGTGTGTGTCTGTGTGCTGCCTGTGTCTGTGCTGGTGTGTGCCTGTGCCAGTGTGTGTGTGCTTGGGACAGGTAAGGTGCTGGGGAGTGTGGATGGGGCAGAGGTAGGAGGGGTGAGGGACTGTTGGAGGAGGGACACTGCTGCCGTCAGGGAGGAGTCCATGGACCTATTGCCCCTCTGTAGGGCAGACATGCCCTATGAGATGCCCTCCATGAACGACACCAGCTGAGTCAACAGAGTGGTGTGTGCATGGAGGACACTCAGCATCGCTGTCTGCCCTACATGGAGCTGGCGAAGGAGGTACACAGACTCCTCACTCAGGGCAGCAGGGGACACAGGGGCAGGGGGTGCGGTGCCTGGCACGAAGGAGACACGCTCCCGAACATGGGAGCCTCCACGGACCTCGGGAATGGGAGCCGATGGAAGGGCGGTGGTGGTGGTGGTGGTGGCGGGGACAGCAACACTAGCTGGGGTGTGGTGGCTGCTGACACCCGCCTCCACAAGGGAGTCATCCTCCGAGCTGCTGTGGTCCTCAGCTGAGGTGGATGGTGCTGAGGACTCCTCCTGTGGCTCCCCTCGCCCTCCGTGCCACTGGGTCCCTCCGACCACTCCTCGGCTGCTGACCCAGTCTGGCTCTGCGGCTCCTCCTGGTCTGTGGAGCTGTTCCCTCCTGTGGCCGTGGATGTATCTGAAACAATAGGGAAACAGACAGACATCAGTCACCTGCACCGAACGCACATACCACAGTAAGTACAGCACATTACAGAGCAAGCCCTGGCATCCTTAGTTGAACATTGCTAAAAGTGCCCAAACAGAGTAGGGGAAGCCAATTGTCAGTCTGATGGTCAACCATGGCACTCACATCTCTCCTGGCCTTGCACCCATCTGTCTGGTGTCTGTCAGATGGCAATACCCCAGTGTGGACACATGCACCACCTACACAGTAGTTGGACAGTGCAGAGAACACAGTGAAGTATGTGAACATGCACACATCACAACTCTTGCCACTGAGTCAGTACAGGTGTCCGGATAAAGGGATGCCCAGAGTCAATTTTGAAATGCATGTGATGCATACCAACGACAGACACCATGATGCACCCATGTCCTGATAGTCATTGCCACAATGGTGTGCATGTAGCACATGTCACTCCCCTGCAGGATCAGTCATAGGAAGTTTCATGCCATGGCACAGGCATGCCTGCTAAGTCATACATCACTGTCTCCAGTCACATGGGCAGGGCAGCCAGACAACAACAGTCTGCACTGTGTCACTATAGTAGGTCATGGGGAATGCAAGTCCTGGAGCTGGAACAAGTGCACATGTAGATCCCCCACACACCACATCATCTGAACCCTTATCTTTCCATGTCATACCAATTGGACATATGGGAGACCTGTAACACAACCCTCTGAACCTGAGCACCTCACAATCTTCTGTGAATGGGAAACAGCTGCCTGAACTTCACATTCGCATACCCCAGTCTGCACGGTCAGGTGATCAAACACCTATGTGTCACACAAGTATCGTCTCCTATGGTCACATCTCCGGTGGCATGCTGAGCCCCAACCGAGAAACACCCCTGACAACGAAGTCACAGCACACTGACACAGAGGCAGACACCTGAGGGGACATATCACTGAGCACAACGTGTCAGCTGATACACGTGAGTGGGAGTACAGAGTGTATTGTATGGCCTGGAGTAGGCATGACTGTCCTTCCCCACGTGAATGAGGGATGAGCCCTGGATAGTAGGCAGGTGGCTAAGTATGTGTGACACACGTAATATACACACTCCTGGGGCCCAAACATTGTTCCCACCCGCAGCATGGGTGTGTGCCAGATACCCCAGGCACATGTGGTGGATCAGCTCAGCAATTGGACCACATATCAAAGTAACACGCAGATTACATGTCAGAACACAGGCATTGTGTAAGCAATGGACCCACCCATGATGCCCACCACAGAGTTAGGGGAACAAATGCTGTCCCCCACCTTGAGCTGAGCAAAATGCAAGGACGCAGTACCCAAGTGACACAATTCCCTGACTGTAAGGGCCACACCTGGGCATCAGATGAGGAGTGGGCAGTGCACAATTGAGGGACATGGGTCCTGGACCACATGACTGATGTACTGTAGAAGTTTAACCAGGCCAGAGGAGGGCACATAGCATGGCAGACAAAGTTCACAATGCACCAAATATGCAAGAAATAACCTGCCCGTCTGTTCAACACATGGCCCTATACAAGGATCCTAACGTACACACTCTATCCCTGGAGCAAATCAAGGAAAAAATGAATAATAATATCAGTTTATACAAAAAAACTGTAGAAATTTTATTAAATCCATAATAATTTCGACAATTAATAAATACACATCACAGTAATAACAATGATTGATAATTGATAAGACACAGTTCAAAAAAAGCATATATATACACACCGTCCCACACACCTACTTAAAACAAAGCATTCATATCATCATACATTCCCAAACTTATCAAATAAACTCACACATCAGTCACAGTTCACAATGCAGTCATGGACTCACCCCCTCCTTGCTGCTCTCTGGCCTTCAGCTGCCCATCCAGATCAGGGAAGATCACCGCCAGGATCCTGAGCATGTGGGGGGTCAGGGTCCGGTGTCCGCCCCTCCTGCGAGGAGGCGACAGCTTCAGCTGGACCCGTGCGATACTCCGGGTCCAGCCCCGAAGGTCCTGCCACCTCTTCTGGCAGTTGCGGATCCGGCGCTTGTAGACCCCCATGGATCTCACTGCCCGGACGATGGACAGCCATATCTGCTGCTTCTGGTGGGCATCAACCTGTGAGGATGACAAAGTGAAATTGCCATTACTACACATTCAACATATCCGTGCATTACACAGTTGGATATACATGTCTCAATCACAGGGGCACATGATGTACACAGGCAGTGCAACGATGGCTATGGACAGTTTGCCAGAAGTTACTACATGGTATCATTGCCTGGGAAGTAAAACCTTGTTTAAATGCACTGTCACTGCACTATACCTGTTCAGTGCATGTAACTACACACTATGGGGGGTGACAACTACTCAGTGAGCCTGCTAGCCAGTGGCGTGCAGACTGTAAGTCTTGCTAGTCAGACAACATGCACATTTAGTAAGGCAGTGGACAGCACACTCACCTGCTCCCCTGCTTTCCCATACAGCTTGCTGTACTGTGGAAGGAGGCTGTCCAGCAGGGCCTGGTTCTCCTCAGTGCTGAAGGCTGGGGCTCTCTCCACAGTACGTGCCATTGCAGGATCCAGAGGGTGCAGATACAGCAGCAGTGGTGGTGGCAGATGTCGTCCTGGAGCATGTAGTGCAGGCAAGTGAGCTCTCAGGGGAACAGCCAGCATTATATGTGTGCTGCAGAGGCAGATACTGTCCCATGTGTCCAAAGTGATAGGTCCAAGTCGTTTGCATCTTCTGAATCTGGCAAATCCATGGAATTGCACCACTTACACACGCCCACAGCATCCTTCAAAAGTTCAACTTCATGACACCCATGAATTTGCAACATTGTTGTGGGTGACCAACTGAATTCACAGCATCAGACTCGTTAAAGATTTGAAAACGCGTCCGTTGCCAGGCCAGGCCATAGCCAATGTGTGCGCACCGATCGGTCCATTGCTGTACAACGCGTATTGCGAATACAACGCGTACCCGCTCACATTGTATGCAATGGCCAATGTGTGCGCACCGATCGGTCCATTGCTGTACAACGCGTACCCGCTCACATTGTATGCAATGGCCAATGTGTGCGCACCGATCGGTCCATTGCTGTACAACACGTATTGCGAATACAACGACGCGTACCCGCTCACATTGTATGCAATGGCCAATGCGTGCGCACCGATCGGTCTATTGCTGTACAACGCGTACCCGCTCACATTGTATGCAATGGCCAATGCGTGCGCACCGATCGGTCCATTGCTGTACAACGCGTACCCGCTCACATTGTATGCAATGGCCAATGTGTGCGCACCGATCGGTCCATTGCTGTACAACGCGTATTGCAAATACAACGCGTACCCACTCACATTGTATGCAATGGCCAATGCGTGCGCACCGATCGGTCCATTGCTGTACAACGCGTACCCGCTCACATTGTATGCAATGGCCAATGCGTGCGCACCGATCGGTCCATTGCTGTACAACGCGTACCCGCTCACATTGTATGCAATGGCCAATGTGTGCGCACTGATCGGTCCATTGCTGTACAACGCGTATTGCGAATACAACGCGTACCCGCTCACATTGTATGCAATGGCCAATGTGTGCACACCGATCGGTCCATTGCTGTACAACGCGTATTGCGAATACAACGCGTACCCGCTCACATTGTATGCAATGGCCAATGTGTGCGCACCGATCGGTCCATTGCTGTACAAAGCATCCCTGTACAAGTCACTGGCATATGTCACCATGCCTGTCACAGGTGAACATATGCCAGCTACATATACTTCCCAGGGAGTGAGGGGCACACCTACAACACCACAGCCTGTCCACACTGTGTCCTAAGGCATGTAAGGCTGCATTATCTGTTCCGTGTATGGGGGTCAACATGTTGTTTTTTGGGTGGCACTTGGGGGCAGCCACTCCCAGGCTGTGCACGTGTTCATGGGGACAGAATCCTTGGTGTGTTGTGCACATGAACACTGGTGTGCAACTGTTCATTTCAGGGTATGTGGCATGGTCACATTTCACGTTTGTGTATGTGTATGTCATGTCACATACCCCCTGAGTCCCATGTGGGACGGTATGTACGTCCCAGGGTGACCCATTGCCACAATTGTGATGGCCCTCCACAGTCTGTGTGCATGTTGTGTTTACAATGTCTCTGATTCCATGTGCACAATGGGAGACAGTCTCCACGTTGTGTGTGCATGGACTTTGATGTTGTGCGTGTGTGTGTCACAGACGTCCATGACTGTCCTGCCGAGGCAACAGGAACCACTACCTGCGGGGGTCATGGTTGTTCAGCTGTGGTGTATTCATGATGCACCATGTCATGCCAGTGTCCATGTGGCAATACAGGGTCCCTGGGAATCTACCTGTCGATGAGCTGTGATGCCTGGGGCACATCTGTCCTCACATGTCACTGTGGTGTGTGTTTGGAATGTGACAGCAGTACATGGGTACTGTGACACAGCCTAATGATATCCCATAGCACAACCTGGGACTTGTTGAGGACACATGTTGAACTGTGATGTTAGATGTTAGCCATGTAGGTGCCATACATGTCCTAACGGAACGGCACACGCATCATGTACTTGTGTCTTGTAATGATGTATCATGTGATATTGAGTCTGGTCTATGCCACATATGTGGGGTGACTGACAATCTTTCTTTCTTCACCTATGCATTGCAGGGCACCAGCTGTCCATCGGCCATTCCCTGACCTTGCAACAATGGTTGAACGGGACTGCATCCGACGGTACCGCTTCACCAGGCCACTGATTGAGGAATTGACGGTGCGGGTGGCCCAACATTTGCAACCTGGCCGGACATACCCTACAGCGCTGACCCCCAAGGTGAAGGTGATGGCAGCCCTTCTTTGCCACCGGTACCTTTCAACACACTGTGGCGTCTGCTGGTGGGATGTCACAGACCATATTCAGCCGTGAGCTCCGCGATGTTTTGGAGGCTATGTTGAGATACCTGAACCAGTACATCTATTTCCCTAGGCTTCAACAACTCACTGACGTGAAGAGTGACTTCTATGCCCTGGGGAGGATGCCGCATGTCATTGGCTCCATTGATGGGACACATGTGGCTTTGGTACCACCACAGGCCCAAGAGCAGGCATACCGGAACCGCAAACACTACCATTCGGTCAATGCACTGGTGGTATGTCTTGCAGATATGAGCATCTCACACGTCTGTGCCCGTTTCCCCGGTTCTGCACACGATGTCTACGTGATGAGGAGTAGTCGCATCCCGAGGATGATGTCACAGATGCGGAACCAGCGTGCCTGGCTTGTCGTTGTGTACTGACTTTGTACCATTGTGTGTGTTCTGCAATGTAGTGTTCCACCCTCTTTTCCAACTCAGCTAATGTGCAATTGTCTGTATGTAGGTGACTCCGGATACCCCAACATGCCGTGGTTGCTGACGCCCCTCAGGAACCCTGTGACACCAGCCCAGATGCGCTACAATGAGGCACATGGTCGGACCAGGAGAGTGATTGAGCGGACATTTGGTCTCCTGAAGAGCCGCTTCCGCTGCCTAGATAAGACAGGAGGGGCCCTCCCATATGCCCCAGCAAAGGTGTGCAAGATTGTCATTGTCTGCTGCATGCTACACAACCTGGCAGTGCGGAAGGAGTTACCTCTCATCCTGGATGACGATGACCAACATCCGCCACCTGTGGAGGATCCTGGGCTGGACCACGATGCCAGTGATGATGATGATGAGGGTGATGTCCCCACACAGCTCATCACCAACTTCTTCAGCTGAATGTGAGTATCCAGGGATGTTATGTCAATGATGTGAGTTTTGATATGTGTTGGTGGTGCTCTGGTGCTGTTTGAGTGTGTCCATGTGCTACTTGACTGTATGCGTGCAGCGATGTGTCCTTACAGGTAGTCTGTACTTCACAACAGTGTTGACATGCTAACTTGGTTCTGGGTGGGTATCTTGTGACATTTATTGGGCATGAGTATTGCAGTTCTGTCCTGTTCTTCAGTGCTTTTGACTGTGTGTCATTTCTGTCCTTCACAGGGTACTTTCAGAGTTGTTTGGTCAACTGTGATCCCCGACACCGTGAATAAACTTCCAGGGTGGTAGCTGTCGTTTCCCTACAGGTGATGTGCGCCACACCCATGGACTTCCTTTCTTCTACACTTGTTGACTGTGTGCCCACTGCCAGGTGGGATTACCTTGCATCTGTAGTGGTTACAACATGTTGCAAAAATGTAATAAACCTGTGCTGCACTTTGTGATGTGCGTTGTCTGTGGTCACACATCTGACTGACATTTGCTTACTGCACCAGTGGGCTAGTTAACACAGACTGTGAATAGGTGTTGGTTCTGTGCAATGCAATGTATTTCCTGGCAACATCAGTGTAGGCGATGAGTCAGACGGCCCTGGTGTGTATGTGTTGTGTAGCCCTGGTGGTGTGTCTCCCTCATATGTGTCACGTCGCCATGACTCACATGCCGGTGTTGTACTTGCTGTAGCAGTTAGCATGCACAGTGTCATTTCACAGATCATCATCGCCACTTCAGAAACAACGTTGGAATCACAACAGAGGCAAGTATGGTGTATTAGTGAGTTTATTGACATACATGTGTGAGTATAGTGCACAGGATGGTGGGTGCTGTACATTGTGATTGTAAACCAAAGTTCCTAGATGATTTGGAAGTCCTGATAGCAGTAATGTCCTGAGTAAAGTCCACAGTCATCTGATACATTGGTCCAACTTGAGCTCCCCATGTCATGTGGGAGAGTTGGGTTGCATTCAACAGGGTGAAGAGTTTGCGCACAAAGGTGATTTTCTAGAACAGGTGTTGGCTTCCTGGGGGTTGTGCATGGCCATCAGCCTCTCAGTTGTCCTTCCTCGGATGACCCCTCTTCTTTGGGGGGGGACCCTCAAGTGCAGGCTGCTGCGGTGCAGGTGACTCTCCGCCAGAGTCATCCTCCCTCCCTGTGGCAGTTGCAGTTGTTGCAGCACCAGATGTTGTGGGCACACAGGGAGGTGTTGACATGTTGGTGCAAATCTGGCAGAGGCATTGTAATATGTCCCTATGCACCGCCGTCTGTTCTTGCAATGTGTCCCACTTGGACTCCATGCGGGACATGTGTAAGTCCAAGCGGGCATGATGGGCAGCCTGCTGCTGTTGAATGTCCCTGAGGATCCCCACTACCTGGCTGAACTCTCCGGCGCTAGTCTGGTACGCATCAGCTATGCGTACCAGTTGTGGGTCATCATGCAGTCCAGACCCCTCTGCAAGCAGCGACCTATGTCTACCACCCCTCCCACCACCCCTGGCGACACATGAAGGACCTGCGGTGGCACGCACAGGTGACCCTGGGCCCCCTTGGGGGTTGTTGCTGGTGTTGGTGTCTGTAGCTTTACGTTGGGCCGGGGTCCGTGTGCTGGTGGTGGTGGTGGTCCTTGGTCTGTCCGTGTCGGCAGGGGTGGTCTGTGTGTTGGCAGTTGTTGGAGGGGTGGGTGCAGGGGGTGCAGCTGGTGGTCCTGCTGGTGCTGCATGATGACTCACTGCGGAGGTGCCAGGTAGGTCTTCATCATCCGAGGTGGGCAGAGGCTGTTCCACACCAGTGAGCTCAGTGTCCCCCGGAGCCTGGGACAGGGACTCCTCAGCGTCTGCTGCTGTGTCCCCATCATCACCTGTATTTGGAAGAGACACACAATGTATGTAATGTTTCTACAGGCATCAATGGTTCAAACACCTGACAGTTGTGACTGTACCTCTGGATGCGGGCCTGTACATTG
The DNA here is from genome assembly GCA_963921515.1 of Calotriton arnoldi. NCBI lineage: Eukaryota > Metazoa > Chordata > Amphibia > Caudata > Salamandridae > Calotriton > Calotriton arnoldi. Next base: position 544,019 of record CAWUFW010011581.1, on the reverse strand, counting down.
CATTGTCCTAAGTTGTCACAGTCAGCTGTTGATATTGGTGTAGCGCATTGTCCTGACAACATGAGGCATTTAAATGTGAATGTTGAGGTGTGTGCATGGCCAGCATTGGTGGTATTTGGTTGACATCCGGACATCCTTCTCCCTCCAGCCCAGTTATCCCACCATGAAGCATGCCACCCTTGCAGTGGGTGCAGGTTGACTCTCAGGATGTCAGTCAGTGGTGTCCTGCTGTTGGTTGGTGGCCAGTTCCCATCAGGGCCTTGTGCTCCCCACAACAGAGCACCAGTGTCAGACATCTTTGATGGGGCTTTCCACTCTCTGTGAGGTGTGCATGCTTCAGTGTGAGCTTGCTGGGCAATGTGGGTGGGGGATGTTGAGCTGTGACTACCACTCCCATCATGCTATTGCCTCCACCCCCCTTCCCAGCATGCCCTTACTTCCTTCCTTTTGAGTGTACTTCACTGTGTGTGGGTGTGACAGCAATGGCAAGATGGCTGACAGTGGTGTCCTGCTGTTGGTTGGTGGCCAGTTCCCAGCATGGCCTTGTGCTCCCCACAACAGAGCACCAGTGTCAGACATCTTTGATGGGGCTTTCTACTCTCTGTGAGGTGTGCATGCTTCAGTGTGAGCTTGGTGGGCCATGTGGGTGGGGGATGTTGAGCTGTGACTACCACTCCCATCATGCTATTGCCTCCACCCCCTTCCCAGCATGCCCATACTTCCTTCCTTTTGAGTGTACTTCACTGTGTGTGAGTGTGACAGCAATGGCAAGATGGCTGACAGTGGTGTCCTGTTGTTTGTTGGTGCCCAGTTCCTAACAGGGCATTGTGCTCCCCACAACAGAGCACCAGTGTCAGACATCTTTGATGGGGCTTTCCACTCTCTGTGAGGTGTGCATGCTTCAGTGTGAGCTTGCTGGGCCATGTGGGTGGGGGATGTTGAGCTGTGACTACCACTCCCATCATGCTATTGCCTCCACCCCCTTCCCAGCATGCCCATACTTCCTTCCTTTTGAGTGGACTTCACTGTGTGTGAGTGTGACAGCAATGGCAAGATGGCTGACAGTGGTGTCCTGTTGTTTGTTGGTGCCCAGTTCCTAACAGGGCATTGTGCTCCCCACAACAGAGCACCAGTGTCAGACATCTTTGATGGGGCTTTCCACTCTCTGTGAGGTGTGCATGCTTCAGTGTGAGCTTGCTGGGCCATGTGGGAGGGGGATGTTGAGCTGTGACTACCACTCCCATCATGCTATTGCCTCCACCCCCCTTCCCAGCATGCCCATACTTCCTTCCTTTTGAGTGTACTTCACTGTGTGTGGGTGTGACAGCATTGGCAAGATGGCTGACAGTGGTGTCCTGCTGTTGGTTGGTGGCCAGTTCCCAGCATGGCCTTATGCTCCCCACAACAGAGCACAAGTGTCAGACATCTTGGATGGGGCTTTCCACTCTCTGTGAGGTGTGCATGCTTCAGTGTGAGCTTGCTGGGCCATGTGGGTGGGGGATGTTGAGCTGTGACTACCACTCCCATCATGCTATTGCCTCCACCCCCCTTCCCAGCTTGCCCATACTTCCTTCCTTCTGACTCTGCTTCCCTGTGGGGTAGTGTGCCTGTGCTGACAGGATGGCTGACAGTGTTTTCCTGGCGTTTGTTTGGCTACAAGTCCCATGTGTGTCACTGTGCTTCCATCAGCATGACCCAGGTTGGTGGTTCTTTGTGGGATAAGTAATTTTAGTGTGAGGTAATGCATTTTCCCATGTGAGTTGTGTGTAGTTTGTGTTAGGGGGGTGTGTGGGAAGAGCTGCTGGTAACTATGGTCATAGCTGTCAGTCCTCCTTCCCACCCAGCCAGTTTTCCCACCATGGAACGTGCTTCCATTGCAGGGAGTGCAAGTTGTCTTTCAGGATGTCAGTCAGTGGTGTCCTGCTATTTGTTGGTGCCCAGTTCCCAGCAGGGCCTTGTGCTCCCCACAGCAGTAGCCAGTGTCAGCCATCTTGTTAGTTGTTTTCCACTCCCTGTGATGTGAGCATGGTTCAGAGTGGTGTTGATGGGCGTATTGTGATGGTGGGCAATATCTGTGACTACAACTCCCATGATGCTATTGGCTACACTGACTTGACCAGCATACACAGGATTCCTTCCTTTCTGTGGGATTCCCTGTGTGGTGGTGTTGTAGTGGTGGCTACATATCTGACAGTGTTTGTTGGTTAGATTTGTGCCACTGCCTAGCTTTATTTGTTGTAGAGTTTGTACATGTCATGACACAGTTACATATCACTATGACATGGCATGTATTGTGTTTATCTGACTGACATACACATCTTGGGATGGTTCTGGTTTTGTTGCTGTGGATTTGCTAAGGGTGCATGGTTTGCCTATCCCCTTGACAGTGATGTGTGTGTATTGTCACACAATATTGGGTATATTGGTTGTGTACTCACCAGGCTCTGGGATGTTTTCTAGTCCATATACGCTCACTGGTGGTAGGATGGCCCTCACCTTCTCCTCCCAGGGCCTGAGGTATAGTGGTTTGGCAGGAGGGCCACTGCTGGTGTGTTGGCTCAAGATGTAATCCTTCTTCAGTAGGTCCCTGACCCTCCTGCGCACATCATACCACCTGTTCTGGATGTCTTCCTTTGTGCGCAAACATGGTGATTGTGCGTTCACCCTGTCGACGATCCTCTCCCACATCTTGGTTTTCTGCGACATGGGTGTCTGTTGGACCAGTGTACCAAACAGCTGTGGCTCTACCCTGAGGATCTCATCTACCAGGACTTCCAATTCACTGTCTAGGAACTTTGGATTCTTCTTGGGGGCATGGTGATGGGTGGTGGTGGTGAGTGATGTGTGTGTTGGTGTGCAAGTGAGGGTGTGTGAGTGTGTGTTTTGCTGGGTGTATGTGAGGGTGCTATTTGTTGAGGTGCTGATGGTGTTTGGCTTGTGTGATGGATGAGCTGTGAGTGTGTGTGTGGTTGCTGTCTGTTGGTGTTCTGTGCTGGCAGGTAATTTGAATTTGCAAAGGATCATGGTAGGGATTTGTGTCCTTTATATGGGTGGAGTTGTGGGTGTGTCTTTGTTCCCTGTTTCCCCCCCCCCCAGTATTTATTGGCTTTGTAATTGCTTGTTTGGCCTTTTTTTTGTGTTTTTCCCTTTGTACTTTTTGTGCATGTAGGAGACGTTCTTCTGACCCTGCAGTTGTCTCGTGCGGGCTTCTCCGAGTCGTTCACGCTGTGTTTGTGCTGTTTTATGTGCTGCGTACGCGTCGGTTGCGGTATATTGGGTTGCTTCGGCTCGCTGTTTTGTATGCGTGTCGGTCGTACGGCTTGAGCTCCGTGCGACTCGGTCGTGTTTTCCACGCGATGCATCGTACTGCGTGGCTCGGAGTTCGCGGGTACGTTTCGTTCGGGTTCCTTCCTGGTGCGTGTCGGTCGGTTCGATTCGCGCGGTTTTCCGGCCGGATAGATTTTTTCCGCGTGGTTCGGTCGTTCGTATTGTGTTCCCTACGAGTTGGTCGGATTTTGCACGCATTTCATTGTACTTTGCGTGTCGGGCTGCACCGGTACATGTCGGTCGGATAAAATTCCGGATCCGAGTCGGTCGGTACGTTTTCCGGCCCGAATCGGAATTGGCCCCTAAGAAGTAGGTGAGTTTAAGTTACTTACACTTTCTGTCCAGCAAGCACTGCTGCCTTACTCTGAACTATCAGAGCTGTCTTAGTGGCCTGTGGACAATCAGGGTATTGGCAGGGAGAAGAGCCAAAGGCACTTTGTGAAGAGCAATCGTTTTGTCAGTTGTTTTTCTGCTGGATTTATTGTTCACCCTGAATCGCTTATAATGGGTCTCCCCTCTTTGACCTAGAGTTCATAACCTGCAGCCATTAGTACTTTGTTACAATTCTGTAACAAATGCACCTATACAGCATTTGTTTGATTGGACACAAAACAATTGGTGTGCCCCTTCCAATATGCATTTACATTTTAATGTTACCCTTTGTATTTTGAATTTACTATGCTAGTCTTTACCATGCATTTTTTACCACACAAATATATTAATTATTTAAAAGCTCCATTTCAATCTAATAAAAACGAGCTAAAATGCATTTAACATTTTAATAATGTTTTAATTTTAAAATAATATATACTATCCCCAAACAAGATGGCCCCCATTTTATACTAGTAAGGGCGACACAATTGCAAAACAAAATCCTTTCAAAATAAATCAAGTTTCAGTCACAAATAACATTAAAGTGTGGTTGCTTTGTTGTAATTTGTATTCAGGTCTTTCGTACGGTTGACTTAGGTTAGTGGAGCACCCGTTCTTTAGGAACAACTTGGAGTGCGGCGAAACACATCATAACCATCATATTTGTTAATTTTATTAAAACATGTTGTAATGTCTATTGTTGTAAAAACTGTGTTGCAAAATCTAGTGTTGTAAAAGTAGGCGTGGAAAAGTCTTATAGTAGCATCATTATTATTAATATCTTCAAAAATATTCCAAGATAAAACTTACACTGTACCTGTGCACTGTATTCGTCATCCTCTAGGACCCTCGAGACCACACATACATAAACTTACTCTGAAAAGTAGACACTGCTCTTTGAATGGAAGGAGGTACACATTCTTTAGCCTGTAACCCACTGTAGAGCACAGAGTGAGTAAGCGACAGCCCTCACTCTGCTGCCTGCATCCACCAGGGCTGAGCAGCAATAAATGTGTCCTTCGTTTATATGACTCTGATACCTATGAGCCCAGGCAAGCCCTCACCCTGAAAGTAATGTAGGAGCCACAAGTTCAGAACTCTGTGACCCCATGCAAGGTCCACAGGGCTGTGAAACGAGAACACCAACCTGCTATACGTTTTCTTCTACAGTGTTCTGCTCCTCCATCTCGACCTTTAAATATCACCACAGCTACTTCCTGCAGCATGCAACCCAGAAAGAGACCATGTTTCCATGCCGCTTGTATTTTAAACCTACTGGCTGACTAATGGTTTCTTGCTCTGACTTAATGCATGCGATGATGTGCCATCTTCAGGGCAGAATGTGCAAGCTGGGTGAAGGGAGGGTGCATGAGATGTAACAATGATGCCAAGTCATGCAATTCCTCCCCACCTACCTTATGAAGTTGGAAATCCATCATGATTAAGTTTTCTCTCCAGCAACCAGTCTCTGTGTGTCTCTCTTCGCCCCACATCAATACTTCACATACCTTTTCTAGGGATGAAGTTCAATGGAGCAAAGATGAGGTCAGCTCGTTCTTGCCTACTGTATCACTTACAGAATATTAACACTATGTAATATTTGAACAACATTCCATGTCCAAAATGTGCATGTAGGAACCTACTGCTACTTTCCTACATCCTACATGATGGCCAAACAAAGGTCATCTCCTTCATAGCTATGTATTTGGCTGACACATGCATAAACAACGTATAGACCAGAGAATGTCACATTTTAATTCTTGGTCTTGTTAGCAGGAATGTTTTAAGAAACATGGCAATCCAAGCACAAACTTATTAGCTGCATTAATAAAACAACAAATTGACCCGATTTTTGTTTTTCAGACCTTTTTTGCACCTTGCACACTTGGCATCTGAATGCAATAGCACAGTTAAATTAGCATGCTCTGCATGTAACCTTTCCTCTATTGCATATAACAGGAGATACACATAAATACCTTATTACAACGCTATTTCCAGACACCAATAAAATAAGTACAAATGCCCACATTCAAAGGATGACTCCGGTCTCACAACTAACTCATTATGATAGACCACCAAATTGGTTCCCCACAAAGAAGACATCACATTCCCTACAATCGTCAGGCTGTTGTTATGCCAGCCAAATTACCTTTGTCTTTTTTTATGAATTTTGAACACCCAGCTTCAGTGGCTTATACAAAGGAGATTTCTGATCATCCATGACTAATGCGAAATCCTAAGTTGGAAAATGAAGCTTAGATGTGAAACATCTGTGCAGAATTTCTACAACTAAATTTTATTGGAAGGAATGAGCATATCAATCCCTTCAGACACCAAATGGTAATGGCCTCCAGTGTAGAAATGTGGAACAAATATCCAGCAGGAAGGCATTTCCTGTGGTGTAGCGGTCGCGCCAGACACCGGCTTCTGATACAGGCTTGGGCAGGCACGGTATGTGGCAGCTCTCCTGCAGAAGTGGAGTGGGGGGGCTCTGGTGGGCCACCACGCTCTTCTTGTTTACATACATGACAGCAGCCGGCCTGCCGGAGTTGTCCTCAGCACCTTCACTCTGAGCCTGGGGGGCTTGCTGCTAGCAGGTACCTTGCGTACCTTCATGTTCTCAGTGTTTCTTCTCCCAGAATTCCTAGGGAGGGATGTGTATCTGCTCAGTCCAATATGGCAGTCATGCATAATCTCCCAATAGAATCTTCCCAATCAATCATGGCTTCTCTTTTCTGCTGTAATTTCCTGGGATTTTTTGTGTGTAAGGAGATCGAAATGCCTTGCGTCGTAGTGCTTCGGCAGTCCTGTCAAGGGTTTCTTTGCTTCCTAGCTGTTTTCTATGTCCTGGTTCCAGTCCTGCAGTTTCTGCTTGGCCCTTACAGTGTAAAGAGCAAGAGGCCTCCTGATAATAGAATGAACGTTCCTTAAGGCAGGGATCAATGAATTAGTGCAAAGACTTAAGGCAACTAACTGCTTATTCATCAGCACAACATTTGCAACATGGAATGAAAGAACCAAAGATACTTTTTTATCCAAAAATACAAAACAGAATTTTATTGTTATTAATGAATACACATTACAATAAAAACTCACTCATACTAGCTCACTCATGTCCACATGCACTCACCACATCCCAAAAATATAATTTAAAAACACAATATACAAAACAATATCAAAAGGTTGTTGATATATTTTTTAGCAGGAGCTTATCTATTTTGCTCCAACGGTAATTAGATAGTTTGATACAAATTCAGACAAAGGTTAAAAATTCCAAAGATTTTGCATTAGGATTGAAAGGACAAACAGTGTGGCACAAACTCAGTTGATTTTGATGGTTTCTACGCGTGTTTCGGCACCAGAAGTGCCTTCGTCAGGAAAAGCCACAACTTTGACAACTTGATATCCTATGTTCTGCAAACATCAATGTAAACAATGCCAAGTGTTGGTCGGTTATCAATGAAAATGACGCATGCCGCGTCTGTTCTCTTAACCAGTGGATGCCAGACAGTGAGCTGGAAAATGCGGCACAGAGGCTCTTCAGGTAAGGTCACGGTCAGGGAAATACAACGAAAAACGCTGATGCTACACCGTGAGAGGATAATAATACTGTGCGCAAGAGGAAAAATCGAACGGGCCAATGAGATAAGTCTGTATGCTTGTAATATAGCTCGAGGCCGCACGGTACTAAAACCCTCCTTCTGAAAACGTCCTCCACGTGACCTTATCCAGATCCTTTTTCTGCTATCACCAGTTTTCTAGTTCCTTCTCCAGCATTGCGCACTATCTGGAGTTTCTTGCCAGGTTGGCTTTTTCTTCCCAACAGGGGCATTTTCTGGAACACACCATCGGTTTAGGTGCTTTCTAGCATCAGTGGCATAGTGGCTACCGGAAGGGGTCACCCATACCTCTGGCAGACCAAGACTGTGAAGACCTGGGCCATCCGCTCACATCAAACTCAAAGGGCCTTAGCCTGGGATCGTTCTCCTGAGCCTGACATTTCTGGGGAAGCAAAAACAAATAAATTCCAACCATGTAACTCTACTCTAACTCTAACCCTAGAACCCACTTCTATGAGGACAGAAACTTGTCAGCCTGGTGATTGTTTATGCCCTTATTATGGGGTATTATATAGAAAAGGGAGGTTTCACTGTCATATGTCTTTTAGAGCTCTGAACATTTTCTGGCTGGAAGATTCAAATAGTCATTTATGACTCAGTTGTTCAATTTCACCATTGCCAACCACCGGGTCACCCAGAAGCGGAAGGCAAGCAATGTTGTAAGGATCCAAACTAATTCACTCCAGAAGGAGAAACGCACCACTAACTAAACACAGCCAAAATAAAAGCTTGACTTCCCAGTTCTACGAACTGGCATCAGTGTTCATGGTCACTTACAGGAGAGAGAGTGAAAGTAGATGCAGTATTTTCTCTAAAGCAGCCACCACAGGAGAGCTTTGATTACTGAGTGAACAGAAGTAAATACTTCAAAACTAAAAAACGTGGAGCCTAAAACACATCTAGGTGAACTTTTGTTAAATAATTTTTATTAATATAAGAAAAAGTACCAAATTAACAGTAAACATGAGGTGGGAAGGTTAGCATGGTAAAAAGAACAGCATGTTACAAATGATGTAATCCAAAAAGACATAAAAGGAAAACAACCTTATGCATTAAAGGTGGATAGGAAGAATTAAAGGTACTTAATAAATCAAATAGTGTTATACCAATGATTTTGCAATAAAAGGAGAGAGAGAGAAAGAGAAAAGAAAGGGAAAGAAGAGGAGAAGGAAGGGAAGAAAATAATAGAAAAGGGGTTAGTGTAAAGAAGGATGTGAGGATAAGTAAGAAGTAAAAGGAACTTTTAATCACCACACGTGCATGGTTGCTACGTCATACAACCGCTAATATGCAGCACAGCTCAAGCTGACAGACCTACGATGTAACCCACAGGTTGAAGGAAACAATTTCAGCACAAGTGATAACCATTTTAGAAAAGTATCCATGACGTGAACCTGGGGGAATAATTTTATCTCTGGTTCATTTTTTTTATTATATAAAATAAAACGTGTTCACGCTGACAAATTAATGGCATATTCATAAAAATCAGAAGTATTCTCCGTCCAAAATGCAATTTCAATTATGCATTACAGGATTAAAATCAAAGGGGTTCCTGCTTCCTATGCCACAAATAGTTTCCACATCAGAGACGAGGTGTTCATAGCTGATTAATGTTGTCTGTAGTATATTATTCAGCTTAAATGTTCTCTGAGTATGTACTATTGGAGAAGAATTTGTCATAATTGTATTTGAATGTGTATTGCACTTAAGCCAGGACACTTCATCTTCAAGGTTCATATTTGATGACTGCAACTGCCAACGGTGATTTGCACTTGGGGTCCGTAAAACGGCATTCAGCAGTTCTCTACCTCTTTGATATGGAATTAATGGAATACCATTCCTTCAATTGTCAAGAATGCACTTAGAAAAGTCTTAAGTGAATTTTAATAGCGCTGAAATCAGGCAGGTGAAGAGGAAAATGAAAATGTGATATGTTGCATTTGTGTGCACAATATTATCTACTAAACTTTTGAGGTTGTCTCTTGAATCAATGCATCCAAATGCATAGCAGGCATGAATAATTTTCAGTCTGTGCTGACGGTGCAGTAAAGCTTATCATTATTTATTAACATCTATCCCATTCTCATTTAAAAATGTAGTTGTATTTAGTATGGCTGGCTGCTTCAGGTGTTCTTATCGTCAGCCGTTTTTACTCTATTAGCAACAGAGCATTTGCCTGTTATCTTTTAGTGTGAATTGTTGTATGCTTTTTGTCCTTCATAAATCACATGATCTTGGAAGTGTCAATATGTTGGAGAACACCAAGGCAACATCAGAGAATACGTATTTTCATTTAACAATCATTAAATAAAAATGCGGATGACATATCCACATTTTTTTGCACGAAAATGGAACACATTTACTAATTTACTATCATAATTTATATTCATTTGAGACAAAATTGCGTATTAAGGTGTCTTTAGCTTTCACAATCCAGATTTTTAAGATCTCCACAAAGCAGAATGAGGAAAAGGTAAATGTCCAAGTAATTTTATTTGTGCTGTAGGTAATACCCCATATCAACCTTATGAATTTCACCTCATAGAGGCCAACCCACCGAGTTGGCCAAGGTATTTATCCTCCTGACAAAAGACTGCCAGCCATACTTAAAGATCCCATCCATGTTATGTGGTGGAAAGACATTCAGCATAATTGATATACCAGCCAGCCGCTACGTCATTGGGGCTTGTCGGCAGCATTTTTTGTTTTGCATTAATAAATGCTCCTATTAGAGAGATATTTTTGCAACTCAAAAATCTATTTTCCCGCCAGGGCAGGACTGAGGAATGAAAAGCAGCCCTGATAAAATGCTCAAACCAGCCCTTCTACCTTAATTTCTTTACTCAATCTCTCTTTCTATCCATCCATCTATTCTCTGTCTCATTCTCTTCTCCCTTTCTCACCTCTTTCCTTATGCTTAGTGCAATTAACCTCAGGGAGGTTGTAAAAGTGACAGAAGCAGCAGCGACTCCTTGTGTTTGCTGTGTTCGCTCTAAGTTGGCAGGGTAGGCCCAGACGTGGGTCCCTTGCTCACTTTGCCACTGGATTCAAGCTAGCCTGGCTGATGAGGGCTGTTAGCCCAAAACCGGTCACAGGATGCTTGTTTACGGTCCAGGGAAGACATGGCTTGGCAGTTGGGGCTGGACTGTTCCCATGAGGCACAGGGTCAAGACTGATTTGCATATAGCTGTGTCTGAACTGGGGTGGCATAGTGAGCTAAAGAGCGATGATGGATTCAACCCAGATCTGTGACTGGGGGTGAGTGTCTGAAAAGTTTCAGCGCTCCGTCCATCATCTCCTTGTGTTTGCTTTGTTCGCCCTAAGTTGGCAGGGTATGCCCAGACGTGGGACCCTTGCTCACTTTGCCACTGAATTCAAGATAGCCTGGCTGATGAGGGGTGTTAGCCCAAAACCGGTCCCAGGATGCTTGTTTCCGGTCCAGGGAAGACATGGCTTGGCAGTTCGGGCTGGACTGTTCCCATGAGGCACAGGGTCAAGACTGATTTGCATATAGCTGTATCTGAACTGGGGTGGCGAAGTGAGCTAAAGAGCGATGATGGATTCAACCCAGACCTGTGACTGGGGGTGAGTGTCTGAAAAGTTTCAGCGCTCCTTCCATCATCTCCTTGTGTTTGCTTTAAAACCCCACCTCCAAGGGCTACAGCCCACCTTGGAACCTGGGAAATGACGGTGGAATAAAAGGGCTGCCCTATCTGTTTCCCACTGCATAAGGGGCCATTGTTCTTTTTTTGTGCATAATCACTGTATCTGTCATGTCACAGCAGTCGAGGAGAGAAAAAACAAATATTGGAAAGTCCTCTCTGAATAGGATGGGCCTTTCAATGCTCTGAACCCAACCCTAGGTTGGATAGCTTATGGAGGTTTTTTTCAAACAGTGGAAACAAAAATGGCTGAGGCTTTGCAACAGGGAGCTCTGTGGTTTTTGGACCCAATGTGAACCAGGAAAAACATGACTTTTGTGGGCTAAGGTGGGACGACTTCTCTTTTACAGTGGATCTTCTATTCAGGCAAACTTTGAAAGACCTCATACTCTGGTGTTATTTTTGGGCAGCTGTTGAGGTGGTAAAAGGATCAACAGCTCAATCAAGCAATGCTGTCAAAGTATAAAATAAGGTAATGTCCAATAAGTTAATAAAAATCAAAGCTGTAGTTGATGTCTCCCTCAGCAAAGCAAAAATCCCTTGAATCATCTTAATGTAACTGAATGGGATCCACTATCAACATGGAAGTCTGTAGAAACTTTTACTAGGTCAATGTTAGGCTAATTTGTGAGTGTACCTTGTAAGATAAGGTTCTTGGGCTTAGAATTTAGGATCTAATTTAGAGTTGGATAGTATTGGAAAATCAACTGATATCTAGCAGAAGTTCTAAATATGGAGAAAAATCCACTGGTAGAATGTCCTTCACTATAAGGAACTTTCCTAATTTGGCACACTTTTAGACAGTTTTCTGGTTAAGACTTCCTTCTGTACTGAGCCTAGTGCTGGGAAACCTTTTTTAGGTAGCCATGCGCTCTATAAAATTTGCATAATAATAATATGAATAAGAATGGTAGGTAGAGGAAATTCCACTGGTGATTTCTCTTTCAGATTTTTCCAGGATTCTGGAGATTTTCTAGCACCATCTTGTTTTAAATTAAGTACCCTAGTTATTTTTATTGATCTCAATTTTAGTCATTTGTGGTGTTATGAAGCCTTCTGAAACAAAATCTACAGTTGAATATCCTGGTCGAATGTGCCTTGTGTGGCTCTGTGAGGCTTAGTAAATCCAGAGTAATGCAAGGATGCGCAAATCGCTGCCTTGTGTTACTCTGCGTGCAAGGCGTTCCATGGGTGGAGCATGGGCATGCCCATGCATCCACTTATGGTTTTTGATGCAATCCTAGATTTACTAAGGGAAGTAAATATTAGATTGCGTTAAAATGGTACACCTCCCAACTGAGGCGTAATGAGGACTAATATCTTCAATTAACATCAGTATTTTCTACATGTGCTGAAATCAGCAGGACCCAAAGAAAGAGGAAAATGCCTGTAAGGATTGTTTTTGTGCACAAAGGTGTCCCTTCCTGTACAAAAAAACATTCTGCCTCTAACGCAGGCCCATTTGCACAGTGCAAGGGTGCCTGCATTGATGCTAGGCAGGACTCAATGCACCAGTGCAGGGAGAGAGCAGGAATGCATGCTATCTTAGTAGATATGATGCATTCCTGCTCTCTACCTGTCAGTAGCGCACTGCAGCACATAGTCTTGCTACATTGCGTTGTGTGACATTTTGTTAAATCTGGCCCAGAGTTTCTTATTTCGAGTGGAGCAGGTGGACCAGCAAAAAAAAAAAAACAGAAGACATAGGGCCATATGTATCAAAATCGGAATTTGCGATTCGCAAATAGCGATTCATAGCGAATCGCATTTTGAGAATCGCAAAACCCGATGTAAAGAAAAGATCGCAAATATTTAGCGAGTCTCAAAAATTCGCAGAAAATGCGAATACCTATTTTGCGATCCCTTTAATTTCGAATTCGCAATTAAGGAATCGCAAATAAAGAATCGCAAATTAGCGAATCGGCAATTCAGGTGCAGCATGATGACATCAAAACCAGGAAGTGGGACTACCCATGCTGCACCTCATTGCCAGAAGCTGAGTGAGAGGCTGGGAGGAGAGCTGAGACACTTGTGCACTGCATCTGAGTGAAGGAGACCTGGACACACAGGAGAAGCAGCAGGAGGAGAATGCCAGGAAAAGGAAACATAAGTTCAGTGAAAGGGAGCAGGAGGTGCTCATACAAGAAATGGTGGTGAGTCATAATCTCCTGTTTGGCAAGCAATCACTACGTGTGCCAGAGGCACGCAAAAGGAAAATCTGGGCAGACATACAAGAGAAGGTGAATGCCATCGGCGTGACCCACCGCACCGTAGAGGACCTCAGGAAAAGGTGGTATGATATGCGCAAAAGATCCAAAGAAAAGGTGGCTACAAGGCTGGCTGAGACAAGGAAGACCGCTGGTGGGACGTCCACTGCCACTGATTCTACGCCTTTGGAGGAGTTGGTGGAAGGCACCCTGCAGCCGGAGAGTGTCAGTGGCGTGGCTGACCTGGACAGCTCCGAACCCCAAAACACCAGACAAGGTAAGAAGCATGCGAATACTCCCCTGATACATCACCACATCACTCACACACCCAGGAAAGACCCAGGCACCAAACATGAATGCAACTCCAGTGCATGCACACAAGCACACCCAGCTATGCATCATGGGAGATACAGTCACATGCACCAAACAGTGGAGCAGTGACACCCAGCAAGGAACAAACAGAATGAGTAAATCAGGAAAGGCAAAAAACATACAGATAGGACCCATGTAACTCGAAACTGAAATATTTATTGCATTACCAATGCGAGGCAGGACACCCAATTAATGTGTGCATTTACATTCACAGCACCACCAGGAACACAGGAATCATTGGCAGGAGGGGAGGATTCATCCCACACTGAAGAACAGTGAGGGCAAGAGGAGCAGGAGGAAGGCAGCCCAGTAATCCCTGTGACACGCAGGCGGCGCCTCATAGTACCACCACTACCACCACTGGAGGCAGATCCACTGGACACAAGTGGAGAAGAGCAGCAAGTCCAGGGCCAGTGTGCTGCAAGGCACACAGCACAGTCCCCTGTCCGTCCTAGTCCAGGAAGTTCATCCAGGCGCAGGGCACGTCCGTCCACCAGCACAGCTGCCGTAGGCGAAGGCACAGTGTTTGCAGGGCTTGAGGGCAACATGCTACAGGTACAGCGCCTGCAAGCAAAGGCAATAAAATCAATACAGCACCAGTTCCCAGCGCACAACAACAACATGACCCAAATGAGGGAGGGCTTCATGGGCATGACTGGTGCACTGGAAGCACTGTGCTCAGAGATGCGGAGAGACCGGGCAGCCAGGCGCAGGGAGAGACACTACCTCCACACCCGCCTGGACATGTACACAAAGGCGGTAAACCGCCTGTCCACTGCCACATCAGTGCTGGCACGTCGCTGTGTCAGCATGCAGCATGAGATGGCACACTGCTGCCAGGATGTAGCCAAGGGCCTGGTGCAGGTCACACATGCCGTGGACCAGCTGCATGCAGCAGCCACAGGTGGCACAGGACCCCTCAGCTCACTGGAGGATGAGGAGCAATCCAGCAGGAGCAGAATCACTCCACCCATCCCACAGGACAGACGTCGCAGTGTGCGTCAGGGGAGACCAGCCGATGCCTCAGGGGAGTGCAGTGGGCACCCTGAGGGAGGGGCAACAAGCCGTGCACGCAGACGCTGAAGTGCCATGAGTGGCACATGGCAATGGGTGAGGCAACCCATTGCATCTTGACTCATGTTTGGGAAAAAGATTTGCAGTGTGTTGAACATGTGCAAGCAATTTGAACTCACATAGTTTGCCCCCCAGGCTGTGTGACGGCTATTTTCCTGCCCTGAAGGAAATTAAAACACAGTTTTGCACCAATCTGTAGCATTGTGTCATCATTACTCACCTAAAAATAGTTCTGTGTGATCTCATCTCGCCTCTGGTGGCCGGACGCCGCACCAACCCCACCGGCTGGTCTGCATCGTGGAGCTGGACCCTCCTCATCTGATGAGTCTGAATCTGTAAGCTCCACTGGGGTGCCTTTCCTGGTGGCGATGTTGTGTAGCATGGCACACGCGACCACGATTTTGCAACATGTCTCGGGGCTGTACTGTAGTGCACCTCCACTCTTATGTAGGCAGCGGAAACGGCTCTCTTGAGGATTCCGAATGTCCTCTCAATGGCACAGCGGGTGGCTCTGTGGGCACTGTTGAACCTCCGCTCCCCAGCAGTGGCTGGACTCAGGTACGGAGTCAGGATGTAGTCACGTAGAGCATACGCACTGTCACCTGCAGGGAGACAAGAATCAGGTTAAACACTGCCCTGCCACTTCTGTGCTTTACTGGTGTGTCCCTGTAAGCAATGCATTTACCTAGCAGGTAGCCCTCACCAAACTCCCCATCTGTGAGTCATCGGTGGATTCCACTGTGGCGAAAGATGAATGAGTCGTGGGTGCTGCCTGGGTATTTCGCAACTATATCAGTGATTATATGTTTGGCATTGCACACTACCTGTATGTTCAGGGAATGATAGGACTTGCGATTCCTGAACACATACTCATTCTGTGAGGGGGGAAATAGCGACATGAGTCCCATCTATGCAGCCAATAACGTGTGGGAATTGGGCTATCTGATAGAACTCCTGCTTGGTCTGATCTAGTGCCTGTTGTGTGCTGGGGAATTGGATGTGGTGATGCATCCTCTGCACCATTGCATCAAGGAAAGCGCGGAGGAAGCACGAAAGTGCACTCTGCGAGACCCCTCCTGCTGTGGCTATCACCCCCTGAAAACTCCCTCATGCCAGTAGGTGCAGTGAGCACAAAACCTGTACATGGGTTGGGATGGTGTGTGTCCTGCGTGTGGGGTGTTCTAGTATGGGTTTGAGCTCCTCTATTAGGTCCAGGATGCTGTCTTCGTCCAGCCTGTAGTTCACCCAGATCTCCTCCACAGTCCGCTGGAACAGGGTGATGCGCGCTCTGAAGATCCTTTCCTGGTGTCTTCTTCTCTGTGCAGCAGCTCTGATATGCAGCCTCCTGGCTATCAAGTACAGCCCAGCCATTGTGGATAACCCCTGTGGCATTGTGGGCCTCTTTAAATAGGTTGCACCTGGTTACCACCTGCTCATACTTGGTGGTAATTGCGATGTGCAAAATTGCGAATTTCGCAAATTCGCAAATTGCGATTTTATCAAGCATCTCATTTTGCGGATTCGCCATTTGCGAACACGTTAATTGCGAGTTTCACAATTGACGTGTCGCAGATTGCGAATTCGCTGAATTATTCCCAGAATCTATGCCTCGCAAAATTGCTAATGCCTAATTTTGCGATTAGCATTTTTGCGCACTGGTAAGCTGTTATACATAGGGATTCTCTGTTTTGCGATCCCAAACACCGTTGTTTTGCGATTCGCAGTGTTTGCGATCGCAAAACAGCTTCATACATATGGCCCAAAGTCACTTACTAAATCCAGCACCCTATATTTTTCTAATTCAAAGGTATTGCAAATATTAAATGTAGCAAAGTTGTATAAGTTAAAGGCAATATATGGTTTATTTTTTACGCATGTATAAGTCAGGAGTTTTTTTCAACAGCTAGATTCTACATAGGGCGTAGATTATGAAATGTAAAATCTGCATTACATAGCATTAGCCTACAATTGATAACAATTTTCTTCACAGCTGTGTCCTATGGGTAGGATAGGATGGATGGCATGGGAACATTGGAAATGTGATTACCTTCCTAAGGTAGTGAGCTAGCGTTGCTTACCCAAATCCACCCCCATCAAGTTGAAGTCTGTTGATGTTGGAAATAGATTGCAGCACAATAGAACTCACATTGTAGTGAAGTGGGAACAGTATTCAATTAATGGATGTTTGAGGAATTAAGGAACAATTTATAGAGACAGACACTCATATGGCATTCAGCTAATACCAAATACCATTGAAACTGAACATTTGTCATGGAAGGAAGATTACACTTATGATTGGACGATTCAAACAATCTATAACAATCCATTAAATGCTATAAAACTAGTTAACTCAGCAGCATTGCAAAATAGAAGAGACACACATAGATTAAAAATATTTATAAAAAATTAAAAAACAACAGCTTAAAAATGGTGCAGCTTCATTCTGGCACTGTCCTTCTTGGGAGTAGGGCTGAACTGCAGAACATAAGCACTATAGAAGTTCCTTTCAAAAGATCTACTAGATGCATGTATATTAAATGTTTGCTCACACAAACATTAAAAAACAAGTTTAGCTAAGCCCATTATGTCTGCAACATTAACATTTTGCATTTGCCACTCGAGCCACTAGTCAGCATTATTAAATAAAAAACACCTGTTTCCTGTCCATTGAGATGGGTCTTTCTTTCCAGTGGAAGTAGATATCCAGAGATGGGCCCTCCTCCTGGTTGTTGTGGATTGAACATGAAGATTTTATTTTCTTCGAATAGAAAAAGGAAAATAAATAACGTTTTATAGTCAAGGTAAACTGAGATGTCTCAGAAGAACCAAGAGTTGCTGGAGAGCAGTTTAGGAAAGGCCAGTCAAATAACACTCCAAAGACATGCAGACGTGTACTCCAAGAACGATGAAACACTAAAAATACCTAGTTTACATAAGCCTCTAACATTCGTCACATTATTCATTTTGCACTCATTCATTAATCAGAGTCACCTGCTTCCAAATGAGAGTGGTATCCATGCATCTCTTTTGCCATTGAAGCCATAAACATAAGTAGTGCAGTAATTTCAATCTTGAGTGAAAACAGATAATAAGAATGAAAGGTTAGGCATGGGAGGCATCTTGTTCTTTCAGGAATGGAAGTGTCTATTGCAGAGATAGATGATGGCACTAGAGTTGAAATAGTTTTCTTTGCTTTTCTTCATCTAGTTACCACTTCCAAATGGCTCTGTACCACTTGATTATCTGGATGCACCCTGTACACAGATTCATTTTAGTTTACTTACATTTCCATTTTTTTCTTTTTTCTTATTGTTGTTTATTGCAGATATTTTTGTTGCATTACTAGTGTATCAGTTTTCCTTTTTTAATTTTTTTTAATTTACTTTTTAGTCCAGAATATGCACTTCATCTTCATATCTCCATATTTCGGGACTTGTGGCCACATGTATCAAAAAAGCATTTGCAGTTACCAAATAGTGATTTTTACCGAATTGCTATTTGGTAATTGCAAAATGCTATGTATGTAAAGAATCACCAAAGATTTAGCGATTCCCTAATATCACCAAATAGCAATTAGCTAAAGAGGTAATCGCTATTAGGTAATAATACTTCATCCATTCTTATGGGCCTAAAGGCTCATAGGTGCGAATGGTTTTGCATTAGCTATTTTGCAATTTACTTCATTGGTAATTGCAAATTAGGTATTGGAAATCCAAGGGTACCCAGGGGCTAAAGGCCCCCCTGAAGCACCCCAAAAAAATGCACATGTAAAGCGCACATCGCTACATGGCACTTCGAAAAATGTGTGCATTTTTCAAAATTTGCACATGGTTACCATCGACTTGAAGTTGATGGTAATAGCATTTTCCTAAGTGCACAGTTTGCATTTAGAAAATGCTTGCTACATGTGCTAAAGAAATCACAAATTGCGATTCTCTGTAGTTGCAATTTTAGGTAATCGCTATTTTTGCGATTACCTAAAATTGTGACTACAAAGCCTTTCACATATCTTGAAAGGCTATTTTACATTCGCAAATGGGCAAAATTACCGATTTGCACTGTTTGCAAATGCAAAATTGTTTGATACATGTGGCCCTTGGTCAGTAGGGCTATCTCTCTCTCCACTTGAGATGTCAGAGAAATCAAACTCATCCACTATTGTGCCTTTTAAAGCCTTCTAATATTTAGGGATAAACGTTTTATTCATTTTGATCAGCATCAGTCTCTCCAAAATTTGATGAGAAAGACTGGTCCATCTGACCATAACAATTGCACTAGCTGCACTGAAAACCTGTGAAGACGATATACTGGCTACAGGAAATGCTTGATATTTGATTGTCAGCTTGCTAAATTTTGCCCACTCAGTTTTTTTCTTAAGCCAATAAATCAATGGCTCTTGACTCACAATGATATTTTTGGTGATCCAATTAGTCTTGTAAAATATTCTCTATTGTCATAGTTGTTGACATTTGCTGCTCCCGAGTTTCCTGGTTGCAGAAAGACCTGGAACTTCCAAAACCAACCCAGTGAAGAGGATAGTTCAGGTGATGCTGCTGGTGTTGTTTTTGTAAAAATAATTGAGCTTTTGGTGATTGTTTTACCAGACATAACATCTGAGAGGAATGTGCATATTTTACTTAACAGAAATTAGGCAAAATGCACCTAAAATTACACAAAATTATATTAGAAGATAGAAACTGCTGACTTCAGCATTTTGAAACATGTTTGAAGCAAAAGGCATCCTTGTGTATGATTTTGGTGTGATGATGCATTATATGCCAAAAAAGAACACACAATCTAACATGACGTGACCAACAGTCCCTTGAGTTCATCTCATTCGCATTCTTCCCTTCCTTTTGAAAAGGAGTTGGTGGGCAGCTGTAGCGAAGAGATAGAAATTGTCTTTTAAAAGAGAAATTTAGTAAAAGGGGCCACAAGAAAATTGGCTAGGATGAAAGGAGAGGAAGTAAGGGGTCTGGGTTTCGCCCCAAGCAATAACCGAGCCAGTACTTCCAGGCTGAGTTATAGGTAAACCTGGTTGAAATTCAGATTATTCTGGCATAATTTCGAGGTATGCCTATTATACAAAACAAGATAACAGAAGGAATTGCAACTCTTTTGCAAAATGGATCAGGTCCCATTTTGACCACTTCCCCTTTGTGAATTGTACAAAATGTTCTGGAGTGTGGGGAGTGGTGCCAACTCTCAGATAAGCTTTAAAAAAAAAAGAATCTTTTCTTAAAAAAAGAGTTCCATTTTCTTTAAAGAAATCTAGCTACTATAAAAAAAAGGTCCTTTTTTAAATGCAATCACAGACATGGTGGTCTCTTGACACTTGCAAGCCACCATCTCTGTGATTGCAGCTAATCGGAGTGAGTTGCTAATTACCACCTACCTAATGTAAATAGGGAAAAATGAGACCCACTCCAATTCAGAATAGAACAGGCCTACCAATTTGTATATAAACTGGCTTCAAAATTCAATACCGATTGCAAAAATGATGGTATCAAATTGATAGGTATTCCCCATAGGAGATTTTTTAAGAGCAGCCCCTTATTAAAATTGTCAGCTTGTGCGCTTAATAAACAACTTAATATGCAAGATATTGTATGGAGGCACAGAGGAAAACTGAGCAACAATTATCAGTATTAATATTGCATCCTTTTATGCCAAAGATTTCAATAACAGGGAAACTTGTCTGAAGGCACTAGTTAGACAAAATCAGTGAAAAGACAAAAAACAGGCATCTTACCAGGTCCCATAGGACCCCCAATGGATCCAGGAGTGGCAGGGAAAAAATCAATAACATGTAACAAATATCAGAAATGTATAACTATAGATTACAGACTACTACAAATAGCCTAGAGGCACACTAGACGAGACATATATGAGGGGGGTGCGGAATTCGCAAAATTTCTTTCACGTAGTTTAGTTTAATTTTTGGAAAATTTCACAAAATTATGCATAACTACATGAAATACAAGTATATCATTTGGAGCAATATTTTAGCAAGAAATATGTTCTCGTCACTTTTTGACAACACATTTTGCTGTAAAAAAATTGAGCAAAAAACAAGTGAGGAAAGCAACAGCTGTTGGTGTTATACACGAGTGCTCATGGTAGACCTTTGCAGTGAATAACACGTAAATCTGCTACAGTACTATGCTACATGTTGTAATGGCATAATTTGGGAAATATCATGTAACAAGGGTAACATGAAATTCCCGAAATTACACTTATTATGACGAAGTTATTTCCATTTTGCCTGGGCCTGATTTACATATGAAAAGAGAAAGATTTGCAAAAATTAGCCCGTAAAGTCTGCAACAAGATCAAGCCCCTGTTGTTTTCCAAATATTAGTCATATAATTATGTACTTATGCCCTTATACCCCAGTGTGAAAACTTTTCTGGGCAGTTTGTCTCTTGAGGTGTTCATTCACCACCATATAGACATGGATGATAGATGGCTGAAGTCTATTGCCAAAAACACTGGAAACTTATCCTAGATATCTCCTTCAAGGATACAGTAGATGGTATGGTCTAAGAACTGAATGTAATTAGAGAAAATAATGTATGTGCCACGTTTGTAAAAGTCGATAAATTCCTTCTGTGTGGCATGTAAAATGGACCATGCACAGTGAAGTCATCAATGATATCATTTCAGTTGTCATCAGTGATGTTGTCAATGTTATCACAGAAGATGTCATGAATGGTCTAATATGTGAGGTCATAAGCAGTGAGTGGCAAGGATGCAAGTAATAGGTAATTCAATTAACTATGACTCTAGAAGTTCAGTAGTTTTTTGATTTTTTTAAAAATGTTATGTTTCAACTCACATATTTGCACATAACTATAATTTCACTTGAACATTTATTTTTCAGTGAATTTATAAGGTTTTTTTATTTAATGTAATATATTATTATCATACTTAACTATAACATAGCCTTAAACTTTTTTTCAGTGATTTTCTATTGCTATTGATAATGTAAAGTAAGGTTTTATTATCATAGCTAACAATGCCAACCCCCTTCAGCCAGGCCCTGCTTCCAACACCCCCACAGAGGCTAAACTCACCATGCATGGCTGGTGGGGTTAGAACGTAGAGCCTGGCCATCACAATATAAGGGGGAGGGTCATCTTAAATTAGGCAGACCTACTGAATTTATCAAAGGCGCAAAACATCAATATATAAAAGCGGGGCTATTAGCTTTGTCAGGGGGTCAATTTAAATAAATCAAAACTACTGGCTTTGTCAAAGGTCCAAAATATCAACATTTAAAAGGCAGGCCTATTGGATTTGTCAGAGGGTCAGGGCATCAATATTTGTTTTGTCAAAAGGTGACCACGTTAATAAATTAGTCACATGTCATGATTTACCATTGAAACCAGTGGAAGCAATAACCATAACCAAATGCACTCATTTTTAAAACCCACATAGCAAAGTTCAATAATAGTAATTGTCTCTAAATATTTAAATAAAGCACTGATAATCAATACAATAATAAACTTGGGCCAGATGTACGACCCTATTTTGCATGCGCAAACGGGTTTGCGACCCGTTTGCGCATGCAAAATCTAATAGGGCCATGTACAATCTCTATTTAGCGAGTCGCATTTTTTTTGTGACTCGCTAAATAGGAATTGCAAGTCGCTATTAGGAAGGGGCGTACCAGGGGCATCCCTTCCTAACAGCGAGTCACAGGCCTATGTAAGAATGTTTTGCAACCGCAATTGCAGTCGCAAAACACTCGCAATTTTACCGCCCTCTTCAAGAGGGTGGTAAAGCGATTGCAGGGGAAAATATTTTTTAGGGGCAGGCCCTTAAAAAATGAAACGAAAACGTTTCATTTTTCTATTTTTTTAAATGCATCCCGTTTTTCTTTAAGGAAAACGGGCTGCATTTTAAAAAAAAACTGCTTTATTTAAAAGCAGTCTCAGACATGGAGGTCTGCTGAGCCCAGCAGGCCACCATACCTGGGAGGGCCAGCCATTCCTAATGGGGTCACAAATTGCGAGTGCCTCATTAATATGCATGAGGCATGCAATTTGCGACCCCATTAGAAATCACTAACAGTGTCTCAGACACTGTTGTATATGGTATTTAGCGACTCACAAATTGCGACTCGCAATTGAGCGCAATTAGCGAGTTGCTAAATGACATGGTCATACATCTGGCCCTTGTGTTTAAGTCTTTTTTAACACTCTACATGCCACAGAATGCAGCCATAGAAGCAACCACAAGGGTCCCTGCACTTAAGTTGAAGAGCACAGAGCATTCAGCCTGAGTGCTTTGAAAATGATGTAAGCTCTTCTGTGATCATGCATTCAGTGACCCAGGAAACTTACTGTGCTTTTTTAAAACATTCCTGGGGGCTGTTGTGCTCCCTGTAGCCCCCCAACACTTAATTCAATGTTCGTGGTGACCCTGCTGATGCTTGGGACACCACAAGAACTCATATGTTTAAAGGAAAAGGGCATTGTGAGTGTTCCAGCCTAGTGAAGTAAATTATAAATAAGCTGCCTTACCACTTTCAGCGCCTAAGAGGGCAAAGCAGTGACAATTTGTTCGTGTATTTTTATATTGTGGGTGCCTCAGTCCTACACCCGGGGCACCCACAGCTTTCCTTCTACTTTTTCTCTAATTGCAGTGTGGGGAGCCCACTACTGCACTGCCTAGCTGATTGGGCCAAACACAACATTGTTTTGGATGCTCTGGTCCCACCCGGGCCCCAACAGCCCTCCTTTTTATATTAATGGCAGCACGGGGAGCTCACTACCACACTGCCTAGCTGATTGGGAAGCACATGGCATTTTTTGGGATGCTCTGACCCCACCTGGGGCACCCACATTCTTTCTTTTTTTAATTAATGGCAGTGTGGGCAGACCAATCCAGCGCTGCTGAGCTGGCTCCCCACACTACTAGCATAGTACCTTGCTGACATAGGAAATAGCAGCCTCATTCTCCCTACACACTCAATACTGGCAGGGTGTGCAGCTGCAGTGCATCTCGCTCCCTTTGTTGCAGGAGTGGCACACTGCTAAACAGGGATTGTGCAGGGGCACCCTTACCTTCTTTTTGCATCAGGGTCCCAGGGATGGGGTCCTGCATCTTCATCCAACAGGTGCCGGCCCCAGGGAGATAGAGATAGTGTTCCCCAGGGACATGTACCACTTTGGAGAGGTGGCCACACATGCCCCCTCCTCAAATTAACTTACAAAACTTTAAAAAGCGCCAATCCCCAGGGCAATTTTTCCAGTAGAACCACAGCACTGAAACAATAAAATTGGTCCAATGGGTGATCCCTTAAGGCCTAGGGGTTCAGGGTATCTCTACCCTGCTTGCTTACATGTTTTTTGCTTTTTGTTTGACATCATGGGACCCAGTCCCGAGTTCTAAAATGGCTGCTTAATATCTCTGTTGATGTTTACGCCAGTCAATCTGATCTTATTGCTTGTAGTGTCGGTCCAGTGGGAGTCTTGAACTCCACTTCACAGATCACTCTAAAACTTTCCACGAAAGAGCTGAGGTGGATTATTATTTTTTAACCTTTCATGAAGATCTGTAAAACAGTGCCAAAGTTATTATCTAAACAAAAAAATACCCTTCCTATGGAAAGTCTCAACCAACTATAGAAATAAATAAATAACTACATTTATATATATATATTTTTTTTCACTGAAAAAAACAAAGGTTACAGGGATGTTATAGTTAGGGAATAGAATTTTTTTTAAAACATAGAAATTCACTGGAAAAGCCAAGGCTTACAGGGACGTTATAGTAAGGCTCACATTTCAATCATACAAAACTAGAGAAATCCAGCCGTTATAGTAACATGAGCTAACTATAACTTACTCCCCGCAATGCACTGTTTATGACCTTTCATATTACTTCACTCATGACATGGTCAGTGACATCACTGATGACATTTCCGGTCATGATTAAGTGTAAGCTTTTTCTAAGAGTTTATGTTTGCTAAACATATGTAATAAATACTGCAAAAGTTAAATTTGTATACTAGGTGTACAGCTAATGAGTGATACTATTTCTAAGATATATATCTTGCTAGTGGCTGTGTGACTGTGTGTATCTGTGCATGAGTGGTTGTCTGAGTGGCTGTATAGGTGTGTGAGTGAGTGTGTGAGTGGCTGTATGTATGTATAAGTGGGTGTTTTGTAAGTAGCTGTATGGATGAGTGAGTGACTGTGTGAGTGACTGTATTGGTGAGTGAGTGGGTGTGTCAGTGGCTGCCTGTGTGAGTGAGTGGCTGTATGGGTAGGTGATGGATGTGTGACTGAATATATAGATGAGTGAGTGGGTACCTGAATGGCTATATTAGGGAGTGACTGCATGTGTAAGTGGCTGTATGTGAGAGTGTGTCTGTTTGAGTGGGTGTTTGGTTAAGTGAGTTGGTGTGTAAATGGTTGTATTGGAGATTGAGTGTCTGTGTGAATGACTGTATGGGTGAATGAGCAGATATGGGAGAGCTTGTATGGATGTGTGAATGGGTATGTAAGTGGTTGTGTGGGTGTGTGAGTGAGTATGCAATTGCTTGCATGGGTCAGAGTTGTTGGGTTGAGAGCCTGTATAGAAGTATGAGTGGGTGTGTGAGTGGCTGTATAGGTGAATAATTCTGTGTGTGAGTAGCTGTATGGGTGAATGCATGGCTATGTGAGTGGCTCTATGAGTGAGTGAGTGACTGTGTGAGTGGCTCTATGGAGGAGTGAGTGGGTGTGTGATTACTGGTATGGGTATTTGAATGGGTAAGTGAGTGGTTGTGTGGGTATGTTAATGTGTTAATGGGCATACAAGAGGTTACTCAGGGGTGTGAGTGGGTGTGTGAGTGGTTCTGTGGATGATGTCAGTGATGTTATCAGTGGTGTCATTTGAGATTTCATCAGTGATGTCACTGACCATGTGATGAGTAATTTAATATGTGAGGTCATAAGCAATGCATTGCAGGTGTGCAAGTTATAGTTACCTGAGCTAACTATAAGTGCTGAATTTCTATGGTTTTCTACGAGTGAAATGTGAACCTAACTATAATGTCTCTGTAACCTTTGAATTTTTCAGTGAATTTATATTGTTTGTATAATTCTAATTCCTAAGTATAACATCCCTGTAACCTTTGGTTTTTTAGAGTGAATTCCTATGTTTTTTAAAAACTTTTTTTCTGACTATAACGTCCCTGTAACCTTTGGTTTTTAAAGTGAATTTCTGTGTTTTTTTTAACTACTATGCATGCTTGCAGAGTGGTGGAGAAAAGGGGTGGGCCTCTGACCAGCTCTCACCAATCCTGCTGTGTGGTACTGACTGCTGGTAACAGGAGGACTTCTTGGCCCCCATGCACCCTCAGCATCCAAAGGGACACTATCCCCCAACAAGTAGTGCCCCAGGAGATGCATTTGCAGAGTGGTGGAGAAAGGGGGCGGGCCTCTGATGATCTCTTAGCAATCTCGCTGTGTGGGACTTACTGGAGGTAACAGGAGGGGTTGTTGGCCCCCAAGGACCCTCAGCAGCCAAGGAGACTGCATCCCCCAACAAGTTGTGTGCCAGGAGGCTCCTTTGCACAGTGGTTGAGAAAGGGGGCAGGGCCTCTAACAGCTTTCCCCGGGGCTGGCCTTTTTTTGAAAATGTTATTATTGGAGGGGGCTGCGTGGCCCCCATCCCCTGTCCGATTTCGGCCATGGGGATACCATCCCTTGTGGCCGGCATTTGTGCAATGGGGAAGGGAGTCCACGGTGTCCCACTCCCCTTGCTGATTTCATCCCCAGGGACCCCATCTACCAGGGCCTGGCCTTCTTTATTTAAGTTTTTTTTTTCAAGGGGAGAGGGCCATACAGCCCTCCTCCCAGGCTGATTTCAGCCCCAGGGACCCCATCTGCCGGGGCCCGGCCTCTACTGTGGGTGCCCTGATCCCACCCAGGGCACCCAGTCTCCACTGATGGGGACCGCAGGGGGAGCCTGAAGGTCCCTGTGATTTCTGCCAACTCCCTGCCTCCTGCGGGAGCCGGCATTCCATTTACGGAGATGGAGCTGCTGAACATGCAGGTTCCTCTCTGTCAAGCAATAGTGCTCCACTTCTAGAAAGTAAGAGCATTTTTTATGCTCATGCTTGCTAGAAGCAAAGCACAGTTTGCTATGACTTGGTGGGAGCGGTAAAGCTTCTACCAAGCCATAGCAAACAGCTATGTCCCAGGGGTGGGCTCCCCAGGACATAGCAGGAGCCGGCCCTGGGGGGTGGCAGTGCCCAGGGCCATGTTGGCTCCAGGAAGGGGGACCAGGTGGCCCCACTCCTTTCTTACAATTTTCCCCAGGTAGGTGGTGGGCCTGGGACTGTGGGGGCATCTGTGATGCCCCTGCATTCTTCAAACATAAATCCCTTGGAAGGTGGTGGTCCCTGGGCCTGGGGGGTGTCCAAGAGGCCCCTCATTGATAATTAAATAAGACCCGGATCCATGTTCTCCTGCATAATTTATCATTAATTCCCTGGGTAGGTGGTGGTCTTTGGGGTTTTATAAACCCTAGAAGGGGGGCCCCGTGCACCCCTCACTTTTTCACATGCCCCCAGGATTTGGCCTACCCGGGGGCTTCCTGAATAAGACACGAGAGAGACCGCATGTCTTTTTTTTCTCTAATTTTTCCGCAGATCCACCTGCGAATTTGCAGCAAAATTGCATTTAAAAACATGCTTTTAAACCCCGGTGGTGCCCCTCTGGGACCCTGGCACCACCACTAGGGGGTCAGGGTATTCCTACACTGCCCCCTTTCTTTATTTTTATGTTTTTTGGGGGGACTTGGCTTTAAGCCGAGTCTCAAGATGGCAGCCAACACCTCCTGGGAGAAGTGTTGGCAGCATATCAGATGTCAGCATGGGGACTGTGGATCTCTGAGTTCACTGCAAAGATCAGCGTCCCTAGATATTGATTTTTTTTGCCCTTTAATATCTTGAAAACTACTGAATGGATTTACGCCAAATGACAAAATGCAAGCTTTCTAGATCAACATCTAGCTTTCTGCAAAATTTGGTGTAATTTTGTTCAGCGTTTCGGGCTGTAGTCGAGTTCAAAATCCCTATTGGAAAGTTCATGCAGAAAATGCGTTTTGGGACCCCCCTTTTTCTCGACCCCTATTTCAGGAATCACTCTGAAAATTTCAACACAGCAGCTGAACCGACAAAAGTAAAAGTTTTAATAGTTTTGTGAAGTTATTGGCAAAACAAAAAATGCTCTTTCTATGAAAACTAGGCTGTAACTATAACTACATACTGGCAAGCGCAAGTAGGTAATATATATATTATCGCCAGTAGGTAATGTATATTATCACCAGTAGATTATATATATATATTACCTACTAGTCTACTGGTGGTCGCCAGTGGGTAGTTATAGTTAGGACCTATTTTCCATAGTAAGAGCATTTTTTCATTTGCCAATAACTTTGGCAATGTCTGATGAATCCTCACCAAAACTCATTTGCAACTCACTTCAACTGCTGTATTGAAAATTTTGGGGTAATCCATCATGCCAGGGCTGAGAAAAATGGGGTCCCAAAACACATTATAGGAATCTTTAGACACGGCTACAGCCTAAACTGGAGAACGGAATTCCACCAAATTTGACAGAAAGGTAGCTGTTGGTCCAGAAAGTGACCTTTTTGTTTAATAGTGTAAATCTGTTTGTTATTTTTATAAATATTAAGGAAAATCCAAATTTGTATATCTAGGGGATGTGGAGGATCCGCGATCCTTCCCGATCTTGTGCTGAGATCTGACTGACAGCCAACACTTCAAACCAGGGAGTGTTGGCATCCATCTTGGCAGTCGCCAGTAGGTAGTTATAGTTCAGACCATCTTTCCATAGGCAAATGCATTTTTTGACGTGCCTATATCTTTGGCGCCTTTCGACGAATCTTAACAAATGTTTCCAAAAAAATGTGATGCTCACTTCAGCTGCCGCCTGTAAAGATATGGGGTGATCCATGAAGCAGGGGCCGAGAAAAAAAGGGGTGGTCCCAAAACATGTTTTCCCCATGTTAATTACCATGTGGTTTTTGAAAATGACTACAGCCTGAACCGCTGGACGGAATTACACCAAATTTGGCAGAAAGTTAGATATTGGTCCAGAGAAGTGCCTTTTTGTGATTAGCTGTAAATCTGTTCAGTAGTTTTTGAGATATTACAGAAATCCAAATTTGTATATCGAGGGGCGCAGATCCGACTGTCCCCATGGTGTATTCTAATTGGCTGCCAACAGTTCAACCAGGAAGTTTGGGTAGCCATCATGGGACTCCAAAAAGAGATGTTAAAGATATAGAAAAGGTGCCAGGGTATCAATACCCTGGCCCACTAGGTGTGGTCCCAAAAGGACCTCGCTGGGCATTAAAAACATTTCTATTTCAATTTTGCCACAAAATCGTGGGTGGATCTGCAAATTTGAGGTAAAATAAAAAAAAGCCTGGTCTCCCACGCTTGTTTTTAATAAAGCCTGTGGTTGAACCAGGTCCCTGGGGCATGCCTCCTTAATTAATTGAATGAGGGGAGCGCATGTGGCCCCACTCCATGGGAATCTTTATGGCCTGGGGACCACCACCTGCCTGGGGCCTATGTTAAAATTATGGTAAGAGGCCATGTGGACTGCCCCGGACCTGGGAACCATCATCTCCCTGGGGCAAAAAATAAAACAAATGGGGGGCCGTGCAGATCGCCCTATGAAGCTCCAGGGACCACCACCTCCTCGACACTTAGGTTAAATCAAAATGTGGGGGGGGGGCTTGCAAAGCCACAGGAACTACCCCAGGGCTAAAATTAACATTTAATCAAGAGTTCAGGTGGACCCCCAGCCCCAGGGACCAACACCTTCCCCAGGCTGCAATTGACAATAATGAGGGGGGTCCACTGTGCACCCCTCCTGGAGCCAATGATGGCTCTGTGGACCGCCATCCCCAGGGCTGGATTCTGCTAAGTCCCAGAGTGACCACCTCCATGATACAGCTGTTTGTTTTTGCTTGGTGGGAGCTCACAGCTATTGCTGAGCAAAAGCAAACACTCCGGTTCCAGCGGGCGGGAGCTGTCAAATTGCTCCCACCCCCTGGAAGCGGATGTTTCATCTATTTCCCTGCCCAAAGATATGTGGGCAGGGAAAGAGATGAAACGTTTGCTCTTTTACACAAGCAGCTGCATTTGAAGCAGCCTCCTGTGTACAATAGGAATGCCGGATCCTGAAGGAGGTGGGGGCCGGCTTGGACCACAGGGGCCTTGAGGCTCCCCTGTGGTCTCGATCCCGCTCAATGGGTGCCCTGGGTGAGTTCCAGGACACCCAGGACACATGGCTGGGTCCCCGGAGATGGGGTCCCCAAGGACAACATCTGTCTGGAGAAGGGGCTGCGCAGTCCCTCCTCTTTTGATTACATTTATTTTAAGGCCAGGCCCTGGGGATAGTGTCCCTGGAGCTGAAATCAGCCCAGGGAGGAGGGCTGCACACCCCCCTCCACTGTGAAAAGCAGAGGGCCAAAAAACAAGCACAAAAAGAGAACAGAGGGCAGCAAGATGTGTAGAAAAGGCAAAAGAAAGCAGAAGAGGGGAAAGCAGAGCGCAGAAATATGAGCAGGAAAGGCAAAATAGAAGGCAGAAAAATGTGCAGACTCGTGCATCTACTCACACAACCACACAGACACTCAAGCACCCACTCACAGACGTACTCAGATACTCATGCACCCACTCATATACCCACTCAGACACTCATGCACCCACTCACAGATCTATTCAGACACTCATGCACCCTCTCACAGACCCACTCAGAGACTCACATACCCACTCAGAGACTTATATATCCACTCACATACCCACTGAGAGAGTCATCCACCCACTCACAGAGCCACTCAAACACTAACATACCCACCCACAGACCCACACAGAGACTCATGCACCCACTCAGATACCAAGTCAGAGACTCATGCACCCACTCACAGACCCACTGAGATACTCATACACCCACTCACAAACCCACTCAGAAACACATGCACCCACTCACAGACCCAATCAGAGACTCACACACCCACTCACAGATCCACTCAGACTCACATGCCCACTCACAGATCCTCTCAGAGACTCTCACACTCACTCAAAGAACCAATCAGACTCATGCACTCATTCACAGACCCAGAGAGACTCATGCAGTCACTCACAGCCCCACTCAGAGACTCATGCACTCACAGACCCACTCACATAGACATGCACTCACTCATAGATCCTTTTAGTGACTCACATCCCCACTTACAGACCCATTCAGACACTCACCCACTCAGACACTTACTCAGACTCTACTGCACCTACTCAGACAGTCACTCATACTAATGCATCCACACACAGACCGGCTCAGACACTCTTACTCCCACTCACAACATGCATCCACTCATACACCCAGTGAGACACTTATGCAGCCACTCCCAGACCTACTCAGACACACACACCCACTCACCAACCTACTAAGACACTCATGCACTCACTCACACACTCACTGTCAAATGTTACTAGTTACAATTAGGAAATACAATTTAAAAA
The DNA here is from genome assembly GCA_963921515.1 of Calotriton arnoldi. Taxonomy (NCBI): domain Eukaryota; kingdom Metazoa; phylum Chordata; class Amphibia; order Caudata; family Salamandridae; genus Calotriton; species Calotriton arnoldi. Next base: position 512,827 of record CAWUFW010011581.1, on the reverse strand, counting down.
ACTTTAGAAATTCACTTAAAAAAATCAAAGGTTACAGTGACATTATAGTTGGGAAATAACATTAAAAACCCTAGACATTCACTAAAATAACCAAAGGTTAGAGGGATGTTATAGTTAGGTAATAGAATTGAAGAAACCTTAGAAATTGACTGAAAAAAACAAAGGTTACAGGGACATTATAGCTAGGCTCATATCTCACTTGAACGAAACCATAGAAATTCAGCAGTTATAGTTACCTGAGCTAACTATAACTTATGCCCCCACAATGCACTGCTAATGACCTCACATATTACATCAATCATGACATGGTCAGTGACATTACTGATGTTATCACAAATTTTAAAAAAGAAGCATGGGCTCACGCACTTCTTTTCTAATAGGCCCCCGGGTGGGCCAGGTCCTTGGGTCATGTGGGAAATCAATGAGGGGGCACATGGGCCCCTCTTTATGTGACTCATAAATGCCCAAGGGACCACCACATTCCAGGCATTTGCCTCTTGGACCCCTCACCCAGCTCTGGGGCCCATCACCTCCCTGGGGCAACATTGAAAAAATAAATTGGGGGCCGCATGTAACCCCTGGCCCCAGGGACCACCACGTCCTCGGGGCTAAACTAATGTTAATGGAGGTGCCGTGCAGATCCCCTGGTCCCCGGGGCCTGCCACCTCCCCAGGGCCATATTAACATTGAAAATGGGAGGGGGGCCAGCAGGCCCTCTTCCCATGCCATGAATGGCCTGGGGGACCACCACCTCCTCGGGGCTGCCACAACTACTTTAAAGGAGGGGGCCCCCTCCTGTAGCCAATAATGGCCCTGGGGACCACCACTCCCCAAAGGCCAGCTCCAGCTATGTCCCAGGTTGCCCACCCCCGCAACATAGATGTTTGCTGTGGCTTGGCAGGAGCTTTAACCGCTCCCACCAAGCCACATCAAACACTCCACTTCTGCAAGCGAGAGTGGAGAAATGCTGTCAAGTGCACAGGGAATCAGACAAATTGCTTTCAGACACAGGGTGCTGCATGTTTAGCAGCTCCCTGTGTCTACAAGAAATCCCGGCTACTGCAGGTGGCGGGGAGCCAGCAGGGACCATGGGGAGCTTCAGGCTCCCCCCGTTCTCCCAATACAGACTGGGGGGCACCCAGAACAGGATAGGGTCCTGGGGAAGCATGCATCTCCCTCCCCCGATTGTAAATGGCTGGGCCCCAGGGGATGGGGTCCCCGGGGCCAAAATTGGCTGAGGGTGGGAGCTATTCGGCCCCTCCCCTATTACAGAAAAAAAGGATTGGGTCCTGGAGGATGGCGTTCCTGGGGCTAACATTGACTTCGGGGTCATGTGAACCCCCACCCCCATTGCACAAAGGCCCAGCATCAGTGGATGGGGCCCCCGTGGCCAAAATTGGACCAGAGAGGGGGGCCATATGGCCCCCTCTAATAATAGCTTTTTTTCAAAAGGGTGGCCCCAAGGGAAGTCGCCAGATGCCCCGCACCTTTGTCAACCACTCTGCAAAGGGGCCTCCTGGTGCACAACCTGTTGGGAAATGAAGTCCCCTCTGCTGGTGAGGGTCCTTGGGGGCCAGTAACCCCTCCTGTTACCTCCATTAAATCCCACACAGCGGGATTGCTGACAGATGGTTGGCTGCTCTGCCCTCTTTTCCCACCACTCTGCAAATGTGCCACCTGGTGCACTACTGGTTGGGGATGAAGTCTGCTTGCATGCTGAGGGTCCTTGTGGGCCAAGAACCCCTGTTGTAGTCCCCTTTTATGCTGAGGGTCCTTGGGGACCAAGAACTCCATCTGTTACCTCCAGTAAGTCCCACTCAGCAGGATTGCTAGGAGGTCATCAGAGTCCCTGCCCCCTTTCTCCACCACTCTATAAACACACCTCCTGGCACACTACTGGTTGGGGGATGTAGTCCACTTGGCTACTGAGGGTGCTTGGGGGGCAACAATCCCTCCTTTTAGCTCCAGTAAGTCCCACACAGCGGGATAGCTGAGAAATTGTTGGAGACCCCGCCCCCTTTCTCCACCAAATGCACATCCTGGCACACTACTTGTTGGGGGATGAAGTCCCTTTGGATGCTGAGGATCCTTGGAGGCCAAGAAGCCCTCCTCTTACCAGCAGTAAGTCCCACACAGTGGGATTGCTGAGAACTGGTCGGAGGCCACCCCCTTTCTTCACCACTCTGCAAACACACTTAGTAGTTAAAAAAATAAAAAAATTCACTTAAAAAAACTAAAGGTTTTAGGGACATTATAGTTAGGGCACAACATTATAAAACCATAGAAATACACTGAAAAAACAAAGGTTACAGGGACATTATAGTTAGGCTCAGATTTCACTTGTACAAAACCATAGAAATTCAGCAGTTATATTTACCTCAGCTAACTATAACTTGCGTCCCCGTAATGCACTGCTTAGGACCTCACATATTAAATCACTAATGACATAGTCAGTGACATCACTGATGACATCTCAAATGAATAAAAAAAGAGTTTATTTAAATATAAAGCTTATTTTCTAGTTAGGTAGATGTTTAGATGTATATATTTCTCCTTTAATCGTCTGGTGAGAGAATCCAGCCTAGTTTCCTCTTCTTGCATCGTTTTTCATTTTTGAAGTATTTAGTTGTTTACATTTGTGTGCCTTTTATATTGTTGATTTAATTGTTTGTTTGATTTTATTGGCTAAATCTGTTTACAGTTTTTGTTTATTGGTTGATTTAGTTTTAGTTTGAATTATTTTTATCAGTTGAGTCCTTATATGATAAACGCTAACCTAGGGCATAAAACTCCGCTCCACTCGCTAAGTTTACAGAGTTTTGCCAACTCCGCGTTCCGCATAGAACGCGGATTTGCCCAAACACTCTGCACTCTGCACTCCGCAACGGAGTGGAGTTTTTTTGTGTTTGCACGCCCGAAATGCGGTTTTTTCGTGCGCTGGAGTGACTTACTGGGTGCATGCGATGGCCAACAAGATTTCCCAAGCCGAACGCGAGTGCCACGAGATTTGCTAGGTGGCTGCATGGTCCCACGAGAGCTTGCGATTGCGAACACGTCATTCGAGCGTGGCATCGGACTTCTGGCAGAAGATTTGTGAAGAACGCGATCCCAAACGTGCAGAATCTACCGCAACTGCAATCTGGAGAACGTTCTCTCCCCAAGCAGCATCAAAACCTTCTCTAAATGACGATTTGGATTACCAAAAACTCCTCAAATTGACATTTGGCTGTTCTTTTTTGTGCAAAGAGTCCTTTTTCTTTTTTTTCAAGAGGAAGGAAGTGCCCCAGAGTTTCCAACTTCCTGTTCTTGTCCAGCAGGCTCCTCCCAGTGTTTTGTCCATCTCCTGGTCACTTTTCATTTGGATTTGGAACTGGAAGGATCACTCTTTGTGTCTGCAGCATCATATATCATTGGATTTGAGGACTTTGAATTTGAGATTTCACAAGTAAGTCAGAAAATTGGTGTTGTTTGTTTAATTGGGGCCATGCACCTAGATTTATTTGTACTTTTCATTGTTTTTTAAAAATGTATTGTGGTGGGTGGCCTGTAGTTTCAGTAGGAGCCTAGTTGTTTCTTTGTAAGTAATTTTTCTTCTTTTATAAAGGAAACAATTTGCCCAGTTCACAGCATTTTTCTCCATGTTTTGACAACAATTTGCAATATTTATGTAATTCACTATGTAGCCCAGTAGTCTGGTCTTCTCAGTAACCCTGAGAGGAGTTCGCGTAGCCATGCTACATGAGGATACGCAAAGCGGCACAAAAACTCTGCAACGCTACGCGGAGTTACGCGAGCATGCGTAGTTGCTTGTTTACGCATGCTCGCTTGTGCTCGCGAGATGTTGTTGACGTTCGGCAACGCGGATCGCGTGTTCGAGGGGGAAATATCGCGTGAACTTCACCACGCGGTCGCCAATGGGCGCGGCCATCTTGTTTCCCCACTCTTTGCATGGTTCTGGGGCCTGTTTTTCATCCTCTCTAATCTTTTCAATCCTTTGTTTTTTACACAGTTTTTCTGATCTTTTTTATTTACTATCTATCCCTCTCTGTCCCTAAGAGTATATTTTGCGTTTTATTTCTACTTTTACTGCGGTTTTTTGCCTTTTTTCAACTGTTTTATATTACTTGCTTTTTTACTTTCCTACTTCTTCTCCTGACTTTAGTTTTTTACTCCTACATTTTCTTTTCTGCCCCCCGCCCACCCAGAACCATGGCTAAGGGTAACACTACCACCTCCACTAGCAAGGGGAAGGCGCCTGCCGCGAAGAAGAGCCGCCTTCCTTGCGGCGGACGGCGCCCGGAAGGGGTGCTTCCCGGGCCCTTTTTACCAAGGCAGAGGTGGCCGCCCTTGTTTTTTTTGTTCAGCGCCACCTCCCCTTGACCTTCGCAGCAGGCGGCAGGCCTGGCTCCGGGTAGGCTATCCAGGAGCATCACCGCCGTGGGGGAGGGTGCGCCAGGCAGTGTTTCGCTGCTCTGGGGTCCGGCGCATCCATAACCAGCTGACCCACCGGTGGTCAGACATCTTGGACCGGGAGCAGGACCTGCTGGACCTGCTAGGTGTTGAGGTCGTGGGGCTTGGTGAGTAGCTAATACTAGTAGTATTGTGTGTTCTGTAGACTGTGTGTTACTGTTATTGCGAATATATATTTTTTCCGAATAGCAAGAATGTTGCTGCTTACTTTGCAGGTAAATAATTAAGTTTAAAAATCTTCTGTGATTGTTATCCTTCTAGACACAGGTGCTCGGTGCTACTAATCTTACTTGTTTGCAACTTTGCGCTCGCTTGGGTTGATTATGTAAGAGAGTTTTTACTTTGGAGAACTTAAGTTAGGTAATGCTAGAGAGACTCTAGTCCTTCCTTTGTCCTCCTGTCACTAAGATAGTGGTAGATTGATAGGTAGTTTAGTTAATTAGTATTATTTAGTTGGTAATATTTTTGCGGTCTGCGTGACGCATCCTCTGTCACGTCACGTGCTGCTGAGTGCTGCTTACTCCAGTCTTTAGTAGAACCTTTTGTAGTTTGTTAGTTAGTGAGTAATAGGCTTAGCAGAACATCAGCAGCAACCAACCAACAATTTGGTGTATGCAAAACTTTATGCATGCATCCTCCATCTATGCATTTTGACTCGAGGACTAAAATAAATGGAAATACAGACTTGGTGTACCATTGGCCTGTCTGGAACAGGTGGGGTAGGTCTGGTGGTACTTAGACTTAGGATTCTGGAATCAGAATGGAACACTGGATTAGTGTTCATAAATAATAACTAGACGGTCCGCGAATCCCGCGATACTACTAGTCGATCAGATTAGATAGGTCAATTTTATTGCAATTGTTGTTTCCAAAAATGTTTTTTGGAGCGTTTTAAATTTTTTTTTATTTGTGTTTCACACCAATCATCAATGTTTGTCTCTTTCTTTATTAAATCTTACATGATCAGCACCCAGGGGCAAGAAGACGGGGTCGGAGTCAGCGAGAGCTGGACAAGATACCTCCCAGGGCCAGGACCGCTCCTCTACTGAGGGCTCTGCTGCTGGTCCCAGTAAGTCCTCCTGTTGTTAATATTAATAATTATATTTCCCTAACTTTTACTGCACCTTATTTTTTCCGAACTATTATTTCCGTTTCCTAATTCTATTTTTTACCAAATCTTCTTCGATCTAGACTATCTGTTTCTAAATTCTTGTTATCCCTGCCTCTAACTGCCTCTGCTCTGACTCTCTGTACTAGTACTACTACTATTAGTCTATCTGTAGCTAAGCTTGCCCAGTTGGCCACTCTTTATTTAAAAGGTTTTAAAACTCAGATTCACCAATAGCTCTAGCCCCTGAGTCCAGTCCTTTGGGTTGTCCTCTTCTAGTCTTCTTAATCTTGAGAGGCTTTTCGACAATTCCCACCAACAAAGTGCCCAACCAGATATTTTACTATTTTTGATAGGATAGGACATACTACTACTAGTGTCTACTCTACTCATCTCTAGTACCTGATTTGTACTAGTGATGTATGTGGTATATGATATGTATGTATTTTAACTTTTTTTCAATCTTGCTAGTGAAAAAGAATAAATAGGGGGAATTGTATATGGCATCTAAAAAATGTGTAATGTTTTTTCTAGGCGTACCGACCACCAGTGCTGGGGCCAGCGGTGAAGGTGACGCCAGTAAGGAGGGAACAGAAGATGCGGCAACTGCAGGGGGTGAGCCAGCAGCAGTGGCAGGTGGTGGTAAGTTATATTCCTTACTTATTGACATTACAGTTGCTGCAAGGGTGTACACTGTACTGATGAGAGAGACTAAGTTGTTGTGAACAATGGTCAAAGAAGAAGACGCCCTTTACTTAGCATTAGAGCAATAGCATTAGCGGCGGGAGTAGTTGAGTAACTAATGGCCTCTTCTATCTGACTTCAACACAGCTGGGAAAGTTTTATGGAGAAGACTAAGAGTCGGATGACCTTGATGGATGGGTTGAACGAAAAGGGAAAGAAGGATGGAAGGAGGAAGGACGGGCGAGATGTAATAATATATATGACTGGCAGAGAAGGATACGTGGGATGCATAGGTGGCTGATAGGAATCAGAAGCATGGGTGGTTGAAGCCTGGATGGGTGGAAGGTGAAAGAAAAGATGCCTCCCTGGGTGGGTGAAACTGTATGGGTGATAGCAAGAATCCTCCGGGGTGTTTCATGGGTCAAACTCAAAGGCAAGCAAGGAAGGAAGGACGCATGGGTGGTGGTTTAAAAAAAAAAATGTTTGTTGTTGGTGAAACAAACTAAGGTTTGTTGAGAGATTAAGATGAATGATAGACATGTTTACTTTAAATGGATGGATGCCTGGATGGTATTCAATCATTATAGCATAGGTGGAGACTGACTGTCACTGGATGAAGAGTCTTTGAAGAGAATGTAAAAGAAAAATAAACTGCGCCAGAGTAGCAAAGCCAAGGAGAATAGAAGATTAGAATTAAAAAAATATAAGGCTAGAAGAGCAATGCAATGATTGATAAATGGAAAAATCGCTGGATAAGAGAAACACAGGACTGTTATTTTGCAAGGTTTTTGATTCAAAGTTGTATTTTCAGAATACTCCCTTGACTCACAGTAGTTTGCAAGCACAGCATATATATTGTGTATGTATGTTGTTATCAAGCACCCTCCCTCCGACTCCGAGGCCCACTCCCTACCCATGTTAATTTATTTTCGACTGTGTCAGCCTGCCATGGGTGGCCTATCGGCTGCATGGTTACACAATCAATAAAAGCAAAGTACCTCATCGTTCCATATATAATCAATGATCATTTGGATCAGATATCATCTGCCTTGTTGTAGTAGTCAGGGCAGGGTAAAGGTGAAATTGAGCAGTTGCCCTTGATGTAACAGAGAGTATGGCCACCCATAATAGAAAAATAGGATGATTGTGTAGTCAGCTTCCCCACCTGCAGACATTAGTAAATAAAAATAACGTGACGCGAGTCTGCGTCACGAGTATGTTTGTCTTGGCTGACTGAGCTGGCATGCCGGCTACAACAAGGTTACTTAATTTAGCCAAACAAGAGAGAAGAAGAAGACTGGTGTACTCAAGTCCATAGTGCTAGTATAATGCCTGAAACTCCCACAAATGTTATAGGCCGAGGAAGTGGGAGGATACCACAAATGTTATGTACTGTGCTTGCTAGTGTTACTGTGCCACTATGTGTAGTATTAATTTGTCTTACTGTTTTTCTAAGAGTATATTGGTTACAATAGTCTCTTTTCTTTCTTGATATAGCTACTCCTTCCCAACCAAAAAAACCAGACCGGAAGGAGTTGGCAGCCATGGCCCAGCGCCAGAAGCTGGAGGCCATCTGCACAGAATATCAGCGGCTGGTGGCTCTGGCAAAGGAGGAGGAGGAGGCGGCAGAAGCTGCAGCCTCCTCCAATGCCCCGGGCCCCAGCCAGGCCACTTCAGTGGTAGGGCGCCGCGGTCTGGCAGCCGCCCGCCGCACTTCATCCAACACTGCTGCCCCCCTCGTGGATGCAATTGTCGAGCATTCAAGCGCCGCATGCTCCTCTGAATGGCGCGCCTAGAGGAGCAAGTAACAAGCAAGCCCGCCAATAAGAGATCCCGTTAAATTGCCCCTTTTTTATTCTTTTTTTGGTGGGTGGGCATTGGGCGTACGTTGGGGAAAAGTTGGGGTTTATATTTATGGACAATTTTTTAATTCAACGGACATTGGTTGGGGATAGGGAGAGGGGTGGGTCAGGTGTTGTGGGATTTTTTACATTTGTTTATTTTGTTAGGGGATTAAATTATATTTATACTTAAAATTTACATACGATGTAAATGTTTTGTGGGGGATTACTCTTTTATGTCACACAGTTTCCTTTGCTGCTGCAGGGCCGCAGCCAGTTTTTGATTTAAATAATCTGCCGATTTTGTAACACACGAACAGATCGATGCGGTACACTCACTGAGTGACTTGTCCTACTAGTACTGTCAGTCTCTCCTCCTAGTCTATGCAGTCTGCAACTGGACTCGGAAGGGTGTGGGTGTGTGAATTAATGAATTAATTTCCATATTATTAATTATGCCTCTCCAAACTTCTTCTCTTACCTGTGATTGATGTTTATTTATACTTAGGCAAAGCAATGGCTGCATGATGATGATGGTTTGGTTTCCCAAGATGCCATGGTGGTGGTGGTAGTAGTAGACACTGGCAGTAGCATTTGCAAAAAAAGAAAATGAGACAGTCAGTTGCCTAAGGGAGACTCTGGAAGGAGTAGTAGAATGAAGTACAGTACAGTACACAAGAAGAAGACTGCCAAACAAGAAACCATAATAATGATTGCAATGCTAAAGTAAAATAAAACATAATGGTGGTGGAGATAGCCTAGTACAACAAGTAACAGTTACAAACTGTAGTTGTCTCGAGTCACTTGACAGACATATGAAGTACACAAGCGTAACCTTTAGTGCTGTAAGGATGATGAATCCAATCGATGCCGGCAATTAATTATAATTTATGATGGATTATGTTGTTCCTTTGGAAAAAAAATTGACTTGCAAATACTGAGCATGGGTGGGCAAGCAGAAGAAGATCCTCTCCCTGCCTTGTTGAAATTGAATTAGTGTTGCTTTCACCACATCCGCCCCAGCAAGTGTGTGATCAATTATTGGTGTAAATTTAATTTAGTCACACCTCAATATAAATCACACAGCCCGGGGGAAGAGGGTTAGGGTTTGATGAATGGTTGGGAAGGGGTATTTGAGAGAAAGGTTTGACAAAGACAAACACTACACATGGACAACACAACACACACTAGCTTGGCAGACGACCATCATATTCATAAATCTGTTAAGGGAGAAAAAGGAAATACATGCATGATGATGACTTGATGGTTAATGAATAATGATAAGTAGTACTTACTAACTAGACTAGTAGATAGTACAGGGCAGCAGTATATTATTAATTATTATTATGCAATTTGCCTTGCCTATCTGCCCTCAGAGAGACCCAAATTACATACATTTTATGTTCTGTTGTAACGGGCTTCCTTTTAAAGCTAGCAAAGAAAATTAAAAAATAGCTGTAGGGATCAATTATAAGCAAAGAGCAAACATAATAACAACAACACACAGTCATAATGATTGAAGAGAAAAAATGAATCAAATTAATTAAAAGATGATGAATGATACTAAAGTTACTGTATTATCCTGGTCAAATTGGGGAGTTGCATCTCGGCATTCCTCTTGGTCCTCCCTTCCATGGACGCTGTGTCCGTCAATCTTGGGTGCCACTGCCTGCCTGGCGGATGCGGATTGGTAGGTGAGTGTGAGTTGTTTTTCTCTGTTTAGCACAGGGTAAAGGCCGGCCTGTAAGTGTAGATGTAAAAACAAAAGGGATATTGAAAAATCAAGGAGAAAAAAAATGCATAAATTACGGAGGAGTGCAAACACTTTCAGAGGCGGCATGGCTAAATCATTTCTACTCTGTTTCCAGCATTAACCTACAACAGCAACAGGACAGAGCAGGCCCACGGCGCCCACCCAACCTCCACTTAGCTTAGATTTTAACTGAGCCAGACAGAGCACACATATACAGCAACATAGCATTTTCCAAATTAAGTAACTAACTAAATCAATGCACCGCTGTCAGTCATGTTAACCACTACACTCGACTCCACCACTACACAGACATGTAATTCTGCTGTGGTTGTTGTTGACTTGTTTACCTTTATTTTATTATGCCACTTCATGAAACGCCCCGAGTTATTCCATCAATCATCTCCGATCCTACTGACTGACTGCGAAGAGTACTGGTCATCATCATCATGGTGTAGTGTACCAAGTGAGTCCAGATTCCTTATTCAAAAATGCAATGGATCGGCCTGCAGTAGAAGTACAATTTTGTAATTAAACAACCAGAAGGGAAACATTGACTTGAGTCACTTTTAGTGTGTAGATTAAATACTAGTACACTTCATGCACAACAACAACACAAACACCAATCACTCAGAGTCAGCGTCCTATGCATGCCATCATTCATTACCTGTTCTCATCTTAAGTTAAGGGGAAGTCCCTCTCGGCTCGTGGAACCTTCCTTTTCCCTAGCCTTGTCTCGTGGCGTCTCTCACTCTCAGACTGAGGTGGTGGCTTCCAAGTGGCATCTAGATCATCAGAAGGGGGGCTTGCAGAAGAACTTAATGGACTAACCCCCCTTTTCCTTGCTGGGGATCTGGAAGACAATGGATCTTCTGAAAGTGTGGCTTGCTCTTCTTCCTCTGCTGGAAGCTCGATTTCCTGAACTGCCCCTACTTCGGGAGGAACAACTACTATTGTGGGCGGTGGTTGCGGCTGTTGTTGTCCACTTATCTGAGTTTCCTGCGTTGATTGGGTACTACTTTGTGATAACGATAAGTCAATTTCAACATCGCTGCTCATTGGAGTTGTCATGAGGACGCTGGCTGCCTCTGCGACAGACATGGGCTTGGGCCTAGGTTGGTGAAGTGGGCCCACTGATGCGGGGGTGCTGCTCCCAGCTTGATCCCCAGACACCGCTGCTGCAGGCGCAATTTTTGGTTTCCCAAAAAAGATCTTGGTCGAAACACCAGAAGTGGTAAGTGGCACTTCCTTCTTCTTCTCACTGGCAACTTTCTTGGTACTGGAGGACCTGGTACCTTTCTTTGGGGCCATCTTCTTCAGATGTCAGCAGCATGCAGTGGCACAAGTTGAATAGATATCTGTGGTCACACGTCACATGATGTCGTGCGCAGTCTGTCTGGCAGTACAATGGGTGATGACGCCTCCTCCTCTTTTGTGCACCTAAATGCAAAGAAGCAAGAAGAACATCAGTGAAATGTGGCATTTATTGTTGTGGTTCAATTTACTACTAGTACAAACAAACAAATATAATATATAACTTATAGTGTGTGGTCACACTTGTTAGTGTTATTTAATATTAATAAATTGTATTAACTCAGTTTAGTTATTAAAAAAACATAACAACAGTGTAGCCATTTGTGAGACTTTGACAACAAGGGCTTTGTTTCATCACTCAGGAAGGATAGGAAAGAAGAACAAAAACAAAAATACAATTGTAATGGAACCTGTTTGGCATTGTGATTTGTGAATGTGATTGTGCATCACGTGGGATGCAGCATCATTCAGGAAGCTGCATCTGGCAATGGGGATGGAAGCAGTAAGCCAAGAGGAACAAAGGAAAGACATGCAGGCCTATGGCAAAAGCAGCACACTAACTACCACCACAAAAATGTTACAAAATAGCCACCAGCCACATGGTCACTCACACAACAACAAGCAGGAGGCCTGTAAAATAATGAACTCAAGCAGGCCTATATGGCCAGACAAAGGAGGCATGCTAAACAACACAGCAACAATGCAAAAACGAAAACCCAAAGGGCTAAAAAAGGTTTGCAAGTTACACAACAACCACACCAGCCACTCACATCCAACAAAGGCATTTATTTAACACACACGAAAAAAGTAAAAATACCCCCCCAAAAAACACATTTTGCAATTCAATCCAATGCCATCCATGCCCTAAATGATGTTTAAATTCAACAGACACCACAGAAACAGTTGTTTCATGCACACATGAGTAGCTCTGGGCCTACTGGCTGAAAAAGGCCTATTGGCAGACTAGGCCACATAGTGAATCAATTCAAATCAATAATATTGCAAATGTATTAGAAAATGTAGTGAACTGCCTGCATTTTTTTGCTGGGTAAAAAGAAAATAATTGCATGCAAAACACCAACAAGAGCAAGGCATGGCCACCACAAAGAAAGCTTGCAGGCTTATGGCAAAAGCACACTGGCTGCCTGTACAAAATGGCCGCTAGCCACATGGCCAGGCCACCACAACAACAAGAAAGGGAAGACAGACAATGCTTGACAATGCAGGCCTATGGCAAAAGCACACTGGCTGCCTGTACAAAATGGCCACCAAACACATGGCCAGGCCACCACAACAACAAGAAAGGGAAGACAGACAATGCAGGCCTATGGCAAAAGCACACTGGCTGCCTGTACAAAATGGCCGCCAGCCACATGGCCAGGCCACTACAACAACAAGAAAGGGAAGGCAGGCAATGCTAGGCAATGCAGGCCTATGGCAAAGCACACTGGCTGGCTTCACAAAATGGCCACCAGCCACATGACCAGAGGCCACCACAACAACAAGAAAGGGAAGACAGACAATGCAGGCCTATGGCAAAAGCACACTGGCTGGCTTCACAAAATGGCCGCCAGCCACATGGCCAGGCCACAACAACAAGAAGCAGTAAGCCAAGAGGAACAAAGGAAAGACATGCAGGCCTATGGCAAAAGCAGCACACTAACTACCACCACAAGAATTTTACAAAATGGCCACCAGCCACATGGTCACTCACACAACAACAAGCAGGAGGCCTGTAAAACAATGAACTCAAGCAGGCCTATATGGCCAGACAAAGGAGGCCTTCTAAACAACACAGATTTAATGCAACAATGCAAAAACAAAAATCTACAGGGCTAAAAAAGGTTTGCAAGTTATACAACAACCACACCAGCCACACACATCCAACAAAGGTATTTATTTAACACACACGAAAAGAATGAAATACCCCAAAAATTAAACATTTTGTAATTTAATCCAATGCCATCCATGCCCTAAATGATATTTAAATTCAACAGACACCACAGAAACAGTTGTTTCATGCACACATGAGTAGCTCTGGGCCTACTGGCTGAAAACGGCCTGTTGGCAGACTACTGGGCCAGTGAATTAAATAAATGTTGCAAATAGATTGCAAAAGTTGGAGAAAATGTAGTGAACATTGCAACATGTTTCCTTTATAAAAGAAAACTAGAAGAAAAATCACATACAAAGAAACAACTAGGCCCCTACTGAAACTACAGGCCACCCACCACAATACATTGAAAAAAACAGATGAAAAATTACAATAAAATGTAGGTGCAATGCCCCAATCAAACAAAACCAACACCAATTTTCTAACTTACTTGTGAAATCTCAAATCCAAAAGTCCTCAAAATCCAATGATATATGATGCAGCAGACAAAAAAAAGGGATCCTTCCAGCTCCAAATTCAAGTGAAAAGTGAACAGGAGATGGGCAAAGCACTGTGAGGAGCCTGCTGGACAGGAACAGGAAGTTGGAGACACTTGGGCACTTCCTTCCTCTTCACAAAATAAGTAAAAATAGAAAAAGGACTCCATGCACAAAAAAGTGCAGCCAAATGTCAATCTGAGGAGTTTTTTTCATCCAAATCATCATTTTCGAGAAGGTTTTATGCTGCTCGAGAGATATTCTTCTCCAGCTTGCAAATTCTGCATGTTCGGCATCGCGATCTTCACGAAACTTCCGCTGGAAGTCCAATGGCGTGTCCGAATGACGTGTTCGCGATCGCAGTCTCTCGCGGGACCGTGCGGCTGGCTAACAAAATCTCATGGCGCACGCGAACGGATTGGAAATCTCGTCCGCGAAGGCAGGCATACCAGTAAGTCACTCCTGCACGCAAAAACGTATTTTGAACGCGCAAACAAAAAAAAACTCCGCTCCGTTGCGGAGCGCGGAGTTTTTGGCAACTCCGCATTCTACGCGGAACGCGGAGTTGCCAAAAATTTGCAAACTACGTGAGCGGAGCGGATTTTACCGCCCAGAGTTACTTCTCAGCCAGTAGGCCCAGAGCAACTCATGGGTGCATCAAACAACTGTTTCTGTGGTGTCTGTTGAATTTAAAGTTTACTAACATCATTTTGGCCATGGATGGCATTGGATTAAAAAGAGAAAATCTGTTTTTTGTGTTATTTCATCTTTTTTCTTTCATGTGTGTTAAATTAAATGCCTTTGTTGGATGTGTTTGGTTGTAACTTGCAAACCTTTTTAGCCCTGTACATTTTTGTTTTTGTTACTGTTGCATTAAAGATGTGTTGTTTAGCATGCCTCCTTTATCTGGTCAGTGTGTGAATGTGTTTGTAATAGTGGGCCATCAACTGCCTTGGCTGAGCCTCCCCATGTGGCCAGATGCCATTTTGTAGAGTCTATGTCCATACAAGCCTGCTTTAGTTCATTGTTTTCCCTGGCCTCCTGCTTGTTGTGACAATGTGGCTTGCGGCCATTTTGTTGAGGCAGTTAGTGTGCTTTTACCCTAGGCCCGCAAGTCTTTTCTTTGTTCCTCTTGGCTTATTGCTTCGTGTTGTGGTTGCCTGGCCATGTGGCTGGGGGCCATTTTGTGAAGGCAGCCAGTGTGCTTTTGCCATAGGCCTGCATTGTCTGTCTTCCCTTTGTAGGCTTATTGCTGGTTGTTGTGGCCTGGCCATGTGGCTGGTGGCCATTTTGTGAAGGCAGCCAGTGTGCTTTTGCCACAGACCTGCATTGTCTTCCCATTGTAGGCTTAATATTGCTTGTTGTTGTGGCCTGGCCATGTGGCTGGTGGCCATTTTGTGAAGGCAGCCTCTGTGCTTTTGCCACAGGCATGCATTGTCTTCCCTTTGTAGGCTTATTATTGCTTGTTGTTGTGGCCTGGCGATGTGGCTGGCGGCCATTTTGTGAAGGCAGCCAGTGTGTTTCTGTCATAGGCCTTCATGCCTTCTTTGTGGTGGCCATGTCTTCTTGCTGGTTGTTATTTTGCATGCAATTCTTTCTTCGTTTATTCAGCAAAAAATGTAGCACAGTTCACTACATTTTCTCCATGTTTTTAATAAATTTGCAATATTGATTTGAATTGATTCACTATGTGGCCTAGTCTGCCAATGGGTTTTCTAACCTATAGGCCCAGAGTTACTCATAGGTGCATGAAAGAACTGTTTCTTTGGTGTCTGTTGAATGTAAACATCATTTTGGCAATGGATTGCATTCGATTAAAAATACAAAATGTTTTTTTTGTGGTATTTCACCCAAAATTTTTACGTGTGTTGTTAAATTAAATGCCTTTGTTGGATGTGTTTGGCTCCAACTTGCAAACCTTTTTAGCCCTGTGGATTTTAGTTTTTGGCATTTTTGGGATTAAAGATGTGTTATTTAGCATGCCTTCTTATCTGGTCAGTGTGTGAGTGTGTTTGTAATAGTGGGCCATCATTTGCCTTGGCGGAGCCTCTGCATGTGGCCAGGGGCCCTTTTGTAAAGTCTGTGTCCATAGTCCGTACTCCATATAAGCTTGCTTGAGTTCATTGTTTTCCAGGCCTCCTGCTTGTTGTTGTTGTGTGACCATGTGGCTGGCGGCCATTGTGTGGAGGCAGCTAGTGTGCTTTTGCCATATAGGCCTGCATGTCTGTCTTCCCTTTGTTCCCCTTGGCTTGTTGCTTCAATTGTCATTTGTCAGCTGCAGCTCCTTGAGTGCTGCATCCCACATGATGCACAATGCCAAACCGTTACATTTGTATTTTTGTTGTTCTTCTTCTTTCCTACCCTTCCTGAGTGTAGTGTACACAGTACACCATGAAAGCCCTTGTTGTTGTCAAAGTCTCACCAATGGTTACACTGTATTGTTAATTGTTTTAATAACTGAGGTAATAACACTAACAAGTGTGACCACACACACACACTAAAG
Source organism: Calotriton arnoldi (assembly GCA_963921515.1). Classification (NCBI taxonomy): domain Eukaryota; kingdom Metazoa; phylum Chordata; class Amphibia; order Caudata; family Salamandridae; genus Calotriton; species Calotriton arnoldi. Next base: position 496,787 of record CAWUFW010011581.1, on the reverse strand, counting down.
TATATTATATTTGTTTGTACTAGTAATTGAACCACAACAATGCCACGTTACACTGATGTTCTTCTTGCTTCTTTGCTTTTAGGTGCACAAAAGAGGAGGAGACAACATCACCCATTGTACTGCCAGACAGAAGGCCTGTGCCCTGCGCACCATGTCACGTGATGTGTGACCACAGACAGACATCTCTTCAATTTGTTTCACTGCGTGCTAACTGACATCTTCAAGATGGCCCCAAAGAAAGGTACCAGGTCCAGTACCAAGAAAGTTGCCAGTGAGAAGAAGAAGGCACTGCCACTTACCACCACCGGTATGTCACCCAAGACCTTTTTTGGGAAACCAAAAATTGCACCTGCAGCAGCGGTGTGTGGGGAGCAAGCTGGGAGCAGCACCCTAGCATCAGTGGACACATCCCACCAACCTAGGCCCAACCCATGTCTGTCGCAGAGGCAGCCAGTCTAATCACAACAACGCAGACGAGCAGTGATGTTGAAATTGACTTATCGTTTTTGCAAAGTAGTACCCATTCAATGCAAGAAACTCAGATAATCAATCAATCAATCAATCATGTCACTTATAAAGCGCACTACATACCCGCGAGGGTCTCAAGGCGCTGGGGGAAGAGGGGGGTGGTGCTGCTACTGATCGAAGAGCCAGGTCTTGAGGAGTCTTCTGAAGGCCAGTAGGTCTTGGGTCTGTCAGAGGTTGGTGGGGAGGGTGTTCCAGGTCTTGGCGGCGAGGTGGGAGAAGGATCTGCCGCCGGCGGTTGTTTTCCGGATGCGGGGGACTGTGGCGAGGGCGAGGCTGGTCGAGCGGAGCTGGCGGGTGGGGGTGTAGAAGCTGAGTCGTCTGTTGAGGTAGGCTGGTCCGGAGTTGTGGAGTGCTTTGTGTGCGTGGGTGAGGAGCTTGAAGGTTATCCTCTTGTTGACAGGGAGCCAGTGCAGGTCTCTCAGGTGGGGTGTGATGTGGCTGCGTCGGGGGATGTCGAGGATAAGACGTGCAGAGGCGTTCTGGATGCGTTGCAGCCGTCTCAGGAGCTTAGCCGTCGTTCCTGCGTAGAGGGCGTTTCCGTAGTCCAGCCTGCTGGTGACGAGGGCCTGGGTGACTGTTTTTCTTGTTTCGGTGGGGATCCACTTGAAGATCCTGCGGAGCATTCGGAGGATGTTGAAGCAGGATGAGGAAACGGCGTTGACCTGCTTAGTCATGGAGAGGGTGGGGTCGAGGATGACCCCTAGGTTGCGTACGTGGTCGGTGGGTGGCGGGCTGTTCCCAGTGATGTTGGCCACCAGGAGTCGTCCCAGGCTGAAGGGTTGGAACCAAGGATGAGGACCTCCGTCTTGTCCGAGTTCAGCTTCAGGCGGCTGGTCCTCATCCATTCGGCGACGGCCTTCATTCCTTCGTGGAGGTGGGCTTTGGCGGTGTGAGGGTCTTTGGTGAGGGAGAGGATCAGCTGGGTGTCGTCGGCGTAGGAGATGATGTTGAGGTTGTACTGTCGGGCGACGTGGGCGAGGGGTGCCATGTAGATGTTGACAACAACAGCGACAACCACCCCCAATAATAGTTATTCCTCCCGAAGTAGGGGCAGTTCAGGAGTTCGAGCGTCCTGCTGAGGAAGAAGAAGAGAAAGCCACTTTTTCAGAAAATCTATTGTCTTCCAGATCCCCAGCAAGGAAAAAGAGGGTTAGTCCATCAACTTCTTCTGCAAGCCCCCCTTCTGATGATCTAGACGCTACTTGGACACCACCTCAGTCTGAGAGTGAGATATGCCACAAGACAAGGCTAGAGAAAAGGAAGGTTCCACAAAGCCTTAGAATTATGGAGGTAGAAGTAGAAGAGGAGGATTATGACGAGCCAGTCATCATGGACATTAGCCCCACCCAAGTGGAGACCGACATTACCCCATCCCAAATTGCTGTGAGGGATGTGGCACAGATACAACCAACACAGACTGAGTTGGCGGCTTGTTTGAAATTGCGTGGGGTAAAACTGTTCTAAATTGTTTTAACCTTGGGTTTAACTTGTGTTTTTAGAAAAACTAAGCTACTTTGCACTTTATCCGCTTTTGCTGCCTATGTGTTTTGGAACATTTGAGCACTTCCTAGTACCGGCAGTGCCTCGCTCTGATTGGCCAGTTCATATCCAATCAGAGCTCAGCCCGGGAGGAGCCAGTTGTGCCCCCCAGGCATTTAATGCTCGCCGCAGCACGGATGCGCTGCTAGACTGAGTTGGGGGCTTGTTTGAAATTGCGTGGGGCGAAACTGTTTTAAATTGTTTTAACCTTGTGTTTAACTTGTGTTTTTAAAAAACTAAGCTACTTTGCACTTTATCCGCTTTAGGTGCCTACGTGTTTTGGAACGTTTGAGCACTTCCTAGTACCGGCAGTGCCTTGCTCTGATTGGCCAGTACATAGCCAATTAGAGCTCAGCCCGGGAGGAGCCAGTTGTGCCCCCCAGGCATTTAATGCTCGCCACAGCGTGGATGCGCAGCAGACGCGCGCACCCGTCCGCGCCAATATGGCACCAGGAGCCAGGCACTCTGCTCCAACAGAGATGCACAGGCAAGTCTACACACGTTAAGCGCGAGCCGCTCTGCAAGGTGCGGGAATATGTGGGGATCACAGTTGGGCTCCGGAGGACTGCCCTATTATTTGCAGACAGTGTACCTTTGGGACTAACCCTCCGGGTCAGACCTGTTTACTTTTTAGCCTAAACTGTCGTTCGCTGACCAAACATCATGCAGAGGTGTTCGACCTCCTCCAGGAACACTCTCCTGAGGCCCTATTTCTAATGGAAACCTGGCTCTCTGAGGTCTCCGTCGCCATGCCGACCCTGGCCCTCCCCGCTGGATACGTAATGAATAGTTTGAATAGAACAGCGGGGAGAGGGGGGTATTGCAATTATACATAAAGCAGCCCATACGTGCAGCCTCATCCCTCAAGATATACCGGACTGTGAGAGCGCGCTTTTTAGAATTAGCCTGACAGCAAATTTGACTTTTTCTGGGCTACTCATTTATCGCCCACCTGGTCCATCAAAGAGCTTTAGAGTAACCCTGGTAGATGCTATTACCGCATTAGCACTCCAGACCGCTAATTTTAATGCCATAGGGGACCTGAACCTCCATTTAGAGATGCAGGAGTCTCCCGACACCTTTAGTTTTTTGGGGGATATGGCTGCCTGTCAATTGACTCAATTGGTCTCAGGATCAACCCATATTGTAGGGCATCTCCTTGACCCGATTTTTTCAAATCTCCAGTCATTGGTAGTACAAGCACCCCTTCCTATGACCTGGACAGATCATTTTCTTATTCCAATGCAACTAGCGTTAGCTGGCCCCATACGCCGGGTACTCCATTAGAACCCCTCACTTAAACGCCCCTGGCATAAATTGGACCAGGTGGCCTTCCTTGAGGCCTTGAGCAGTCAACCTCCCGGAAAATTCTTGAATATGGAAGAGGCTGATGTGCTCTTTCATGGCTGAGTCTTCAGAGCCTTGGATACATGCATTCCGCTCAAGCTCACACATTCTAAAAGTACACGGGCCAATGTCTGGTTAATGAGCCTTTGATATTGGCCAGGAAGAACTGCAAGGTCCTGGAGCGAGCCTGGAGGCGATCTTATGACCCTCAGGCCAAAACTCAATATAGGAATGCGATTAAGGCATATCACAAACTGGTCCGCAAAACGAGGGCGGCATACTACTCAATTTTGATTACCATGAGTAATAATCCCAGTAAAACTATATTCTCTCTTCTGAAGGACCTGGTTACATCCCCCTCTGCTTCAGGCAGCACCATATCCTCTAGCCTACAATGTGAAGAGCTGGCAAATTTCTTTTTGGAGAAGGTGGACTGCATTTATCGCAGCTTTCACCCAGGCAATGCCCCCAGTGCCATGGGGAGGAAAGCGCCCATAGGCCCTGAGAGTTATTCTCTTGTATCGTTCCCCTGTATCTCTCCTAAAGAGATGGAAGCACTGTTTGTTAAGATAAAATCAGGGTCTCCAGACGACCCTCTGAGACCCGACGTTTTTCGAAAATTTCAACAATGTCTCCTGCCTAAGTGCCTGGAGTTGATCAATCTTTCTTTAACATCAGCGGTGGTTCCAAAGTCCTGGAAGCATGCCAAAGTGGTCCACCTGCTGAAGAAGCCATCACTGGATGTGTCCAAACCGGAAAGATTCCGTCCAATCTCGCTTCTTCCGTTCTGATCTAAAATCACGGAATCTCATGTTAATTCGATCTTAACCCATTATTTGGAAGCTAATTCAATACTGGACACATCCCAGAATGGGTTCCGACCACGGCATAGTACCGAGTCGGCTTTGCTGACAGTCGTAGAACAGCTGCGGACCGCATCAGATGCCGGCAGAACTACAGCGTTAGTTCTGCTGGATCTGAGTGCGGCCTTCGACACGGTCTCCCATGAAATCTTGCTCCATCGTTTGGAGGAGATCGGGGTCAACAATAAAGCTCTTTCTTGGTTCGCGTCTTTTTTGACGGATCGGACATTCCAAGAAACCGCTACTCCTTTTTCTTACTGTACCCATCCACTGCATAGCGGTGTTCCACAGGGGTCAGCCTTGAGCCCTATGCTATTTAATATTTACGTGAGGCCATTGGCATTGATGGCCAACAGTCGGGGCATCTCCCTGGTGTCATATGCAGATGACACCCAGTTGGTGATGACCCTGTCCAATATTCCCAGCCAGGATGCGGCAAAATTCAAAGCAGATCTAATGGCCGTCTCGGAATGGATGACGGCGAATTTTCTGCAGTTGAATTCGGCCAAATCTGAGATCCTTCTGGTGGGCAAGGATTTCCATCTCTGGAGCGATGAATGGTGGCCTCCTGCTCTCGGAATAGCCCCTGTACCCAAACCAGTTGTGAAGAACTTGGGCATTATGTTGGACAAAGAACTTAATTTGGAGATGCATGCTAAATCGGTGGCTGGAAAATGTTTTGGCCTGCTATGAGGCCTAAAGCCTATACTTGGATTTTTCGATTCTCAAACACGGCAGCTGATTATCCAAGCCTCTATCCTGGCCCGATTGGACTACTGTAATGTGCTACTCTTGGGGTCCAATAAGTCTGTGATTAATAGACTACAGCGTGTACAGAACACTGCGGCACAGGCTATGTTTGCCCTCCCCAAATACTGTCACGTCTCCAACCTCTTCTATCGCCTGCATTGGTTACCCCTTGAACAAAGAGTTTGTTTTAAAGCGCTATGTATTATGCATACGAATCTCATAGGCATCGGCCCAGGAACCTTGAGTGATCTATGCTCTCATTACGTACCCACACGAGCATTGCGCTCGGCAGAACTGTCTCTTGCTAGAATCCCACGAATACGGAGAGCTAGATCTGGTGGTAGATCTTTTAGGCAGTTGGCACATCCTCTACGGAACTCCCTCCCTCTTCATATTCGTGGCATCCCTGATCACCTGATCTTTAGAAGGCTGGTTAAGACCTGGCTCTTCCTCCAATGTTAATTTTCCTGCCTGCTACCTTACTCAGGGCTCTGCTCTAGCGCTGGGACGCCTCGTTGCTGGGGCAGCCATGCGCTATATAAATATTCTTAACTTAACTTAACAGATACCACCAACACTACCTAAGCTGCCATATTTACAAAGTCCTGGCAGCGACCTACATCCATTGCAACCATCTGAGTAGAAGTAGGTACTGTAGAGAGTCAAACGTCACACCCACCTACCCGTTCATCTGACATTGCAGGTGGAACCAGCAGCATCAGAAAGTTGACCTCCCCAGTTTGGGACTGCTTTTCATTCGGTTAGCAGCAAGGAGTTGAACATTGCTATATACTTCATTAGTGGCGTAGGTGTTAGTCAGGGTAAGCTTGGTACAAACAATGGTACCGGAGGCCAAACAATCCATCTGAGAAAACACCACTTGATCCAGTGGGAGGAACACCTTAGCGGCCAAAAAACTGCAAGTGTTGGTGGAGGGGATGAAGAAGATTTGATCACTGTGGAAGGTGAAAAAGAGAGAGACATTTTCTCTGGTACACAAAGCAGCCCTGTCCCGAGCAGTGCAGTGGTACCGCCCGCATCATCAGCAACATCGCAATGGCACAAGAGTCAGGGTGAGACACCAAGGGGTCCAAGGCAAGAGAGTACAGCAACGAAAAAACGCGAATTGATCCTAACATCTGGTGTCAAGAAGTCACCTGGATCAGCAGCACCAGAAAAGAAAAAAATCCAGGCTACCATTCTCAGCATGTTTAGGTCGGAGGGGCAGTATGAACGCAACCACCCAATGGCACGTTTGCACAACGCAAAGCTGGCTAAAATGTTAGCGCTGGACCTCATCCATATTTCTTTTGTGGAAGGGGTGGGGTTTCTTGAATTTGTGGCAGCCATCTGCCCAAAATGGAAGGTTCCCAGCTGGTTCTATTTTGCTAGAGTTTCTGTTCCAGCACTACATCACGACATGCTGGAATTGCTTGGAAAAGCTTTGCAGCAGAGTGCTGTTCACACTATCCACCTGACAACAGACATGTGGACCAGTTGCCAAGCCACTGATTACATGTGCATCACTGCAAACTGGATCTCTTTTGTGGGGGCGAGAGAAAAGATATCTGCAGGTGTTGACACTGCTGAGATTTTTAATCCCTCTCGGAAACATGCAACAGTAGCCATGTTTGCCATGGAGAAATCTTATACTGCTGCAAACATTTTGGAAGACTTTGACAACAAGGTCTTTGAATGGATGCAACCAAGAGGGCTTAACATTGGTTTTGTTGCCATGGACAATGGCAGTAATATAGTTAAGGCCATGGCCGATGGTGGCTATTTCAGGGACCTGTGTTTGGCGCACTACATTAACATAATTGTTCAAGACTTTCTGAAAAAAGAAGGCCGAGTCAGCAACTGAATCTGCACACATTCCAGCCATTCTTTTAAAGCCCGGAAGCAGCTGAGAATCGAACTCAGCTCCGCCACATACTCTCAACCCCTCTCTGACCTGCCTCCTCCGGCCGTGACGCCCCCACAGGCTCCACCTAAAAATCTAGCTCACTGGACCGACTTCAAAGTCTATGACGAAAACTCCGTCTCCAAAATCCTCTCTTCCTTAAAACCAAATAACCATTTTAATGACCCGCTCCCTTCCAACTGTCTAGCTGCCGTCGCCCAATCCATTATTCCTAGCTGGACTGCAATAATTAACGCCTCTCTCCTGTAGGGATCGATGCCTGACTCTCTAAAAGCCGGCCAAGACCTCCCCATTTTGAAAAAGCCTTCGCTGGATCCAGCTTCCCCTGACAACTTCAGACCCATCTCCAACATCCCCCTCCTAGCCAAAGTGCTGGAGAAGTGTGTGCAACAGCAGCTAAGTCAACACATCAACAACTTCCACCTACTCGATGACTTCCAATCCGGATTTAGACCTGGGCACAGCACTGAAACCACCATGCTCCACATTGTTGATGATGCCCTCCAAGCCCTTGACCAAGGCAAAACATGTCTCCTAATCCTCCTAGATCTATCTTCGGCCTTCGACACGGTCAACCATGAAAAACTACTTGAACGCCTCAAACTCAGGATGGGATTGGATGGCACTGTCCTAGAATGGTTTAGGTCCTTCCTCCACAACCGATCACAGCGATTCCTAATCAACGGCAACCTATCTGCACCCTCCCGGTCACGGTTGGAGTCCCTCAAGGTTCAACCTTGTCCCCCACCCTCTTCAACCTTTACCTAGAACCGCTTGCCGAAGTGCTACGCACTGCAAATATCTCCTTCCATATGTATGCTGATGACACTCAGATCTACATCAAAACCTCATCTCTCGAAGAGATTCTCTCCCTGAACGAAGCCCTGAAACTCACTGTCCAATGGCTCGCCTCCAATCACCTCAAACTCAACACTAAGAAAACTGAATTTCTCCTAATTTCCCCTCCTAATACCAACCACGAGATCCAAACATGGATTAATGCTATCACTGCCTTAAATTGCCCACCGACCATCGTGGACTCAGCCAAATCCCTGGGAATTACCCTTGACAGCAATCTGAACATGCGGGACCATATCAACTCGATGGCCAAAGCAGCCAGATTCCACCTGAGCTACCTTAGGAAACTGAAACCATTCCTTGATGCTCCTGACTTGAAAATGGCTGTCCAAGCACTCGTCATCTCTAGACTGGAATATGGCTGCTCTACCCTCTCAGGTTTACCCAAGATCTCCCTGGCACCTTTAAAAGCCTGCCTCAATGCAGCAGCCAGACTACTTACCGGCACAAGGAAATTCGACCACATCTCCCCACACCTGAAAGCTTTGAACTGGCTTCTCTTTGAGGCAAGAATACAGCTTAAGCTAGCATGCATCACACACAAGGCTTTATACTCAAATTCCCCTGCATATCTTGCACGGAAACTTGTGATTTCCGGAGGATCCAGAAACTCCCGGGCTGCCAGAAACCTCTTGCTCCAACCTGCACGCTTTCGGAAAAAAAACGTACAATCGGGCTTTCTCTGGAGCCGCTCCAAGAATATGGAACTCTCTCCCACCTAACATCAGAAAAATCCCTTCTCTGGCCCGCTTCAAAAGCACGCCAAGACCTTCCTTATGAGCAAATTCCTCGTTTAAACTTGCCCTCAACCACCACTAAGACACGGATCCACGTCTGCCTATTGCCTCCCCTCGGATTTCCTAATCACCCGACCTAGGAACCTGGGTTCTTGTCTTGAGTAATGGTAAATGTAATCTGTAAATACGTATCTCATCTTCAGTAACTGTATATGTAATTTGTAAATACGTGTCTTTCTATGTATCCTATATCCTGCCCCTACTATCTGTTTTTTTTTTTTTTTCTTTTACCAGGTGATTCTATACCTTTTGTACAATGCTATGTTGCCTGTAAAGCGCTCTGATACCCTAACGGGTCAAGTTTGCGCTCTATAAAACACAGTAATAAATAAATAATAAATAAATAAATAAGATAATAGAATGCCAGTTAAAGCACTCATCCAGGAGGTGCCTACACGTTGGAACTCAACTTATTACATGCTTGAACATCTGTTTGAGCAGTGCAGACCAATCAATGAATATGTCATGCAAAGAGGGGATGCTACTGTGAAAGGCATGAGCATTGAGATGGACCAAAGTGGCCTAGTTAAATGCCTGACAGAGATGCTGCTTCCTTTCGAGGTCTTCACACATGACGTCAGCAAGGAGGACTGTACCATGGGATAAGCTTTCCCATTGTTGCACATGCTACAGGAACGGCTAAAGAAGGTGTCTGCAATGTACACAGGTGAGGAGGAAAAAAAGAAGCATATGAGTTGCTGCAGAGCTTAACCCTTCGCTTATCTGAAAATACAAGGGTGCAAAGAAGCATTATGTCATCCAACCAATACATTTGTGCCACAATTCTTGATCCATGGTACAAACTATTAATGCACACTTTAATTCCTTTTTCAGACGGGGATGTTGTCAGCTACAAAACTTGCATAGCTGTGCAAGCCAGTTAGATAGAAAAAGAACAGCCGGGATTTAGAGTCCTGCTCTTCCAGGGCACAACTAGCACTGCAGGGCAGCCTTCAAGTTAAACTTCAGAGCCTGAGGGCAGTGCAGTTGGCTCACAGAAGCCAAAACCACCAACAACACCAAGAACAACATCAACGACAACAAGAACAAGAACAGGAGCATAAGCCCCAAAATCAGCACAGGAATGGTTTCGACAGACAGGGCATAAGTCCAGTGCTGAGGCAAAGGCAAACGAAGCCAAGCAAAGTGGAGCACCCATGACCATTGAGCGGACGGTCGAGGCCTATCTGGATGACCCAACAGAGGTCTACTTTGGTCAAAACCTATTGCTGTATTGGTATGGGAAAAGGTGCCAATGGCCAGTGCTCGGCAGGCTGGTGATAAACTATCTGGCTTGCAATGTTGCAAGTGTCTCTACTGAGCGTGTTTTCAGTGCTGCTGGTGCCGTTCTGACAGTGAGAAGGACCAGTCTCTCGCCCCAAAATGTAGAGAGGTTAACCATGATCAAAATGAATCAGCACTTTATACCACTGGATTACACCATACCTGAAGTACCACAGCAGGAAGATGATGATGACAACTCAGGTCATGGAAGTAGTGTGTTAGGTGACCTACTTCAAAACCTTGAAAATCAAACAGTCCTTGATTATTCTTCGTCCTAGGAATTTTTCCATTTATCATTGCATTGCTCTTCTAGCATTATTTTCATTCTTCACCTTTGGCTTTGCTACTCTGGCACGGTTTAATTTTCTTTTACATTCTCTTTATCCAGTCTTCACCTATGATACCATCCAGGCATCCATCCATCCAAACATGGCTATCATTCTCAACACACCGCTTTCACCAACAACATACATTTGTCATTTAACCACTCATGGGTCCTTGCTTCCTTGCCTTTGAGTTTGACCCCTCAAACCTACGAGAGGATTCCTTTCACCCATACAGTTTCAGCCACTACCAGACAGGCATCCTTTCTTTCACCTTTCACCCATCCTTCAACCACTGAATGCTTCCTATCAGCCACCTATATGCATTCCAGGCCCCCTTCATTCCCCCACACATCCTTCTCTGCCAGTCATATATTACATGTCATCCGTCCTTCCTCCTTCCATCCTTCTTTCCCTTTTCCATCAACCCATCAAGGTCATCTGACTGATAGGGCCTCATTTATGAGAAACTGACGCATCGACATCGAAGCGTCAGTTTCTCTGCGCCCTCCTTGCGACACGCTGATGCGCCATATTTAATGTATGTTGCTCCATGTCACAAGGAAAGACGATGCGCCAGAAATCCTGACGCATCAGTCGGTGCAAAACCCACGCATTACTGGAATGGTGGCATGAATGCATGAGGTAGGCCTGTGCTTATGGCACTGCATCACCCTTACACCTGCAATGGGGCACGGGTAATGTTTTGATGCATTGGCGTCCTAGAAGTGGTGCAGTGAATTCTCATAGATTTCACTTCACCACGTCTATGAGGCTTACTTGCAGGGGAACGCCCACCCTGCATACATTATACCTGGCGCAGGTATAATGTGGCACAGGGGTTTACAAAGTGATGCATCCGCCTAGATGCATCACTTTGTAAATAGGGCGCAACATGGCGCATTTTGACGCTTCCGGAGCATCACAAAAAATGACACACAGGCAGCATAAAGTGATGCAAGGGCTAATTAAGAAGCCCCTTAGTCTTCTTCATAAAACTTTCTCTGCTGAGTGATAGAAGAGGCCATTAGTTACTCAGCTCCCGCTAATGCTAAGTAAAGGGTGTCTTCTTGTCTTCTTCAACTGTTTACAACAACTTAGTCTCAACAGTATAGTGTACACCCTTGCAGCGAGTGTAAATTTGTCAATAAGTAAGGAATATGACTTACCACCCCCGCCACTGCTGCTGGCTCACCCCCTGCAGCTGCTGCATCAGCTCCCTCAAGCTGGCGTCGCATTTGCCGCTGGCCACGGAACTGGTGGTTGGTATGCCTAGAAAAAACATTTTATATTTTTTAGATGCCATATTCGCCTCCCCCTGTTTATTTTTTCACTAGCAAGATTGAAAATACAATACATACACCACACCCATCACTACAATTTGGGTACTTGAGTAGACTAGAGTAGACAGTATGTCCTATCAAAATAATAAAATATCCGGTTGGGCATTTTGTTGGTGGCAATTTTTGAAAAGCCTCTCAAGAAGAGGACAACCCAAAGGACTGGACTCCGTGGCTAGAGCTATTGGTGAATCTGAGTTTTTGTAAAGAAAGAGTGGCTAACTGGGTGGACAATCGGACATGAGGTCTCTTGGTTGGAAAATTTAATGGTGCCGTCCTCCTCTTCATACTTCCTTCCATCCATTGTGCACAGTAATCAGTTGTTCACCATCAACTGCTGCTAATAAAAATAGTACTAGACCTAGGCGAGAAAAAGTAAAATACTCAACTTTGGGGTGTCCAACATGAGCGTGACCATCATTTACTGATTGATCATGAGAAACTAAAAGAAAAGAAACATGTGTAGAATACCTTACTTGAGCATGCAATCTGCACAGCAGAGTAGTAGTACTACTAATGCTAGTATTAGTAAGGACCAATGGGTTCTCTGAGTCTTACAGTACCAGGCAGTCCACAAAATCTATAAGGGGAGAGGGAAAGCTGACAGGAAAAACCAGAAGAAAGCAAGCTACAGACAGACAGAGTCAGAGCAGAGGCAGTTTGATTTGATCGGGAAAAAAAACCGGACACTAGAAATATATAAATAACTAAGTTGGTAGGTAATGCAGGGATAAGAAGAATTTATAAACAGATAGATCGAAGAGGATTTCGGAAAAAATTAAATTAGGAAACGGAAATAATAGTTAAAAAAAAATAAGGAGCGGTAAAATTTAGGGAAGTATATATTAATATGAACAACAGGAGGACTTCCTGGGGCCAGCAGAGCCATCTGCAGAGGAGCGCTGTTCCTGCTGGGAGGCACCTCCAGCCCCCGCACCCGCCTCGGAAGACCCAGTCTTCTTCTTGACCCTGGATGCTGATCATGAAAGACATAATTAAAGAGACAAAAATATTTTTTGACAGGAAACAGCAATTGCAATAACATTGACCTTTCCTAATCAGATCGACTAGTAGCAGACTAGTATCGCTGCCGTGGACCGTCCGATATTTATTATTCCACAGTTCAATTCCAATTACTGAATCCTAAACCTGCCTAGTCCACCTATTTCAAAGACTTTGGAAGGAATTGTAAAAAAATTATATTTGCTTCTAGGTTCCGAATTCCGATCTCATTCGCAATCATCCTTCTCAACCCCCTTTGACGGGCCAATTCACTAAGTCTGCATTTAGTCTTCTTAAATGCATAGATGGACGCATGCATAATTGCATACACCAAATTGGTTAGTTGCTATTCACTCACTGTATGAACTACAAAAGGTTCTTCTAAAATGACTGATGAGGAGTCAAGGACTGAAGTCACGTGAGTGGACGCGTCACGCGGGCCGCTAACTTACCAACTAATACTAAGTAACTGTCTAACTAACTACCACTATCTTAGTGACAGGAAAAAGGAAAGGAGTTCCTCTAGTCTGCAGTGCATTACCTAACTTAAGTTCTCTTACATAATCAGCCCAAGCGAGCGCAAAGTTGCAAACAAGTACGATTAGGTAGCACCAAAGCACCTGTCTAGAATAACGATCACATAATATAAGATTTTGAAATGTAACTTACCTGCATGTGAGCAGCAGCATTCTTGCTATTTGGAAAAAAAAAAATATTCGCAATAACATAGAACACACAATAATAATTAGATTTAGCTAGTACTCACCAAGCCCCGTGACCTCAACACCTAGCAGGTCCAGCTCTCAGTCCAGGATGTTGGACCGCCGGTGCGTCACTTGGTTATGGGTGCACCGGACACTAGATCAGCGATACATTGCCTGGCATACCCTCACGCACCGCTGCTGACTCTCCCAGGGCCCGCACCTGGACCCAGGCCTGCCGCCTGCTGCTAGAGCGGAGGGAAGGTGGCGCTGCACGAAAAAAACAAGTGCAGCCAACTCCACCTGCAGAAACATGGCCCGGGGCTGCACCCCTTCTGGGCAACGCCTTTTGCAAGGAAGGCGGCTCCTCTTCTCTCCTCGGGTCGCACTCTGGGCCATATTCACAAGGAATTATCACTGATTTAGCGGCACTTTATCGCAGGCAAAGAGGTGATAAATTCATCGCACCATTCACAAGCTGGTGCTAACAGCCGATATCACCAGTTTTCCTGCGATAGCAGCCGCAAAAAACATCGCCACGGATGACACCGGCAACTAACGCTAATGATATGCAGAATAGGCGTTCCCATGCAAAAAGCCACGGAAACACCACTTCGCAACATTTTCAACGACCAGCCAGATCGGTGATAAGAATCAAAAACATGCGATAAGGCGCGTTAGCAGCAGGGATTTAACACCTGCTCCTACCTGGTGTTAAGTAGGACGACAACCTGCACCATGAAAGGGAGCCCAGCCCAGAGCCACACCTGAAGAACAACAGATGCCATGGAGCTACTGATGATGCAGCTCGGAGCCCCAAGAGGGCCAGAATACCCACCGCCACCACCCCCACGCCCCCCACTCCCCCAGGACCCCACCCGGGGCCCTACCCCGGACAAAGATATTTCACATCTACCTTACAAATTCATGAACACAACAATTCACCTGATGTCGCACAAGTACAACAATTAACATTCAAGTGTGGTCAGAAAAAGGAAAAATATTCATACATCTCAGAATTTCAAAAATAATTATTTTATTTCAATTTAACTTAACACTAATAATAGGAAGAGTCATGGCGGGTCTTCTCTGGACAATTTGTAAGTCACAGCCTGCAAGACAAAATTGAAGATAAGAAGGTGCGTCATGCGCTCAACAAAGGACAGAGAGAGAGAGAAAGAGAGAGAAAGAAATGGAGAGAGAGAGAGAGAGAGTGAAAGCGAGGGAGAGAGAGAAAGAGAGAGAAAGGGGGAGAGAGGGAGAAGGAGAGAGAGAGCAACAGAGGGAGAGAGAGACAGTGAAAGAAAGAGGGAGAGTGAGAGAGAGAAAGAGAGAGAAAGACAGAGAAAGAGAGGGAGAGAGAGAGACAGTGAAAGAAAGAGAGGGAGAGTGAGAGAGAGAAAGATAGAGAAAGAGACAGTGAATGGAAGAGAGGGACAGGGAGAGACAGTGCCGACACTGCGCACCCAGGCCTCACAGCTCACCTGCTGCCACCGGTGTGTATCCAACCACGTTCCGGTATACACTGCAGTCCACCAGGTCCCTCATCTGAAACAGAGTCCACAGCTAATGATGGCAGAGTACATATCATTGCACACGGCAACATCGCTTGGCCGCCCCTGCACACACAGGCTGCTGCACCCCAGCTCCTCCCGCCGCCCAGCGGGATTGCCCGCCCCTGCGCACCCAGGCCTCACTGCTCACCTTCTGCCACCGGCGTGTCTCCAAGAGGGCCCACCACGTGCCGGGGCAAGCTCCAAGCCTGGGGCCCGCGACCTTGGCAGCCTCCACATCATGCAGCCCCGCACCGCGGTCCACCAGGTTGCACACTTGATTCTGGGTCTTGATTTTGTAATGGCAGAGATCATATCAGTGCACACAGCATCATCGCAGGCTGCACATCCACCCAGCTAAATAGGTGCCACTAACTCTGTGAACCGCGAAGCAACGCCACGTGGCGGTAGGCCCGCGCTGCCCGCTGGCTCAGGCCTACACTGCGGTCCACCAAGTCGCACACTTGATTCTGGGTCTTGATACTGCAATGGCAGAGACCATATCAGTGCACACGGCATCATCGCAGGCTGCACACCCGCTCAGCACTTTAGGTGCCCCTACCTCAGTGCACAGAAAGTCACCGTCCCGCGGCGGTAGGCCCGTGCTGGCCGCAGTGTAACCGGTGCCACCGACTCCGTGCAACGCAAGTCATGGACCCTATATGATTGAGTCTCGTCATATGCCAGGCGGACACAGCCATGTCACCTCCGGCAGTGGGGAAGAACTGGGACATGTAGCGTCGTCGTCCCCCCCTTTATACATAAGCCGAGTGGGCTGGCTCGGCGTACGCCAGGCCAGCGTAGGGGTGTGAACAATTATCCCTGGCCTCTGGGCGTGGTTCATATCTGGGCTGTACAGGAAACCAACTGATGCGTGTGTCTCTGTTGCTGTGTCTGCACCACATGGCCCGCAATCGACAATGTTGCAATGTTGCATGCAGCCGGAGGGCGTCCGCGCTCGAAGGGATTGTACAAGGAGGGCAAGGCCGCTCGGGGTCTTGGCTCATACATGCCAACTGTTGTGTGTTCCTCGCATTTGGTGCACCATAAGCCCAAGGCCTAGCCTCAATTTCAGCACGAAAGCCACATCACATTCCCAGGATACAAGCAGTAGTCAGACTAACATTAGGGATGAAAGCCCCTTTGTCTCAATACAGAAGGCGGAAGGACATCTGCACCTCCGACCTTGGAATTGCATGCGGCAGGCACCCCCTGAGAGAGATACCATGGCAGATGATGACGACTCCCACACTACACACAGCGCTAATGAAAGATCAACGTATCCACACCCCACACACAGAAGTCCTTGCTCGAGGTACTCCTGCATGGAATGGCCTTGACACTTACGTACAGGACAACCCATACGTCCAAACTTTGCACACTCATACGACTCATTGCTCCGAGCTGTGGCATATAATCCACATAACAGCCGCAGGTCAGAAGAGTGCCGGTTCTACGAGTGCGAACAACGCAATGTCAGAACATCCCGGGCACATGCACAACCCCTGTCACGTGGAACTGTACCAAGACCGAATGCTGCATTTGTTGGGGGCACTGCCACTGGCAGTGTTGCGCATCAGTTACCGTCTGAGCTTCCGTCTTGCGTACATCACCTGCGTCCAGCCCTGGTTCCACTGTCGATCATGCATATTCAAGTCGCCCATGGATGTCTGCCTATCCAACACAACGGTAGCTGAACTGGATTATGACATGTGTGTGCGCCCCCTGTTGGACCAGGAGTGTAACCGTGATACCCGTTCATGGGATGCCTTGGTATTTGGTGTATGTGCTGGCAGTTGGGCATGTGAGATTGCACAATTCCTCGTGTGCAGTGACCACATCGAAGCGCTCCCCTATTGGGCTGTGTTGCGGATTGGTGAAACGGCGTGGACGGAGCACATCTGACCGGACCAGCTAATGGATTGGCTCACCCCGTGTTTGTTGAAGTCGACAACGACGTACTCTTGGAACTAATTGCCCATGAAGCTGCACTCGCTTTCATGGACGAGTAACTACGTTCCTGCAGCCACAAAAGATTGTAACCCATAGCACAGGTCCCAAAACCCTTTTGCATCTTGGAGAAATGGACACATATCCCACCATAACAGTGGACATGACTGCATTCGCCTGGACTCAGAATGCATGTGCGTGCAACACTGCAGGTTGACACACACCTGTGCAAGGTGAGTGGACAGCGGCGCCTGGCAACGTTCCTCAACCTGACACACCGCTGGAGGGAGAGTACACACATGGCAATGTAGTACTACATGTGACCTTGTTGGACTCCTTCACCTGCTCACTGTCAGCAGAGCAGACAGTCAGCGCATTCCGGTGGTACATGACTGTGCAGATCCCATGGGCTGTGAGTGGTGTCCCCTGACACGGTGCAATGAGCATTCGCCAAACACCACATGACTCGTCCAGCAAGGCAAGGTGGGCTGAGACCGTTGGCATCCGTAATGATTGGTGTTCATTTGTGCCTCTCCATGTCTTGCACCCCTACATGTTCCTTTGCTGCCTGTTAGTGTATGATGCATTGGTCTGCATGTTGTGGCCCATGTCTTGCCCGTACTGACACGCACATGCTAATAAAGTGTACGCAACTTCACTAGTGTTCAACTGTGATGAGTGTTGATTAGCATGCCAAATCGTGTGCCCCAATGAGCATTGTCCGTACACAGGGAGCGACTGACTGACGCATTTCACTTAGGGGTGAGTCCCTATTGCCAGCTCCACCTCTGTGAGCCAGACATTGTGGTTGGGAGAGTTGCTGGTAGACCTGTGTGTTTACGTGTCTTCAGCAATGTGAGTATGGTGTCCAACTTCTTGCCATGTGGATCAATGTGTTCCATCAAACCAGGCTGTGTCCGCACAGTTGAGTGTGTATAGGTATGCAAAGAGATGTTCTGTTGTCACATGTGATGTGGGACACTACATTAGGCCTCTTACCGACTTTGACATTTTTCAAAACACAGCCCTGTTTAATACATGGACGTGGGGCTACGTTGGGGGGTTGCGAAATTGTTGTTCATGATCAATGAGGCCACAGCTAGTTCACACCTTCACAGTCATCTAATTGGCCATGTGTGTCACGGTCAAACATGCGCATTGATGTTATTTCCCAGGTTGTACCTTTTTGTGCAATCAATGTCCCTACAGTCATCCATACTGTTATACTTGATTGAACATAGACATGACACATCTGTGTGATTAGGAATGTTTTATTCACATTCTGTGGAGTGTCGGAGCTGGAGCAGTACATGGCCATGCACACCCCACATTTCATGGTTGCCCAGTGGAGGGCCAAACAGAGTCCTTTAGGGAATGACAAGTTAATCTGTAGAGGAAGGGTTGAGTCTGCAGCCTGTTTACTGTGCCATTGGTAACCAGAGCAGATATGGCAGTCCATGTCAGGGTCCAGGTGAATGTCGCAGAGTGTTTCGGGGACAGTGGAAGGTGTTGTAACAGGGCATGATGCAGAGGGCTGTACCAAGCAGAAACAGGCCATATGGCAGGGATGAATGCTACAACCTCCTTTTTGACACAGTCATTACCATCCACATCTTCGTCCTCTGATATGTCTTCTGTGTCAGGTGTGCCAGGTGTGTGTGGTGGTGTTATGGCTGCATCACTGTGTGCCACTGACACATCAGGGGGCGGAGGTGGTATTGCTGCATCACTGTGTGCCACTGACACATCAGGGGGCGGAGGTGGTATGGCTGCTTCACTGTGTGCCACTGACACATCAGGGGGGGAGATGTGTGTGTCGAAGTTCCTGCAGCAGTCATCTGGGACAGTCTCTGTGGCAGCAAAGGCAACATGAGGATCTGCAGGGCATGGAAGATCCCAGCTACATCTCGCTGGTGTTCAGCCGTGGCAGCCATCCTTCCTGCCTGCATCCGCTCCATGTTCTCCATTGTCCTCCGCATCTGTGCCAACTCTGTGCTGTCGTCGCTGGAGCCTGTCTGACTAGACAGTTCTTGCATCCGAGTAATGGCTCCAGCAAGGTCAGCCAAGTATTGTTGTAGGGCATGGAGCGGACTGTGGGGGTCCGTTAGGGACTGTAAGTGGTCCCTGATGGGACTAAGACACCCATGTATGGCATCTAGTTTGGCTGCCATGGGGTTGAAACCCACCCGCACCTGTTCAGCCAGCCCCCTCTGGCAGTCTGACACACGGCATTGGAATGCCATGTGTTCTTCGGTGAGGTGCTGGGAGCCAGCCGTGGTGGTGGGTGCTTCCTGCTGTGTGGTCTGTGCAGGGGGTGGGATCACCTCGATGCAGCTGGGCTGCCCTGCTCCTGGAGGTGGGGTGCAGAGGCTGTCCATGAGCCGTTGGAGGGTGTCGGAGCAGATGGCCAGGGGGTCCTCCTCATCATCACTGAAGAGATGTCTGATCTGCTCTGCAGGAGGTGTTGATTGTCCCTCTGCAATGTGAAGGGGAGATGCAGGTTAACAGTGTGTTCCATTTATGTGCACGCATTGTACATGTTTACATACAGACTGCATGACAATGTACATTGTGACTGTTTTGGAGGAGCTGGGTATTTGATGGGAGACCGTGGACATTTCGACTACATGACAGATGTGAGGTTGTACTTGTACATTATCATCTGACAGTTTCCTGCTATGCCTGATGTGATTGGCCAGTTTCTACGCACATGTGGCACCAGTTGTGTCCTCTGTTCTGTGGTGTAAGTGTGGCACTTTGTACCACATTGTCGTCAATGTTGATGTGCTGTGATTGCTATGTGTGTGTGCTGCATTGTGGGAGAGTCGCCCCTGCAGCTCTGATTTAGCGGCCCCTTATCCCTTTGAGGCGGTGTGCCTTTGACTTGTGTGCTTTTACGGTGCTGAGATGTTCGCGACTTGGGTCATTTGTGCTCTTGGACGGATTTTGGACTCGTGCATTGTTTGTCTGCAGATGTGTTGTTGAAGTCAGGGGTTGTATGTGCACGTGGATGTGTCAGAGTGTGACCTGCTCCTTTGAGGATGTTATCCACACTGGGCCACCTCAGTGTCGTGCACCATGTCATGTACTTTGACTGCAGCCATGCTATTGGTCATGCAGTGTCACTTGCATTGTCAGTGTGGCTCACAAAGCCGCTGCTTTGCTGGGTTCAGCACATGTGCATGGGTAGGTTGTGAGATTGGTGATGGGGGGGCCATTTGTGCACATGGTGGACGGGAGCCTACTTGGTGTTTCTATGTGTGCTACAGTGTGCCAAGGCCATCAGGGACATGTTACACAGTCATTGTGGGTGTGCAGTGTGCTACACATAATTGTGCATGTGTGCCATTGTGCCCATCTCCCCCCTGTTCCCCTAGTCACTGGTCGTTACTCACCCTGTTGCTGTTGGGTCAGGTCATGTCGAGCAGTGTCCGGACCCCCGACTCCTTGCACCGTCTTCGCACTGATGACTGTGGCCACCATTTCCTCCAGCTCATCCAGCTCCTCCTGTGGCGCAGGACTCCCACCTCCAGTCGCCGTTGCTGCCTTCCGGTTGCAGCGAGTTTCTGCTTGGTTTGGCTTTTCACATCATGCCAGCGCCTCTTGACCTCCTCCATTGACCTCCTCAACACTCCGACTGCATTCACGTTGTTCATGATGGACTGCCATATTTCCGTTTGTGTTGCCGATGACACAGTGGAGGTGACGAACAGTTGTTGGTAGTGTTCTGTCACCTCTGTGACGATGATCCGGTTTTCCTGCGGACTGAACCCTGTCTTCCTCTTCTCCTTGCCCTTCCCCGGCCCCGGGGTTCCTGGCTGGTCATCGGGCTTGTGGGGTTCGCGTTGTCCTCTGCACTCAGTCCGGGTGCGTCCATGGTGCTACGCAGTCACATTTTTTTCTCTTTTTTTTTTCTCTGCTTTTATAGTGCATTCTCACGCATGACACGTGGGAATCGCAGGCCTGTCGCTGATTTTGTATCGCCATTGGGGACATCGCCATCGCGTTCGTGTTTTGCATTTTTCGGCATCGCGTACATTTTTACGCGGGCATTTGGCGCGTTATCGTGAGACTATCGCATGGTTCTGCCGGGTTGAGAATACTGCATTAACATGGTGTTATTTTCCCGCGATAGACTGCGATGTGAGAAGTTTTGTTAAGCGAATTTGGCGATAGTTAACACACGCTCTTGAGAATATCCCCCTCTGAATCTTAGCCATGATTCTGGTAGGGACGGGGGCGGAAAAGAAAATGTAGAAAGTAAAAAATTAGGTGTATAGAAGAAAAAAGGAAGTAAAAAAATAAAAAACAAGTAATAGAAAAACAATACAAAAACGCACAAAAAAACACAAAAAGTAGAAAAAACACAAAATATCCACTTAAGAAGAGAGAGGGATAGAAAATAAATAAAAATGATCAGAAAAAAAGTTTTAGGAAAAAAGGATTGCAAAGATTTAGGGAGGAAAAACAAGATGGGCATGCCCATGTGCGACCGTGTGTTAAAGTTTGTGTGATATTCCCCCAGAACACGCAATCCGTGTTGCTGAGCATCAGAAACGTCTGACGAACGTGCGGAACAAGCAACTCCGCCCAGGCTTAGTAAACGCTAATTAAGGTTCTATTAAGGTTTTATTTTTGATGTATGTTATATAGTTTTTAATATAAATGTATTTCTATGTATATACTTATTAATATTTAGGTTGGAGTTTAAATGTTTGTAGTTAATGCTAATATTTTTTGGAGTTGTCTTGCTAATATTTTAATTATATAATTTATTGGGGCGCATGGTAAATATTTTGTTGATGTAATATAATATTATTTAATTTAAATATGTGTTTGAAATGTTTTTTGTTTTTTTGCAGTAATTGCTTTTTCTTTGTACATTTTCTTGGCAATGACATTGTTGTCAATATTGTGTGAATCAATTTTTTGTACATAGTATGTGTTTACTGAAAGCTAACAATACTTATGTTTTCCAATATTTTTTCGATATTTGTGTTCTCAGAATTTGTGGTTTTACTAGTTAACTATAGGACAAACCTTAGCCTGATGACTGGATAACCAGCTCCCAGGCAACCCTAAGCCCTCCTCTCACACCTGCCCAGGCCCCTTAAGGGTTTGCTGGGTGAACCCCAAAACATTCTCCATTTTGTGAGCTGCAGTTTCCCTGTGCCCCAGATTGTAGTGAACCAAAGACCTGGAGGTGGTAAGGAGGCAAACTAGTGTTGTCTCCTTCCTAAAATAAAAAGCTATTGTCCCTACCCATGATTGCATCATTTATTTAACTGTTTTTGCTTGTGGTTATTACAGTATAAAAATTGTAGTTTTAACCTGCCCGTGATTGCATCATTTCTCACATGTTTTGTGTTTATACTTGAGGATTTTACTTGCCCGTGACTGTTTTCATTTAACCAGTTGAATTATAGGATTTGCAGTCCAAAATCTGTAGTTTTCTGCCCTCTCATTCCCTATGACTATCTGTTTTTCCCTCCTAATTTCTCCCTTGCTCTGGGCTCAGACTTGAATGTTAAGCAATCCACCTCCAGCTCCCATTCTGTGTTAGCAAGTGAGTGAAACCAGACCCCCACTTTTTCCCCCCTAGCAACAGGGACATTCTGCATCAGTAAGTGATCAGAGCGTGCTCTGAGTCAGCAGTAATCTGCTGTGAGCTGTTTAAGCTGTGTTTTATAGGGATTTTGCACACATTTTTGGCTAGGAGAGTGAGTAAAGATTTATACAAACAGTATTGTTAGAGGACAAAGTTTGTTAGGCCCTTACCTGCAGAAGTCCAAACTGTGGATTGAGCCTGTCTGTCCCCTAGGAGATTCTGAATAGAGGAGCAGCTTCCCAGCCCACCAGGGCCAGCAAACCTTAGCCTGCTGATTGGCTCCCCAACTCCCAGGCAAGACTAAGCCCTACTCTTACACCTGCCCAGGCCCCTTAAGGGTTTGCTGGGTGAACCCCAAAACATTCACCTCCATTTTGTGAGATTCAGTTTCCCTGTACCCCAGAATGCAGTGAACCAAAGACCAAGAGGTGGTAAGGAGGCAGACTAGTGCTGTCCTTTCCTAAAATTTAAAAAGCGATTTTCCCTACCCATGATTGCATAATTTTCTTAACTGTTTTTGCTTGTGGTTGTTACAGTTTAAAAATTGAAGTTTTAACCTGCCTGTGATTGCATAATTTCTCACCTGTTTTGTGTTTAAACTTGTGGTTTTTACTTGCACGTGACTGTTTTCATTTAACCTGTTGAATTGTTGGATTTGCAGTCCAAAATCTGTAGTTTTCTTCCCTCTCATTCCCCATGACTATTTGCTTTTCCCTCCTAATTTCTCCCTTACTCTGTGCTCAGACTTGTATGTTAAGCATTCCACCCCCAGGTCCCATTCTATGTTAGCTACTGAGTGAAACCAGACCCCCTCCCTTTCCCCCCTTAGCAACAGGTATATTCTACATCAGAGACTGAAAAGAGCATGCTCTGAGACAGCAGTAATCTGCTGCGAGCTGTTTAAGCTGTGTTTTATCTGGATTTTGAGCTCTTTTTTGGCTAGGAGAGTGAGTAACGTTTTATACAAACAGTATTGTTAGAGGTCAAAGTTTGTTAGGCCCTTACCTGCAGAAGTCCAAAGTGTGTATTGAGCCTGTCTGTCTCCTAGGAGATTCTGAATAGAGAAGCAGCTTCCCAGCCCCCCATGACCAGCAAAACTCCCAGGCAACCCTGAGCTCTACTCTCACACCTGCCCAGGCCCCTTAAGGGTTTGCTGGGTGAACCCCAAAACAGTCACCTCCATTTTGTGAGCTGCAGATTCCCCGAGCCCCAGATTGCAGTGAACCAAAGACCAGGAGGTGGTAAGGTGGCAGACTAGTGCTGTCTCTTTCCTAAAATTTAAAAAGCGATTTTCCCTACCAATAATTGCATCATTTTTTAACTCTGTTTGCTTGTGGTTGTTACAGTTTAAAAATTGTAGTTTTAACCTGCCTGTGATTGCATAATTTCTCACCTGTTTTGTGTTTGAACCTGTGGTTTTTACTTGGCCATGACTGTTTTCATTTAACCTGCTGAATTGTGGGATTTGCAGTCCAAAATCTGTAGTTTTCTTCCCTCTCATTCCCCATGACTATTTGTTTTTCCCTCCTAATTTCTCCCTTACTCTGTGCTCAGACCTGTATGTTAAGCATTCCACCCCCAGCTCCCATTCTGTGTTTGCAACTGAGTGAAACCAGACCCCCTCCCTTTCCCCAATTAGCAACAGGGATATTCTACATCAGAGAGTGAACAGAGGGTGCTCTGAGACAGCAGTAATCTGCTGTGAGCTGCTTCAGCTGTGTTTGATAGGGACTTTGCACTCGTTATTGGCTAGGAGAGTGAGTTACGTTTTATACAAACAGTATTGTTAGAGGACAAAGCTTGTTAGGCCCTTACCTGCTGAAGTCCAAAGTGTGGATTGAGCCTGTCTGTTTCCTAGGAGATTCTGAATAGAGGAGCATCTTTCAACTCCCTGGCCAGCAAACTTTGCCTGAGGTCGCTAGGACCTTATATAGTATGCTATTGGATGGTACATGTGTGCACTGATTGGTGGTTGTATCTGGTGTTTCTATAGGATTATGGTTAGTGTTCTCATTGGTTGGGTTTTTGAGGGTTCTGATTGCATTCCTGGGTCAGTGATTCAATTAATGTAGGGTTGGGACTAGGGCTAGGGTTAGGCTTTCTATTAGAAGCTGGTGTGAGAAGTTGGCCTGGTATATGCTGTCCACTAATTATAGTGGGCACCTTGCACCAGTCCAAACAACCCCTTATTGGAGATAGGTTAAAGACAACCTTTATTGAAAGCTATCCTAGTGGTAGCTATGGAGAGCAGCCTTCAGGCTAAGTCTTGA
The DNA here is from genome assembly GCA_963921515.1 of Calotriton arnoldi. NCBI lineage: Eukaryota > Metazoa > Chordata > Amphibia > Caudata > Salamandridae > Calotriton > Calotriton arnoldi. The sequence continues at coordinate 472,150 of CAWUFW010011581.1, read as the reverse complement.
AGGAATGTAAAGCAGCTTGTTTTACCAGTCTATAATCTCTTGAGTGACCAAATGAAAGAGGACCACACCAGGTATATATTCAAAATATATGTATTTATTGCTAAACACACCCCTCTAGTCTCTTTATGAGGCTAGAGTTCGAAGTACATAAGTTATAAGTTAGTTATCAACTGTAATAGCACAAATACACGTTTGAGCCCTAGGGGCGTACCAAACCATATACCAATAAAGTGGTATAAGAACCACGACAGAGCTAGACACAAGGCCTAGAGCCTGTAGAAGTGCTTGGAACACAAGGAACCACCCAAGGTAGTGACACAGGGGACCCACAGGGGACGCGTGCAGTCTGAGAACACAGCCGCGAATCGCCATTGACTTCGATGGGGAAAGTCGCGGTTGGAATTTTAAAGAAAAGGGACACTTAGAGGAGGACTTGGAGCAAACACCTTTAGAACTGGGTTGTTCTAGAGTCTATACCCACGGGAGCACCGGAGTACTCGAGTTACCTCACCCAGGAAGCCGGGTGCAATAGGTGTCTTTCGGGGTCGGGTTTCGTCTGTCGTTTTCAATGGCGATCTGCTGCAAAGTGCTGCTGGCGGCCAAGTCGAAAGTGTTCGGGTGGATCCAAAGGTGGATCGAAGATCTGAAGAACCTGAAAGCAGAGGGGACAGAGTCTGGGTCACTAGCCAGTGACCAGGAAGGCGATGAGCGGATGCCCACCGATGTCGGGTGCTTCAGGTTGGTTGACGGTCATCTTGACTCTTCAGCCACGAGGACCAGGAGGTGTCGACGATGACCAGGAGCTGGATTCGAGCTGTCCCTTGACGTCTGTCGATTGCAGGGGTGTCGGCGACCGGATTGGACCCAACAAGCCTTGGCAACGGCAAGTCTCGTGGAAATAGAAGAAGGACGGTGGTGCAGACCAGCAAGGTCTGAGGGACTCACCCAGCGAAGGTAAGTCAGGGCACGCCTGGAGCAACCAGGGAAGCCCAAGCAAAAGAAGATTGGCCTTCGGGAGGGCCCACTAGACAACGGACTAGCGACCGCGAAGGAGCCTCAAGTGGACGCACTTAGAGCTGGCTCACGGGACACTCGTGGAGTGGAGGCCAGTGAACTTCGGTGCAGTCGGTGCTGGAGGCAGGGGCTACTGGGAGCCCAAAGCACAACTTCGTGGGAGACCAGGAAAAGGATGCACTTGCAAATGTGCTTGGTGTCCAGGGGTCATGGTTCCACGTTACCCACGACAGCTACGGGCCTCAGCTTTGCTGGGGACTCAGGGCAGCCTCGGGGAAGTCTGGAAATCCACCTCTGGTGATGCAAAGACTTCGGCGTCTGGCGGGAGCTTCAGCGATGCAGACCGGACAATTGCTTCGTTGGTGCCTGCCAAGTAGGGGAGTCACTCCTTGACCCCAAGGGAGATTCTTCAGTCCTCTAATCTTAAAGCAGAGCATCGAAGGTCCAGGATTCTGTATCAGAGTTTCGTCCAGGTAAATCTAAAGCCCCTAAGCCGGTTTGAACTGGGGTATGCAGAGGGACACCAAATGTGCCCCCAGTGCTGGACTTCAAAGCACTTTGAGAGTGCACCCACCCAGCCCCAATACACATCAGCCTGTCTGGGAGGTGGTTACACCTCCCTGCAACAGGAAACCTATTGTCCAGGCCTCCCCTGCTGGAGTTTCAGTCAGCAGCAGGAGGCCAGACCCGTGTCTGTGGCTGCAGCATCCATTTTGTGATGCCAGGGCTCTGTAAAGTTAATACCGGGTATGCCGGTTGGCACATGTCTCTCCCTCTAGAAGGGTGGAATGCTACCCCTGCCGCCAGAACTGGCGGGGGGGTAGTATTCCAAGATGTTTGACACCAAACACGACATGTTTCCGTGCAGCCATCCCAAAGTTAGCATTTAACGCAAGGTTATAATGCACTTAAGAGTATATGGTCAGGCTGCACTGCAAACAGCATCAGAGGAGGTACTCCGAATGCTGCAGAGGGGCTCTGCTCATGCAGGGGCACCGTCTCACATGAAAACCAAGCACTCTGCCTTCAGGATTGTCAAGGCCTGCCATAGGAGTGACTTATAGGTTTATATGTGTGTGCAATGGTAGTGATATAGGTAGCCTATACCACTGTAAGGGGTGCAGGCACCACCTTACTCAGGCTGCAGTAGCAGACCTGTGGTGTCATTTTGGCTGGCCTTCCAGGGGTGGCATAATACATGCTTCAGCCCCTGGCAGGCCTCTGAGGTACCTATGCCCTGGGTACATAGTATACCATATACTAGGGACTTATAAGGGCACTCCAGATTCCAATCAGAGATGTGCCTAAGGCACATGGAAACCATTTTAGAGAGAGAAGCAGCTAGGCTGGGGTTCTGATTAGCAGGGCCCCAGCCAGACTAAAGTCGAAAAACAGTGAAGCATCAGCAAAAAGTGGGGGTACCCATGTGAAGCAGATCCTACTCTCCTACACAACCCCCCAAACGTAGGGACATTAAACTAACCTTGTCCAGTTGAGTCTTCATGTTCTAAGTGGAAGTACCTAGAGAGTCCATCTGCATTGGCATGGTTACTCCCAGGTCTATGTTCCACTGTAAAGTCCATCCCCTGTAGGGAAATGGACCACCTAAGCAGTTTGGGGTTTTCACCCTTCATTTGTTTTAGCCATAAGAGGGGCTTGTGGTCTGTTTGAACAAGGAAGTGAGTACCAAACAAGTATGGCCTCAACTTCTTCAGAGCCCAAACCACAGCAAAGGCCTCCCTCTCTATGGCTGACCAACGTTTCTCTCTAGGGGTCAGCCTTCTGCTAATAAAAGCTACTGGCTGATCCTGACCTTCATCATTCAATTGTGACAGTGCAGCCCCTACCCCCAATTCAGATGCATCTGTTTGGACAATGAACTTCTTGGAGTAATCAGGACTCTGTAGAATGGGAGCAGTGCACATGGCCTGCTTTAGATCATCAAATGCCTTTTGACAGCTAACTGTCCACTGAACCCCTTTTTGGGCATTTTCTTGGAAGTTAAGTCATTCAGGGGTGTCACTATTGATCCATACCCCTTGACAAATCTCCTATAGTACCCAGTCAGGCCTAAAAAGGCTCTCACCTGAGTCTGGGTAGTTGGAGCAGTCCAGTCCATGATGGTCTGGATCTTGCTCTGCAAGGGTTGAACCTGGCCTCCACCCACAAGGTGGCCAAGGTACACAACCTGACTCTGCCTTATCTGGCACTTGGTGGCCTTGATAGTCAGGCCTGCTTTCTGCAGGGCCTGCAAAACATTTCTGAGGTGGACCAGGTGATCCTCCCAGGTGGAGCTAAAGACAGCAATATCATCTAGATATGCTGCACTATAGGCTTCCAGACCTGTAAGGACTGTATTCACCAACCTCTGAAAAGTGGCAGGTGCATTCTTCAGACCAAAGGGCATTACCACAAATTGATAATGCCCATTAGGGGTTGAGAATGCTGTCTTTGGCTTTGCATCATCAGCTAGTCTGATCTGCCAGTAGCCAGCTGTCAGGTCAAATGTGCTTAGATACTTGGCTGAGGCCAAAGTGTCTATTAGCTCATCTGCCCTAGGTATTGGATGGGCATCAGTCCTAGTGACTGCATTGAGACCCCTGTAGTCCACACAAAACCTCATCTCTCTTTTCCCACCACTGGCGTGAGGTTTTGGCACAAGGACCACTGGACTAGCCCAAGGGCTATCTGAGGGTTCAATAACTCCCAAATCCAACATTTTCTGGACTTCTGTCCTGATACAGTCCCTGACATGGTCAGGTTGCCTATAAATCTTATTTGTAATAGGCAGACTGTCCCCAGTGTCCACTTCATGAGTGCACCAGGTGGTCTGACTTGGAGTCAGAGAGAACATATGTCTGTACTTATTGAGCACTTGTCTACAATCAGTTTGCTGCTGAGCAGTGAGGCTGCCTGCCAAGGCTACACCATCCACTGACCCATCATCAGGGTTCTGAGAGAGCAGGTCAGGGAGTGGGTCACTCTCTTCCTCCTGTCCCTCATCAGTAGCCATGAGCAAGCCCATGTCTGCCCTGTCCACATATGGTTTCAATCTGTTGACATGGAGAACCCTGTGGGGACTCCTGGGTGTTCCTAGGTCTACTAAGTAGGTAACCTCACCCTTCTGTTCAACAATGGTATGGGGTCCACTCCATTTGTCTTGGAGAGCTGCTGGGGCCACTGGCTCCAACACCCACACCTTCTGTCCTGGCTGGTAAACAGTCAGTACAGCCTTTGGTCATGCCAGGCTTTTGAAGTTCCTGGCTAGCCTCAAGGTTTTTAGTTGCCTTTTTCATGTACTCAGCCATCCTGGAGCGGAGACCAAGTACATAGTCCACTATGTCTTGCTTTGGGGGCTTGAGAGGTAACTCCCATCCTTCCTTCACCAAGCACAATGGACCCCTGACAGGGTGACCAAACAAAAGTGCAAAAGGGCTGTAGCCAACCCCCTTTTGAGGCACCTCCCTGTATGCAAATAAAAGGCAGGGCAAGAGTATGTCCCATCTTCACCCAAGCTTCTCTGGGAGCCCTTTAATCATGCCCTTCAAGGTTTTGTTGAATCTCTCAACTAAACCATTGCATTGTGGGTGATAGGGTGTGGTGAACTTGTAAGTCACTCCACACTCCTTCCACATTGCTTTCAAGTATCCAGACATAAAGTTAGCACCCCTGTCTGATACAACCTCCTTAGGGAAGCCCACTCTTGAGAAAATTCCCAGGAGGGCTCTTGCCACCACCGGTGCTGTAGTGGTCCTAAGGGGAATAGCCTCTGGGTACCTGGTGGCATGATCCACTACCATCAGGATAAACCTGTGCCCAGATGCTGTTTGGGGATTCATGGGACCAACAATGTCAATCCCCATCCTTTCAAAGGGAACCCCACCACAGGTAGTGGTATCAGGGGGCCTTTGTAGTGCCACCTGCCTTGCCACTGGCCTGGCAGGTTACACAGGAGCGACAAAACTCCTTGGTGTCTTCAGACATGTGGGGCCAGTGAAAGTGAGGGACAATTCTGTCCCAAGTCTTGTTCTGGCCCAGGTGACCTGCTAAGGGAATGTCATGGGCTAGGGTCAATAGGAAGCCCCTGAACATCAGAGGTATAACCAACCTCCTGGTGGCACCAGGCTTGGGGTCCCTACACTCTGAGTACAAGAGTCCATCATCCCAATACACTGTATGGGGACCACTAGCTTTCCCAGCAGCCTCAGCAGCAGCTTGCTGTCTGAGGGGTTCAAGAAAGGGGCAGCTCTGCTGCTCTTGGCTCAGATCTGCCCTGGAAGGGCCCCCTGTCCCCAAGAACTCAACCTGATCAGGTTCAAGCTCCTCTGGGACAGTTCCTTCCTCAGGACTGAGATCATCTCCCTGAAGAGACTGATCTTCCTTCTGAGCCAAGGGGGAAGGCACTGCCTTTACCCTACTACTCCTCTTCTTGGAGGGCACTTGGTCCATTATTCCAGAATCCAAGGCCTGTTCAGTGTTAGACATTTTGGCCTGTGACCTGGTCACAGCAAACACATCTGCCGGGATGCCCAGCATTTCTGCATGGGTCCTGAGCTCCACTTCTGCCCAAGCTGAAGTTTCCAGATCATTGCCAAGCAAGCATTCAACTGGTAGGTCTGCACTTACCACAACCTTTTAAGGCCAGTTACCCCTCCCCAGGAGAAGTTAACAACTGCCAGAGTATGGTCTGTTCTGACATTGCTAGCATTGGTCACTTGGTACATTTCACCAAGTATAATCTGCCCAGGATCCACAAGGTCTTGTGTCACCATGGTGACACTTGCCCCTGTGTCCCTAAATGCCAAAGCCTCTTTTCCATTTATTAAGGGCTGTTGTCTGTACTTTCCCAGATTACTGGGACTCACAGAGGAGGTCACATCCATGCCTCCATCACAGACTAGGACAGCCTGAGTGAGTTCTCTGACTAGGTCAGAGCTCATCTCCTTACCCAGGGTCAACCCTACTAACCCCTTGGCCTGTGTATTCCCACCACCAACTGTAACTGCACTAGGGGGAACAGGTGCCTTAGGGGCATTGGTGGGGGCTGGAGTAGAGTCTTTGGACTTGGTGCAATCACTGGTCCAGTGGGTCTTTTGCTTACAGACCTTGCACCATGGTTTCCTTTGGCCTTTCCCTTTGTTAGACTGTGAATCCCCACCTGAAGAAGATTTTTGGGGGCCTTGTGAAGACTTCTGGTCTTTACCCTTCTCCCCACCCTTATCAGAATTCTTAGAATCTTGCTTCTTTGGGTCACCACCTTGGTTCTGTACCTTCTGCCTCACCCTGGTTCTGACCAATTTGTCTGCCTTCTTTCCCAATTCTTGGGGAGAGGTCAGATCAGAGTCCACCAGGTACTGATGCAACAGCTGATTTTGACAGTTATTAAGAATCTGCTCCCTCATGATAAGATTGTACAATCCTGTGAAGTCACATACCTTACTGCCCATCAACCAACCTTCCAGAGCCTTAGCAGAACAATCCACATAGTCTACCCAGTCTTGAGTCTGTGCTTTTTGGGTATCTCTGAACTTTAACCTGTATTGTTCAGTTGTTAGGCCAAACCCATCAATCAGAGCACTCTTCAAGACTTTGTAATTGTCAGCATCCTCTTCTCTTACAGTGAGGAGCTTGTCTCTACCTTTGTCTGCAAAGGAGAGCCACAAGATTGCTGCCCACTGCTCCTGAGGGACCCTCTGTACTTTACAGGCCCTCTCCAGTGCAGTTATCCATTTGTGGATGTCATCCCCACTCTGGTAGGGAGGGACAATCTTGCTCAGGTTTCTATGGTCATAAGACCTTTCCCTATCTCTGGGGAAATTGCTGCCACCATGGGACTCTAGTCCCATCTTTTTCTTTGCTTTTCAAGCTCTAGGGACTCCCTGTCTATAGCCAACTGCTCTCTTCTGAGCTTCAACTGAGCTTCTCCATATCTGAGCAGTCTCTCTTTCCTTTCATGAGAGGATTCCCTCCTATGAGAGGAAACAGAGGTCCCTATTGAGGTGTCAGAGTGGTTAGACTCCTGAGAAGGAGATTTAGGCCTTCTGGGCACACTCACAATTCTTCCTGGGGGGACAAAGGGGAGGTCATTCTGATCCTCCCCCTCCTCCACAGGAGGAATTGGGTTCTCCAGGTCAAGGTCATTTTCACCTTCCTGGCCAGTTTCAGAGGGGGGGCCCTGGGTTTCTTTACCCATGACCCCTTCCTCATCTTCTGCCCCACCCTCTCTGCCTACCCCTTCAGACCCTAGGGGTCTGCTGAGATCATCTGACAGTAGCACCTCCCTGAGGTGTTGGGTGCTGGCACTTTTGCCTGCCTTCAGCTTCCTAGTATTGCACAATGCTCTCAATTCCAAGAATGGGAGATTATCATACTTGGAGGGAAGAAGCCCACTGGCTTCTGGCAAGGACTCACTGGGTCCTGGCTTTGAAGACATTACTAGTGAGGTGTGGTGTATGCACTACCTACTCTAGTGTGGCCTACTAAACTCTCTTGAGTTATAGAAAGGGTGTGCTATCCCTTAACACACAACTCTAAGTTCAGTAGAACTTACTGTATCCTAAGCTTGATTTATATGTACCTAAGGTACCCTTAGTGGTTTTCAGTTGATCAATTCAATTGAGATTATCTGGTAAAACAATAGCAAGCTGGAATCCCACACGCTGCACACCAATGTGAGAAGTTGGCCTGGTATATGCTGTCCACTAATTATAGTGGGCACCTTGCACCAGTCCAAACAACCCCTTATTGGAGATAGGTTAAAGACAACCTTTATTGAAAGCTATCCTAGTGGTAGCTATGGAGAGCAGCCTTCAGGCTAAGTCTTGAAGGAATGTAAAGCAGCTTGTTTTACCAGTCTATAATCTCTTGAGTGACCAAATGAAAGAGGACCACACCAGGTATATATTCAAAATATATGTATTTATTGCTAAACACACCCCTCTAGTCTCTTTATGAGGCTAGAGTTCGAAGAACTAAGTTATAAGTTAGTTATCAACTGTAATAGCACAAATACACGTTTGAGCCCTAGGGGCGTACCAAACCATATACCAATAAAGTGGTATAAGAACCACGACAGAGCTAGACACAAGGCCTAGAGCCTGTAGAAGTGCTTGGACCACAAGGAACCACCCAAGGTAGTGACACAGGGGACCCACGGGGGACGCGTGCAGTGTGAGAACACAGCCGCGAATTGCCGTTGACTTCTATGGGGAAAGTCGCGGTTGGAATTTTAAAGAAAATGGACACTTAGAGGAGGACTTGGAGCAAACCCCTTTAGAACCGGGTTGTTCTAGAGTCTATACCCACGGGAGCACCGGAGTACTCGAGTTACCTCACCCAGGGAAGCCGGGTGCATAGGTGTCTTTCGGGGTCGGGTTTCGTCGTCGTTTTCAATGGCGATCTGCTGCAAAGTGCTGCTGGCGGCCAAGTCGAAAGTGTTCGGGTGGATCCAAAGGTGGATCGAAGATCTGAAGAACCTGAAAGCAGAGGGGACAGAGTCTGGGTCACTAGCCAGTGACCAGGAAGGCGATGAGCGGATGCCCACCGATGTCGGGTGCTTCAGGTTGGTTGACGGTCATTTTGACTCTTCAGCCACGAGGTCCAGGAGGCGTCGACGACAACCAGGAGCGGGATTCGAGCTGTCCCACAACGTCTGTCGATTGCAGGGGTGTCAGCGACCGGATTGGACCCAACAAGCCTTGGCAACGGCAAGTCTCGTGGAAATAGAAGAAGGACGGTGGTGCAGACCAGCAAGGTCTGAGGGACTCACCCAGCAAGGGTAAGTCAGGGCACGCCTGGAGCAACCAGGAAAGCCCAAGCAGAAGAAGATTGGCCTTCGGGAGGGCCCACTAGCCAATGGACTAGCGAACGCAAAGGAGCCTCGAGTGGACACACTTAGAGCTGGCTCACGGGACACTCGTGGAGTGGAGGCCAGTGATCTTCAGTGCAGTTGGTACTGGAGGCGGGGGCTACTCGGAGCCCAAAGCACAACTTCGTGGGACACCAGGAAGAGGATGCACTTGCAAATGTGCTTGGTGTCCAGGGGTCACGGTTCCACGTTACCCACGACAGCTACGGGCCTCAGCTTTGCTGGAGACTCAGGGCAGCCTCGGCAAAGTCTGGAAATCCACCTCTGGTGATGTAATGACTTCGGCGTCCGGCGGGAGCTTCAGCGATGCAGACCGGACAATTGCTTTGTTGGTGCCTGCCAAGCAGGGGAGTCACTCCTTGACCCCAAGGGAGATTCTTCAGTCCTCTAATCTTAAAGTAGAGCGTCGAAGGTCCAGGATTCTGTATCAGAGTTTCGTCCAGGTAAATCTAAAGTCCTAAGGACTGGGGTCCCATACTTATATCAAGTTAGGAGGTTGGACATACTCTGGGGACCCACCTATGGGAGGGTCAGGGCAGAGGGGTGGTTACACCCCTTTCCCTTTGTCCAGTTTCGCGCCAGAGCAGGGGCTGGAAGCCCCTGAGCCGGTTTGAACTGGGGTATGCACAGGGACACCAAATGTGCCCCCAGTGCTGGACTTCAAAGCACTTTGAGAGTGCACCCACCCAGCCCCAATACACATCAGCCTGTCTGGGAGGTGGTTACACCTCCCTGCAACAGGAAACCTATTGTCCAGGCCTCCCCTGCTGGAGTTTCGGTCAGCAGCAGGAGGCCAGACCCGTGTCTGTGGCTGCAGCATCCATTTTGTGATGCCAGGGCTCTGTAAAGTTAATACCGGGTATGCCGGTTGGCACATGTCTCTCCCTCTAGAAGGGTGGAATGCTACCCCGCCACCAGAACTGGCGGGGGTAGTATTCCAAGATGTTTGACACCAAACACGACATGTTTCCGTGCAGCCATCCCAAAGTTAGCATTTAACGCGAGGTTATAATGCACTTAAGAGTATATGGTCAGGCTGCACTGCAAACAGCATCAGAGGAGGTACTCCGAATGCTGCAGAGGGGCTCTGCTCATGCAGGGGCACCCTCTCACATGAAAACCAAGCACTCTGCCTTCAGGATTGTCAAGGCCTGCCATAGGAGTGACTTATAGGTTTATATGTGTGTGCAATGGTAGTGATATAGGTAGCCTATACCACTGTAAGGGGTGCAGGCACCACCTTACTCAGGCTGCAGTATCAGACCTGTGGTGTCATTTTGGCTGGCCTTCCAGGGGTGGCATAATACATGCTTCAGCCCCTGGCAGGCCTCTGAGGTACCTATGCCCTGGGTACATAGTATACCATATACTAGGGACTTATAAGGGCACTCCAGATTCCAATCAGAGATGTGCCTAAGGCACATGGAAACCATTTTAGAGAGGAAGCAGCTAGGCTGGGGTTCTGATTAGCAGGGCCCCAGCCAGACTAAAGTCGAAAAACAGTGAAGCATCAGCAAAAAGTGGGGGTACCCATGTGAAGCAGATCCTACTCTCCTACAGCTGGGTTTAGGGTTTCCTGTGTGATTGGTTGCTGGGACTAGGGTTGGGACTAGGGCTAGGGTTAGGCTTTCTATTGGAAGTCAGGATTAGGGTTTCCTGTGTGATTGGTTGCTGGACTCGGTGTGGGACTAGGACTAGAGTTAGGCTTTCTGTCGAAAGTAGGGATTAGGGTTTCCTGTGTTATTGGTTGCTGGGACTAGGGTTGGGACTAGGGCTAGGTTTAGGCCTTTATTGGATGTAGGTATTAGGGTTTTCTGCCTGATTGAGTGCTTGGACTAGGGCTATGATTGGCTGTAAGCTATTGGTCCCCTATTGGTTGTAGAGTTTAGGGCTACCGTCGTGATTGGATAGGGTTAGGGCTATGGTTCCCATTGGCTGAAGTGATCACCTGACTACTAGGGCTATAAAAGGCCAAGGCTTAGGGCATCTCAGCCCGGGCGTCGAGGACACGGGTGAATGTCTGTTTGAGCCTGTTCAAGACTGGGCAGGACTAGGGCCAGAAAGGCTGCCCATTTTCTCATTCAGTAATACCCACCCTACACATCTACATCCACAGAGTAACACACTCACACCAAATGTACTCCACACATTCACTACAAACCAACCCTATGCACAAATCAATGTACCAGCACACACTACAAAACCACACAAACCATGCCTATATACCCTTTTATCCCAGATACGACACATTTCCACCACCACCTACAAACAATACACAACTCTATCCTATACCACTAACCAATCCACTCATCACTAACACAATGAAAATCCAGACAATTCAAATCTCAAGCACATACTTGTCACAAATTATAAATAAAACAAGTCGTTTTGCAACTCAAAATGAGCACAATTTTCTTTCTTTTGGTTCTTTTATTTTCTTTCTTTAGAGCCCAGCCAACATGTGTTTTGTCGTATAGGGTGTCCCCCACGACTTCTTCAGGGCTAAAATAACAATGAAATTGCTTTTGGTTAGGGTGTGTCAGCGTACACACCATTCGTCATGTTTTCCATAAGCATAGTGGAAACCTTACTGGTTCACCCCCAGTGTTCATTGTTGTGCATCCAGATTGGCATTATATTCATTATTTCACCCTATTGTTTCCATCACGTGACTTGTATTCACAAATGGTATGCATAAAATGCATGTTTATCAAGAATCATAATTTACATATATCAGTTCTTCAGAGAGGTCACATGGGATGTGGGGTATATTCTATTACCCAAGCCAATACTATTCAGTGCACCGCATAATGAGCCATCATCACATGCTCCCCACTCTACAACATGTGCTCAAAACTATCCCTATGTGATCCTAAAGTTATAAAATGAGTCCTGTTATGTTACATACCTGTCTTCTCTTCAAACGCATATTTCATATCTAAACGGCAGTCAATAATACCCATTATTATACCATACCAAATCCAACTTAGATTAAAACTTCCATTAAACAGCTACATATTTGGTGCCTATCTCCTACCTTCTAGCCGGTTGTAAGTACGTTTCGGTGCCACTGTGTTTAATTCTCATTAGTATCAAACGTATTCTTGTTGTCCCATGTAGATTAATTTATTCCATGTGTATATTTCTTGAATAGTCCCAATCTAAAAATCCAAAAACACGCCAATGCGTCAATACCCATATTCATTAGGGTTTCAAAATTCATTCAGTATGTAAGCCAAATCGTTCCTACCTGTGGCGAAGACGCACAGTACACGTCCACCCCGTGCTTGTATCTCACGCTGGCTCGTATTGCCGGAAATGAGCCAGCCGCCTTGTTTAAAAAGTATTTAGTGCATCTATTACGTTCAATCCCTTTTGAGTCAATGTGGGCGCCATCTTGAGTGTACATAAGTATGTCAAATCCTGCATCCTAATTCGTAAAGTGTATTTCTACGTTTGTCTAATCCTATGCCATAATTCATCCCTATCCATTCCCAGTTATATATATATATGAATAGCCGTGCGAGTACAACAGAATAGCGAGAAAAGTTTGTTCCACACTGCATATACATAGTGTGTCTAATATATCACGTCTGTTACGATGGCATACAATTGTCCCGAATGTCGAATACATCTATTGGTAATGGTCCTAAAATAGGCGCCATTTTAGGAGTGTATAAGTATTTCGCATGAGTCCATATTCATCCCTTAACTAATATACCCTACGTGTATGTTAGCTTGCATACCAAGCCTTATGAGTATCGCTAGAGCAGCGAAAACCTCCCATAAAACAGTGCACTCTCATATATTCACTGTGGCATTGCAAGAGTGATACTAACATCTATATCAAAGTAACAACAAACAATAGTTATAATTATGTACTAGAAAATCCCCCAGGGCATTATAATATTGTATTCATATAGTAGAAATATCATCATAAATGCAATTAAGCCTCTTCAAGTTTCTCTTGGCCCTCAGATTATACGTCATTACATTTCTAAGTCATCTTATGCATATTGACTCCATTTGACCTCTCACAGTTCCCCACTATTAAAAAAACGTCCATATTCATTGACCATACAAGGCTCCGTTGGTGTTACATCACCGTTATTGTTAGCCTCAAGGTTGTTTGGATATACATAAATTGCATGCTTATAATAGGTTAACATTTCATCAGGACTGAAACAGATCCTCCTTAAATATTTCCTAATCACCAAGGAAATATTGCATTTCATGATCCGTATTGAGACCCTGTTCCACCACTCCAAGGCGCATTATCCAAGTCGCTTCTTTGCGTCTCAGTGTTAATTCCCTGTTACCCCCAGGGGGTCTGATTCCACATGATCTATTTGAAAAAATGTAAACTTTTTATGCGGGCCCTGTGCATTGCACTCCATTATATGTGTTGCCTTTGGATATCTTGAGTCCTGATGTGTCACTGCACGCATATGTTCATAAATCCGTTCCCTGAGCATCCTAATGGTGCTCCCCACATAAATGTGATTGCACCTGCATTCCAAAATGTACATTACATATTTCGTGTTGCAGTTAATGATACGTCTTATGTCATATGACCTGCCATCTGCTCCCTGGAGCTTTTTTCTCCAGTCTGTCGCACATCTACAAACCCCACAGTTACCAGACTTGTGGAATCCCTTTGAAAGTTGGGTCAACCAGGTAGTGGCCTGTCTGGGTTTTGGGTAGCTCGGACTAAGTTCTGTTCTTAGTGTCCTGCCTCGTCTATATGTGATACTGGGTGTATCTGTCATGTAATCATCCAAAGCCTTATCAGATCTTAGGAAATGCCAATGTTCACACATACTTTTTCTCAATATCCTAGATAAATCATTGCAGTCAGTGATTAACCTTACTGTCTTAGTGTCCTTGTTTCTAGCACATTTGTTGCTTAGTGTGTCTAGTCTCTTGACCGTGGCGATTTTACTGGCGACCCCTGACCTTGACTGGTAGGTCGCTCCCCCACCACACAGCTCCGTCTGTGTGCCTTGCTGCTGCCCCTGATTGTGCTCGTTTTTCCTTTCTGTGCCCCCTTGCTGCCCCTGATTGTGCTCGTTTTTCCTTTCTGTGCCCCCCTTGCTGCCCCTGATTGTGCTCGTTTTTTTCCTTTCTGTGCCCCCTTGCTGCCCCTGATTGTGCTCGTTTTCCTTTCTGTGCCCCCTTGCTGCCCCTGATTGTGCTCGTTTTTCCTTTCTGTGCCCCCTTGCTGCCCCTGATTGTGCTCGTTTTTCCTTTCTGTGCCCCCCTTGCTGCACCTGATTGTGCTCGTTTTTTTCCTTTCTGTGCCCCCCTTGCTGCCCCTGATTGTGCTCGTTTTTCCTTTCTGTGCCCCCCTTGCTGCCCCTGATTGTGCTCTTTTTCCTTTCTGTGCCCCCTTGCTGCCCCTGATTGTGCTCGTTTTTTCCTTTCTGTGCCCCCCTTGCTGCCCCTGATTGTGCTCGTTTTTCCTTTCTGTGCCCCCTTGCTGCCCCTCATTGTGCTAGTTTTTCCTTTCTGTGCCCCCTTGCTGCCCCTGATTGTGCTCGTTTTTTCCCTTTCTGTGCCCCCTTGCTGCCCCTGATTGTGCTCGTTTTTCCTTTCTGTGCCCCCCTTGCTGCCCCTTATTGTGCTCGTTTTTCCTTTCTGTGCCCCCTTGCTGCCCCTCATTGTGCTAGTTTTTCCTTTCTGTGCCCCCTTGCTGCCCCTCATTGTGCTCGTTTTTTTCCCCTTTCTGTGCCCCCTTGCTGCCCCTGATTGTGCTCGTTTTTTTCCTTTCTGTGCCCCCTTGATGCCCTGATTGTGCTCGTTTTCCCTTCTGTGCCTGTTTCCCGCCGCTGCGCCCTGTGGCCCCGCCCCTCACTGCCCATTCGCTGCCCCATTCCCTGCTCCTCCCTCCCACCTCCCCATTTATGGCGGCCGCTGTGCAGCCGCGCCGCTGGCGCGCCGAAGGCGCGCCTAAGGCAAGCTTCCGTCTGCGCCCGTCCGCGCCGTGACCGCGCCCAGCGCCAGACCCCCTGGTCCGGGCATCCCCCGCGCCCGCCACATCAACAGACGCCGATACGACGCCAGCACCCTCCACGCACTCAACCCCGGAAAAGATCACGCCTGCTACCAGGCCACCCCGAAGCGCACCCAGGGCCCTTCACCTGCCGGAACTGCAGCTTCGCCAGCACCCGCCCCGCCAAACCACCGCCCAGGAAAGAACCCAACTACCTCAGATGCATCCTCCTCAACACCCGCTCCGCCCGCAAACACGCCATCGAACTCTGGGACCTTCTCGACTCAACCTCCCCAGACGTCGCATTCCTGACGGAGACCTGGCTGAATCCCGCTTCAGCCCCCGACATCGCCATTGCCATCCCGGACGGATACAAGATCACCCGCAGGGACCGCACCAACGGAGTCGGAGGAGGCATCGCCATCGTCCACAGGAACACCCTCAGAGTCTCAACCAACACCGACGACACCCTCAGCACCGCCGAACACATGCACTTCCAGATCCACACCGATCCCAACACCACCCTCAGAGGAACCCTCATCTACAGACCCCCGGACCCCGACCACAGTTCAGCGATTCCATCGCTGACTCCGTCAGCACACACGCCATCGCCTCCACGGACTACATCCTCCTCGGGGACCTGAACTTCCACCTCGAGAACAACAAGGACACCAACTCCACCACCCTGATCGACAACCTCGCCACCCTCGGACTCAGACAGCTCGTGACTACACCCACCCACGCCGCCGGCCACACGCTCGACTCCATCTTTTCCGCAAGCCCACACGTCTCCTTCAACCACACCTCCGAACCCCACTGGACTGACCACCACTGCATCCACTTCACCTACAGGAAGCCCACCACGCACCACCGCACCGAACAAATGCCTCGCCGCTGCTGGAGCAGAGTCACGGAAGACCAGCTAACCACAACCCTCGCCCTGAGCCCACCCGCCCGAACCCTCCGACCCCGACACCGCCGCCCGCAACCTCAGACAGTGGATCGACGACTGCGCCAACACCCTCGCCCCGCTCAAGAATCCGCCCAACAGCCACACCAGCAAGAAAGCCACCTGGTTCACCGAAGACCTCCAGGCCTCCAAACGAACATGCCGAAAACTGGAGAAGATCTGGCTCCACGAACGGACAGCGGACAGCTACGCCGCCCACAAGAGCGCCACCCGCAGTCACCATCACCTCATCAGATCCGCCAAAGGGCCTCACTCAAAGACCGCCCTAGACAACAACGCACACAACAGCAAAGAGCTCTTCAACATCGTGAAGGAACTCTCCAACCCCAGCTCCAACACCAACGACATCCAGCCGTCGCGAGACCTGTGCGACTCACTGGCCACCTTCTTCCACCGCAAAATCGCCGACATCCACGACAGCTTCAACACCACGACCGCCCCGGCAACCACCGAGACCACTGCCCCACAACCACCAACCGCCTGCTCTCCTGGACCAACATCAACGACGAGGACACCAGCGAGATCATGAACACCATCCACTCCGGTTCACCGCTAGACCCGTGCCCTCACCACATCTTCAACAAAGCCAGTACAGCCATCGCGCCCCATCTCCGGAAAATAATCAACATCTCCTTCAAGACAGCAACCTTCCCGGAAAGCTGGAAGCACGCCGAGATCACCGCCTTACTCAAGAAACCCAAGGCAGACCCCAAGGACCTCAAGAACTTCCGACCCATCTCTCTGCTCCCGTTCCCCGCGAAGGTCACCGAGAAAATCGTCAACAAACAACTGACCCGCTACCTCGAGGAGAACAACATCCTGGACCCTTCCCAGTCCAGCTTCCGCAGCAACCACAGCACCGAAACCGCCCTCATCGCCGCCACCGATGACATCAGGACCCTGCTAGACAATGGAGAAACAGCAGCCCTCATCCTCCTGGACCTATCAGCCGCCTTCGACACGGTCTGCCACCACACACTACGAACACGCCTTCACGACGCCGGGATCCAAGAGAAGGCCCTGGACTGGACCACATCCTTCCTTTCCGGCAGAACACAAAGCGTCCGCCTCGTCCCCTCCCGATCCAAGGCCACCAAGATCATCTGCAGCGTACCCCAAGGCTCCTCCCTCAGCCCAACGCTGTTCAACATCTACATGGCACCCCTCGCCCACGTCGCCCGACAGCACAACCTCAACATCATCTCCTACGCCGACGACACCCAGCTGATCCTCTCCCTCACCAAAGACCCTCACACCGCCAAAGCCCACCTCCACGAAGGAATGAAGGCCGTCGCCGAATGGATGAGGCCCAGCCACCTGAAGCTGAACTCAGACAAGACGGAGGTCCTCATCCTTGGTTCCAACCCTTCAGCCTGGGACGACTCCTGGTGGCCAACATCACTGGGAACAGCCCCGCCACCCACCGACCACGTACGCAACCTAGGGGTCATCCTCGACCCCACCCTCTCCATGACTAAGCAGGTCAACGCCGTTTCCTCATCCTGCTTCAACATCCTCCGAATGCTCCGCAGGATCTTCAAGTGGATCCCCACCGAAACAAGAAAAACAGTCACCCAGGCCCTCGTCACCAGCAGGCTGGACTACGGAAACGCCCTCTACGCAGGAACGACGGCTAAGCTCCTAAGACGGCTGCAACGCATCCAGAACGCCTCTGCACATCTTATCCTCGACATCCCCCGACGCAGCCACATCACACCCCACCTGAGAGACCTGCACTGGCTCCCTGTCAACAAGAGGATAACCTTCAAGCTCCTCACCCATGCACACAAAGCACTCCACAACTCCGGACCAGCCTACCTCAACAGACGACTCAGCTTCTACACCCCCACCCGCCAGCTCCGCTCGACCAGCCTCGCCCTCGCCACAGTCCCCCGCATCCGGAAAACGACCGCCGGCGGCAGATCCTTCTCCCACCTCGCCGCCAAGACCTGGAACACCCTCCCCACCAACCTCCGACAGACCCAAGACCTACTGGCCTTCAGAAGACTCCTCAAGACCTGGCTCTTCGATCAGTAGCAGCACCACCCCCCTCTTCCCCCAGCGCCTTGACACCCTCGCGGGTATGTAGTGCGCTTTATAAGTGACATGATTGATTGATTGATTGATACGTGCCGCTTTGTCAATAGTGTGTGCGTTAAATCCTCTTGCTCTAAATCTTGTCTTCATGTTTTCCTTTCAATTCAAGAAGTTTCTGTCATTACTGCAGTTTCTGCTTGCCCTGACTAGTTCTCCATACGGTATGGCTTGTATCTGATGTCTAGGGAGTGCGCTGCTAACATGCAACAGGGCATTACATGCTGTAGGTTTCCGATACAGCCTGCTGTGTATTTGGTTGTTCTCAATAAAGAACTCCACATCCCAAAAATATATATTTGGGCTGCTGTATTGATATGCAAATTTGATTTCCATGTCATTGGTGTTCAGATATTCACAGAAAGAGTTAAGCGTCTCCATTGTTCCTGACCATATCATAATTCAATCATCTATAAATCTCCCCCAGTAGATGATTGAATGACACCACCTCGTGCCCCTGGGCCCCCAGATCCAGTCATCCTCCAACCACCCCATGAAGAGATTTGCGTAGGATGGTGAAAATATAGAGCCCATGGCAACCCCTTGTTTTTGTCTATACTAACCCTGGGCGTAGTTCGCGTAGTCGCTCTACGCGAAGCTACGCGAAGACGTCGAAGCGCTACGCGAGCTTCGCATAGCTTCGCGAGCGTGCGTAGCTGCTTGGCGCGCCCGTTCGCGATGCGTTTTTCTTGCTCGGGAACGCGTCGTTCGTGTTCGGGACGCTGTTTACGTGCTCGGGGCGCGAACTTACCCATGCGGTCGCCTATGGGCGCGGCCATTTTGATTTTCACTTGTCCCGCCCGTTCGCGATCCCTTATTTCCTGTTCCGGGTCGCGTATAGCGTGCTCGCGATGCGCATTCCATGTTCGGGAACGCGTTGTACGTGTTCGCGACGTTTTGTGCGTGCTCGGGGAGAAATATCGCGCAAACTTACCCATGCGGTCGCGATGGGCGCGGCCATCTTGTTTTACCACTCTATGCTATGGTTCTGGGCCTGCTTTTCTATCCTCCCTCAATCTTTGCAATCCTTAGTTTTTTACACAGTTTTTCAATTTTTCTTTATTTCTTACCTATCTCTCTCTCTGCCTAAGTCTATATTTTGCATTTTTTTCTACTTTTTACTGTGTTTTTTTTACTTTCCAACTGTTTTATATAACTTTCTTCTTTAAGCTCCTACTTCTTCCCCTAACTTTATTTTTCCCTTCTAACTTTTCTTTTTCACCTCCTCCCACCCCAGAACCATGGCGAAGGGTAGCAGCAGCGGGTCAAAGAAGGGCAAGGGGCGTGCGCCCAATCGCCGCCTGCCTTGCGGCAGACTGCGCCCCGCAGGGGTGCAAGCCCGCCAGCTGTTTACGGAGGAGGAGGTGGCCGCCCTTGTTTTTTTTATTCAGCGCCACCTCCCCTTGACCTTGGCAGCAGGCGGCAGGCCAGGCTCCGGTTACCCGACCCAGGAGCGTCACCGTCGGTGGGCGAAGGTGCGTCGGGCAGTGTTTCGCTGCTCCGCGGTCCGGCGCACACATAACCAGCTGGCCCACCGGTGGTCAGACATTCTTGACCGGGAGCAGGACCTGTTGGACCTGCTAGGTGTCGAGGTCGTGGGGCTTGGTGAGTAGCCAATATATATAGTAGTATAAGTATTGTGATTTGTGTATACATTTTTTACAAATAATAACAAGAATAATGCTGCTTACATTGCAGGTAAATTACGTTTCAAAATCTTCTGTGATTGTAGGACACAGGTGCTGGGCGGTACTCTTACTTTTTTGCAACTTTGCGCTCGCTTGTCATTATTATGTAAGAGTTTACTTTAGAGAACTTCAGTTAGGTAATGCTATTGCTAGAGAGACTGTAGTCTTTCCTTTGTCCTCCTGTCAAATAGTGGTGGATGGATTTGATACTAGGTTTAGTTACTATTAGTTGATAATTTTTGAGCGGTCTGCGTGACGCATCCTCTGTCACTGAGTGCTGCTTACCCCAGTCCTTTTGTAGTTTGTTTAGTGAGTGGTACTGGTAAGCTTAGCTTAGCAGTGTCAGTCAGCTGCAGAACATCAGACGCAACCAACCAACAATTTGATGTATGCATTATGCACTGACTTTATGCATGTGTCCTCCTTCTCACCTATGCATTTTTGATGGAAATAAAAAATTGAAATGCATGCTTAATGAACAATTGGCCCGCCTGGAATAGGTGGGCTAGGTCAGGTGGTACTTAGGCTTAGTTAGTGTTCTGGATTTTATTTGAAACAATCAGAATGGAACACTGAATTAGTGTTCCCCAATAAGTAGACTGTCCGTGAATTCCGCAAGCCAGTAGGCGATCGGATTAGATAGGTCAATTTTATAGCAATTTTTGTTTCCTAAAACGTTTTTTGAGCGTTTTTTTTAAGATAATTTATTTGTTTCACAGCAATCATTAATGTTTGTGTCTTTCTTTTTCTTTATTATATCTTACATGATCACTGATCTGCAGCACCCAGGGGCAAGAAGACGGGGTCCGAGTCGGCGGGACAACCACCAGAGGACCGCTCCTCTACCGAGGGCCCTGCTGCTGGTCCCAGTAAGTCCTCCAGTGGTTATATTAACAATTATATTGCCCTAACTTTTACTGGACCTTATTTATTCTGAACTATTAATTCTGGCTCCACTCCCTAATTATCTTTTTTACAAAAGATTCTTTGATCAGTTGATCTTGACTTGACTATCTGTTTCTAAATTCTGGTTATCCCTGCCTCTAAGTTCTAACTGCCTCTGCTATGAATGTCTGTACTCTGTACTACTAATATTAGTCTGTCGCTAAGCTTTCCCAGTTTGCATTGCCACTCTTTATTGTACGGTTTTGAATAAAACTCAGATTGACCAATACTAATAGCTCTAGCCACTGAGTCCAGTCCTTTCGGTTGTCCTCTTCTAGGCTTCTTAATCTTGAGGCTTTGACAATTACCACAAACAAAATGCACAACCAGATATTTGACTATTTTTGATAGGAATAGGATATAGTACATACTACTTGTATTCTGCACAGCCCCATGCAGAACTATGCACAATGAAAGAGGATGTTGGTGATGAGAGTTTGGAACTTGGACGTTCCTCACACCTCAGTCAGAAGTGAACCCACAATCCCCTGAACGACTAGCTAGTGTCTCATTAGGTCCCCGAACCCCCACCCGAAGATACCCAATGATTATGATTCCACAACCCAGAACATAACACACTTTCGCTCACTCACTCGTGTAAGTCCACCACCACCACCACACCAAATACCACATAGTCTATGTGTAAGTTCAAAAGGTTTATTTTCAAATGACAACTTCTGTAGGTTGTTCTATAAAATTCAGTGTACTCCAGCCAGCTCCAACAGCAAAATGCATAAGATTAAAACAATAAAAATTGTTGCAACAAGTGCATGCTGATATAGACAAAAGATCTGTGTGAATTCTGGGCGACTCCTCACCGTAGAACGTAGAATTACTGGTTACATGCATCATTCATAAGCTCTGCAAATCTCTGGTTCGTACTCGTAGAAGGGAATCCTCTGCCTGAGAAAAATGGTGCGTGTTAAATTTAATGCAAGCATTTGTCAGTCCTGCCAAAAAACTGTAACATGTTACCTATGGCTAAGTAATACGGACTAACGGAACTCCATAACAAAGTGGCTTGTTTTCCGACCTCTTGTACGCAACGCTCAGACAGTAGCTGTATGTGCTCATGTGGGCTCAAAAAGGCGTCTTACTGTTACTGCACAACAAGCTGCGAGGTAACATGCGCAAAAGACATGAAGCGAAAAATGGTTGCATGGCTCAGGCTAACTTTGCAAAGAGTAGAGTATAGTATAATAATGACCTTAGGGACAATAACACTATTAGTGTCTGTCTACTGACTGTACTCTAGTACCCGATTTGGACTATTGAATGTGATTTATAATAATAAATATGTATTAACCTTTTTTCAATCTTGCTAGTGAAAAATAATAAATAGGGGGAGGTGTACAGGCATCTAAAAATGTGTCATGTTTTTGCTAGGCGTACTACCGACCAACAGTGCTGGTGGGGCCAGCGGCGATGGCGTTGCGGCCATTCCGGAGGGGCAGGAGATACAGGGGGTGAGCCAGCAGCAGTGGCGGGCGGTGGTAAGTTATATTCATGACTTATTGACATTGCACTAGCTGGAAGGGTGTGTGGAGTGGACTTCACTCACTGTACTGATGTTGAGACTTATTAGGTATGAAGTTGTAGTGAACATTATACAACGGTTAATAAAGAAGACACCCTTTACTTAGCAGCATGAGCAATGCAGTACCAATAGCATTACCAGCGTGACTTCATTAACCAATGGCCTCTTATATCTGACTCCAACTCAGCTGTGAAAGTTTTATGGAGGAGACTAAAAGTCAGATCAGATGACCTTGATGGATGTGTTGAACAAAAAGGGAAAGAAGGGTGGAAGGAGGAAGGGCGGGCGAGATTTAATATGATGACTGGCAGAGAAGGATACGTTGGAAGCATGGATAGGTGGCTGATAGGAATCAGATGCATGTGTTGTTGAAGGATGGGTGGAAGGTGAAAGAAGAATGGATGCCTGCCTGGGTGGGCGACACAGTATGGGTGGATACCGTGGATAGCAAGAATCATCAGCGGTGTTTGGGTGAAACTCAAAGCCAAGGCAAGCAACGGAGTGAGTGGACACATGCGTTGTTGTTGGTGAAACAAAGTAAGGTTTGTGGAGAGATTAAGAAGAATGATTGACATTTACTTAGAATGGATGGATGCCTGTATGTATTCATCCATCATAGACAGCATAGGTGGAGACTGTCACGGGATGCTCAGTTTTAGGGAATGTTAAAGAAACCGCGCCAGCGTACCAAAGCCGATGTGGGGAGGGGCAGGGTGGGGGTAGTAGTAAACAATGTATTACGCGGGCAAATACAGGTAACTTTACTGTAACATACAAATAAATAAAGTGAATTTCATTGTGCGCACTGCACCGCCAAATGGGATGCAGTGTGCGCAACAAAATTAGTTTCATTTATTTATATGTTTACTTACCTGTAATTGGCCGTAATCCATAGTTTACTACCCCCATCCTGCCCCTACCCACGCCACCGCCCGGCCAAACTCCCCGAGTCCCACCAACGACCGCTACTGACCTTATGTCGTTGTCCCATATAAAAGCAACGATCATTGGATCAGATATATAATCTGCCTTTTTGTAGTAGCCAAGGCACTGTGAAATTGAGCAATTGCCCTCCATGTAACAGAGAGTATGGCCAGTGCCACCCGTAATAGAAAAATACGAGCTTCCCCACCTGCAAACAGTAGTAAATCAAACTAATGTTACTCTGCGTCATGACTCGTATGTTTGTCTTGGCTTCAAGCATAGATGACCGAGCTGGCAATGCCGGCTACAACCAGGTTATGTCATTTCCCTAAACTAGAGATAAGAAGAACACTGGTGTACTGTGTACTGCTTGGAGTCCATAGTGCTAGTATAATGCCTGAAACTCCCACAAATGTTAGAGGCCGAGGAAGTGGGAGGATAGATAGATTATTACCACAAATGTTATGTACTGTGCTTCTTGCTAGTGCTACTGTGCCATTATGTGTTGAATTAATTTTGTGTTACTGTTTATGTAAGAGTACTGGTTACAACAATATTTTCTTTCTTTCTTTTCCCAAGACAAACCATCGCGGAAGGAGTTGGCAGTCAGGGCCCGGCGCCGGAAACTGGAGGCCATATGCCGGGAGTACCGGAGGCTGGTGGCTCTGGCGGAGGAGGAGGAGGAGGCGGCAGCAGCTGCAGCCTCGTCCGATGCCCCGGGCCCCAGCCAGGCCCCAACTCCAGCGGTACGGCGCCGCGGTCTGATAGCCAGCCGCCGCAAATCATTAACAGCCAGCACTGCTGCTGTCCCCCATTGTGGATGCCACTGCAGGGCATTCCGCAAGAAGATTCTCCTCCGGATGGCACGGCAAGAGGAGCAAATGGAGGAGCGGGTGAAACTCCTGGTGGACAAACACCTTAAAGCCCGCCGATTATAACATCGAGGACCCTGTTGCTTTGCCCCTTTTTATTCCTTGTTTTGGTGGGTGGGAATTGGGCGTTGGGGTTTCGGGACATTCTTTGGACTTTTTTCGTTTTGGACATTGGTTGGGGTTAGGGAGAGGGGTGGGTCAGGTGTGGGATAGTTTATTTTTGTTAGGGTAATAAATTATATTTATACTTAAACATACAATGTTAATGTTTTGTGGGGGTTACTGTTTTATGAATTAACGTCACATTGGTTTGCTTGCTGCTGCAGGGCCGCAGCCAGTGTTTGATTTAAATAATCTGCCGATGATGTATAACAAACAGATAGATGCGGTACCCCTCACCGAGTTATTTGTCCTACTAGTATTCTACCTCCCACCAAACTTATCTTACCTGTGATTGATGATGACTACGTTCGGCACAGCGATGGCTGCATGGTTTCCATAGAGAATGTAGAAGATGCCATGGTTGTGGTGGTAGTACTAGAGTAGACACTGGCAGTAGCATTTGCTAAAAAAATTTAAAAAAGAGACAGTCACTTGCCTGAGAAAAACTGTTGGAGGAGTAGTCGAACGAAGTGAAATACAGTACAGAAGACGACTGCCAAACAAACAATATTGCAGTTGCAACTGCTAAAGTCAAATTAAACATAATGGTGGCGGGGACAGCCTAGTACAAGAAGTTATAAACTGCAGTTGTGCTGTCGAGTGAGTCACTTAACTTAACACAATCGTAATTCGTAACCTTTACTGCTGTGTGGTAGGAGTTTGATGATTAATGCAATCAATGACGGCAATTAATTATGATGTACTACTATTAGCCGTTGACGGCTTGCACAATGACAATGCACATAGACTGAGCATGGGTGGCCAAGCAGAAGAAGCTCCTCGCCCTGCCTTGCAATTGAATTAGTGTTGCTTTCACCACATCTGCCCCAGCAAGCGTGTGATCAATTGGTGTACATTTTATGTAGTCACATCACACCTCAATATAAATCACAGCCCGGGGGAAGAGGGTTAGGGTTTGATGAATGGATGGGAAGGGGGGTTTGGGGAAAGGTTTGAAAATGAAAAACAGTATGCATGGACAACAAAAGCAAAGCGCAATCTTGGCAGACGACCATGATCTTATCCAAAAAATCAATAAAGCGAGAAAAGGGAAATGCATGCGTTAATGATGAAGATTAGATAACTTGATGGTTAATGAGTAGTACATAATAACTCCTACTAGACAATTAGACAGTACAGGGCACCAGTATATTCTATTTCTATGCAATTTGCCTTGCCTGTAATATGCCCTCAGATACCCAAATTACATGTTGTACTGGGCTTACTTGTAAAGATAGCAAAGACAATTAACAAACATTTGTAGGGATCAATTAGCAAACAAACACACAACACACAGTCCTAATGATTGCAGAGAAAAAAGGAATCAAATTAATTAAAAGATGAATGATGAATGATACTAAAGTTACTGTATTATCATGCTAAAATTGTGGAGTTGAATCTCGTCCTTCCTCTTGGTCCTATCTTCCATGGACGCTCCGCACATCAATCTTGGTGGCCTTCCTGATGCCGATTGGTAAGGTAAATGTGAGTTGTGTCTCCCAGTATAGCAAGCACAGGGTAAAGGCCGGCCTGTAACGTCTAGATGGAAAAACAAAAGGGGTATTGAGAAATCAATGAATAAAAAAAAAAAAAACATCAGTTACGGTGGAGTCCAAGAAGAGAAGAGAGAACACTTTCAGAGTGAGGCGGCTTGGATATATCGTGTAGATTCTGTTTACAGCATTAAGCTACAACAACAACAGGACAGAACAGGCCCACCACAGCACCAGCCCGGCCGTGACCCAACCTCCATTTACCTTAATTTTTGACATAGCCAGACAAAAGGCATACACAGCAACTTAGCATTTTCCTAATTAACTGACAAAATCAATGCTCCGCTGTCAGTCATCACTACACTCGTGACTCGACTAGACCACTACATGGACATGTAGGTCTGCTGTGTTTACTACTTTCTTGTTGAATTGTTGTGTTTATGTTTACCTTATGCCACTTCATGAAATGCAATTAGTCCTTGAATCATCTCTGATCCAACTGAATGACTGCGCGCGAAAAGATAGTATGGTCATCATCATGGTGTGGTACGTGTTGTCCAACTACAACTCAGTCTGTATTGTTGACTCCGATTAAGTCCATATTCCATATTAAAAAATTGCAACAGATATTGGCCTGCACCTGCAGTAGTAGGAGTACAATTTGGTTATTAAACAACAAGAAAGGAAACATTGACTGTCACTTATTTACTTGAGTCACTTTGTAGATTAACTAGTAGAGTAGAGTTCGACTTCATGCACAACATCAACAACAAACAACAGCAATCGCTCAGAGTCTGCAAACATCCAATGCATTCCATCATTACCTGTCTTGCTCTTCTCTTTGGCTGTCAGATCATCAGATGCCTAGTGATGACATTTTTTTTTTGTTTTTGCGGGGCAGTGGCCTCATCATTATTACTCCAGTCCACATTCATTTTGAGTGTTAGGCGCTGTTTCGGTTTTCGTCGTATTCATCTGTGGCACCTTTGTCACAGTTTAAGTTGCTTCCCATGGTCAGCAGCACTGTGATGATGGTCCGCGGCCTGTGTAGTGCTCATTGCTGGTCATTTGAGTTTGCACAAATGTCAGCAAGTTTCTTCGAAGAGTCTATTGTCTTTCTCTGCCAAGTACCTTCTGTCCTGACAGTGAGGACCTTTGGATGCCTGCTGAGGCTGTAGCCTTCGGACACTGATGAGTTTCAGCTTGAAAACAAAACGGAGGATAGCTATAGTAGTCACGTTTCACTTCTAATGGAGGCGGGACTGGTAAAGGCAACATTTATTGTACTAATGTCTGGCTTGATGGAAATGTACTCGTGCGAGACAGGAAGATGAAGCAGGACTCTGAAGAGTGGACAGTTAAATGCACAGACGTGCAACTCCAATAGGGAAATAAAAAGAAGACGGTGGTGATGGTTTTGTTGTGATTTGATTTGAACCAGAAAGACAGATACACAGACACATAAAGGAAGGAAGAAAGCAACAATTTGAAAGCCTAGTTGTCAGGGAAGAGGAGCTCGTCCTCAAACTCTGGTGGTTCGGACAGAAGTAGGTCCTGTAACGCACTATTTACGTCATCCAAGTCGCTCTGCTCTTCCTGCTGTGATTCACGTATTTTGTAATCCGGTGGTATAAAGTGCTGATTCATTTTGATCATGGTTAACCTCTCCACGCTTTGGGCCGAGAGACTGGTCCTTTTCGAAGTTACAATGGCACCAGCAGCACTGAAAACACGCTCAGAAGAGACACTTGCGACAGGGGAAGCGAGATACTTTATCGCCAGGCTGCTGAGCACTGTCCATTGGCTTCTTTTCCCATACCAATACACCAATGGGTTTCCATCCATGAAGACCTCTGTTGGGTCATCCAGATAGGCCTGGACCATCCGCTCAATGTTAAGGGGTGCTCGGATGTGCTCGGCCGGTTTTGCCTTTGCATCAGCACTGGACTTACCATACCCCTGCTGTAGAAACCAATCAGTTGCACATTGTGCTGCGGACGATCCTGTTCTTGATGTTATTGTTGGTGTAGGTGACTGCTGGGAGGCAAATGCACTGCCCTCAGGCTCCGAAGTATAACTTGACTCTGGATGCCCTGTAGTACTGGTTATGGCCTGTGGTGGGGGGCCTGTAATTAACAGCCGTTCACTTTCGAAAATAGTTGCTTCCTTAGCTATCAAAGTTTTGTAGTTGGCAACATCCACTTCCGAAAAAGGAATTACTGCCTTGCTGTTCAGAAATACTTTGTACCGTGGATCCAAAATTGTGGCACTAATGTAATGTGGTTGTGACAAAATTTTATTTTTAATCCTTGTATTTTCCGATAAGCGAGCGGCTAAGGTCTCCGCCAAATGATATGCGTCTTGTTTGTCATCCACACCTGTGTACGTTTCAGACACATCCTTCAGCTGTTGCTCTAGCATGTGCAACAATGGGATAGCTTGGCCCATAGTACAGTCCTCCCTGCTGACTTCACGTGTGAAGATCTCAAAAGGAAGTAGCATCTCAGTCAGGCATTTAATGAGGTCCCATTGAGCCATCTCAACGGTCATGCCTCTCACAGTAGGTTCCCCTATTCTTTGCATGACATAAGCATTGAGTGGTATGTACAGTTCAAACAGACGATCAAGCATATAATAAGTTGAGTTCCAACGTGTTGGCACCTCCTGGATGAGCGCTTTGACTGGCAGTTTATGCTCACGTTGAATGACCCTCAGCTGCTTCCGGGCTTTAAAAGAATGGCTGAAATGTGTGCATATTCTTCTGCAGGTGACCAGTAAGTTGCTGACTTTTGATTCATTTTTCAAAAAGTCTTGAACAACAATGTTAATGCAGTGTGCCAAACACGGGACCCTGAAATAGCCACCATTGCGCATGGCCAAAACTACATTACTGCCGTTGTCCGTGGCAACAAAACCAATCGTAAGCCCTCTTGGGCGCAGCCACTCAAAGACCTTGGTGTTAAACTCTTCCAAAATGTTTGCAGCAGTATGAGATTTCTCCATGGCAAACATGGCTACAGTTGCATGTTTGCGAGTGGCATGAAAAATCTCTGCAGTATCAACACCAGCAGATAGCTGTTCTCTAACACCCACAAAACTGATCCAGTGTGCAGTGATGCACATGTAATCTGTGGCTTGGCAACTGGTCCACATGTCTGTAGTCAGGTGGATACTGTGAACAGCACTCTGCTTCAAGGCCTTTCCTAGCAATTCCAGCACGTCGTGATGTAGTGCTGGAACTGCAACTCTGGCAAAATAGTAGCGGCTGGGAACATGCCATTTTGGGCAGATGGTTGACACAAATTCCACAAAACCCAACCCTTCAACAAAAGAAAAAGGGAGAAGGTCCAGTGCTAACATTTTAGCCAGCTTCGCATTGTACAAACGTGCTATTGGGTGGTTGCGTTCGTACTGCCCCTCACCCCCAAACATGCTGATAATGGTAGGCTGCATGGTTTTCCTTTCTCTTAGGCTCAACGCACTTTTTGGTAGTGCGGACCTGGTACTTCTTGGTGTCTCCGGCTGACTCTTACTCTTGTGCCACTGAGATGTTGCTGAAGATGTGTGCAACGTTAAGACTGCACTGCTGGGGTCAGGGACACCTTGTGTACCACTAGTGAGAATGTCTCCCTGTCCTTCCTCTTCCACCGTGATCGGATCTTCTTCTACTCCTTTATCCCCACCAACACCAGTGGTTGCCGTTTTTTTCTGTCGCAAAGGTGGTCCTCCCAGCTGATCAAGTGGTGTTTTTTCAGATGGGTCATTTGGCCTCCGGTACCATAGTTTGTACCAAGCTTACCACGACTAACAGAGGTATTACAAATGGAGCATATAGCAATGTTCTCCTCCTTTTCGCTAACCGTAAAGAAGTCCCAAACTGGGGAGCTTAACTTTGGCCTCCTGCTGGAGGTGCCACTTCCAATGCCGGATGATCTGTAGGGTGTGTGTTGAATTTGACTCTGTGCTGCTGTACCACTACCTACTCCTACAGAGGTGGTGGTTGTGCTGGATGTAGGTCGCTGCCGGGCCTTTGCTAATGCAAATATGGAAGCTGTAGGTCGTGTTGGTGTTACCTGTGGAGGTATGCGTGCTACATCCCTCGCAGCGATTTTGGATAGAGTAAGAATGTTGGTCTCCATCTCCTCGGGGCCGGGAGTGATGTTCATGATGACTGGCTCGTCGTCATCATCATCATCATCTTGCTGTTCTACATCGACCTCCATAAGTGTAAGGCTTTCTGGAACCTTCCTTTTCCCTAGCTTGGTCTTGGAACGTGGCTCCCTCTCAGACTCAGTTTGAGGCTTCCAAGTGGCATCTAGATCATCAGAAGGGGGCTTGGCGAAGAACTCGATGGACTACCCCTCCTTTTCCTTGCTGGGGATTTGGAAGACAATGGATCTTCTGAATGAGTGGCTTCTTCTTCTACCTCTGCATGAGGCTCAATTTCCTGAACTGCCCCTACTTCAGGAGGAACAACAACTACTATTGCGGGCGGTGGTTGCGGCTGTTGTTGTTGACCACTTATCTGCTGTGTTTCCTCCTGCGTTGATTGGGTACTACTTTGAGATAGCGATAAGTTTATCTCCGGCTCAGCATCACTGCTTTCCACCATTAGGCTGGCTACCTCTTCTCCACTCATGTGCTTGGCCCTGGGTTGGTGGGTTGGGTCCACTGATGCGGATGTGCTGCCCCCAGCTTGCCTCCCGGACACCGCTGCTGCAGGCGCAATTTTTTTTTCCCAAAAAAGGTACTGGCCGGCACACCAGACTTCAGTGTCACTTGCTTCTTCTGTTCCTTCTTCTTCTCAATAGCAACTTTCTTGGTACTGGAGGACCTGGTACCTGCTTTCTTTGGGCCCATCTTCTTCAGATGTCAGCAGCACTCAGTTGCAGAGATGTCTGGTCAGTCAGGTCACACGTCACGTTGTGTGTCCAGCAGCAGGATGTCTGTCTGGAAGTGCAACAGGCAATGTTGAGAGACACACCTCCTCCTCAGTCTTTGTGCACCTAAAAGCAAAAAAGGCAGAACATCAGTCAAACATAGCACAAATCAAACAAATAGAATATAGAACTTAGTGTGTGGTGGCCTCAATTATTAAATTTCAGAAACTCTTCCAACAACAACACACAGTGTAGCCATTTGTGAGACGTTGACAACAAGGCCAGGGCTTTACTGGCTACTGTACACTCTGGAAGAATAAGAATATTAAAGAACTAAAACTAAAATGTACTGGAGCATGTTTGGCCTAAATTTGTGCATCACGTCACGTGTGATGTATTATATAGCAGCATCAGGGAGCTGCAGCTGGCAATGGGGATGGATTTGGCAGCAGTAAAACAAGAGGAAAAATGGAAAGACACGCAGGCCTATTTGGCAAAAACAGCACACTAATAACTACCACAACAAAATGGCCCCCAGAAACATGGTGACTCACAGGCACAAGGCACGGCAAACAATGAACTCAAGCAGGCCTATATATGGGCAGACAAAGGATGCCTTATAAAACACACACCGCTTTCATGCAAAAACAAAAATCCACATGGCTAAAAACACTTTGGAAAGTTAGACAACCACTACAACAACACTATTATAATGACAGTACACACGCAAAAAATGCATTTATTTACCACACCCAATAAGTGAAATAGTCAGACCCTCCAAAAAAAGCCAGATTTCGGAATTCAATTTAATCTATTCAATGCCATCTAGGGCCTAAATGATGCCAAAGTTACACAGACTACACAGAAACAGTTTTATGCACCCATGGTGACTACCTCTGGGCCTACTGGCATACTGGGCCGCAAGCTTGGAGGCCTATGGCAAAAGCACAGTGGCTGGTTTAACAAAATGGCCGCCGCCCACATGTCCAGGCCACCCAAAATAACAAAAAGTGAAGACAAAGGACAGGACCAGGCAGTTGGAGACTGTGGGAAACTTGCTACCTCTTGGAAAAAATTGTAAAACAAAGAAAAAATGACTCCTTGATCACCAAACTACATCTAAATGACAACCTGAGGAGTTTTTTGTGCAAAATGAACTAAATCAACAGTTTCGAGAAGGTTTAATGATGCTCGAGAGATATTGTTCGCCAGATTGTAAATCCTGCGTGTTCGGCATCGCGATCGTCACAAATTGTCGTTATCGCGCGCGCAAAACGTACATTGAGCGCGCGAAGAAGTTAAAAGTGTAAGTCCGCGTTGTCGCGCAGTGCGGACTTGCACAAAGTCCGCGAGCTGAAGGCCCAGGGTTACCTACTGGCTGAAAAGGCCTATTTATTTAACAAACACCACAAAAAATAAAATACGCTCCAAAAACCACTTTTACCAATTAAAAACAATGCCATCCATGGCCTCAATTATGTTACAATTCAACAGACAACACAAAACAGTTTTTATGCACCCATGAGGATGACTACCGCCGGGCCTACTGCCACACTAGGCCGCAACAAGCTTTGAGGCCTATGGCAAAAGCACAGTGGCTGTTCACACAAAATGGCCGCCAACAACAACAAGAAAAGGAAGACAAGACAGACAATGCAGGCCTAAGGCAAAAGCACAATGCCTGGCTTCACAAAATGGCTGCCACCCACATGGCCAGGCCACCCAAAATAACAAAAAGTGAAGAAAAAGGACAGGACCAGGCAGTTGGAGACTCTGGGAAACTTGCTACCTCTTGGAACAAATTGTAAAAGAAAAAAAAAATGACTCCTTCATCACCAAACTACATCTAAATGACAACCTGAGGAGTTTTTTGTGCAAAATGAACTAAATCAACATTTTCGAGAAGGTTTAATGATGCTCGAGAGATATTGTTCGCCAGATTGTAAATCCTGCGTGTTCGGCATCGCGATCGTCACAAATTGTCGTTATCGCGCGCGCAAAACGTACATTGAGCGCGCGAAGAAGTTAAAAAGTGTAAGTCCGCGTTGTCGCGCAGTGCGGACTTGCCCAAAGTCCGCGAGCTGAAGGCCCAGGGTTACCTACTGGCTGAAAAGGCCTATTTATTTAACAAACACCACAAAAAAGAAAATACGCTCAAAAAACCACTTTTACCAATTAAAAACAATGCCATCCATGGCCTCAATTATGTTACAATTCAACAGACAACAAAAAACAGTTTTTATGCACCCATGAGGATGACTACCGCCGGGCCTACTGCCACACTAGGCCGCAACAAGCTTTGAGGCCTATGGCAAAAGCACAGTGGCTGTTCACACAAAATGGCCGCCAACAACAACAAGAAAAGGAAGACAAGACAGACAATGCAGGCCTATGGCAAAAGCACAATGCCTGGCTTCACAAAATGGCTGCCACCCACATGGCCAGGCCACCCAAAATAACAAAAAGTGAAGACAAAGGACAGGACCAGGCAGTTGGAGACTCTGGGAAACTTGCTACCTCTTGGAAAAAATTGTAAAACCAAACAAAAATGACTCCTTGATCACCAAACTACATCTAAATGACAACTTGAGGAGTTTTTTGTGCAAAATGAACTAAATCAACATTTTCGAGAAGGTTTAATGATGCTCGAGAGATATTGTTCGCCAGATTGTAAATTCTGCGTGTTCGGCATCGCAATCGTCATAAATTGTCATTATCGCGCGCGCGAAAACGTACATTGAGCGCGCGAAGAAGTTAAAAAGTGCAAGTCCGCGTTGTCGCGCAGTGCGGACTTGCCCAAAGTCCGCGAG
Organism: Calotriton arnoldi; assembly: GCA_963921515.1. Taxonomy (NCBI): domain Eukaryota; kingdom Metazoa; phylum Chordata; class Amphibia; order Caudata; family Salamandridae; genus Calotriton; species Calotriton arnoldi. The sequence goes on along the minus strand of CAWUFW010011581.1, from coordinate 438,902 downwards.
CTGAACGCCCAGGGTTACCTACTGGCTGAAAAGGCCTATTTATTTAACAAACACCACAAAAAATAAAATACACCCCAAAAACCACTTTTACCAATTCAAAAGTAAACAAGGCCATCCATGGATGCCCGGCCTACATGATGTTTAAACTTTAAATTCAACAGACATCACAGAAACCTGCACCCATGGGTACCTCGGGCTCAAGTCTGGGCCTACTGGCTGAAATTCCAATCAAAGAAAAACAACTAGGCCCCTGCAGAAACTACAGGCCACAACAATACATTTAAAAAAATATGGAAATCCCCCCAAAAAATGTAGGTACAAACAAGCCCCAATCAAACAAACAAGTACACCAATTCTCCAACTTACTTGTAAAATATCAAATCCAAGAGTCCTCAAATCCAATCCAATGATATGATGCAGCAGACAGACACAAAAAGTGATCCTTCCAGGTCAAAATCAAAATGCAAGTGAACAGCACATGGACAAAACACTGGGAGGAGCCTGCTGGACAGGAACAGGAAGTTTGAGAATCAGGGGCACTTCCTTCCTCTTGGAAAAAGAGAAAAAGGACTCCTTGCTCACCAAACTACATCTCTAAATGACAACCTGAGGAGTTTTTTGTGCAAAATGAACGAATTCATCTTTTTCGAGAAGGTTTTATGATGCTCGAGATATATTCATCGCCAGAATGTAGTTTCTTCGTGTTCGGGATCGCGATCTTACCAACACTGCCGCCGGAAGTCAGATCGCGCGTCCGAATGACGTGTTCGCGGTCGCACACTCTCGCGGGAACTTGCGGCCGGATTCCAAATCTCGTGGCGCCCGCGAACGGATAGGAAGTCGCGTCGGCGAACGCAGAATCACGGTAGGTCGTTACCGCGCGCGCGAGAACGTATATTGAGCGCGCGATGAAGAAAAACAGCTACGCTACGCCGCAAATTGCGTAGCGCACGGTAGCTTCGCGTTCTACGCGAATCGCGAAGTTACCGCAACTTCGCAGGCTTCGCGAGCGTAGCGAATTTCACCGCCCAGGCTTAGTCTATACCAGTCTCCACCAAATAAGAATACATTATTGGAGAGAATCAAATTAATCATGGTGGTTACCATTTGTGTGTGTTCCCATTGTGAGGCAGGTCTCGTGTTGAGATAGCGTCTAATCGCTTGCATCCCTAAATCACCTTTGATGGAAGTATACAGTGCTGTTACATCAAGTGTCGCTAAAATCATTCCTTGAATATGTTTGGTGTCCTTAATGTAGGAAGGGAGATTGTGAGCCAATGGTTGTAGGAATAGATCGACATATTGTGACAATCTTTCAGTGGGTCCACCTATGCTGGAAATAATCGGTCTGCCCGGTGGAAATGGCATATCTTTGTGAATTTTGGGCAAAGTATACATGGATGGAAATGTGGGTATCACCACTTTAAGATACATATGCTCGTCCTTGTCAATCAAGCATTTATCATACCATGTTTTAAGGTGGCTATTTATTTTTTTCTGTTAATTGGCCAATCGGATTACCAGTGAGTTTCTCATAGCAGGTTGTGTCTGACAACTGTGATAATATTCCCTGGTTAGAGTCATTGGTGTTCATCAGTATTGGTGTTCATCACTACTATTTTACCACCCTTGTTTGCTTCCCTGATAGTGATGTCCCCATTCTGTTTTAACTGCTCCAATGCCAGTCATTCATCCTTAGTCATGTTATCAAATTGTCTTCCCCGTTGAGTTAGACGTCTTTCATTGTGTTTGTGCAGATCACCCAGTACCAACTTATGAAAAATGTCCATGGTATTGCCACTTGGTAATACCAGTGTCCATTTGTTCTTGTTCTTAAGTCCACTCATGATAGTTAAGTCAGTGTTAATGGTCAAATCCTCTAATAAACGTTCCATGCTTCTGGGGTCATGTTCTAGATCTGTGATTGACAATAGCAATTCTGTGTCCCTTATATCTTGTATAGTAAGGGTACTCGATAGACAGTCAGCCGAATTATTCATCATATCTTTATTCCTATCCGGGTGCAGATTAAAGAATATCTTCAGTTTCAATTTTCTTACAAATTTAAACAAATCGATCTTCAATTTACAAATATCACCTTCATCTCGTGGACGGAAAACCATACCCTTCTGTAATACAGTCAGCATGTCCTTGGTGAGTACCTTATTGGATAAATTTATCACATTTACATCATTGCTCTGTGCCCCCATTAGTTCTTTTTGTCCCAGGATCTGAGTTTCATCCCCCTCCTTTCTTCTTCTGATCCCCCCTCTCTTTCCCCTTCTGGTCTTTTTGTTGTATTTCCCAAGCATTTTGGTTGTCCTCTGTTCCCTCTTTTTATCAGGTGTACCTCTCTTAAAAAATTATTGTCTGAAAGACCCTGTGCTGCTGAGTCTGATCCCATCTCGGCCTCACTTTCACTTGTGGGTATGGTGTCTAGTGAGGTAGAACTGGAACCTGCGACGTTGTCCCTTGCATTACTCTCCCTTTATTTCTAGTATCAGACCTAATCATGTGATCATATTTTTTAGCAAATGTAAAGATTCTACCCTGATTGTAGTCTAGCTAATCTTTTCTAAGTTTTCATGCTTTTCTTTGTTTAGTTTCCTCCTGGTGTTTCTGTATGAACTCATTCATGATCACATAATTCTTTTCTGTGGCTTCCGGCAGGTTCAGATCCCTAATTTCTGATTCTAAAATCATAATTTCAGCTTGTAACTTTTTAACCTTACGTTCCACATTCTCTATTAGGATCGCCATCAATTTAAATGAGTTACACGTCAATTCTTTTTCCCATATGAGAAGGAGATCCTCGTCCAGATCATCATATGTGGGTAAGATCTGTGACCTCAAACCCCTTGGGGTTCTATTCAGTTTTATATACTGTTTTAGTGCAACACCATCCCACTACTTGGAATTATCATTCTTTTTAAGTTTTTCTAACCTGACAAATTTTTCTTTAAGTCCTTCTTTCCGCTGTTTGTTCCCACTCTGTAGTGATGTGACTACTGTATCCCCTTTAGCTAAGCTGTTGAAAAGTTCTTCCAATACCTTGGCTCTATCCATAATTACAGACAGTTTTATTTTTTTTTTATTTTTCAATCTCCCCGTTGGAGCCGCCCTTACCCGGTATGAGCCAAATGATCTCTCAACAAAAGGGTGATGAATGCCCAGGTCTATCTTGGCGCTCTCTATTCACAAGGTTTGTAATTATATAAACAGTAGTGCTCCAAAGGAAGGAGGAATCACCCAAACTCCTTCCTCAAGACCAAAGGCTTCAAAACATGTAGACAATTCAAATCCCAAGCACATACTTGTCACAAATTATAAATAAAACAAGTTGTTTTGCAAATCAAAATGAGCACAATTTTCTTTCTTTTGGTTCTTTTATTTTTTTCTTTAGAGCCCAGCCAACACGTGTTTTGTCATATAGGATGTCCCCCACAAATTCTTCAGGGCTAAAATAACAATGAAATTGCTTTTGGTAAGGGTGTGGGAGCATACACACCATTCGTCATGTATTCCACAATCATAGTGGAAACCTTACTGGTTCACCCCCAGTGTGCGAGTATATTGTTGTGCATCCAGATTGACATTATATTTATTATTTCACCCTATCGTTTCCATCACGTGATTTGTATTCACAAATGGTATGCAAAAAATGCATATTTATCAAGAATCATAATTTACATATATCACTCCTTCAGAGAGGTGAGGTGGGATGTGGTATATTCTATTAACCAAGCCAATACTATTCAAGTGCACCGCATGATGAGCCATCATCGCATGCTCCCCAATCTACAACATATGCTCAAAACGTGTTCTGCTTATGTGATCCTAAAGTTATAAAATGAGTCTGGTGATGTTACATACCTATCTTCTCTTCAAACGCACATTTCATATCTAAACAGCAATCAATAATACCCATTATTATACCATACCAAATCCAACTTAGATGAAACGTTCCATTAAACATCTACAAATTTGGTGCCTATCTCCTACCTTCTAGCCGGTTGTATTTCCGTCCCGGTGCCACTGTGTATAATTCTCATTAGTATCAAATGTATTCTAATTGTCCCATGTAGAATAATTTATTCCATGTATATATTTCTCGAATAGTCCCCAATCAAAAAACCAAAAACACGCCAATGCGTCAATACCCATATTCATTAGGGATTCAAAATTCACTCACTATGTAAGCCAAATCGTTCCTACCTGTGGTGAGGACCTGTGGCGAGGACACAGCCTAAAATCCATACCATACTTAACTACAACCCATCCAGACACACACTCCCCACTCTAATTACTCCTAACAGACCCCCTTTTATCACTAACAAACCTATACTCAGCCTTCCATCATTTGTCCAACCAACACCCTCCTCTTCTTTCTACCACAATAACACAACAGCACAACACTTACACTCCACAGCATCACACATTTTAACTCTTGCAGCAAACAAGTCTAAGACAAACAGTCTTAACTCTACATCATCACCTGCTACACACAACATACACTCTACTCACAATCACATCACCACCCCCTTTACCGTGCAACTTCCACTCGCAAACAATTCTATACAAACAAATCCATCTCATAAAACAAATACATCAGCACCTCTTTTCACTACTCCTCAAAAACAAAATGTATCACAGACACCAGCACAACAAAATCTCTCAAGCGCAAAACCACATAATACTTACAGTCACAAAATACAATCATACTACAATGCCAAGCTTTCTCTCTTCTACCACACCTAACACACATACAGCAACACAGCAACTCTCTTCTAACCACCTCTTATCCATTGGACAATTTAGAACCTTACTATGTGACCCACATGCTGCACCACCACCCCTAACTCATACACCTTCTGCTCTAAACACTTGCAAACAATATAAGCAACGTAACACACATCACAACTTTGCTTCTCCATGTCTACTGCACAACAAGGTTACACCACAAAAACAACACAGCACACCAACTCACTCTCAAACACCATTTCCACCATCTACGCACACAGACCCATCAAAATGCCTTCTTAGCCTGCTGGACGAGGACCACATTACAGAACAGCTACACGATTGCTCACTGTCACCAAAGCACATTCTCTAAACTGTCTACTAATAAATGCTTGATCGCTCTCTAAACATAAACATCACATCTACGACCTTCTCACTGACGCAAAACCAAACATACTATTCATAACTGAATCATGGTTGGGAGATGGTATGGCTCCAGTCCTGCATGAAGCAGTTCCTCTAGGCTATTAAACAATCACCCAAAATCGCATAGGCAAAAAAGGAGGTGGCCTAGCTGTTGTGTTCAGGTAAACATTACATATCACTAAAGTTGACAACATCTCCATAAAGAATTGTGAGGCTCTTCTCACCAGATGCAATTCTACTCTATCTTCCGCCTGTTACTTCCTGCTCCTTTGCAGACCTCTACCTAGCAAGGCGACATTCCCAGACACACTTCTAGACACAGTTTCAAACCTGATAACAATACACTCTAGCCTCTGTATTTTGGGTGACCTCAACAGTTGGTTTGACAAACCCTATATGCCCCATCTGAAAAATCACTGGCCTAGACACACTGAACCTGCATCAGATCATCCACAAACCCACACATATCGCTTGACACATCCTAGATGTCATTTTTGCTAATACCAAACTAGTTACCTTTCAAACTATAACTCCAGTCACATGGTCAGACCACCATTTGCTTGCTTTCCAATATAAAACAACGCTAAGTGACTCACCTAAAACCACCTTACATACATCCACCTATCGACCGTGGAACAAACTCAATTTGGAACACTTAGAAACACAACTAACATCCAGTACAGATCTGGAAACAATAAAGTATGTTCAAAAACTATATGAGTGGCTACAGGAAGCTTTTGATATCCTGATACCACTCAAAACCACACAACAGAACAAAAGAAAACAAGCACCTTGGAGAAATACAGAGATAAAAGACATACAACAACAAATTAGAAAGCTGCAACGTGCCTGGCTCAAAACAAACAAGACAAACTTCACCTACAGAAACTTAACAGATTATACAAGTCAGCTATCAAAAAAAGCAAAGAAAAGGTACTATTCAGACAGAATTCAAAATGCTAAAGGTGCTAATAAAGAATTCTTTAAAATACTCAATGAATTTCGTAAACCAAATTGCCTAGAAGGAACTCATCCCGTTACTCAAGATTTCACAGACAAACTGTCAAATCATTACACAGACAAAGCAGACACGTTGGACTCATACTTAAAACAGAGACAAAGCACCAGCACTAACCCTTTTAAAAAACAACAATCCAAGAATACTCTAACTCGGATGACGCTACGGTGGTCCTAATTTTGAAACCCGGCAAAAATCCAGCTAGCTGTGGTTCATATCGACCGATATCACTCTTAAATACAGATTATAAATTTTTCTCTTCTATTTTAGCAACCAGGCTGGGGATGGTGGCAAATGACATCCTTCACCCAGACCAAAAAGGGTTTGTAAAAGGGCGACAATTAGCAGACCTAACATACGATCTGGTCGGTGCAATCGATATCGCCTCCACCTATGCACTTCCGTTGGCAGCCTTAACCCTGGACGCCACCAAGGCTTTCGACAGGGTAAATTGGGGATACCTGTCGGAAGTCATGGCAAGATTTAATTTGGGAGATAAATTCCGCCGTACCATCCAGCTGTTATACCATGCACCGTCAGCCAGGCTGCTGGTCAATGGCACTCTGACTGAGGCATTCAAGATAACTAGGGGAACGAGACAGGGTTGCCCTCTCTCTCCCCTGCTCTTCAACATGTATATAGAGCCCTTTGCACAGAAACTTAGAGATAACCCTAACATCATCTCCTTTAAATATGAGGAGTGGGAGAGGAGGGTGGCCTTGTATGCAGACAATATCCTTATACTGTCGGCAGACTTGGATTCAGCCTTTCTGGCAGTTATAAAACTGGCAGAAGAATTCGGACAAATATCTGGGTACGAAATAAATGCGGGGAAGACAGAAATAATGAGGTGGAATATTAGAGAAACCCAATTCAAGGTCAGCTCTGGTATGCGATAATTGGGGGTCAGAATAGTGCAGGAAGTAGGAAAAATCGCAGAAACAAATTTAGCGCGAGTCTTCGGGGAGTGTCAGAAATTGATGAAGTCCTGGGCCCATCTCCCTTATCCATCTTGGGGAGGGTAAATCTGGTCAAAATGACAATTTTACCCAAGATCACATTCCTTTTCAATACAATCCCCCTTTTTTGGACAAATCCCTGATAGATAAATTTCCACAGGACATAAACTCCTTCATCTGGAAATATAGATCAACCAGGATAGCCTGGAAAAAAATAAGGCGAAGGAGAGAGAAAGGAGGACTGGCGCTACCCGACTTGCAATACTATGCTTGGGCCTTCCAGCTTTCACATTCTCGAATGTTATTAAAAATGCCTGTGAGTACAGGGGGAGGAGACATATTTCGGGCTATGTTAAGGGGTGCCGGTATATCGGAAGAAGGCTTTATGTTTAAATTTGGGGACCAAATTTTTTTTAAAAGGTTAAACTTAAGGTCCTCGATACAATAGCAAAAACATGGGCCAGATTAAGAACTATGGTAGGGCTCAACTACTTTTCAAACCTTGCACCTCTCTGGGATTCACCAGGTTCGCCGGGGTGCCTCCAGGACAGCCTGGCGATACCATTAAGAGAAGCTGGGTAAAAGTGTGGGGAGATCTGAATAATGAGGATACATTTGTCTCATGGGAAGATCTAAGTAAGAGATCAGGGACGGGCCTTTCAAGATTTACGTATATCCATCTAAAAAGCTGGGCACAATCCCAGCTAAGTCAGAAAAAACATTTTGGTAGGGGCAGCAGCCTGGAACAACAGCTAGTCGAAAGGCCGGCAGGAAAGAGAGAGGTTTCATTGTGGTATTGGGCTATTTAAGAGGCAGTGGATGGAGAATTTAAGCTTGCAGACGAGCTATGGGGTGAACATATCCCGAATACACTGTGTGAGTCTCTATGGCAAGACTCGTTTAGAACTCTCTTCAGACTAGTTAAACCTGCTTGGCTGAAGCGGAATCACTTGTTCACTGCTCATAGGGCATACCTATCCCCTCTTAGATTATCTAAATTTTTGAAAGAATCCCAAGTTGTATGTAATAAATGTGGGCTGGCTGAAGCATCGGATATACATATGTTTAAGGACTGCCCCTTCATCGCTTCTTTCTGGGAAGATGTGCGGAAGACACTCGAGAGTATTTTAAGAGCACCAATTCATATAAACCTGTCCTTGATAATCTTCGGTCTTAATAGTTACATCGCAGGCCCTGCCAGATCTTTGCTATTTATTCAATACTAATGGCCAGGAGGCAAATTTGTAAACACTGGGTAGATCCAGCTCCCACCAATCATTCAGATTGGCTGACCTCATTATATGAAGTATCCAAGATGGACATGTCTAGAACTTGTAGTAAAAAAAAACTCGCATATTGGGACCTGCTTATTCGGTGAAGGTGATTTAAAAAAAAATAAAAAAAAATTATTTGTGGGTCCTATGATTAAGCCTTTTGGATACTCCCTGGACCATTGCATGCCTTTCCAGGCTATCGACAATGTCCACCAGGCTCTTAAGGACCTAGCTGGAGTAAATCCGACCTCCCCCCCGGTTATCTGTGGGGTAATAACCATCCAGCCTAAAAATGTACCCTTACAGGCTGAGGCACAGAGAGACCCCATATAAAAAGCCAAGGATATCCCAGGTTATCAATGTAAGGCTACAAAAAGGCGGCTGGTTTAAGGCGGTTGAAGGCGAATGAGGACTAAAAACAAAAAAAAAGGAAAAAGAGAAGACAAAAAAAAAAAAGAATACTCTAACTCAGCTTCTCCGTTCCTTCCAACACATTTCACACGATGATTTTATGGACCTGGTCAAAGCAAGCAGGTCTGCCGATAGCCCTTCTGACCCATGTCCACCACAAACTTTCAAGACAATTCTTCTAAAAACCACTGCTGCCACTCCAGTAAAAAGAATCATCAACGATTCTTTAACTACCGGAATATTTCCAGAAGAGCTCAAAAAGTCATACAGACGCCCTTTACTGAAGAAACTTGGACCCGCTGAACCCTGACAATTACAGACCCATTACAAATGGACCTTTCCTGGTCAAACTGATAGAAAGAGCAGCATTCGCCCAGATGTCACAATTTCATTGAAGAGAATGCCATACTTTCAAACTTCCAAACAGGATTCCGTCCGGGAAGAGGCACAGAATCTGCCCTCCTTGCCATCTGGGATGACCTGAAGAACACAGTTGACTGCAAAGGGGTTGATGCACTACTCCTCTTGGACTTCTCGGCTGCCTTTGACATGGTTGACCATGACAATCTGATACAAAGACTCTACGAAGCTGGCATAGAGGGGACTGCTCAAGACTGGACCACGTCCTATCTTCGAATCAGAACTAATGTCATTCATACCCCACCTTTCTTGTCCAAACCATACTCCACAAAAGCAGGGGTTCCTCAAGGCTCTATCGTCTTGCCCATACTTTTCAACATCTACATGAAGTCATTACAGGTATTTATCAACCAATTTCACCTCACATGCTATAACTATGCAGATGACACACAAATACTCCTTCAACTGGAATGCCCAAAGACATTGGAAACTCGCCAATTTTCAGTTGTCTCAGAGCTGTGGATGATTGGATGACTTGGAGCCATCTCAAATTGAATGCTTCCAAAATGTGAATACTCATGTGTGGCGATTGGAAATATTATGACCCACTTGCCGCCTGGCCTGATGAACTGGGATCACCGCCTAAAGTATCAAAGGAAGTAAGAAACCTAGGAATGACCATGGACTCCAAGCTATCGATGAATGCCCAAGTGGACAAACAAGCAAGATCAAGCTTTGTTACTATAAAAACACTGCGACAAATCTTCCCCCAATTGGGATTTCCACACAAGGTCCAAGCTACCATCTCCCTTGTTCTGTCCAAACTCAATTATGCCAATAGCATCTACCACGGATCACCTTTAACGACCGTGAAAAGACTACAACTGATTCAGAATTCGGCTGCCAGACTACTCTTGCATATCAAACCCGCAAAACCACATCTCCCCTGCCCTGAAAGCCTTGCATTGGTTACCGGTTGCCAGAAGGTCCACGTTCAAGCTGCTTTGTATCACCCACAAAGCGATACTCTTCATCAGGAATAAAATCACCAAACACATTCAACAAAGGAACCTCCGCTCTAGAGTGGCACCTTGCCTCAAAATCCCAAGATAAAAGAAAAAACCATCAGTGGCACATCCTTATCTGTTCAAGCAGCCAAACTATGGAACTCTTTACCCCCAACATAAGATCCATGGACAACCAACTCAAGAATTGGCTCTTCCCCACATAAGCACCATACGCAAACAGAAATATACAACATATCCCTCTGTATATAAGCATTTATTTGTACTATAGATATGTACCTATATATGTGTATTGGTTTGTATAAACATGTAAAATAATTATGTTTCTAAAAAAAAAAGTTTAAGTACAACAATAATTGAAAACCAGAGTTTATCTAATCCATCTTTAATCTACATATACTTACTTCCTTTATTCATCTATATACCTTCTATGTACTTGTACCCCTATATTTATTACTTTTCTCCTAAAAACGATATTCAATGCACTACCCTATTTCTCACCCTATACCTCTAATCAATATCTTTAATATACTTATACTTACTTACTTTATGCATCTATATACTTTCCATGTACTTATGGAGCTATATATTTAATATTTTCTTCTAATTCAGTATATCCAATGGACTATCCTATTTCTTATCCTATGCCTCTCTCAATATTTCTTCTACCTCAACTCTCTGACTCATCTCAAACCTCTTTCTACTACTCTTTCTAATGCACTACCCTATTTCTCACCCTATACCTCTATCAATATATCCTCTACATCCACTCTCGCATTCATCCCAAACCCCATACCACTACTATGATCCCCAAAATAATCCTTTCTAGACTCTCCCCTACTATAGCCTTCCTTGCATCATCTGACAAGTCTTTTACTATACCGATCCCCCAAAACAAGCCTTTCTAAACAATTCCCTCGGACTCTTCCACTCCACATCCCTTTTTACTCATCCCAAGCCTCAACCTACTGCTATGATCTCCAAAACAAGCAAAAAAAGTCTAAATCCTTCACTCTTCTATCCCTCCACTATGCTTTTCAATCAAAATAACAGACTAACATGTCCACTTCTTAATTGTCATATTTCACTATACTAATTCACCACTAATCCTTTATGGGTTCCGGAGTAGCGTGCTACTCGCCAAAAAAGCACTTCAACACCCCAACAGGGGTAACAAGCGCTATATAAATGCAAACCTTTACCCCTCTTCTATCCCTCCGCTATCCTTCTGAATTCAAGTAACTGACTAACCTATCCACCCCTCAATTTACTTTCATATTTCACTATACTAATTCAACACTAATCCTTTATGGGTTCCGGAGTAGCATGCTACTCGCTGAAAAAGCACTTCGACGCCTCGTATGGGGTAGTAAGTGTTATATAAATGCAATTACAATACATTACAACACAATTTTTGTTATTGATGTTTAATGTCTACTAATTTTGTGTTTAGATATTGTATCCATTGATATCATATCAGTGATCCAAATAGAGTGTAGTGGGGCAGCGTGGCGTACAGTGGAGTGGCGTAGAGTGGAGTGACATAGAATAGGGGGTATACAGTGGAGTGGCATAGATTGGAGTGCCATAGACTAGAGTGGCGTACAGTGGAGTGGCACAGACTGGCGTGCCATAGAATATTGGGGCATACAGTGGAGTGGCACAGACAAGAGTGCCATAGAATAGAAGGGCATACAGTGGGGAGGCACAGACTGGAGTGTCATAGAATAGAGGGGCATACAGTGAAGTGGCACAGACTGGAGTGTCATAGAATTTAGTGGCGTGGAGTGTAATAGCGTACAGTGGAGAGGAGTTGAGTGGAGTTGGGTAGAGTGGTGTAGAGGGGAGTGGCGTAGAGTGGAGTGTGGTAGTTCAAGCAGATGTAGTTTGAAAGTGGGTGAATGAATGTAGATGTAATAGGGCAGGAATATAGATTATAGTGTGTAAATGGTTATTTTTTGCAAGAATGTGTAAATAGTTTAAGTATCTTTAAAGCTATAAGTGTGAAAATACTTAGTTATATATTGTGCCATGTTATACCACAGTAACTTGTGGTATACGTCAGTACATGCTTAAGAGAAGGCAGTATATGATTAAGTAATGGCTGTATTTACAAAGTGTAAAAGGCAGCCATGTAGTTTTCACCATAATTTGGCTGTGGTCTTGGATAGGGCCTTAGATAGAGTGAAGAAATAGGTTTTATTGCTGTTCCTTACCTATGACCACTTTATTAAAGTGGTAATAGGTAGTGAAATGTACTTATATTTTTCAATATATTTTTATAAAGTTTACTAAGAACCGTGCTACCGTGCTAGCACTTACAAAGTACTGCAATAGTTAAAGGGGAAATATATATATATTATGTTAACTATAACTGCAGACTTTCTCTGGTTTTGTACGAGTGAAACCTGAGCCTAACTATAACCTCTCTGTAACCTTTGTTTTTTTCAGTGAATTTCTAAGTTTTTATTATTCCATTTCCTTACTATAACGTAACTGCAGCATTTGCTTTTTTCAGTGAATTTCTAAGGTTTTTTTAATGCTAATTCGTAACTAAAACGTCCCTGTAACCTTCGGTTTTTCTGTGAATTTCTATGTTTTTTAACTAGTAGTCTTGTTTGCAGAGTGGTGGAGAAAGGAGGCTGGGCCTCTGACCAGATCTCTGGAATTCTGCTGTGTAGGACTTACAGGAGGTACCAGGAGGGCTTCTTCACCCCAAGGTCCCTCAGAAGTTTGCAGAGTGGTGGAGAAAGGGGGCGTGGCCTCTGAAGACCTCTTAGCATTCCCCCTTTATGGAACTTATCGGAGATAACAGGAGGGCTAGTTGGCCCCCAAGGACGTCCTTGGGGGCCAACTAACCTTTCTATTACCTCCAGTAAGTCCCACACAGCAGGATTGCTGAGACCTGATAGGAGGCCACACCCCCTTTCTCAACCACTCTGCAAACGCACCTCCTGGCGCACTATGTGCAGGGGGATGAAGTCCTCTTGGCTATTGAGAGTACTTGGGGGCCAAATACCCCTGCTATTACCTTCAGAAAGTCCCACACAGTGGGATTGCTAAGAGGTTTTTGGTGCCCACGCCCTCTTTCTTTACCCCTCTGCTAACAAGCCTCCTGGCACACTACTTGTTGGGGGATGAATTCCCCTTGGCTCTTGAGGGTCCTTGGGGCCAACTAGCCCTCCTGTTTCCTCCAGTAAGACGCACACAGGTATATTGCTGAGAGGTCATGAGGGGCCATACCCCCTTTCTCCACCACTCTGCAAACACTCCTCCTGGCGCACTACTCATTGGGGGAAAAAGTCCCCATTAGTCCTGAGGTCCTCAGGAGGCAAGGGGGCCTCATTCCCCCACCAGCAGTGTGCTGTGAGGTGCGTTTGCAGAGTGGTGGACAAAAGATGGTGTGGCCTCCGACCACCTCTTAGCAAGCCCACGGTGTGGGACTTGCTGGAGGTAACAGGAGGGGTAGTTGGCCTTTATTTTTATTTTTTTATAATTCAAAGGAAAGGACCATTTTCAGCCTCAGAGACCCCATCCCCCCGGCCTTGCACTATTTTTATTATTAATATTTTTTTAAAGAAAGGGAAGTCATATGGCCCCCCTCCTGGGGCTGATTTTGGCCTGTGGACCACGTCCCCAGGGGCCAGGCCTTGATATATTTTTTTTAAAAGGGGAGGGGGCCACGTGGACCCCCTCCCCATGCTGATTTCAGCACCGGGGACCCCACACACGAACCTGCTGGCATGCAGCTCCCTGTGTGTAAAAGCAAAGTGCTCCGCTTTGAGGAAGCAAGAGCAAAATGCTCTTGCTTCCTCAAAGCAGAGCACTGTTTGCTATAGCATGGCAGTAATAAACTATTATATAAATAAGTAAATGTTATTAAACTTAAAAACATAAGATAGCAAATAAATATTAAAACACTCTCCAACTTCTGCCTCCTTACATAGACTACCTCAAAGAAAAAACATGAACGTGAAAAAACAATAAACTGCCAGAAAACAGCAACTATCACAAACCAGCAAAAATATATAGGAATGTAAGTATACATAAGTTAAAAAAAACTATAAACTCACTCAAATAGCAAGCAAAAATAAAACTAATGACCTCAAACTCTAGAAACTACCAACAAATTAGCATTTAAAATGAAACTTACATTTTTTTTTTCAACCAATAGAAAATAAGGCAACTAATTCATATTAGAAAACTCCCAATGGAAAAGCTGCAAAATTGTGTTAAACATTTAAACAGAACATTCATGTAAGTATACAAAATATAAGCAGTTGCATATTTTTATATGTGAATAACAAACCTACAAACTTACAATGATGATATATATTTATATCTTTACACTACTTTCAGATACAATGAGAGAAGCTGAAAAATATATCACTTCACAGAAAGGAAAGCAGTTCCTAAATCATATGAGCTACACCTACAGCGAAGAAATTGCATAATCAGAAAATATAACCTGGAAATGTACTAAATATTATTCTAATGCATGCTACGGGAGGGCAACTACAAAAGATGAAGTAGGCATTCAGGGAAAAGAGCACAACCACCTCCCAAATGTGGCAGGAATAGAAGTAAGGGAGATGTTGCAGGATATAAAAAAGGCAAGCACTAGCTTCTAAGTACCCGCAACCAAAAACATTAAAGATATACTACCTAAAGTCCCTGAACACATAACAGGGCAATTGCCACCTGTCCCCACTTTAAAATGTTTGATTGCACAAACTAAAAAAGCTACCAGTGATACCCCACCTGCTCCTAGGAGATACCAAGTTATACACATACCTGAACATTTAACAATTGCATATAATGAGGAACCTTTTGATATACATGACAACCTAAATAATGAGAAATGATTCCTAATATTCTCTACAACAGATAACCTAGTACAACTTACCCAATGTCAAACATGGATAATGTCCCAAACCATTCACTCAAATATACACCTGAATATCAAAACACAAATGTCCGTTTTATATATACCCTACCACCAAATAAACAAAGCAGCACTTACTGTGACCTCTTAAACCATGTAAAACAAAAAACAAATAACTGTTACCACCAAAAACAATCATAGACTTTGAGCAATCAATGATTCAAACCATTCCAAAAATGTAGCCCCACACAACCTGCATACAAGGCTGTTACTACCTTTTCATGCAAAGTATATGGAGACACCTCCAAAAATCTGCACTAAATGTAGAATATTCAACAATCAGCCAATTTACCTTTGAAATTAAAAGAAATGATAGCAATAACCTATGCCCCTGTCATTGAGGTAGCCAGCCACAACAATTGTCTAATAGAAAGCCCTTTCTACCAACAAAATGAAGACAAATGTAGTATCTTAATGGACTATTTCAAAGACATTTGTTTTAGCAAACTGCATTGTGATAGTACCAAGAAACAGCCTAGTTTTTAGATGGATGAAGACACATATTCTCTTCTTCCTTGTGCAAGCCTTTCATTTCAGATTTTAGACAATATGCCATTTTATAAAAAACAAAATTCATGTTTTTATTGAGACCTGTGTTTAAGACATTCAGGATGTATTGCCTGATTATGATGTACTAATGTTTTCCATATGAAACATGAAAATATATTTTTGCACATAAAAATAAAGAATATAAATGAAGACCAAATTCCTCTGAGATGTACATATGAATTTAAAGGTTGACGGCTTGTTTTTTCCATTGATAGTTTTCCCTGCCCCAGTAACCCTATTTAAGCAGGTGGTCCCTTGTTTCTGAAATAGAATCAATAAGCATGCTACATAAAGGTGTGTATACAGCTATGTGGCTGATGCAGATGCATATGTTGTTAATGTTGAACATAGAAACTATACACAGTGGCTGAAAAAGTGCAGCATGCATTCATGTGTTGAACATGCGCCTTGTATGGCCGGTATACTTTACTTTCATGAAACATGCATAGCATACATTATTACCAATGAGGTTGCCCAAATCAAGTACTTTAAGAAAGTTTTCTTTGTAAATTCATGTTTGGGCAGCTGCACGAACACACATTATATACCTTGGCAATGTTTTTAATCCTTTGAAAAAATGTTAAGTTAGAAATACGTTTAAGTGATATTATACCTTTCTGATAAGCATTCGCATGCGACATATATCGCGATGTACAAAAAATTGCAGCTTATGCCATTTTAGAGTGTTTGCATCTCGCTATTTTCTATGGTTGCTCTCTCTCTTCTTGCATCGCCTTTTTTGCAATAAATAATAAGAGGGAAAAGTATCTTTATGATTTAAAAGAAAGTACACGATTTTGATAAAGATTTCATATTTACTAACGCAACTGTTCATTTGAATATAATGATTCATGCATTTGTAATTTTAACTACATTAAATCTCTAATTGCCAGTACTAGACCGCTACATTCCGTTCATCGATGTATAAAATAGATTTTCTATACAATTAATTTATTTTTCTCTCACGCACAAGTAGCATTTTCGAAAATCTAGCTGCCCTGCTTCTTCCTATGCACAGGGCTTAATGTAAATAAAACCGTGTACCATGAGCAAAATATGAGAGGGCTGAGCTGCTCGAAAAAGTAATTAAGAAGTCAATACACCTTTAACATGTAAGTACAATTTAAAGCCAGCTTGATTTGCCTTATAAAGATCCATATGAAGTGGCTTTAAATCTTTAGGTAAGTGCTACATCTTGGGAAAGACGTGCAGGCACATGCCGAAGAGCGGCTATTGGCAGAGGACATATCTCATTATGATGCAGTGGAACCTGCATGCTAATCACTAGAAAGTGATTTCTAATCTTGGCAAACTAATTTCATATTGCTGCACATCAATCAACATGAAAATGTTGCTAGTTACTAATGAGTTGAGTACAGAGCCAGAAGCTTCCCAAACTGAAAGTATTTCTATGAGGGAAATATGTTGCTAGACATCTTCATGGAAATAAAGACATTAGTTTCCCAGTACTTCCCTCTAATCCTTTAATCCGGCAGTCAAGCGCGGTGTTTCTCAAGATGAAATTTATCAAAATGAAAACAATACCTGAAAAGGGGCTGCAAATTCCTTCGTCTCTAGCATTCTAACCTGAACAATGATCATATTCCAAACTGTAAAGCATTTTACAGGGTGATGGTAATGCAACATCCTCCATAATTTGTGGATGTCCTGTCCGTTTACCTCTGCATTTCTCTGGCACACATTTGAGGAATGTGCATTCATCAATATTTAACCTCCTTCAATGAGGTAGGCCAATAGAGAAGACGTCATATTACTGGAAATTACACTTTACTGGCTGCCGGAATTAGGGGGGAGGGGGGTCAACTGGCCACCATTTCCGGTGGAGCCTTTTCTGTGCCAGCCTTCCATAAAAATATAAATGGTCGTCTTGAACAAAAGACCATGACAATGCCCCAAACGTGCTGGAAGAAAACTGGCAGCACGCCAAGCAAATTTCTAATGTAGGTCCAAGCAAAGCGTCTAAAATTTCAATACCTATATTTATGACCAATCCACTTGGCAGTGTAGGGATGTCTGCTTCCACTGCCAAGTAGCAGTGGAGAGGTAGAATGTTGGTGGAGAGAGGTTACTGACTCCTGCCAATTGTTAATATGATGCTTTACATATCTAACCAACACCACAGAAGTGATATCACAGTAGATTGATTCAATAAGTTGCATCTGTTCATCATGTAATCTCATGCCACTTTATCTTCTCTATTGTCTGTGAGGGACCTAGCAAGGGACTTTGTCTATTTTTGATGGCTCCTGTTTACTACCAGGGGTAATTTTATGGATTTTAGAGAAGCCCTGACTCCATAATGGGATACAGTTAACAATCCCCCACCGGTGTTGAAAAGGTATTTTTTCCACCATTGTGGAGCATTGGTAGCACTCCAGGCAATTCATTAATGCAGCCCTACATATTTCAGCCACCAGGGGGACCCCTTCTATATGAAAGTGGTGCACACCATCTTGCATTATGGATACATTCTCTAGCTTTAATAACAATGGACTTCCCCTGATATAATTAAACTACACCCATAACATCACCCCAATTCAATCATCATGACTTCAAACATGACATCACAGACAAAAGCAAAAATTAGTTTATTGGTGCGATTGGTACTAATGACAACAACCATAGTCAAGATCTGCATATCCTGATCATGATTCCTGTGTTTTGTGTGAACTGCTAGTGGACAGAATTTTTTTTTTTTTAATTCACTAATGCTCACAATATATTTTTTTCATTGTATCCCATGCTGTTCGCAAACTGTAGGTCATAAATTGAAATGTCTATATTAAATATGATTTTACACCCATGTGGAGTATACCTTTATCTTTCCTGATGAGTCTCTGTGTGCCACATGCTACCATACCAACAACTCTATACTTTGCTTCTATGAGATTGCTTGCACAGATCATTGTGTCCACCATGAGAGTCAAGTGACCTTGGCTGAAAGAAAAAAGTTATTCTGCTTAACTGAATCGAAGTTAAGGGGCAGCCTTCGAATCTTCCTAAAACATGACCATTTTACTAATATCTAAGAAACTGCTGAACTATTTTGTAGTGACCATGGATAATTAGACAGTGGAGACAGCTCTCCGAGTACATGAAACATCTTCCTGTCATTCTCTCCAAGAGTGTTTTCCTTGGCTTCTCCCAAATGTCATTACTGGAAATAATGTGGAGGAGTAATGTTTGGAACCTCAATAATTCTAGCCTCTAATAAAATATCTGAAGAAATCTTTTAAGGACTGATCAAAAATGAATTATGTATTATTTGGACCAAATTTGCCAAATTGTGCGAAAGTTACAAGCAAAATGAAGTTAGCAGTATGATTACAACTTGGTGGAGCCACTGCCTTCAAACATACCTATTCACTCTGTGAGACCTGCCAGCCTTTGGATGTTCTTCCCCCAACATTTTTTGTCTTACTCCTGCATTTTTCTAATCTTGTTTGGTTGGCTTTAGGACTGTGCACTTTACCACTGCTAACCAATGTTAAAGTGTGTGTGTTCTCTCCTTTAAACATGGTGAAATTGGTTTACACCCAATTGGTTCATTTAATTTACATGCATGTCCCTAGTAAACTGGTACTACATGTACCCAGAGCCTGTGAATTGGATGCTACTAGTTGGCCTGCAGCACTCATTGTGCCACCCACTTAAGCAGCCTTTTAAACATGTCTCAGGCCTGCCACTGCAGCCTGTGTTTGCAGTTTAAATTGCCATTTGTATACGACAAATACAACTTTAT
Organism: Calotriton arnoldi; assembly: GCA_963921515.1. Classification (NCBI taxonomy): domain Eukaryota; kingdom Metazoa; phylum Chordata; class Amphibia; order Caudata; family Salamandridae; genus Calotriton; species Calotriton arnoldi. The sequence goes on along the minus strand of CAWUFW010011581.1, from coordinate 419,432 downwards.
GACAGGCTTAAACCTTCCTTTTTAATAGATATGGGTCACCTCTAGTATAGGCCCTAAACCACCCAAAGGCAGGGTGCAGTGTATTTAAAAAGTTGGTCATGTAGTTTTCACTTTTACATGCCCTGGTAGTAAAATACTCTCAATTTTGTTTCCAATGCTGCAAGTCCTACCTGTCCTATAAAATTCCTTTGGGTTGACTTATTAAATTTAATAAGTGATAACTTTCAATGAGGAGCAGGTAGGAATATCGAGCTTGGTGTCTAAAGAATTGTAATTTAAAACCCTCTTTAGTGATAAAATCATATATCAAGTCAAAATTCTGAAAATGCCACTTTTAGAAAGTTGGCATTTGCTTGCCCCAACCATTTGGTGCCTGCTGCCCTGTTTCCTAGGTCAATTGACTAGGTGTAGCTGGCAGTTAGTCTTTGCATATTGCTGTCAGACAGTAAGAAAGAGGAGCATAGGTGTTGGCAGGATGGGCCATCTCTGACTTGAGGAGGGGGATGAGCTGTCACCTACCACACTTACACATCACAAAGGGTCTGCCTGAGTACTCTCACAAAGGGTTTGACACTAGTCTATTGTGACCCCAGACAAGCCAGTGCAGGGGGCAGGAAATTCCAAACACCTCTGGGTTGAAAGCCTCCAGAACCTTAGTCTACTTAAAAGTGGGCATCAGGTATAAATATTGGATCCTCAGACTCAAATCTTCACTACACTTCTGGACCAGTGGAAGACTCAGAAGGAATGTTGTGCTGCTCTGCAAGAAGGCTACAACTCTGTTGCCCTGCTGCCTGAGTGAAAGGACAAGACCGGCATCTTTAGCCCAGGGCCACCAGAGTGCCTCCAAGAGCAAGTTGGCTCTCCTCCTGATCAGCGCCTCAGGGACAGAAAATGTTCCAACCACCTTAAACCCTGCACCTGGACTCTGCTGTGAGTCTCCCCCACCCCTCTCCAAGTGGTGCCACTCCAGTCCTGGACCATTGGAAGTGGGCTCTGCCAGTCCAGCTGTTGTCCTGTGAAGCAGAACCGATGTAGAGCGATGCATCTCCTTGCAGCAGCATCAGAACCGCCACACTGCTATGCATTCTGGATGTCGTACCTTGCATCGCAGTCTCTTCAGAAGCGTTGCTGTACGACGCACCCTCGATGCAGGTCTTCGCATCGCAAGCCCCTTGTCGCCGCAACCTTGACGATGACACAGGACGCCACATCGCAGCTCCGCATCTCTTTGGAAGCGCTGGTGTGTGACGCATCTTTGATGCAGGGTTTCACACCGCAAGTCCCTCGTTGATGGCATCCTCAACGACGACACAGGACTCCGCAGCCCCTTGGAACTGTTGCCTCAGGATGCAACCTCAATGCGGAATCTCACAACGCTCCACAAACTAGGATTTAAAGTACTTTTGTTCAGCGGGCCTAATTTGTTCCCTGTATCCTACCCGTGCTCCATCATGGTTGGCTTGAACTTGTGACTTTGTCCCGGTCTGGTGTGACCAGATAGCCACAGATGCCACTTTGTGCTTCTAAAGCGATACAAAAGGGGATGATGGACGGAACGTTTGAGCCAATCAAACACTCACCCCCAGTCAACTGATCTGGGTTTAATCCATCATCATTCTTTAGCTCACTCCACCACACCAGTTCTGACATGGCCATATGCAAATCAGTCTGACCCTGTGCCTCATGGGAACAGTCCAGCCCGAACTGCCAAGCCATGTCTTCCCTGGACCGGAAACAAGCATCCTAGGACCGGTTTCTGGCATTCCAGCCGTCATCAGCCAGGCTTGCTTGAATCCAGTGGCAAAGTGAGCAAGGGACCCACGTCTGGGCATACCCTGCCAACTTAGGGCGAACATAGCAAAACCAAAGGGGATGATGGACGGAGTGTTGAACATTGCAAGCACTCACCCCCAGTCAACTGATCTGGGTTTAATCCATCATCATTCTTTAGCTCACTCCGCCACCCCAGTTCAGACATGGCCATATGCAAATCAGTCTGACCCTGTGCCTGGCTGATGACGGCTGAAATGCCAGAAACCGGTCCTAGGATGCTTGTTTCCGGTCCAGGGAAGACATGGCTTGGCAGTTCGGGCTGGACTGTTCCCATGAGGCACAGGGTCAGACTGATTTGCATATGGCCATGTCTGAACTGGGGTGGTGGAGTGAGCTAAAGAATGATGATGGATTAAACCCAGATCAGTTGACTGAGGGTGAGTGTTTGATTGGCTCAAGCGTTCCGTCCATCATCCCCTTTGTATCGCTTTGGTCGCCCTAAGTTGGCGGGTATGCCCAGACGTGGGTCCCTTGCTCGCTTTGCCACTGGATTCAAGCAAGCCTGGCTGATGACGGCTGAAATGCCAGAAACCGGTCCTAGGATGCTTGTTTCCGGTCCAGGGAAGACATGGCTTGGCAGTTCGGGCTGGACTGTTCCCATGAGGCACAGGGTCAGACTGATTTGCATATGGCCATGTCTGAACTGGGGTGGTGGAGTGAGCTAAAGAATGATGATGGATTAAACCCAGATCAGTTGACTGGGGGTGAGTGTTTGATTGGCTCAAACGTTCCGTCCATCATCCCCTTTTGTATCACTTTGTGCTTCTAGGCACTATTTTTTGCTAAAACGTTGAAATTGCATATCTCCAGTTCTACTGATTGGATTTTTGTCATTTTGGTGTCAAATAATTTATTAGAATTTACTCTATTTCTTCAAACTGGTGTGAGATTTTTCTTGTGCTGCACTGTCATTTCATTACTGTCCTGCATAAATACTTTACACATTGCCTCTATATTTAACCTGACTGCTTTGTGCCAAGCTACCAGAGAGTTCAGCGCAGGTTAATTTGGGGTTTGCTTGTGTTTCACTCTGACAGAGATCGTGGTTGCTGCCTGAGTTTCACCCCCCTCAACCAGTAACTCAATTTCCAACACCCTCCAATCAGCCTGCCATTTTTCTGCCACAACCGTGGATAGCAACTGCCCTGAACTATAGGAGTGGCTGGGAGGTGGCAGAAAATAGCTTGGCAATGCAAGCATCACTATCCTAATTCCACTGATGTACCTAGCAGCTGTGCAAATCTTTTATCTAGAAAAGACCCTGGGGTCCAGAAACCGCACACACCCCACTCCCCACATTGTCCTGCAAGCATGGGAGTGCATGGAGAATCCTAGGGATTTGCTAAGTTAAGGTGACCTGAAGATAACATTATAATTCTCAGTATTACATTTATTTGAGGGCACAAGCACCACTTGAGATTCACCCACCTGCCCCTCTGGGTGAGGGACGTAGAGAGTCATCTCTCACTCCGAGGTGTTTGGGAAACACCACCCAGATTTCCTGAGCCCCAGAAACAGGGAGACAGGGATCTAACAACAGCTCGGAGCTAGTGATTCCCATTACCTTTCTTCTAGCATCCAGGACCAAGCAAAAATAAAGCGACAAGCATTGATACCTAGATATAACATTTTAGGTTTTTTTGTGCCATTGTGGGTGTTTGACATAGGGGAAAATGCCATTTGTTTAGAAGGAATGTCCACCTCCATGACCAAGTAGTGGTGCAGAGGCAGAACCTTGGTAGAGGAAGTTTACTAACTGTCCCTTCAAAGTGTTAAACGCCGCACATATCTAATGAACATTACATAGTATCTATCACAGTAAATTGATCCAGTATAATAAAACTGTGCCTCTCTTAATTAGCTGTTCATCACTTAATCCCATATCCCTTTTGCTTATCAATTGCCTGTTTTACTTCTCAGTCACATGTACAAATTACATGTGATGTCAAATGTAATCATCTCCAATAGAGGGCCACGGTTCAGTGCACAGTACTGAAAAACTCAGAACGTATGCTAACGTGATATGCAAAAGTATAACATCCAAAACCAAAAGGAACAGTAAAATCGTCAAGCAGTATCATTTTTTTTTTTTTTAAAGTATCTTTATTGCATTTTTCAGTTTTTCCAACACATACATCATTACATTAACACACTTGGTGCTTATTGCTAAAGCATTGGTACCATGTTACCATGTACTTACATCTGGGTATTGGCATCCTACAATCATAGCGGGTTCTGTACGTGTCGCTCAGGGTTTACTATGCATATGCAGTTTAATAGTGGCAGCCACTGCCCATATACGTCGGCGCGTAAGGCCACAGAACTGGGCGTGCCTTCCAAGTGCGTACCTCCCCGACTACGGTCAGCAACGAGCATTTACATCAATGTTCGCAAAGGCACTCGGCTGTTATGCGGCTTTTCTATGAGATATGTTACACAGTGATCCACAGACAAGGCACATAATCATACGTACAAGTTGCGGATCATCGTCAATTTGAACTTTAAAATCAGAACTTAGTGAAACAAAAGGAAGAACAACAAAAAAAATAAAAAAAACAGAGATACCAAACAGTAGGATAGTCATGAAGTCATCATGTGGAGTGCCGTTCCATATGGGTTGTGCCAAAAGCTGTGTGCTGATTGTGAATGTGAGCTGCCGTGCCTATTCTGTGTATCATGATATGGCTGCCAGGGCACCGTGCAGTCGGTATTGCATCTGTGAATAATCCCGTAGTGGCATGGGGTCATCACCCGGCCCGGGAGTTATTGGCAGGGTCGTCTACTGTTACAACGTATCTATGGCATCAAGCGACACACTAGTTAATGTCCTCTGATTCTTGCTCCGGGGGTGCACGCAGTGTATCTCCAGGGCGTGTGAGGGCTTGGAGGATGTCGTCCCAAGATTGTGCTATGGGGTATTTACGTAACCCTGCCGTTTCTTCCCTATGCAGGACAGTGCTTTCCGCTCGCGCCCACACCTCCAGGGATTTCATCCAGTAGGATGTCTCCGGGGGATCCTTGTGTTTCCATCTCTTGCTGATCAGGCGTATTGCAGTCACAAGGCCTAAATCGCGAAACCTAGAGCTGACCTTGTTGGTTTTGGTTCGTTTATAGAGGCCCAGGAGACAAACCTCCCATGTGTTGGGTACCTTAGCAGTAGTGCATTTCGTGAGCGTCTCCGTAATTACGCGCCAATAAGGAAGGAGCAGGGGGCAGGACCACAGCATGTGGAGGAAGTCTGCGCCTAGGAGCTGACATCTCAGGCATTTGGAGGTGTTAATGTTAAAATATTTATTCATCTTGTCTGGTGAGAGGTACGCTCTGTGCAATATATATGTTTGTATAAGCTTAAATCGTGAATTGCGCGGTATGTGCGTGGCGCAAGCTAGTGCACTCTCCCACTCCTTGTCGGACCAGGGCCGGCCCCTGTCATCTTCCCAGCATGCTCTGAGTCTCTGTGGTGGTTGCAAAACCTGGTGAAGTAGGGCCTGTGCCAGCCAGTGGACCACATGTGACCCCTCCCCCATTACATGCATATACTGCAACAGCTGATGTGTCGGCGGTTCCTCGGCCAGGTCTCCCCACGCCAGTGTCAGGGTCCGTAGGACAGCCGTGTGAAGTAGGAACTGACCCGCCGGCAAACCACTGTCTGCCGCCATGGTCGCGAAAGGTAGAAGGGCACCATTTGCATATAAGTCTCCGAGCGTCTCCACTCCCACCTCAGTCCAGGGTGTCAGCACTGTGGCCGTCACGGAGCCCCTTCCTCGGGGTGTCCCGACAAGGGGTAGGATCGGGGCATAAGGTATCGTGTCCTTTGTGAGTCGTAGGCTCCTTCAGTAGCATCTATGAGCCAGGTCTATGTGTATCTGCGTCAGGCGGGGGGTTTTCGCCAGTGGATGGAATAGGCGGTAGATCTGAGCCTGTGTCCAGGAAATGGGTTTGGTCGCCGTATCTGTCAGACCCCTGCCACTCAGCCACTTCGTGGCCCACTGCAGCTGTGCAGCTAAGTAGTAAAGTTCCAGGTGCGGAACTGCCAGGCCCCCACGCTCCGGTGGCGCATATAATTTCTGCAATGCTACCCGGGGTCGCCCTGCATTCCAGAGTAGGCCTCGGATTAATCCTTCCAGTTCCCGGAATAGTTGCGCTGGGACATACACTGGAAGATTTGCAAAGTAATACAGGAGTCTCGGCAGTACAATCATTTTGGTCAGAGTTATACGACTCATCACATTGAGTGGCAAGGACTTCCAGAACTGCATCTGCGCCTTGATCGAGGAGATGGCGCGCACCAGGTTACCCTCCAGTATGTCTGTTGGGGTTCTATAAATATGAACACCTAGGTATCTGAACGTGGTTGGATACCAGGTAAGCACAGTGCAGTTAATAGTTATAACCGTCTCGGCCACGTTGCCGCAGAAAGAGTAGACACCCGATTTGGCCCAGTTTACCTTAAGGCCCGACACTGTCTCAAATCTATGAAACAATGTGGATATGGCTGGTGGCACTGCATATAGGTCTCTGATAAACAGCAGCAGATCGTCCGCATATAGGGACACCGTGTGGGTTCCGTCATGTAGGGGAACTCGCCAGTCCGCGCCGCTCTCTCGAAGGAGGGCTGCTAATGGTTCCATGGCAAGGGAGAAGAGCAACGGGGATAGTGGGCATCCCTGCCTGGTTCCTCGCCTGACTCGTATTGCGTCAGAAATGAGCTTGCCCATTCGAACCCGCACTGTGGGGCGCTGGTATAACAGCTGTACCAGTTGCAGATATCCGTCTCCCAGGTCATATTTGCACAAGACAGCCGCTAGGTAGGGCCATTCCAGCGAGTCGAAGGACTTCTCCAGGTCTAGTACTAGACAGCCAGAGCGTGGCCAAGTCGTTGTTGCATACTGCTTGACTCTAAATAGTCTGCGTATGTTGAGGGAGGTGCTCCTGGTCGGGACAAAGCCGTTTTGATCACTGTGTACCAGAGTGGGTACAAACGGAGCCAGCCGTTTAGCTAGGAGGAGGCAAGTATTTTGTAGTCCGTGTTCAGCAAAGCCAACGGGCGATAGGAGCCCAGGAGTTCAGGGTCTCTGCCTGGTTTTAAGAGGGAGATCAGTAGTGCCTCATTTTGCATGGGTGCGAGTGCTGCGTCATCTAGTGCTGCTGCGTATACCCGCAACAGTTCTGGTATTAATATATCTGAGTACGCTTTATAAAATTCAGCCGGTAGTCCGTCCAGACCCGGAGATTTGCCATTCGAGAGAGAGAAAATACTGTCCCTTAGTTCCTCAGGTAGTAGAGGAGCATCCAAGTCCTCTTGTTGGTGCAAGGTTAGTTGCGGTAACATATGTGTGGATAAAAAGTCACTTATGTCTGCGTCTGTGGTCGTCAAATAAGACCTGTACAGTGCGGAGTAGTGTTCGACGAAGGCGTCATGAATGTCGCAATGCGCATGTACCGTGGTGCCTCGCATGTCTTTTATGGATGTGACAGGCACGGTGACGGTGTCCTGTCGTATCAGCCACGACAGCAGTCTGCCAGGTTTGTCCCCTGTGTGATGGGTGCGCGCAGAGTGTGCCGCATAGTTCAGATGACGGAGCCGGTCAAGTAATCTGGAGTGTTCCCCTCTGTCTCGCTCCAATGCTAGTGGGTCGCCCTCTGGTGCTTCACCCTCTCCCCGGAGCAGGTTATTCTCAAGTTGTGTGAGTTCTGCCTCCAGCTGCCTGTGCATGCCTGCCTGCGCGCCTAGGCAGTCACCCCTGACCACTGCCTTGAACGCTTCCCATTCTATTTGCGGTGTCGTGGCGGTATCTACATTCTCTTCAAAGTATTGGGTGATGTTGCTGGCCAACAGGTCACGAAAAGGCGCATCTAATAATACATCCGGCTGTAACCGCCAGGTTGGAATTGGTGGCCGGAGAGGCTCCCAGGACACCTCCAACACGTGAGGATTGTGGTCGGAGTGCGTCCTGCCCAGATAGTAGGCTGCAGACACGTGCGGGAGCAGCTCCTCCGAGAGCATATGACGGTCCAACCGGACGTGCAAGTCGTGAGCGCCTGAATAGTAGGAGTACACCCTATCGTGGGCGTTGCGGTGCCATTGTGTTGCCCAGTTAGTGAGCGCCTTCATGGCTTGGTGCGTGCTTGTGCCCGGAAGGGGCGGGAAGGAGCGGTCCAATGAGACATCTAGTACACTATTGTAATCACCCCCCAGGAACATAGGGATATCATGCCATGGCGCCAAAACGCACGAGACAGTGTCAAAAAAACCAGCCTGTTCCAGTTGGGAGCGTATAATGATGCAATGACAACCTGCCGGCCATCCAATATGCCCCTAACTGCAACATATCTGCCCTCTGTGTCCACCAGTAAATGTGTAATTTTGAAGGGGACCCCAGGGCGCACCCAGATCAGTGTGCCTCGTGCAAAAGCCGAGTACCCTGTTTCATACAGCTGACCATGCCATCTGCGGTGTAAGTGTTGGATTTCCCCTTTGGCTAGGTGTGTCTCTTGAAGGAGAGCTATGTGTACTTGATGTCTTTTGAGATAAGAGTATATCTGATACCTACGTGATGGGGAGTGCATGCCCCTCACATTCCACGTGCCAATCTTAAATGAGGTCATGGCTTGTACAGTAAACTAGGAGAAAGTGTGCCCTTAGCAGCCCAGCAGGTGACTGTGGCACGGGTGGATCAATAGTGAATGGCTGTCCCAACATTCTGACTCGTGGCGTGTTGTGTGATATGAAACGGCCTACAATAAGTGATATCTCACAATAAAACCATAACAATAACATCATCATGAAGAATTCCAAAAGGGCGAAAGTGCAACAGGCAATCGTCCAAACCCTCAAGAGAGACAACAGGCAAACAATCAGGGGGGGTGCGCTACGTGTTGCACACGGGCAATCTACAGTACTTATGGCCAGTGTCTCGAAGGCTCCCCCTCTTCAGGCAAAATACAGTGTAGGAAAGGCAGTATATTTGCGCCCGTACAGCGGCCCCTGCCAGGAGCACGGTGGGGGTTGAGTCACATGTACTGGCAACGAGAAATACAATGAAGCCCCATCCTCTCAGCTCCGCATGCGGTGCCTCACCCATCTCCACGCGATCGCCCGGGACCCCAGCAGAGTCCACCATGCACAGCAGCGCTCCGGGCAATCACACCCCCCCACACACCAGGCACAATACCTCTAGTTGCAGGCCAGGTAATGACAGAGTCTCTCAATGTTCATATTATAGTGTCGGCCGTCTGCTGGGTGACATCCCGCCGCTCGGCGGAGTCCTGCGGCCCGTATATTCGTTCGTCATCGCTTGATAGGTTCTGCGGGCTGGGGCTTGAGGCGGTCTCGGCCACCATGGAGCCACTGATCTCCACCACCGCCTGAAGGGCTCCCCTCTGTCCACTGAGTGCCAGTTCTTGGGAGGGTCCCATGGTCGGCGAGGGCGGTGTCCGTACTTCCGTAGATCTTTGTCCCCTACGGCGGCGACGGGGTGGGTCTCTCCGTCGCGGCAGAGTCGTCATTGCAGCAGGGTTGCGAGGTTCCGCAGCGGTGAAGGTGTCTAGCCAGTCCTCCGCCTCCTCCGGTGTAGCAAAGAAGTGAGTTTTGTCATTTGCAACAACCCGCAGGCGCGCTGGAAAAAGCAGGGAGTATTTCAGGTTACTCTGCCGGAGGCGTTTTTTCACTGCCATGAAGGAGAACCTCTGCCTTTGTACCTGAATGGTATAGTCCGGAAAGAACATTATTTTGCGATTGTCTATGTGGACATCTTGCAGCTTTCTGGTCTCTTGCAAGATCGCATCCCTGTCTCGATAGTTGAGAAGACGGAGGAGCAGGGGCCGCGGGTTCGATCCCGTAGGAGGAGGCCGTGCCGGGACTCTGTGAGCACGCTCAATGACAAAGTGGGGCGATAGGGTCCCCTCAGGCAGCAAGTCCCAGAGCCATTTTTCCATGTGAGTGGTGGGCTCCCTTCCTTCCCAACGTTCCGGCACACCCACTATGCGTACATTTTTTCGCCGTGCACGCCCTTCAGCATCCTCGGCTCTCTCCTCCAGAAACTCCACACGGTTCAGTAAGTTTTGTACCTGTTTGTCCGTCTGAGCCACCTGTGGTCCGATGTCGGTGATCGCGGCCTCCAAGACAGTAGTGCGGTCCGTCAGTTTCCGGTGATCCGCATGCAAGTGAGTGAGGTCGATGGCCACCTTGTCGATTTTAGATTCCAGGGAGGTGCGGGTCTGATTGATGGTTTCCTCAATTCTCTCCATAGCAGCGAGCACCGCGTCCAGTTTGTTCGCCGTTTGATCTGTGTGGCCCTGTTTCGCCGTCTTGTACGCCTTGAGCTTGGATGATGGTGCTGGAGTTTGCGTTCCTCCCGCTCCGGTCCGAGCTCGGGTGCCGCTCGACATGGGGCGCCGGTTGTGTGTAGCTGCGCTGATCTGCGCATGGCGGGGGCTCAATTGCGCGACTCCAGGTTGCGAATCGTACAGCCTGGCAAGCGTCAGCGCCGGTGGGTCGCGTCTGTCGCCTCCTCCCCAGCCCGGGCCCTCAATGGCAGGGCGTTGTGCGCCTCATTGCCGCCATGCGCGGCGGTGGACCGCGAAGTAAAATGGTGTCCAGGTTTCTGCAGGGCTCCTACTCGAAGGGCCACCAGTGCGGGGGGACCTCAACCCAACAGTCTGCACGAGTTGAAGCGCTTCGCGGGTGCCGTTGCGCTGTGGCCAGGGTCGTTCCCGCAGTCTCTTCCACACTCCGTGGCTACATGTGGGTTTTAGCAGGCCCCTCCTGCAGTCAGCAGTGCCTCAGTCGACGCCATTGCAGAGCCCAATGTCCCAACAACAAGCCGGCGGATTACAGCTGCCAACTCCTCAATGGGGACTCACCGGCAGTGTCGTGAGGGCCTTGATGGTGTAGGTGCTCCGGCCGGCGCCCAGGTTAGCGGGTCTCCTCCCCCCGCCGCGGTGACAGGCAGCAGATCTGAGGGCCGGTGGGTGGCGGGAACAGGTATTCGGCACAGTGGGGGTCCCAGTGTTGCCGCGCCGCTCTGCAGTGCATGGTTAACGCTGCACCAGCGGGCCGACATCCATGGATTACCCCCGGCGCCGACTGTCGATGTGCGCCATCTTCCGTGGCCCTGTGGGCGGGGCTAAACCTCGGGCTCGCGTGGCCGGGTTCGTCCGCAGGAGAGCCGCGCGTCTGGAGGCTCGTGTGGGCAGGAGCCGCTACCCGGGGTCCGGGCAAGGCGGAAACGGCAGCGGAGCTCCGGGTCGCTATCCGGACTTTGTAGCACCCGGCATGGGTGTCCGCGAGTGGCTGTAGGCGGAGTTCAGAGCCTGTTCAGGGGAGCCTCCGACGGAGCTCTACTGAAACACGTCCGCCGCCATTGCAGTCTTAGCCACGCCCATCATCAAGCAGTATCATGTTGTCTTGTATTTCTACATTGCAGAAATTAGGTTCTTACTCAAAACTCATGCCCCGATTTCTGGATCCATTCAGTCACTTAGATATTGATCATAGTAACACTATTTGTGCTCATCAGGTTCACCTCAAATTGCATTCAGCCCTTCACGTGTTCATCACAAATCATTTTACTAGAGATAAGATTTTTTTGTCTCCCTCCTCCTCCTTTCATGATAAAGGTGGTTTCACTAAAGCAAAAAACATCTGCAAATCTTGTGTAACACAAAATTTCCCTTCAGCTCATGCAGCCCTCCACAACATTAAAACAATTTTTGGTGGTGTCCCTGCCCCTTATAGAGGCACCACCAGAATAAAAAAATATAATTTAAAAGCGCTCGCAGGGCATTAAGAGGTGGTGCTTGTCCAGCACAGTAAATAGTTAAAGGGCATCTCCTATTGCTCATTTGTTATTTCTCTTTTTGACTTTTTTTTTGGAATCCCTGTTACATGCAGGACACCCAGGTTTAGGCACACATTGGGACCATGAGGGGAGCCCCAAGGCCCCTGTAGGCCCTGCAAACTCCTCAGCTAGCACCCATTATAGATGCCGGTGTGGACTAGACATTTTGCTTTTTTCAGGATACCCCGGTGTTCACTCCGGGCACCCAGATGTTATTTTAATGATGTGCGTCCCAAAGCCGCAGCAGTCCCTGCCAGCGCCCCAGCCAGCACTCATTTTGTGTGCCGGCAGCAGTCGGTCATTTTTTCTTTTACACATCTTTTTTAATGGGTGCAGTGAGGTCTGGCTGCGGTGGTAGCTGGCTATGTTACTTTGGCAAGGCAAGAGCAGCTTTTTTTCTCTGCTCCTGCCAGGTGGAAGCAAAGCTGTGTTTCTTGCCCTGAAGAGTGCACGCAGGGAGTTAGATTTTAATTAATTGCTTGCACTCTCCTGGGCAGGATACAAGACAGTGTTCTGAGGGATGGGGTTCCCCGGGTCCTCTTATGGCCTGATGCACGCCCCTCCTCAAAATTATTGGGTTCTGGGGCCCTTCAATTTTCCAGAGAGAGGGGCCTCATACACCCTCCGCAAAATAAGTATGTTGACTCCAGAGGAGGGGGCAGCACACCCTCCTCCCCAATATATGTGTACCGGCTTCGGAGTGGGATGCTGACCCCCAAAGCTCTGGCCCACCCCAGTGGGCTTATTTCTCTGTTTTTATATGACAGACACCCAGGATGAGGCACATGTTGGGGCCATGAGGGGAGCCCCAAGGTCCCTGCAAACTCCCCAGTCACCACCCATTCTAGATGCCGGTGGGAACGAGACATTTTACTTTTTCCTGGATTCCCCGGTGTTCACTCCGGGCACCCAGATGTTTTTTTAATGATGTGTCATCCCAAGGCCCCAGCTGCCAGCTCCCTAGCCAGCACTCATTTTGTGTGCCAGCAGCAGCCAGTTATTTTTTCTCTTACACATTTTATTTAATGGGGGCCGTGAAATACAGAAGTACTATGGGAGTATTTCATAGCAGTGCCCCTGGAGAAATCTTTGAGACAAAGACTACATGTCACGAACTTCAATTACATTTTTTTCTCTCCAGAAGAGATAGAAAACTGCCATACTAGAGACTTCCTGCTAGTCCTTGGAGACAGTGATTTCAACCAATCAGAAGCCTTTCCTGTAAGTTACAGGTCACTCATACCATATTCAGGTACTGTGGGACCCCAGCATCCAAAAACGAGGCAATTTCACAAAATGAATTTTGCCCACTAGAAAAGATCCAGGCTTGAAGGTATAATAAAATCAGTCTTACATATCAAACACAAGTATTTCTAAATGTTGCGGGTACTGCCACAGGATTCCGGAACAGAAAGTATAAGTGACAGTATCCTTAACTATCCTAGAAAAATCTTACTTTACATTAAAAAAAACAAATCACTAAAAAAAAAAAAAACATTAAAGTGATGTTATAGTTAGGTATGGTAATTAATTGTTGAAAATGACGTTCTTTTGCATGGTGTAACCCTAACTTTTTTCCTTGACTGCTTTTGCTTGCCGCAGAACTCTCTGCACTTTATCCCTAATAATCAGTGCCTGTGCTCCCCCATTTTAATGTGATGAAATTGGCATACACCTGACTGGCATGCTAACTTGCCTATAAGTCCGTAGTATATGATACACATGTGTACCCAGGGTCTGCAAGTTAAATGACACAAGTGGACTGCAGTACCCATTGTACCATCCACTGCAGTGACAGTGTGAACATCGCTGCAGACCTGCAATGTGTAGGCTGACTGTGCAAGTTTAAACCACAAATTCAACCTGTCAAAGTAACCCACTTTGCAAGGCTTAAACCTTCCCTTTAAATATTATTGTCACCTGTAATTAGGCCTTATTGTTCATAAGGCGGGGTGCAAGTTATTTAAAAGTAGGACATGTAAAAGTTTAATGTTAACCATGTCCCTACAGTGAAATGGCCCTACAAGCTATTTTTCACTTTAGGAGGGATGACTGCTCCAGGAAACCATTGGTTACAATATTAAATGTAGTATTGTTATTTCCAGCTGGGAAAAATTCACAAAGTTCAATTTTGGACTTTCTGAAATATTTATTAGAAGCCCAACTCATTGGTGATGTCAAATTTGTAATAACATTTTTGGTAAGGTACTTTAAGAAAGATACCTTTTCCCTGCTGGAATCCTCTGGCTGCTCATTACATTTGTCTGAGTCCAACTGTCACCTGGCAGCTGAACAGTTCCCATGATGAAGTGTGAATTTGCTTCCAGAGCAGAGACAAAGTCCTTTGGTGTAGGAGGTGTTCTGTTCCTCTGGCAGGATGACCATCTTGGCTGTGCCCAGGAACTCAATTAGCTTCAAAAAAGCCTCCTTAGTCACAGGCAAATGATAGCTGGCACCTGGACAGGGCCCTCCTTTTTCTCCCCAGCTAGACAGGCCCCAAACACATTGGGAGAGCTGCCCCCAGAATTGTTGGTTTAAAGTAACCATAGAGGGGAAGTTGCTCATTTTCTGGGCCACTTCTCTGAGGTGGGTACCCAGGAAATTCAAGTTTCTATCACTCGAAGCTTTGATGCCAAAAGTCAATTGCTACACTGAGACCTTGTCCAGTGGCTATCCGGTGACATGGAGCCTTCTCCGGCCACAGCCTTCTGCCTTGCCCTGCTGTCGATTTTTTACTTTCATTTCCATTTCAGAGGCTAAGGGACAGATGTATGAAGCTTCTTTGCATTCCCCCTACTAAATGTCAAGTCGTTGCAAGTCAAGCAGCTCCTGTTTCTGATGAATGGCATCAGCCCCTGCTGCCAGATATGGGAGCCCCCAGTGTAGCGGTGCATGCTGTACTGTGTTCGCCCCAAGCACAGCTTACACTCTTCCAGAAAGTAGCCCTTGCCGGCCTGCCACCTGCTACCAGCATGAGAGGGAGATGGAGCTATGTGTAAAAGATCAGTGTTGCCAGCTCCATCTCAATGAAAATATGATGTGCCCTTACCCTCTTGCATTGCTGTTGACCATAGGGTGTCTGAGAGGCCATGGTGGTGCTACCTGCCTCTACCAGAGCTAGGAGAAAAAGCTAAGCACAAAACAGACACATATGGCACAAAAAACAAAAGCACATAGGTCAGACAAAGTGAAACCAAAATTGAAAATAAGGTTGAAAAAAACTGGACAGGTGATTGACAATGCAGTGAATTGGACTGGGAAGTAGGGAAACACAAGGTTGCTAGGCAGGAGCAGGTTAGAGTAATCAAAATGGTCATGCACTTGTGTAATACAGATCCTGTTTCACATTTTCTTTAGGTGCCAAAGATGCAGTACTCTTAATTATGCAAAATTCTGCAATTTCACGTATTTTCTGGAAAGGAAATCTTGTCAGTTTTGCACACCCCTTCTTCAGACCATTAAAACGTCCTCCTTCTGCACCAACACTCATTCCACCCCATTTAATCCATTCTAACACATAAAGCAGCAGTGCCATTCCATTTGTATTCCTCCCTATGCTCCCCTACTCTTCTTAGCCCACTTTTTCTCCCACTTCTCTCTGGGTCTTTTACCTCCCCTTGTCACTCCTCCTGTCTCAACTAAATCCTGCTGCCTCCCCAAATCTTATGTGATACCCTGTTCTGGGGGCCATAAGGGCAAGACGGTCCTACTGGAATTCAACGGTTGCTTCTGACATTCCATAGTCCATCCTAATATGGCTCTGCAAGCTAGGCCAAGTACAGTCCCTTCAGAAAGTGTGTCACAGGCCTCTGAGGGAGGTAGTGTGGGGTTGCTAGAGCTCAAGACTCAATAATTACACCATAATTGATTGGCCTACCCAGTGCTTTACATTCAAGAAATAAAAAAGTACTTTAATGCTCACTAGAACTAAATACTACACACACAATACTGCTAAGATCTAATTTAGTTTATCGCTATCAACTGCCTTCTCCCCCTGGACTTCTTCCTTTTAACCCAGGCAGTACCCCCTCAGGAATAAACATGATAGTGTGATTCAGACTCAGGTGCAGATTACCCTCTTTTTACATAGCAATGCACTGAGTCTTTCAAAGTACAAAACGTCTGATCTTATGGCTGTTTTTTGGTTATTCTTGCTTTTAAGTGGCTGCCTGACTTTTTGAACATGCAACCCTTTTCTGTCTTCTGAGAGGATGCACAAACTACAGCTCCAGCAAGGATCCTGCTGGGTGCCTTTGCTTCAGCCTAATCTCCAGCGGGCTTGTGAACAGAGGCAGCACTCAGAACAGATGTCAGAGCAATCCAAGCATAGATGGGTAGGTGTACTGTGATCATGGTGGCTTCACAAGGGCTGATCTTGTTGTAGCAACATACAGGTTAACTTTGGGGTCACTAAGGCCTCTCAAAGGCCCTGGAGCTGTAGGCAAGGGGGCTCAGTCTAGGCCACCATCTTCTTGGACACAGAAGCGCAAGACAAGCAATATTTACTTTTTGAGTTGTAGTGGCATAGTTTAAGCCAGGATCATCTTCCTGATCACAGCAGCACAGGTCAAGCTGTGTTTCCTGTGGTTACCATTGGAGTCGTAGATCAGAGAGTCTGCTGCCTGCTGACTCCTAGAGAACACAGATCGCTCTCCTCCGTTCTCCTGATCTGACAGAACCTACTAACACCAGAGTCTCATTGCACACACTCTTCCTGGTCAGTCACTCCTGAGCAGGGTTTAAAGGCTCCTTCTCTCTCTCATCATGCAGGCTACCTTCTAAGCACTTCATTCAGCAAAGGATAGACTAAGGTATTGTCCCCTCACTCTGGAAATCTGGCTGCACAGCAGTCCGTTGAGTACTTTGAGGAGCCCTTCCTTCCTTGGTCACAGAGAAATCGGAACTGGAACACGTGGTTCAGTGGGCCCACTTTCATAGAATGAAAGTAGACAGATGTGGATCCAATGTCTGCACTTTTAAAAGTTTTTGTGATTTTTTTTTCCAAGTGTCCTTTCCAGCCTGGAGCATTCACAACAGAGGCACAAAGATGTGTGAGCTTTCTGCACCTGGCTGCCATGAGGAGAAAGACAAAAATCTGGCCTCACATAAGAGTCCCTTTCATTTTGAACTGTGATGGAGGCTGCAGTCCCTCATTTCACTCCCACAGGAAGACTATCAGCAATTCTTCTCAGCAAAATTACAAATAGAATTTGTAAACAAGCATTGTCTCCTCTCTCGTTACATCATTGTCTAAGGCTCCTCCCTCCAGCTTCAGGAATGTAATCAATACACTTCTGCCAAGCTCACCTCAAACTTGTGCACAATGCCATTTCAGGAGCACCTAAATCCTACTCTAGGATTGTATGACTCAACATATTGATTGATAATAATTTAGGTATTACTCGCATATTAGTGCACGGCTATTTACTAAACTCATGTTGGGGACAGTAGTCCCCTGTCTAAACAATGAGACCACACTTGGTGCGACCATCCAGGTCACAGCACAAGTCCAGAACCTCACACTTGTCAAGGGACAGATATAGGCCACTGCACACACACTAGATTAGTGTGAGTCTAGGCTATTAATCATAAACCAAGTTACCAGATATGCAGTTCGACAGTCCGGGCTAGGGGAACATGACTGCCTAACTGCATGTATCTGGTACACCATGCAAGGGACATTTCCTTCCAAACACCCTGTTCACTTTGAACTGTGACAGTCATACTCCTGAACCTCTTCTTGGATGTCTTCTCTGGTCGTAGATGCTGTATACACAGCCAATGAAAGAAGAAGCTCCTTCAATAAGCTGCCAGAACCATTGTGTCACATTTAGGCAAGTGATTGCATGTAAAAAGATTGCCTCCTGGCCAGATTTTACCAACATGGCCAGTGTGTATGTCAAGGCCAGTAAAATGATTGGGGAAATCAGGAAAAGCCACTATTCTTTCTCTTTCTGGAACACCAACCTAAAACAACAAATATATGAATCACTTAAATAATAGTTTAGAGCTGCTTTCTTTATCCCTAAATGTTTAGTTAAGCAAATGAAGGTAACATTTGCGTGTTCAAAAAGAATACACAGGACGTACACACAATAGTGTTCAAGTACTAGCTTTTGGACCTTTCAAAAGTTTAAAATATGAACAAATGGGTAGAATTGTTCTGGAAGAAAGGTGGAAGTCCTCCCTGCAATACAAGCTACAGAGGAATAGGTGACACGAGGTGGCAGATTCATTATTGCTTTTGTGCTATAAAGCAGAGTAGCAACCAAGGTTTCTGCTCTGAATTGAGCAACGAGGAGAAAGCAACACAGAGTCTTATTTATTGGAAATGGCCTGCTGCTGCTCTCCTGCTCTCGTGCACAAATACACTTTCTAGCACCGCACACAACCTTTGCATCACTGTGCAGAGGTATGTATGTTTTCTAGCATAGCATGTGTAATGGATTCATACCCTCACATAAAACAATCCTATGCCTTGATAAATTCTGAAACTTTCCAGACATTGGATATGAACCGTAAAGTGCAGCAGTAAAGTGTTCGGAGAAATTTCAATCATGTACTATCTTTGATGCAAATCCCGGTCTGACAACTTTAGTAGTTTGGATTTTGTGTAAAAAAACTAATTACTTACACTGATCCACACACATTACAGCTATATAATGCCCTCTTGATGCAAAATGTCTTAAAGCAGTGCAAAGCGTTATTAGTGGTGAGAAAAGTTCACTTTTCTAGCACAAAATACATTTTGTGGTGGAAATTAAATACCCTTCCAAGACAGCGTGCCGCATTGTGTCTCTGTACGACTTTGTGATGGTGCAAAGTCTTGATAAATCTGCCCAAAGGTACATTATGGGTTAAGCTGCTTCTTTAATCATCATCTCTTGCTGCTTGGGAGAGCAGGGCCCAGGGCAGTATTTAAATGTGCATGACAAATCTTCAAGCTCATTCAGCCAGCCTCCGTCAAAAGCAAATGGACCTGACGTGTGTGTGTGGCAGGCAGCCACAGAATGATAAGGTGGAAGATGACATGCTTCTACCCCCTCTGCCTGAGCAGGTGAGGGCCCAAAAATGGAAGGCATCTTCACTCAGCCAGCTCAGGCTGGTGCACTAACACAAACTTTGTGTGTACTGTAACTGGAAAGAATCGCTTTGGCAACATACTGGGCACTCATCATGCAGCAGCTTACTAAAAACAGTCTGGGGATTGGTCAATGTATTTCATGCCCAAATCATTAGCCAAACTGCTGTGTGAACGTGGGGCCTTCGAAGATAGCACGGTTAAATAGTAAAACAAGCGCTATGAAAGCAGCTTCCAGAGCCCTCATCTCAGCAGGTAATCACCCCTACCCGAAGGAGTAAATAAGGAGTCACGGTGCTCTAAATAAGAGTTGGTGCAAATTAACCATTGCATATGCCTTCCATAATGACATCTCTGCTATAACTAAGCCAAAATAGCACCTGCAACCTGAATACCCTGAAAGTCAGGTTAGACTCACCTCTCTTCCCCGAATGATCTTGAGGTTCTTAACCTCTCCCAACTAATTTCTAGTTCTCCAAATATCACTGGCCACCCTCTGAATGTAATCTTATCCCTGCTTAGGCTAAAGCACAGTAACAGGAAATCTCTTGATCCTCTGGAGCGACTACCACCTCACCTCCGGAAAGACATCCGCTACTGCAGTAGCGACCAAGAATGCCACATGTAGACAGTGGAACAAATTCAGTCTCCTGGCACTCAATGCACGTCTGTCAGCAACCTCACATCCCAGCCAAATAGCAGAAGCAGAGCATCTCTACAAATGACCTTTGGAAGTCTTTAACAGTCATTCCCTTCAAAATCTTCAAGCGCCAAGCCATCCACCTCAGACCACCAGGCTCGACTAATACATGTAAATAAAATAGCTTCACTCAAACAGTAATGGAAAAAAAATCTAAGACCAATATGTCCATCATCCACTGCCTTATATCATTCATCTCAAAGGCAAAAAGATGCCATAATTCCAACTTATTTTTTAAAAGAAAAGCAACGGAAGAGGAAATATTGTTTGGTAGAAAATGGTGAAGTGAAGGGCAATGGACAACATATTTGATGTTAATTTTTCCTATCACTGACTCTTTTGTTTTTCATTCCCCTATTGTACACAGACAAAAGTGGTGCAGATGAGGGCGAGAAAGATCATGTATGAGAGGCCCAGAGTGGTGCTAAAGTAAACAAAATGTTGGCCTAACGTTAATCTGCTTGTTTGTACAGCTCTTAAAGGCATGTTAAGATCAACTCAAATCACTGAGGACAGTGGCAGTCAGGAAACATGGAAAACAGGGGTGAGGAGAAAGGAAAGTGACTAGCTAGAGTCAACGAGGGAGTAGCGTTTTCAATATATGGGTCTTCACCAAGCAATTGAAATTTTGCAAGAGGGAGAAACAGTGTTTTCTGGGTTGCTGGCCGGAGGCATTTGACCAATAGGTAGGAAGTCTTACAAACAATTGGAAGCAAGAAAGGAAGCAGCAAGCAGAAAAAATTAAACGATTCAAGTTGAAGGTGATAGGTAACTGTCGGCTACCTCCGTAATGACTGTGGTGTTGTGGGCCCTAGGCCCACAAGTTGGCAAAGGACTGACCCGGACACAGTTAGGAAGGGTAATCAACTGGCCACGAGCACGTGCACTCGGGCCCTTTTATTAGCAGGCTCACGTCACTCGTGACGCCTGTGAGGGATGCATGTGGGGTGCAAGTGTGCCCACTCCCATAGGGGAGTGGCTATAAACTCTATGCCTGTCGAGACACTAGAACGTGTCTCGCAGGACATAACATTCCTCCCAAATTTTAATAAAACAAAAGCTCTATAGTTCAACCTGTAGGGATAAACAGTAACGAAATATACACCATATCAGTTTCTCGGGTCCGGCATCAGGAAGAAGGCAGACAAGGGCTGGTGAATTCGACTGTGGCAGGACACTCCCAGCAGGTATTCATCATTTAACCTGATCGGTTCAGGATACGAACTCTTGCTTGAAAATGTCATCTGCGCACTAGGAATGCGCCAGTGCAAGCATGTCCTTTAGTCCCACGTAACTTCTGTCCGCTGACCTGGATGATGGTGTGTGGCGTGTAACAATAGTTCATTAACTGGGTGCGTCAAGATCATGGTGGGAGTCCATGGTGAAAGTTCACTGGATTATTTCTGTATTGCCTGAAGTCTCTATTAGGCTGTCTTGCTGTGTCCGGTGACCTGTCGGTGGGGCAATGTCTCTTCCCGCTCTCCCGCCTGGGGAGGCCCTTCGTCGGGCTTGCCACAGGACTGCTGGTAGGCTGCGATGGGGCTGCGTGTGTGCCAGCTGGGGGCAGCTGCAAACCACCGAGGAGCCAGTAGCCAGTCTCTCGCACAAACCTCAAGGGTGTATGGGTCTTGGTCAGGACATGCTCTCGCTGCCGCAGTTCAGGTGGAGACCAGGTTAGCAGGTAGCCTCTGAGTTTTCTTGTTGGCTAGTTTGGCAATATTGTAGGACTCCACTCCATTTGTATTCGAGATGGTGTCGATAGACGCACTTGATGATGACTGGCGTGGTAGCATTGCCAGCCGTGTGGTGAATCGGGACGATGGTGGGTGATGACTTGCCTTGATGGGTGCAGGCGTTGGTCTGGAGTCTATCACCTGAGGCAGGGAGTGGCCAGGTACCTCCATGTTCTCTGGAGAGGCACTTGCATTCATGTACTTTGACTTCTTGGGATGTTGGGACTTTGATGACGGAGGAGTGATGAACATGCTAAGAAACGTGCGGCATGAGACTCGGTTCACGCAGGCTGTGCGGCTTACCCTCGGACTCCCGCTGTGCGGTTGCCAGTTCCTTTTCGGGTTATCCCCCTCTTCCCCTGCTGTCACTGTGTCAGGACTCACTCCTGTTGTAGCTTGGGTTTTCTTCATCGTCCGGCCCTGCCACTCACGACTTCCTCTTCTGACCTCATCTGGTTGTCCGATTCTTGGTGTGGACCCTCCGGTCACACTTCCACGTGTCTTGCTGAGTGCGGTGTCATGTCCATGGCACTGATGACGTAGCTGCCATTGGGCCTGGACGACAGGTGGCGATGATCATGTAGGAGAGGAGGTTTCTGGATGGACGTCGTAGCCACGTGACTGCCTCTTCTGAATCTTGTCTTGCACCTCTGGCATTTGCGGTCAGGAGCAGGGATGCCACTCGACTCCAACTGCCGACACTCGGGCTGGACGGTCTCACTGTGAAGCGATGGGAGCAACGCGGTTTGCGCTTGCTGCGGCTTACGTGTGGTTCTCCCTTGGTGCTGTTGCCAGGGCCGTCGGTCCACCTTGGTGGCTGTCTGGTGTCTTTGGAGGTGTTCTTGGCTTGTGTTGCTACGAGTCCTCGTGCTTCTCCTCTCGTTGTCTTTGACACACCTGCGTTTGTCCAGCTCTTCTGGGTGACACGATCTCCACTCTTCTTCTGCTCCTCCTCCAGGTGCAGTGACATGCACCATGTTCTAACAAGGCCAACGGGCCTATTAACTTCAATGGTCTCCGGACCATACAGGCGAAACTTCAGTCGCTGTTCTCGGCTTCATGGCGAGCAGCCACTCATCTTGGACGCTCCCTCTTCAGGCAGCATCTTGACGCTCCTACTCCGGGCGTTCCCTCTCCAGGGAATGGCTTCCACTCACTTCGGGTGCTCCTTCTTCGTGCAGCTTCTTGAAGCTCCTACTCCATGTGTTCCCTCTCCAGGGAATGGCTTCCACGAGTAGTAGGGAGCTGTGATGTCAGCTGGCCACTTGTGGTGTGCGACTCTCCTCTCGTCAGCCTTGGGTAACTGACGACTCCTGCTTGATGCAGTGTGAGGGAGGACACTGTGCTGCGTTTGGACCCCTTCCGGGCTCCGTTGCTGCTGTGGAGATATAGGGGATCTCCCTGCTGATTCCAGCAGTGCTTCTTCCTTTTGGAGAGACCTCTTTTCCTCCTGGGCGTGCACCTGTGCTGGCGCGCTTCTGGGTGCATGCGGCACGCACCTCGGACTGTGCGCTCCTCTTTGCTAGGGCGCCCTCTTCTGGCACCGGTCGTGCCTGCTCTTCTCCATTGCGGTGATGGTCGTTCACCGCCAGGGTCGTGTGGCGCGCTCTTCTTAATCGCTGTGGCGTGGGGCAGCCACTAGGGGTGCGCTCTCTGCACCAGTCTTTTTTTTTTTTTTATGCTGTCGGTGGGGACAGCTCCGTTGAGACGTTGAAGTTCTGGTTGGTCGTCTACTCTTGCTGGTGGGTACTTGCTTCCTTATTGCTCACACTGTAATAACAATTTCTTAGAGGTTTGCCTGTCCCTTCAGTCACAGCCTGTTCACTGTCTGTACCATCTGTTTTGTGTTGCACCAGTTGCCTCTCTGCTGCATTCATGCACTCCTGGCACTTTCCTGCTCATTGTCTCTTCATCCTCAAATGCTGTGTAGTGGCCTGGCACCCTTGTGCTTTTTCTCTACTCTTTTCCCATTAGGTTGCCTGGATCTGCCTCTCTCTAGGGATTCTAAGTATGCCCTGGCAGTCTTTGACTTGTCTCAGTCCTTGTTGCAGTGTATTTTGTTTAGTGGCGCGGTACAGCACATTGGCCAGTAGATGGCAGTGTTGAGTCATTTGAAACGTGGGCCCAGGCTGTTTGCATGGAAACCAATGCCTTGCGCTTTCTCCACTCTTCCCTGGGTGTGCCGGTACCAGGACTTTCTCGTGACCTCGGCTGCTCCTCATCACTTCATCCACACGGCACAGGCACTCGCAGCAAGGTAGGTGGTTTACTTGTTTTGTCTATTCTCTATTCGTTTTGTTGAAATCCTTTTATTTTATTTCCTGTGCACATTCGACCTGGGCGCCTCTCAGCTGCAGTTATTTGTGCGCCCGGTAGCCCTCTTGCTCTTTGGCCCTTTTCATTGAAGGCTGCCTGGGCTGGTATTACCTTTGCTGTGCCTGGATCGGCCTCGGCCGTTTTACAAACGCTGCAGGGCCTCGCGGCACGCGGGTGCGGCCTCATTTCTTTGTGCTTGCCAGCCACGCGCTCGTTCTGCCTGCAGGCTGCCCCCTACACACACACC
Organism: Calotriton arnoldi; assembly: GCA_963921515.1. Classification (NCBI taxonomy): domain Eukaryota; kingdom Metazoa; phylum Chordata; class Amphibia; order Caudata; family Salamandridae; genus Calotriton; species Calotriton arnoldi. Next base: position 395,677 of record CAWUFW010011581.1, on the reverse strand, counting down.
CCAGGAGGCCCTCCCGCCGGACAGCCGCACCTCCTCCCTTCTCCCGGTAGGTTTCTTACTCCGGTCCTGTCGGTGCAGGGAGGGAGGGTGGAACACACGGGCTACACCAGTCTCATTGACTTTTAAACTGGGCCCACTGATGCACTCGCTTATTGCGGGCGGGGAACCATGCCCTTGCCCCCATATCGATCATCCGTGGCCGGGCTAGCCCCCACTCGCTCTTCCTGCTGCCCGGTGAGCGTTTCCTTTCAGTCCAAACGGGGGTTACCTCCCGCCTCAGGGCGGGTGCTGCTCTCAGCTCTCGACGCGCTACCCTGCTCTTTCCACCGTGAACCGCATGGCGTCTATCCTGTTATCCCGCTGCGTAGTACCTCATCGGGCCTGCCTTTACACTTCGAGGCGCTATCTGTGGCGGCGGCTGGCGTCTCAGTAGACCGGCCTCTCTCTCATTACACAGTTTGCCGCTCCGCATCGCGCAGGGGTGCACTTTCTGTTTCAGCTGAGCGACAGTAATCCTCTGGGCTGCGCAACCTGTCTCCACCCTTCAGGGGACGCCACACCTCTTCACCGGCTCGCACTGCCGGACGTTTCTCGGTGCTCTGGCTCGGACCCTGTGGCTCACCTCTGGTCCAGCTGCAGTTGCTTTTGATGCGGGTGGGCTCCGCTCTGACGTCAGTTCGGCCTCAGCAGGCTGGAGCCAGGGGGCCCGGGCGTATCTAGCGCAGCGCTGGCAGCGGCAGTCCTTTCCCCGTCTGTCTGCCTTCTGGACCACTGACCTTCAGCTGTCTGGTTGGCCGGCATCAGGGCTGCCGAGAACCCCTCTGTAACGCTGATTCCTGCGCTGGGCGGCTGCGGCCTTTTCTCCCTCTCAGCACGGCCATGGCTCTCGTGCAGGCAATGGGTAAGTGCGAGCCACCGTGCCGGCACCACTACTCCTCAGCGGGTCTAGGAGGCGGTGACTGGGCGACACGAGGGGCTCAGACCCCTCTGCAGTCACGGGTGGTTGTTGACGGCTTGCCGGGGGTGCCGCTTGCCGGGCTCATTCCTCCCCCATGCAGAACGATGAAGGAGAGCAGCAGGCATGCGGGGTTAGTTACCCGCCTCGTCGCCAATGTGGTGTTGTGGGCCCTAGGCCCACAAGTTGGCAAAGGACTGACCCGGACACAGTTAGGAAGGGTAATCAACTGGCCACGAGCACGTGCACTCGGGCCCTTTTATTAGCAGGCTCACGTCACTCGTGACGCCTGTGAGGGATGCATGTGGGGTGCAAGTGTGCCCACTCCCATAGGGGAGTGGCTATAAACTCTATGCCTGTCGAGACACTAGAACGTGTCTCGCAGGACATAACAATGACTATACTTAAGGGTCTATCGTTCAATAGATATTAGGGCAGCAAGGGTAGTGCTGAATCAGAAAATACTATGAGCAAGGAATGACTATCAGGGGCCGTATTATGGTAAAAGCACATTTTCATCATTTGCGCCGGGCGCACCTTAAAACAAGTGCGCTGGGTGCAAACAGTGAAAATGCTTTCTATTACCATGAATGTGCTGCCCGCAGGACAGCCGCAAACTCATGCTGCTTTACATCCACTCCGTGTTGTCACTGTGCAGGCCTGCACTTTTAGGATCAAATCTTTTTTATTGTTATCAATACAAAGTTAGGCAAATCACATACACAGCAAGCCACTTACAACCCTTTTTCGGGCCGGCCGCGTTAGTCAATTACTTGTTGAGAGATACAAGAGGATTCATTGCAGGCAGGGGATAAAATACACAGCTAGTCACCTACAACCCAGACTGGGCCGGCCACGTATGGGGGATAGTGGGTAAAGAAAAACCAAGTGCCATTTTATATTAGAATTGTCAGGTGAGACTAGAAAGTCAATGACTATGGTATGGCATTGCTGAGTGCTTTATGGATTTAACATTCCCGTTGGAAATCAAAAAGAAAACAGATGAAACATAACATATGGATAAACAAGAAACACCCATTCACCCTCCTCTACCCTCATCCCTTCCGACTGGGTCATAAATAGTATGTAGTGTCGTAAGACAGATCGCCATCGGACAGCAGCAGTCTGATTATAGTACCTCCTCATTTCCTTGTTCAGGCGGTAGTAGTTTTAAAATACGCAGGTATGTGGGGCATGTTAGTTCCCTAAATTCTTTGGACAGAATGGAGATAAACGGGGAGCAGATTTTCGCATAGAGCGCAGGGTCAGCGTTGGCAGCCATTGAAAGTCGTTCCATGCCCAGTAGTGACCATAGTTGGTGAAGCCATTGCCTATGGTCTGGAATTTTGTCTGTACCCCAGTTCATCAGGAGTAGCCTATGCGCCGCATTGAGTGCCATAGCTTTCTTCCGCCCCCTGACGGACCGGAGTGGGTAAGTGAGAGCATTGGGGAGTCCCAGAAGTATATAGGGAGGGAATCGCGGTAAGTCCATTCTGAACGCGCTTTCTATGTCGTTCAAGATTAACTCCCAATATCTTGTAAGCTTGGAACAGTTCCATAGGAGATGTATTAGTGTCCCGGGGCTGCCACAGCCCCTCCAGCACAGACCATCACAGAGCGTATTCCATTTCTGGACACGTGCCGGAGTGTAATACCAATATGAGCTAATTTTGTAGGCTGTTTCAGTGTGTCCTGTATTATATGTTGTGTGGTGAGCCCTATAGAATATGTCCCCCCCAGTTTTTATCCGAGAGACTTCGTCCAAGCTCTGCCTCCCAACGAAGTTGACCCGGGGTCCTGGGTGACGGGGTCGCTTTCATTAGAAAGCGGTAAATTTCAGAGGTAAGTTTCTTGTCGTCATTCTTTAGAAACAACCATTTTTTCAAAAGGAGTCATAGGTCTACTTGCTTTAGAGTGGATGTCCGGACTGAGCAGCCAGTGTGTGAGTTGGGTGTGAGTGAATCTATCGGTCTCCTCTAGGGAATATTGCTGTTTTAATTGGTCAATGGGAATAAGGCCAATGTGGTTGAAGAGGCAGCCGATCCTCTTACAGCCACCCACCAGCCAGCATTTTGCAACACCTGGGGATGACCCCAGGGAGAAATCCGGATTTGCAAATACTGGGGTCATCAGAGAAGGGAACGAAGAGAGCCCAGCCACGCTTGCTACCTTATCCCAGACTTTTACTGTAGCGCTAGTAACCGGCGAAGAATAAAGTCCCCAGGCTCTATGGGGCCGGGGAACCCAGGTCTCCCTCCAAATATGTGAGCCCGCCACCGTCTGGTCCATAAAGACCCAGAGCTTCTCTGTCATCGGGCGATTCCATTCTATCATATATCGCAGTTGGGCAGCCTGAAAGTATCGCAGGATGTTTGGTACTCCCAGACCCCCTTCTGGTTTAGTACGTTGCAGCAGTTGTTTCTGCAGTCTAGGCTTCATCCCTCCCCATATAAAAGGATCTATGTCTCGCTGAAGTTGGCTCAATTCTCCTGGGGGAGGGGAGAGAGGGATCGTCTGGAAGATGAAAAGGGCCCTGGGCAGCACGTTCATCTTAACTGCAGCTATCCTGCCGAGCCATGATAAGGGCAAGCGCCACCACAGATCCAAGTCCTCGCGAACAGAGTCCCTTAGTTTCGAGTAGTTGGCACGTACCATTTTTGGGAGGTTCCAGGCAAGGACTATTCCCAAGTATGGGAGCTCAGCTTCTACCCATTGGAAAGCATAACGGGAGCGTAAGGTTTGTTCCGTATCTGGCTGAATGGTAAGGTTCAAAATTTGTGACTTCAGCAGATTCATCTTGAAGCCTGATACAGACCCAAACTGATGGTGGGGAGGGAGGAAAGGGGCCGGGCGACCGAGCATATAATATCGTCTGCTTAGAGGCTAATCAAGTGATGGTCTGCTCCAAACTTTATGCCTACCGACTGGAGGAACTCCCAATCATGAACTTGGACAACTTATCTCAAATAAAAATCTGGCTCCCCTTGCGATCCAGCACCCCTCCATTTTCATCGTAAGGCAGAGGAAGCCATACTCCCAGTTTTACTGGAAGTACTTAACCTGTCCATCTCCACTAGCCAAGTCCCTCCATCCTGAAAACATGCCATGGTGAGAGCCCTGCTAAAAAAACAAGTTTAAACCCTGAGGTTCTAGGTAACTACTGTCCCATCTCGCTTCTCCCTGGGATAAGCAAGATTTTAGAGAAATACGTCAACAGGATTCTCTCCCAGTTCCTAGAAACCCACAACTTACAACACTCCTCCCAAACCGGATTCCGACCACAACACAGTACGGAAACCGCCCTCCTTGCAGTAGTCGAGAAATTTAAGAAAATCCTTGATCAGGGGGGAGCTGTTGCCATTATCCTTCTGACCTGAGCTCCACTTTCGATACTGTCAATTATGACATCCTTCTCAACAGACTTAGAAATGTCGGAGTCTCGGGTGGCGTCATCACCTGGCTTCAGTCCTTCTTAGATGACAGATCATTCCAGGTTTTTGAAGGAAGTAACACCTCCAAGAGCTTGTCACTCACCTGTGGAGTACCTCAAGGCTCCTCATTGAGCCCCACTTTGTTTAATGTATACATGAGACCCCTCTCCGAGTTAGTCCTGCCACACGGGATCCACATTGTTACATATGCCGACGATACACAACTGGTGGTCGTTCTGAACCACTCCCAGAACCTCCCATCTGACCTGGAAACCTGCCTGGAGAAGGTGGCCATATGGGTGGAACACTCTTGTCTTAAGCTCAATGGAGATAAGACTGAGCTAATGGTCATGGGCAACCCCTCTATCTCTAATCTCAGACTGGCCTGGCCAAACTGTCTCGGCCCCCGGCCGGCCCCAAAATCCAAGATTAAAAGCTTGGGTGTTTGGCTGGATAGGTCTTTCAAATTCGACCACCAAGCAGTGAAACTGGCAGCAACCCGTTATGGCATCCTCAGACAGATCCGGAAAATCCTACCTCTCCTTCCTAGGTCAGCTCGGAGAGTCATGGTCCAGGCACTAGTCCTTTCCCACCTGGACTATGGGATTTCCCTTTACCTCGGTGCCCCAAAATCCACTGAGATCCATTGTGAGGTCTATTTTAACTGTCTGGAGGTCCTCCCGGAGCACTGCGAATTGCGCTCCCAAACACTTGCATGTCACTGAGCTCTCTTTTCCCCAGTCGCCATTTGGCTGCGTAGCGTCTTCTGGGGGTGCTTTCTCAAGTTGAGAGTCCATTCCACTCTTAATGAGCATATCCTTGATAGATCTATCTTTTTTGCCTTTGGTGGAGGCCATGTTTCCGCACCTGTGTGTCGGAGGAGCACAGAGTCCAGATGGCACGTAGGAGTCCTTGCCAAGGCCTCTAGCTCGTCTACCAAGGCAAGATCAGGCACCTTCCAGCATCTGTATGCAGGCCGCTGTCGCTTTTAGGTTCCACCTAGCTGTCCCTGGGCGGCCCATCGAACTGCAAGTTTTTATCCTTCGCGGGCCAGGCGTTCAATTAGAGAAGCCAAAATCATTCAGCTGCCTAGCCTCAGGAGTCCCGCAGCGCCAATGGGTCCCACCAAGTTCCGTGGAGTTCCAATGCCGGGGGCCCGGGGAGGGCCAACCCCCAGCTCGCCAGTGAAGTCAGGATTCTTGCTTCCTCAGGTGGCCCCTCGGGTCGGGGAGGAGTACAGTGAGCCGGGAGGGCTGCCCGGAATCCCTATCCTGAGCGATGCTTTAATGCGGGCTTGTAGTCGCTGGCCGTGGTGTGGGACTGGGCGGTGCCAAAGATAAGTCCCCCGAAGGCTGCAGTCTAAGTGAAGAGAGCCTCCCGCTCCCAGGCGTAGGGATGGGCCCTGGGGGCACTGCCCAAGCAAATCAAGGAGATTGGAGCTCAGAAGCTCCCTAGGGAAGGGCGACATGACGGGAAAAGGCCCCTACTGGCGGGGCCTCATGGGAGACAGCAGGCCCAGCCCGGGGCTCCCTGCTCGCCCAGCACCTCCAGCGTTCAGGACTGGGCCCCTCCAATAGGCCCGGTGGGATGCCAAGGGTCAGAGCCAACCAGAATGCAGTCTTCTTTGCTTCCCTGAGGATCCCCGGGGACCGGGAGATGTAATACGACAGGGGGGGGGGCTAGCTTTCAGCAACCAATGCTTCAGAAGGCTGAGGCAGACGTAGATCCCCTCACTGCTGCTGCTACATGGGTGCCGGCCACCATCAGACCGCTCGCATAAAGGGCTTCGGACCAAGGCAGCAGTCTCTTCTCCTCACGTTGCTGCCGCAGGGCCGCCGGGAGCTGGGCAGAGGCCCGTAGGGTGAGTTTTGTCCGCTCCAGGCCGGGATCAGCCTCAGGTGGGGGCCCACACCCTCCTCCGCTGCACCCCTGACGGCGTGTCAAGGTCGTGCGAGCATCGGTTTTGTAGTGGCCGCAGCGGTGTCCGCTCCGCGTTCTGCGAAACCAGGGTCAAGAAGGCTCGTCGCGGACCCGGGCACCTGATGCACCTCCTCTGGCGCTTCGTCGGCCCCCACCTTGCGGGTTTAGCCGAGGGGGTTGCTGTAGAAAATTCTGATTTCGTCAGGTGGGGACGGAGCGCCGGTAGAGCACGTCCGTTTACTCCGCCATCTTGGCCACGCCCTGGTCTGCACTTTTAAAGGGGATTAGAGATTCCCTTGCATGCAGGTGAAGTCAGTGAATACACCCGTGTGCAAGGGGATGTCTGGGGGGTCCAAGGGACCCCCTTCCCCCCCGCCAGAGGGCTGCCATCAGGAGGCGCATTCACAGTGGGCCACCTTTTAGGTGGAGCACTGTGAGTGTGCCTCCTAAGGGCTACTTTGCCTCTGTGCCCGCGTCTGTATTACGGCGCGGTGGCAAAGGCATTCCCTCATTTGCATGGGACACGGCCTCATGCAAATTAGAGAACGACCCCTGCATATAGCAATGGCGCTTTATGTGCGCTATCGGTATTACAGAGGGCGCCGCACAAGCATCTGCAGCCTCTTCTGTAATACCAAAGTGCCCCGGGTGTGCGCAAAGCGGGCTCAAATGCCTGTTGTACCCCCGAGGACCTCACTGTAATATGCCCCCTGGTCATTAGATCAGAACTTTACTTCGGGAGATCAAATTAATTCAAAATTAGTGTTGCAAAGCCTATCTTTTTTGCCTGATGAAACACAGAAAACCCTAGTATGCCTGTAGGGCACACCTTTTCTCATATTATAAATACTCTTTGCTCAAAATCTTTTTCAGTTCTTTTTCGGATTTAGCCTTGCCACTCATTCAAGTAGCCAGTTTCGTGCACCTCAAAAAATCCTCAGACATAAGCCATTGTTGAGCTATTCTTAACGCACTGTTTAATATTCTGGTCAGTGGTGGCTGGTGACTTTTTAAAGAGGTGGGCATACACGTTTGAGAAGAATTCAAATTAGCGAGCGAAACAAGTGAGCCTGACTAACATAAGAAGGTTTCAAAGGTGTTTGAGAAACAGATAGACAAATGATGCATGCAGCATTTTAAAGCAAATTTTAGTGAGAAAGCAATAAGGACATTCCTCAAAGTCATTAAGCAATCACAAACACACTTTGCCCTGTTTGGAGTTTGATGAAGTCAACATGCTTGGAGAGAAGGGTAGTGGTGAGGTGGTGAATAAATAAACAAACAAGAGAAATCACCCACTTTAAGCTATGCACAAAGGCCTGTTCTAGTGACACCCTTATCACAGGCTCGCACCTCAATACAGGATTGCACCTCAGTTCAGGGCACATTCATTACCACTGGGTAAGCAGATTTGCCTGAGACCGACACTTTGTCTTAGAGAATGCAAGAAAACCTTTGGAAGAAACATAACATTACATTCCCTAATTTTCAGTAGAGGATGGCGAGCAACTGAAAGCTGGAGCCAGACTTATTTCTGGCTCATCTCGAGGTCCTCGAGTTGAGCTTTCATGTGGCTTCTGCCTGACACCCATCCTCTGACAAAGAATTAAAAACAAAGGAGTGATGTTTGATGTAAAAAAAAGGAGAGAGAAATAGATATCCATCTCGAGGCTGAATTACAGAATACGAAACCAAAAAACCTGGGCTCGACCCCGGCTTCATCTTTTGGCCAAAATGTGTGATCCTAGACAAATATTTTATTTCGGTGTGCCTCCTTTTTTCTTCATTAACACATGTAAAAACACCTTCAAATACATGAGTTCAGGATGCGTGCTGTACAAACCCCTTTGTCTATTATAAAAATCTAGGCCACAAATATGTTGCTCTCGACATTTGACTTACTTCTTAATGCACTAGTGGCACTGTCATCATGGCAGTGGACGAGGCATGAAAGTTTCTAAATGTAATCTTTAAAAACAATCACTTTCAATAAACACCTCTCAATGCAATAATCCAAGCTGATGTACTGAGGAGGCATGCTTCCCTGTGTTAAAGAAATAGACTATTTTGAATTCTAAAGAGTTCTTATCATGTTTGAAACTAAAATTTAAAAATGTTTGTTGGGGAAAGTACACAGATCCCTGAAATTGGTGAGGGCTTGGTGCAGAAAGAGTTGCGGCTCGCACAGGTAAGCGTGGTAGGGCGGTGAGGCGGGGCTGGGTGGGGGTGGTAGAAGTCGACATACGATGGGATAGTAAAAAGTTAATAAATTAAACCATTCACTTTGTGCTCGCCGCATCACCAACTCACTTCACTTGGCCTATATCATCCAGCCCTGCCCCTTACCCTATATTTGAATAGAGCTCTGCCGACCTGCCCTGGGCCACAGCATATGCACCCCATTTAAAATCTCATGTTGGCAGCTTTGTGCGGTAACTCCGATTAGGCTGACGTCACTCTCTTCGCTTGTACCTCGAGAGCGAGCAGTAGACCTCGCCCAGTCAGCACATTAGCAGTACTACTACAACCTCACCAATTTCACCCAAAAAAACAATATTTTTGTATTCAGCATGAGGCAGTGAGCACTTCATTTGAAGATGCTCTGTGGTGTATATTCTCTCCCTTTTGTCTCCTCCCAGGTGCTAGTAGGGCAATGCCCCTCCTACTCAATGACACCAGCTGCCTTTGGTTCTGGTGCTACAAGTTTCTATAGCTGTGGTCCAAGTTTGGGTATCAATTCTGTTTTGCAGGAGCATCTTGGATAATTACTTGTTGTGTCTAATCTGTCTTCATGGGTGTTTCTGAAGTCAACATCTTTCTAAACGTGGGCATCTCTTTCAGGTTATAGGATTGCACATGCAGATCACAGCCAATAGAATTTGATGGAAGCTGACACTCAGGTTCACCACGTAGAACCCCGGAGAACATAGTTCAATTTCTGTGTGTTATACAGCCTGAAAAGGACATCTCCCCTCGACTCCGAGAATGTTTTCAGATTCTAACACTCTGTCCTACACATACCGTAAAGTTATTGTGCACCGGTAGGTGCAGTATGAACAGAAAAGTGTCTAAAGAAATATCCTTAGTAGCACCATTTACTGTCATTTTTCACAGTTTGATTAGGAGAGGGCATCCATAAGCTTCCAAAAACCTTTGTTTATGGTGAGACCAGGCCCGTAGCCAGATGTATATTTTTAGGGGGCAAGACCAATCCTAGTGTCCCAGTGTGCAAAGGAATGCTTTCCTCTGCTTGTCCCACAAACTAGAACCAGGAATTTCACATCCTACCAGATCTTTTGGCCCAAGGTTTAGTATACTGAAACATTTTTAATGCGTTGTACTAACATTTCTTAAGGAAGAGCCCCATTCCCACTATAAAAGATAGGTATTGTTATGCTGAAACTTTAGTGTCCCAGTGAGCTTTAAAGCCATCCAATACACTCCATAGTATGCATTGTACCAAAACAGTAAAGGGTGGCCACTTCTTTTAAACTGATTTGGGCTCTGACCATGTCCCCTTTCTGAACAGGCGCCTCCCCATGCCTAGGGTTGGGGTGTCAATTAGTCGCTCCACGGGCCGAACACCGCCTGTCACAGGAAGTGCAGGTATGAGGGACTGGGCAGTGACGTCATCTGGAGGAGCAGCAAGAACCTTGGGGGCCATTTAAGGTGGTGCAACAGGGTCTTTGGCCTCTTTGTCCCTTTGGATCCTGCCTGGAAGCTGAGCCAACATCAAAGTGTCATCAACTGCCTCGTGTACAGTGCTGGAACTAGAGTCAGGTTGGGCGTGGCGCGCAAGCTAGCTTTCAGGGGAAGGCAAGGGGATGTAGTGCTTAGCGGTTATGTATATAAGCTATTATCAGGTAAATGTGCTGGACACTCGTTCCAGGGGTGGGTGAGTCCCCTGGTGCGGGGTGCGCGGCATTTGTGCATGCAGTGCATAGCATGCTGATGGTGGTTCGAAGGCCATTGGTTAAGGTAAGCCCAGGAGTGGGTAAGTTGCCCGGGAAGCCCGTAGCATGCTGTTTGAACTGCATGTGGCATGGCGTGCGGAAGTCCCCCTGGAGTAGGTGAGGCTCCAGGGGGAGTTTGTTGCATGGAATGTGCACTGCAATGCTGGCACTTAGGGGGCGTGCACGTGGTGGGGCATGTGGTGAGGAGGCAGAGTGCCCAGGGGTAAGTAAGTCCCCAGGGCTCCATGAATAGCGATGCATCGGGGATGGACCTTTGGAGTAGAGGGTTCAACATACCGCCCTGTTGCTGGTTGGGCCGCTGGGCATCGTGCCCCATTCTCGGTAGCATGGGTGGGGGTATGGCCGTCAAGGGGCTGAAAGGAGGATGAGCAGACTTGAGGGGCCCAGCATTGGTGGCAAGTTCATCTTTAAAGGTTGCTTGCTGCAGAGTAAGGCAGCAGACAGAAGGCCGCAGTGCTTAATGGTACACATCATGTGGTGGGGCCGCTCACTCAGCCTACCCCCGTTGGAGGGGGTGGGAGAGCCTTACTGCCATCAGTGCCATAGTCATGCACTAGCTCCAACGCCGACCAGTATCATCCCCACGCATAGGGTTGTAGGCCACGGGGGCAGCAAGGGACCAGTGGGGGGTCGGCCCAAGCACAATCAGGAGCGTTAACAGTGAGGGAAGGTCTCCAGTATTTGGGGCCACAGGTCCCTTTAAGGCAAGGGTTCAAGCCCCAGCAAGGTATGGCAGGGTCATCTGTAAGTTTGGATCAAGTCCTGATGGTGGAGGCAGCCAGGAGCTGTAGCTCAGAGGCAGGGTCTCGTGCCCTTGGTGTCACAAGCCCCTCCAATGCAAGGGTTTGAGGCCCACCACCGGCAGCAAAGTATCAGAAGGTGGTCTTCGGCGATGATATCGATACCCGCCATTTAACGAGGTGGCGGGCAGAGTTTTGGATGCCGGGGGTGGGAAAGGCCTAAGCCCACAGTGACCTATAGGAAGGCAGGGTTGAGCCCCAGGGTGGGCACAGCTTAACGTGAATCCATGGGCGTTAAGGGGCCAGTACGGTAGTTTCCCACAGTGAATCTCCCACAGCTTGTATGTTTTTATGCTTTGGTATATAGCGATAACTTTACCCAGTGGTGTCAGAGCATATGTAGAAGGTAGCAATGTGCAGTTCAGAGTAGGTGAAGCTCTGGGTGGTGCAATCGTTAAGAGGTCTAATGGTTTTTTTGAGACCAGGAGTGCTAGCGGAGAAGCAATATTTCAAGCCTTCAGAGATAGTTACCACAGCAATGCTTCACTTAGCATTTTAGGAAATCAGTGGCAGCCATAACAAGAATAAGTAGTTTATCAATGCGGTGGTTAACACATGTGGTTTTCTCTGTTTCAGCTAGCCTCCACAGGGACAGGTACCTATCCCCGGCTATCGTTAACAGCAGGTAGTGGCAACATGGTGCCAAAGTAGTCACGCTCATCCACCGGGAATTCAGCGACACAGGAGGATTTCCGCATACTGGGAGAGCTGTGGAAAGCGGCAAAGCATCACAGCATGGATGTGGCACTTCAGAAGTTGGTAGTTGGGCCAGAGAAAGAGCAACAGCCAAACACGCTTACTCTTAAGCAGCAGAGAAAGGGCCCGGCACACTATAAGGATGGGCAACAGTACAAGCCCAGAGTGCAGGCAGAAACAGCATCTGCAGTTGTGGGTGAGTCAACTGCACAAGACACTTCCTCACACAGTATGGACCAGGCAACTGGGGGTCCGGTACTCAACACAAGTGTGGGCATGGTGGGACAGAGCATAGTGGTGATTGCCCCGACGGCAGCAGTGTGTGTTCGCCACCTGTAGGTGTAGCGCCGGCAGTGACACAACCAGTGAGGGCACCTCTTCCCTGCAGCGGTGGGCGTGTGTGGATGGCCTGCCCAGGGGGGACCGCCCCACAGTTGGGGATCCATCACAATCAGCAGGACCAGCTGTTGCAACAGGGGTGCAAAGGAGGGTGGCAGCGTAAGTTTGGGCACAGACGGGGTGTCACCAGTGACCTTGGGGGCAGGTACAGTGCAGTCTTCACTCACAGTGATCCCCTTGATCTTTAGGTCCACTTCTGGCCCCTCCTTCAGCAATTGCAAGGCACGTGCCTACAGAGAAAAAAGAAAAGATTCATAATGGGGAATTTGTTAACGCCTTTGACTTAATTAATGCAGGGGTGGTCCCAAACAGGGTCAGGTCAGGAAAGGAGAGTGAGCAGGAGCCAAAAACTATGTGGGTGGATTGGTCCCTCAGGAACTGGGTGACAGGGTTCTCCATCTATGCAGCAATTTTGACTCAGAAATCGCCATCATTGGCCCCACAAATATTTGGTTACATGTCCCTGATACATGGGGCTGCCTCTGAGTTCCAAAATTCTGCTTGGCTGCAATATGACATCAAGTTTAGGCAGACGAAAGCAGTTAGGCCGGAAATAGCATGGGACCAGAGGGAGATCAATATTTGGCACACCAAGTTCATTGGCAAAATCTGTTCAGTCCTTTCGGTTTGACAAAAGCAATGGGGATGAAAAACTGGCTTCCTGGCCGTACAACAAAAGGAATGCACCAAGGGGGCAGCATATAGGTTTAAGCATATCTGTTCCTTCTGCGGGATTCAAAGGCACCCAGAGATCAAGTGCCTTAAAAAGCATGGGAAACAGAGAGAGTAAACAACCCCAAAAGGGCATCAGTCCAACTAATCCTAGCAAACTCCCATCAACCAGGGTGCACAACGCTGTCCTATGGGTTAAGAGATTGGTTCTGCATGCCCCTCCTACCTCAGTTCCACCCAAGTATCAGTTGTCAGTGCTGCAACAGCATGAGGTGGTGATTATGAAGGAGGTGCACGCAGGGAGGTTTGCGGGACTGTTCAGCTCTCCTCCATGCACGTAAAAAAGGAGCCAGGCAAATTCTGCTTCATACACAACCTCTCCTGTCCCATGGGGTTGTCTGTGAACGATGGTTTGGACCAAAAGCTAAGCACAGTGCAGTATATACCCTTTGATGAGGCCATTGCAAAACTGCAGGGGCAAGGCGGGGGCCCTTATGGCCAAATCGGACATAGAGGCAGCTTTCCGTATTCTGTCCGTGCATCCGGATGATACTCGCTTACTGGGTTTCACTTTTGAGTGTCAGTATTTTCTCGCCTTGTGTATGTCCATGGGATGCTCCATAGCATGCTCTGTGTTTGAGACATTAAGTAGATTCCTGGAGTGGGCGGTGAGGGACTTGGGGCCCGATTCACAGAACTAATCTGAGACAAAATCCTAAACGAACTACTTTTGGTATTCACAGAAGGCATTTAGTAGTAGTAAAGTTAGGATTTTGTCTTAAGTTTGTCTTAAGTCTGTCTTAAGTCTGTCTTAAGTCTGTCTTAAGTCTGTCTTAAGTCAGTCTTAAGTTTGTCTTAAGTCAAACTTAAGACAAAATCCTAACTTTACTACTACTACTAAATGCCTTCTGTGAATACCGAAAGTAGTAAGTTTAGGATTTTGTCTCAGATTAGTTCTGTGAATCAGGCCCTTGGTGTCATCTGAAGATGTGCTGCATTACCTGGATGATTTTTTGTTCATGGGTCCTCCGGGTGACCTGGCATGCGGGAGGGCACTGCAGGGCTTCCGGCAGATGGCACAGGCTTCGGGGGTCCCCCTTGCTGAGGACAAGACCGAAGGTCCCACAACTTGTTTTTCTTTCCTGGGCATTGAGATAGACTCGGTGGCAGGGAAGTGTAGATTGCTTCAGGAGAAGGTGATGCCATTTAGGGGTCTCAGTTAGCTCCTGTATAGCAGCCAGGAAGGTCACGTTGCAACAGTTGCAGATCTTAGTAGGGCAGTTGAACTTCACCTACTTGAGGGTTATACCCATGGGAAGGGTCTTTTCAAAGAACATCGCCAGGCCAATGTCTGACCTACAGGCGAAGCACCACCACACTAGATTGTCTACAGAAGTCAGAGAGGATTTGGAAATATGGAAGGGTTTTTTAAATAATTTCAATGGAGCCCTCTTGTGGCAGCAACCAGCAGGGACCAGCAAAGAAGTAGCCCTCTTCATAGATGTGGCGGGCAGTATTGGTTTTGGGGCAGGGTTGGGTTCCAGGTGGTGCATGCAGCATTGGCCAGGTGATTGGATAGCGTCTGAGATCACACACAATGTTGCCTTTCTCGTATTTTTCCCCATCATTGTTGCCTTACACATCTGGGGTGTCTCATTAGCCAATAACAGGATTATGTTTTTGTCAGACAGTATGTCACCGGCCATGGCAATCAATAATCACAGAGCAAAATGCCCATTGGTGCTACGGTTGCTTAAGACACTGATTTGCTTCTGTTTCTTTCATAATGTGCATTTTTCTGCCAAGCTTGCACCAGGGGTGCATAATTCAATTGCTGATGCTTTTTTTCGGTCTAAGTTGGCAGAGTTTAGGGTGCGTTGACCACAACCGGACAAAGTGTTATTGGAGTTCCCAGAGGAGTTGTGGAGGCTTGGTGCCCAATTGCAACAGACTTATTTGCAGCATTCCTGGCACACAAGACCAAACGTATGGATGAAAAAGCTTGGTCGGTGTATGACTCATTCTTCAGTTCTGATGACGCAGCAGAGAGGTTTACTCCAGAGAGGGTGCTGTTTTTTCTCGCTAGGCAGAAGGATGAGGAAAAATCATTGCCACTAGTTCGGAGACAGTTGTCTGCAATCGCCTTTTTCGCAGGGTTGAAGGGGGCTAGGGATCTTACGAAGGACTTTAGGGAGTGGAAGTGCATGGTCTCGGCTGTGGAATACGGAAGGCGACCTATCAACGTGGAGAGGTTTGCAGCCGTTTCACCTGTCCCAGTACGAAGTGAAGTTATTTAGCCTTGCTTTCTTGTTGGCCCTTTTCTGTACCTTTCGCATTTCGGAATTGGTAGCTTCCTCAAAAAAAGAACAAGGAGGGGGCTTAGAGGTGTCAGACGTGCTCCTGGAGGGAGGTGCTCTCCATCTGAGGATCAGGTCAAAAACCGACCCGCTAGGGAAGGGCACATGGGTGCAAATACACCCTCCCCCAGACACCTCTTATTCCCAGTGCTAGGGCGACTAAGTGGGGGATCAACCAGGCTGTTAGTGCACATGGATGGGACACCAAGGACTCGGTATCAGTTCACTCAGGTGTGTAGGCGCTCGTTGGCCCTCCTGGGTGAGGACTGTGCCCAGTTGAGCACTCATTCCTTCCGCATCGGTGCTGCCACCACAGTGGCTGGGATGAGTCTTTCAGCAGAGGCCATTATAAGGGTGGGCCGATGGCGTTCGGCATGTCTTGAGCATTGTGTGCACCCAAATCTGGTCTCGAAAGAAGATTGGTGATGAAGGGTCCGCTAGCTGTGATTATAACAACAATTCTCTCTCTTTTCACAGTCGATGAACACGAGCCAGTTCATGTATGCTGGTGCAGGCATTCCTTTATTCGCAGAGCGACACAACAATTTTGCAGTTATAGCCTTGAGAAGGCCCAGCAGGATGCGGGGTTTATGCACAACTGGGTAGGCATTGGGGGGCTGAGATTGCAAGACCATTTTGGGCATCTTAGGCAGGCATTGGAGAGAGATGAAGTGTCCACACCAATCATTTTGGTCATTCATGCAGGAGGGAATGATATGATACTGCTGGGTAGGCGGGAGTGAGAGAATCCTTGTTCACAGCTAGGTCTAGGAGAAGAAATGACTTACCTGCAACTTCAATACTGTGCCCGGAGGTGATTCAGCAGGCAGACTGGGCTGGGGGGACACCAGGTAGAGCCATAAATGAGTCAGTAAAAAAGCTGAACCATTCGGTGCAAAGGATCTTGTCAGGTTCCACCAATGGCACAATTCTGCACAATTTGCTCCAGCTTAAGAAAGGGGAGCTGTGTCACCAGGATGGTGAGCATCTGTCCAGCAGGTGGCAGGAACTTTTTCTCCAGGCTATACTGAGGGTAATTGTGGAGCTCAGTCAGAGCCAATGGGGGGGTTTGAGTGCGCCAGTAAGCTTCTCACCCTGTGGCATGTCCCTGGCAGATAATAATAAATGGAGATGCACAAGAATGGAGATTCAGAGACTGGACAGACCCCAGGAGAGGGCAGGATTTGGTGGGGGTGGACTGACCTGTTGGTGGTCCTGGACTCTCCTGCCCTAACCCGTGATGCATGGTCTGATTGGAACTTTGAAGAGGCTGCCTGTGTTCAGGTACCCCGGTTGGCCAGTGTGCAATGCGGTGCCCTGGATTTCAAGTAGTGCAATCATCTTCCTGGCAAGGCATCATTGAAGGGTGCAGCATGGTTCTGCCTCGGTGTCCTGGATGGAACCAGGAGAGGGCTGTTGCACGTTGGGGCCTACTGGCACAATGTGTGCAGCGGATGTAACAGAAGAGGGGCTGGAGGTGCCTAGAAGGTCAAGGTCAAGTTTTAATGATGTGCTTATCTTCCTTATTGCCATTTTACCTGTTGATGCTGCTCAATGTGTGTTGTGTAACAATACATGCAAGTATAAGAATACTTCTCTTTCTCGTCTTGTTTTGGTTTGAATAACCTTGTGTGATGTAAATAAGATGCTACGCCCAGGACAACCATAACATGAATCCTAATCTTTCTTGAGAATGGCAGCACAGGGAGGGGGGTGTTATGGGAGGTGCTAGTGGGACGTTGTGCATGTACAATCATTGTTTACCCTCGTTGCACCTCGACGCTGATCAAAGATGACTTCTATGGCCAGCTGGACATCCGCAG
The DNA here is from genome assembly GCA_963921515.1 of Calotriton arnoldi. Taxonomy (NCBI): domain Eukaryota; kingdom Metazoa; phylum Chordata; class Amphibia; order Caudata; family Salamandridae; genus Calotriton; species Calotriton arnoldi. Next base: position 378,650 of record CAWUFW010011581.1, on the reverse strand, counting down.
CACTTTAGTCCCTTATAGCTCCGAGACTTTTTATGTCTTTATTGAAAACCTATTAAGCCAATGTATGAGGCTGGTAGCGGTAATGTTTAAGGGTTCACTGATTCAAATTAGCAAGGCCACTTTCTAATCTGTTCATTTTTCAAAACTGAAACGACCATTGATTTTGATCATGCTGCGCTTTTAGTTTTGCTTTAATGTACCAGGCTATTGATTCCTGCACATAGATTCCCATTAGATTCATTACAAACATCATGTTTGTGTTAAAATACATTGATATTACCTGGTGAACAATGCTTTTTGAACTACGCGGTGCGATTCCAAAACACTGTGGAATAATGTATTTTTACATGCCTTCATTTTTTGCTTCGATTATAATAAACTTTTCAAAGCCCTTCATCCGATTCATGCAGAAACTATAAAATAATGTTCAATCATAAAGGTCAGCTGGAAATGAAACTTATACAGAAAGCAAGCGTTCCCTAGCAGTGCAGGGTCCTTACAGAATAATAACGTTTCCATAACGACTTCAAGGTTCTTTCTAAAAGGCTCAGCATTTGAAGACATTTTCGATGAGACAATTTCATGCGCTGGGGACGGAGTCGCCATTTCCAGCTAAGTAGCAGTGCCTATTGGGCATTTACTGTAATTTGGGATTCAATTTCATTCTCCTTAAAATGACAAAACCTCAAAAACGTACTGTCTTAGGATACGATTGTGTGTGAAGGGCATATCTAGTCACAGGATAAGATAATTTAATTATCAACACCTTTTAGTTGCTGCTTGGGCGAGTGTGTCCATCATTCTAGTGCCACGAGGACTTGTTTGAAGACTATGGGCCATATTAGCAAGAACATGCGAAAAATATTGCATACCTTGCTTAGCGCGCCTTTTTTTATCGCCGGCTATCGCTGGATATTACCGCGGAAATAACATGCTATTAGCAAGGTTTATCTCCATTGCGATAAAATATCCAGCGATAGCGGCGAAACCCAGCTTTAACGCGAGAAATCCAGCGATAAAATCCTATCGCCAAATCTGGGGACTTAACCTTACAATCCACCTCCCATTGACTTTCATTGCTAAGTCATGTTTTTATCAGTTCTTAAAAACAAGCGCTAATCGGGGTTAGCGCGCGTTTTATTATCGCTCGCGTGGTATTGCTAATAGGCGATAGGTATGTAAGTGACTGTTTTCTGTCGCTTTTAGTTGGGAACGCCTACCTTGCATGTCATTAGCGATAATTATCGCTGACATGCAAGGGGATGTAAAACCCGGCCGCTATCGCCTGAAAGCTGTCGCTAACGCCTGTTAGCGACAGCTTGCTAATAGGGCGTTAAAAATATCGCCGCTTTAGCGGCAAAAAGTCCCGCTAAAGCGGCGATAAAGCCCTTGATAATATGCCCCTATGTTTTATTCTTAAGTTTCGAAATTTTCGCCCAGTTTAACATTGGTTGGAATTTTTAATACAAAAATGCCTTTTAGTAGAAAATTCTATTACTAAAACGCCTGGATTGATGTATATTTTTGTATTTTCCCCATAGTGGTAATTTGCTCGGTATTCCTCGTCACACCCTCTGTGGCTTGCAGGAGAAGCGCTAGATGCTGGATGCCTATGACTGTGCCAAAGTTAGTTAAGATAGTTACAGACGCATTGTGTAGTCAAAGCAGTAAATGGGTAGAGAGAGGAAACGAGTGGCTAAAATCCCTAGAGAAGAGAATAGGACGGATGGATGGAGGCTGGGTGGGTAGGGTGTCATCGTATAAACTGTCACAGCGAGAAAAGCAAGTGCCACACCACCATCGTGACCTCTTTGCAGGGGAAATAAAATGAATCACTCTATAAAAGAAAGAATCGTCAAACATATTAAAATTGGAGGAAAGAGTAGAGTGTGAGAAGTTGGCCTGGAATATGCTGTCCACTAATTATAGTGGGCACCTTGCACCAGTCCAAACAACCCCTTATTGGAGATAGGTTAAAGACAACCTTTATTGAAAGCTATGCTAGTGGTAGCTATGGAGAGCAGCCTTCAGGCTAAGTCTTAAAGGAATGTAAAGCAGCTTGTTTTACCAGTCTATAATCTCTTGAGTGATCAAATGAAAGAGCACCACACCAGGTATATATTCAAAATATATGTATTTATTGCTAAACACACCCCTCTAGTCTCTTTATGAGGCTAGAGTTCGAAGTACACAAGTTATAAGTTATTTAAACACAGTAATAGCACAAATACACGTTTGGGCCCTAGGGGCGTACTCAAACCATATACCAATAAAGTGGTATAAGAACCACGACTGAACTAGACACTAGGCCTAGAGCCTCTAGAAGTGCTTGGACCACAAGGAACCACCCAAGGTAGTGACACAGGGGACCCACGGGGGACGCGTGCAGTGTAAATACACAACCGCGATACGCCGTTAACTTCTATGGAGAAAGTCGCGATCAGGAAATTAAAGAAAAGGGACACTTAAAGGAGGACTTGGAGCAAACCCTTTGAGAACTAGTACTTTGGAGAGTCTCTACCCACGGGAGCACCGGAGTACTCGTGTTACCTCACCCAGGGAAGCCGGGTGCATAGGTGCCTTTCGGGGTCGGGTTTCGTCGTCGATTTGAATGGCGATCTGCTGCAAAGTGCTGCTGGCGACCAAGTGGAAAGTGTCCGGGTGGATCCAAGAGTGGATCGGAGATCTGTTGAACCTGAAAGCAGAGGGGACAGAGTCTGGGTCACTAGCCAGTGACCAGGAAGGCGATGGACAGATGCCCACCGATGTAGAGTGCTTCAGGTGTGTTGACGGTCGTCTTGACTCTTCAGCCACGAGGTCCAGGAGGCGTTGTTGGCAATCAGGAGCAGGATTCGGGCTGGTACATAATGTTTGTCGAGTGCTGAGGTGTCGGTGACCGGATTGGACCCAACAAGCCTTGGCAACGGCAAGTCTCGGTGAAGATGAAGATCGTCGATGGTGCAGACCAGCAAGGTCTGAGGAACTCACCCAGCGAGGGTAAGTGAGGGCAGGCCTGGAGAAACCAGGGTGCCCAAGAAGAAAAGGATTGGCCTTCGTGAAGGGCTACTAGCCAACGGGCTAGTGACCGCGAAGGAGCCTCAAGACGTTGCACGTGGATCTGGCTCACAGGACACTCGTGGAGTGGAGGCCAGTGATCTTCGATGCAGTTGGTGCTGGATGCTAGGGCTACTCGGAGCCCAAAGCACAACTTCGTGGAAGACCCAGAAGAGGATGCACTTGCAAATGTGCTCGGTGTCCAGGGGTCACGGTCTCACGTTACCCACGATAGCTACGGGCCTCAGCTTTGCTGGGGACTCAGGGTAGCCTTGGGGAAGTCTGAGAATCCACCTCTGGTGATGCGAAGACTTCGGCGTCCGACAGGAGCTTCAGAAATGCAGACCGGACAGATGCGTCTTTGGTGCCTGCCAAGCAGGGGAGTCACTCCTTGACCCCAAGGGAGATTCTTCTGTCCTCTAATCTTGAGTAGAGCGTCGAAGGTCCAGGATTCTGTTTCAGAGTTTCGTCCAGGGATAATCTAAAGTCCTAAGGACTGGGTTCCTATACTTATACCAAGTTTAGGGGTTGGACTACTCTGTGGCCCCACCTATGGGTGGGTCAGGGCAGAGGGGTGGCTACACCCCTTTCCTTTGTCCAGTTCGCGCCAAAGCAGGGGCTGCATGCCCCTGATCCGGTTTGAACTGGGGTATGCACAGGGACACCAAGTGTGCCCCCAGTGCAGGACTTCAAAGCACCCGAAAGTGCTCCCGCCCAGCCCCAATACACATTATCCTGTCTGGGGAGGTGGTCACACCTCCCTGGGACAGGAAACCTATTGTCCAGGCCTCCCCTGCCGGAGTTTCGTCCAGCAGCAGGAGGCCAGACTCGTGTCTGTGGCAGCAGCATCCATTTTGTGATGCCAGGGCTTTAGAAAGAAGTTACCGGGCTAGCCAGAGTTAACATGTCTTTCCTCTAGAAGGGTGGAATGCTACCCCCACTGCCAGATTTGGCGGGGGGGTAGTATTCCAAGATGTTTGACACCAAACACGACATGTTTAGGTGCAGCCATTCCAAAGTTAGCATTTAACGCGAGGTTATAATGCGCTTAAGAGTATATGGTCAGGCTGCACTACAAACAGCATCAGAGAAGGGTCTCCGAACGCTGCAGAGGGGCCCTGCTCATGCAGGGGCACCCTCTCACATAGGAACCATGCACTCTGCCTTCAGGATTGATAAGGCCTGCCTTAGGAGTGACTTATAGGTTTATATGTGTGTATGTATTTAGTGATATAGGTAACCTATATCACAGTAAGGGGTGCAGGCACCACCTTACCCAGGCTGCAGTAGCAGACTTGTGGTGTCAGTTTGGGTGGCCTTCCAGGGGTGGCATAATACATGCTGCAGCCCCTGGTAGGCCTCTGAGGTACCTATGCCCTTGGTACATAGTATACCATATACTAGGGACTTATAAGGGCACTCCAGATTCCAATCAGTGATGTGCCTAAGGCACATGGAAACCATGTTAGAGAGGAAGCAGCTAGGCTGGGGTTCTGATTAGCAGGGCCCCAGCCAGACTAATGTCGAAAAACAGTGAAGCATCAGCAAAAAGTGGGGGTACCCATGTGAAGCAGATCCTACTCTCCTACACAACCCCCCCAAACGTAGGGACATTAAACTAACCTTGCCCAGTTAAGTCTTCATGTTCTAAGTGGAAGTACCTAGAGAGTCCATCTGCGTTGGCTTGGTTACTCCCAGGTCTATGTTCCACTGTAAAGTCCATCCCCTGTAGGGAAATGGACCACCTAAGCAGTTTGGGGTTTTCACCCTTCATTTGTTTTAGCCATAAGAGGGGCTTATGGTCTGTCTGAACCAGGAAGTGGGTACCAAACAAGTATGGCCTCAACTTCTTCAGAGCCCAGACCACAGCAAAGGACTCCTCTCTATGGCTGACCAACGTTTCTCTCTAGGGGTCAGCCTTCTGCTAATGAAAGCTACTGGCTGATCCTGACCTTCTTCATTCAATTGTGACAGTACAGCCCCTACCCCCAATTCAGATGCATCAGTTTGAACAATGAACTTCTTGGAGTAATCAGGACTCTGTAGAATGGGAGCAGTGCACATGGCCTGCTTCAGGTCATCAAATGCCTTTTGACAGCTAACTGTCCACTGAACCTTTTTGGGCATTTTCTTAGAAGTTAAGTCATTCAGGGGTGTCACTATTGATCCATACCCCTTGACAAATCTCCTATAGTACCCAGTCAGGCCTAAGAAGGCTCTCACCTGAGTCTGGGTAGTGGGAGCAGTCCAGTCCATGATGATCTGGATCTTGCTCTGCAAAGGTTGAACCTGGCCTCCACCCACAAGGTGGCCCAGGTACACAACCTGACTCTGCCCTATCTGGCACTTAGTGGCCTTGATAGTCAGGCCTGCCTTTTGCAGGGCCTGTAAAACATTCCTGAGGTGGACCAGGTGATCCTCCCAGGTGGAGCTAAAGACAGCAATATCATCTAGATATGCTGCACTATAGGCTTCCAGACCTGTGAGAACTGTATTCACCAACCTCTGGAAAGTGGCAGGTGCATTCTTCAGACCAAAGGGCATCACCACAAATTGATAATGCCCACTAGGGGTTGAGAATGCTGTTTTGGGCTTTGCAGTATCAGCTAGTCTGATCTGCCAGTAGCCAGCTGTCAAGTCAAATGTGCTGAGATATTTGGCTGAGGCCAAAGTATCTATGAGCTCATCTGCCCTTGGTATGGGATGGGCATCAGTCCTAGTGACTGCATTGAGACCCCTGTAGTCCACACAAAACCTCATCTCTCTTTTTCCACCACTGGTGTGAGGTTTTGGCACAAGGACCACTGGACTAGCCCAAGGGCTATCTGAGGGTTCAATAACTCCCAACTCCAACATTTTCTGGACTTCAGTCCTGATACAGTCCCTGACATGGTCAGGTTGCCTATAAATCTTATTTTTAATAGGCAGACTGTCCCCAGTGTCCACTTCATGAGTGCACCAGATGGTCTGACTGGGTGTCAGTGAAAACATGTGTCTAAACTGATTGAGCACCTGTCTACAATCAGTTTGTTGCTGGGTAGTGAGGCTGCCTGCCAAGGCTACACCATCTACTGACCCATCGTCAGGGTTCTGTGAGAGCAGGTCAGGGAGTGGGTCACTCTCTTCCTCCTGCCCTTCATCAGTAGCCATGAGCAAGCCCATGTCTGCCCTGTCCACATATGGTTTTAACCTGTTGATATGGAGAACCCTGTGGGGACTCCTGGGTGTTCCTAGGTCTACTAAGTAGGTAACCTCACCCTTCTGCTCAACAATAGTGTGGGGTCCACTCCATTTGTCTTGGAGAGCTGCTGGGGCCACTGGCTCCAACACCCACACCTTCTGTCCTGGCTGGTAAACAGTCAGAACAGCCTTTGGTCATGCCACGCCTTTTGAAGTTCCTGGCTAGCCTCAAGGTTTTTGGTTGCCTTTTTCATATACTCAGCCATCCGGGAGCGGAGACCAAGTACATAGTCCACTATGTCTTGCTTTGGGGGCTTGAGAGGTAACTCCCATCCTTCCTTCACCAAGCACAGTGGACCCCTAACAGGGTGGCCAAACAGAAGTTCAAAAGGGCTGTAACCAACCCCTTCTGAGGCACCTCCCTATATGCAAATAAAAGGCAGGGCAAGAGTATGTCCCATCTTCGCCTAAGCTTTTCTGGGAGCCCTTTAATCATGCCCTTCAAGGTTTTGTTGAATCTCTCAACTAAACCATTGCATTGTGGGTGATAGGGTGTGGTGAACTTATAAGTCACTCAACACTCCTTCCACATTGCCTTTAAGTACCCAGACATGAAGTTTGCACCCCTGTCTGATACTACCTCCTTAGGAAAGCCCACTCTTGAGAAGATTCTCAGGAGGGCCCTTGCCACCACAGGTGCTGTAGTGGTCCTGAGGGGAATAGCTTCTGGGTACCTGGTGGCATGATCCACTACCACCAGGATAAACCTGTGCCCAGATGCTGTTTGGGGATCCATGGGACCAACAATGTCAATCCCTACCCTTTCAAAGGGCACCCCCACCACAGGTAGTGGTATCAGGGGGCCTTTGTAGTGCCACCTGCCTTGCCACTGGCCTGGCAGGTTACACAGGAGCGACAAAACTCCTTGGTGTCTTCAGACATGTGGGGCCAGTGAAAGTGAGGGACAATTCTGTCCCAAGTCTTGTTCTGGCCCAGGTGACCTGCCAAGGGAATATCATGGGCTAGGGTCAATAGGAAGCCCCTGAACTTCAGAGGTATAACCAACCTCCTGGTAGCACCAGGCTTGGGGTCTCTACTCTCTGAGTACAGGAGTCCATCATCCCAATACACTGTATGGGGACCACTAGCTTTCCCAGCAGCCTCAGCAGCAGCTTGCTGTCTGACGGGTTCAAGGGAGGGGCAGCTCTGCTGCTCCTGGCTCAGATCTGCCCTGGAAGGTCCCCCTGTCCCCAAGAACTCAACCTGGTCAGGTTCAAGTTCCTCTGGGACAGTTCCTTCTTCAGGACTGAGATCATCCCCCTCAAGGGACTGATCTTCTTCCTGAGCCAAGGGGGAAGGCACTGCCTTAACCCTACTACTCCTCCTCTTGGAAGGCACTTGGTCCATTATTCCAGAATCCAAGGCCTGTTCAGTGCTAGACATTTTGGCTTGTGACCTGGTCACAGCAAACACATCTGCAGGGATCCCCAGCATTTCTGCATGGGTCCTGAGCTCCACTTCTGCCCAAGCAGAAGTCTCTAAGTCATTGCCAAGCAAGCATTCGACTGGTAGGTTTGCACTCACCACAACCTTCTTAAGGCCAGTTACCCCTCCCCAGGAGAAGTTAACAACTGCCAGAGTATGGTCTGTTCTGACGTTGCTAGCATTGGTCACTTGGTACATCTCACCAAGTATAACTTGCCCAGGATGCACAAGGTCTTGTGTCACCATTGTGACACTTGCCCCTGTGTCCCTAAATGCCAAAGCCTCTCGTCCATTTATTAAAGGCTGTTGTCTGTACTTGCCCAGATTACTGGGACTCACAGAGGAGGTCACATCCATGCCTCCATCACAGACTAACACAGCCTGAGTCAGTTCTCTGACTAGGTCAGAGCCCAACTCAGTACCCAGGGTGAACCCTACTAAACCCTTGGCTGTAGCACTCCCACCAACTGTAACTGTACTAGGGGGAACAGGTGCCTTAGGGGCATTGGTGGGTGCTGGACTTGAGTCTTTGGACTTGGTGCAATCACTGGTCCAGTGGGTCTTTTGCTTACAGACCTTGCACCATGGTTTTCTTTGGCCTTTCCCTTTTGTAGACTGTGAATCCCCACCTGAAGAAGATTTTTGGGGGCCTGATGAAGACTTTTGATCTTTACCCTTCTCCCCACCCTTTTCAGAGTTCTTAGCATTTTGCTTCTTAGTGTCCCCACCTTGGTTCTGTACTTTCTGCTTCACCCTGGTTCTGACCCATTTGTCTGCCTTCTTTCCCAATTCTTGGGGAGAGGTCAGACCAGAGTCTACCAGGTATTGATGCAACAGCTGATTTTGACAGTTATTAAGAATCTGCTCCCTCATTATCAGATTGTACAATCCTGAGAAGTCACACACCTTACTGCCCATCAACCAGCCTTCCAGAGCCTTGGCAGAACAATCCACATAGTCTACCCAGTCTTGAGTCTGTGCTTTTTGGGTATCTCTGAACTTCAACCTGTACTGTTCAGTGGTTAGGCCAAACCCATCAATAAGAGCACTCTTCAAGACCTTGTAAGTATCAGCATCCTCCTCTCTAACAGTGAGGAGCTTATCTCTACCTTTGTCTGCAAAGGAGAGCCACAAGATTGCTGCCCACTGCTCCTGAGGGACCTTCTGTACTTTACAGGCCCTCTCTAGAGCAGTTATCCACTTGTGGATGTCATCCCCATTCTGATAGGGAGGGACAATCTTGCTCAGGTTCCTATGGTCATAGGACCTTTCCCTATCTCTAGGGATATGGCTGCCACCATGGGACTCTAGTCCCAACTTTCTTTTCTCTCTAAAGAGATCTAGGGACTCTCTGTCTAAGGCTACTTGCTTCTTTCTGAGTTCAAGCTGAGCTTCCTCATACTGAATCAGCCTCTTTCTCCTCTCATGAGAGGATTCCCTCCTATGAGATGAGACAGAGCTCCCTATTGAGGTGCCAGAGTGGTTAGACTCCTGAGAAGGAGATCTAGACTTTCTGGGCACACTCATAATCCTTCCTGGGGGGCAAAGAGGGTATCATCCTGATCATCCTCTTCATCTTCCACAGGAGGGATTGGGTTATCCAGGTCAGGGTCATTGTCACCCTCCTGGCCAGTTTCAGAGGGGGGGCTGGGGTTTCAGAGGGGGGGCTGGGGGTATTGGTACCCCTGGCCCCTTCCTCTTCTTCTGCCCCACCCTCAGCTCCTACCCCTTCAGTCCCCAAGGGCTTACTAAGGTCATAAGCCACCAACAACTCTTTAAGGTGTTGTGTGGTGGGACTTTGGCCTGTCCTTAATTTCCTCAAGTTACATAATGCTCTCAATTCCAAGAATGGGAGTGTATCATACTTGGAGGGAAGAAGCCCAGTGGCTTCTGGTAAGGATTCTCTAGATCCTACCTTTAAAGACATTACTAGTGTGGTGTGGTGTATGCACTACCTACTCTAGTGTGGCCTACTAAACTCTCTTGAGTTGTAGAAAGGGTGTGCTATCCCTTAACACACAACTCTAAGTTCAGTAGAACTTACTGTATTCTAAGCTTAAATTATATGTACCTTAGGTACCTTTAGTGGTTTTCAGTTGATCAATTCAATTGAGATTATCTGGTAAAACAATAGCAAGCTGGAATCCCACCGCTGCCACCAATGTGAGAAGTTGGCCTGGCATATGCTGTCCACTAATTATAGTGGGCACCTTGCACCAGTCCAAACAACCCCTTATTGGAGATAGGTTAAAGACAACCTTTATTGAAAGCTATCCTAGTGGTAGCTATGGAGAGCAGCCTTCAGGCTAAGTCTTAAAGGAATGTAAAGCAGCTTGTTTTACCAGTATATAATCTCTTGAGTGATCAAATGAAAGAGCACCAAACCAGGTATATATTCAAAATATATGTATTTATTGCTAAACACACCCCTCTAGTCTCTTTATGAGGCTAGAGTTCGAAGTACACAAGTTATAAGTTATTTAAACACAGTAATAGCACAAATACACGTTTGGGCCCTAGGGGCGTACCAAACCATATACCAATAAAGTGGTATAAGAACCACGACTGAATTAGACACTAGGCCTAGAGCCTCTAGAATTGCTTGGACCACAAGGGACCACCCAAGGTAGTGACACAGGGGACCCACGGGGGACGCGTGCAGTGTAAATACACAACCGCGATACGCCGTTAACTTCTATGGAGAAAGTCGCGATCAGGAAATTAAAGAAAAGGGACACTTAAAGGAGGACTTGGAGCAAACCCTTTGAGAACTAGTACTTTGGAGAGTCTCTACCCACGGGAGCACTGGAGTACTCGTGTTACCTCACCCAGGGAAGCCGGGTGCATAGGTGCCTTTTGGGGTCGGGTTTCGTTGTCGATTTGAATGGCGATCTGCTGCAAAGTGCTGCTGGCGACCAAGTGGAAAGTGTCCGGGTGGATCCAAGAGTGGATCGGAGATCTGTTGAACCTGAAAGCAGAGGGGACAGAGTCTGGGTCACTAGCCAGTGACCAGGAAGGCGATGGACAGATGCCCACCGATGTCGAGTGCTTCAGGTGCGTTGACGGTCAACTTGACTCTTCAGCCACGAGGTCCAGGAGGCGTTGTCGGCGACCAGGAGCAGGATTCGGGCTGGCACACGATGTTTGTCGAGCGCTGAGGTGTCGGCGACCAGATTAGACCTAACAAGCCTTGGCAACGGCAAGTCTTGGTGAAGATGAAGATCATCGATGGTGCAGACCAGCAAGGTCTGAGGAACTCACCCAGCGAGGGTAAGTGAGGGCAGGCCTGGAGCAACCAGGGTGCCCAAGAAGAAAAGGATTGGCCTTCGTGAAGGGCTACTAGCCAACGGGCTAGCGACCGCAAAGGAGCCTCAAGATGTCGCATGTGGATCTGGCTCACAGGACACTCGTGGAGTGGAGGCCAGTGATCTTCAGTGCAGTTAGTGCTGGAGGCTAGGGCTACTTGGAGCCCAAATTACGACTTCGTGAGAGACCCAGAAGAGGATGCACTTGCAAATGTGCTCGGTGTCCAGGGGTCACGGTCTCAAGTTACCCACGATAGCTACGGGCCTCAGCTTTGCTGGGGACTCAGGGTAGCCTCGGCGAAGTCTGAGAATCTACCTCTGGTGATGCGAAGACTTCGGCGTCCGACAGGAGCTTAAGAAATGCAGACTGGACAAATGCGTCTTTGGTGCCTGCCAAGCAGGGGAGTCACTCCTTGACCCCAAGGGAGATTCTTCTGTCCTCTAATCTTGAGTAGAGCGTCGAAGGTCCAGGATTCTGTTTCAGAGTTTCGTCCAGGGATAATCTAAAGTCCTAAGGACTGGGTTCCTATACTTATACCAAGTTTAGGGCTGGACTACTCTGTGGCCCCACCTATGGGTGGGTCAGGGCAGAGGGGTGGCTACACCCCTTTCCTTTGTCCAGTTCGCGCCAAAGCAGGGGCTGCAAGCCCCTGATCCGGTTTGAACTGGGGTATGCACAGGGACACCAAGTGTGCCCCCAGTGCAGGACTTCAAAGCACCCGAAAGTGCTCCCGCCCAGCCCCAATACACATTATCCTGTTTGGGGAGGTGGTCACACCTCCCTGGGACAGGAAACCTATTGTCCAGGCCTCCCCTGCCGAAGTTTCGTCCAGCAGCAGGAGGCCAGACTCGTGTCTGTGGCAGCAGCATCCATTTTGTGATGCCGGGGCTTTAGAAAGAAGTTACCGGGCTAGCCAGAGTTAACATGTCTTTCCCTCTAGAAGGGTGGAATGCTACCCCCGCCGCCAGATTTGGCGGGGGGGTAGTATTCCAAGATGTTTGACACCAAACACGACATGTATTGGGGGAAGCCATTCCAAAGTTAGCATTTAACGCGAGGTTATAATGCGCTTAAGAGTATATAGTCAGGTTGCACTACAAACAGCATCAGAGAAGGGTCTCCGAACGCTGCAGAGGGGCCCTGCTCATGCAGGGGCACCCTCTCACATAGGAACCATGCACTCTGCCTTCAGGATTGATAAGGCCTGCCTTAGGAGTGACTTATAGGTTTATATGTGTGTATGTATTTAGTGATATAGGTAACCTATATCACAGTAAGGGGTGCAGGCACCACCTTATCCAGGCTGCAGTAGCAGACCTGTGGTGTCAGTTTGGGTGGCCTTCCAGGGGTGGCATAATACATGCTGCAGCCCCTGGTAGGCCTCTGAGGTACCTATGCCCTTGGTACATAGTATACCATATACTAGGGACTTATAAGGGTACTCCAGATTCCAATCAGTGATGTGCCTAAGGCACATGGAAACCATTTTAGAGAGGAAGCAGCTAGGCTGGGGTTCTGATTAGCAGGGCCCCAGCCAGACTAATTTCGAAAAACAGTGAAGCATCAGCAAAAAGTGGGGGTACCCATGTGAAGCAGATCCTACTCTCCTACATAGAGTATAGTTTAACAATGGGGAAAGTTGTGATGACTAATCAAATATAGCTTTTCAAGTTATTGACACAGTGTACATGCTTCAAAACGAACATGGTCTATTCAGTAGCTAATTAAACTTCGGACACTGTTCTTCACAGCGAACCTGAACATCTTTGGGATTTGAGCCAGGGTACCATACTTGGTGAGGAAATGATTGATATCATTTTTGTGGCATCAAGAAAGGAGCCCGGCATGACGCCCAAATGTGATAAATGGAACACAACATTTCTTATCTTACTGTTTTTCCACTTTTTCTTTTGCCGACCTATAAGATATGTTTGTTTTACCCTCTATTGAAAATGCATTCCTTTTCTCTTAGACTGCTATTTCAAGCCATTCTTCTCACAATTAACCTAAATGATACTTTGGGGGTCATTATGATAGCGGTGAGACCGCCACCTACAGGCTGTCGGTGGTGGTCTCGCCACCATCGGGACTACCTTCGCCACCGACCACATTAGGATGGAGGGCAGTGTGATGGCGGTCGGAAACACCGACTGCCATGTGTCCGACGGGCTCCTTGAGCCCACCGGTGTGGCAGAGGGCCTCACAATCTCTGCATTGGTGGCAGTGCCTACCAGGCACCGCCGTAGGAATTACGATGTCCCTCCCCACCAGCCTTTCCATGGCGGTTCAGCTGCCATGGAAAACCTGGTGGAAAGGGTCATTAGGGCCCCATAGCGGGCCCCCCTACTCCCCACCCTAGGCTGTTGGCACTGGGGGGCACCACATGTCCCTGCACCATGTGGCAGGCACTGCATGGTGCCTGCCATGTAGTGCAGGGATATGTGTGGTGAATTCTTTTTGTCTTGCGGCGTGTGCTGCAGCCAGCAGCACACGCCGCAATACAAAAAACAGGCAATGTGACTGCCTTGGTGGCGGACGCGTCGTAATTCCTACTGTGGGACTGCCAACTTGTAGGTGGGCAGTCCAAATAGGAAGAGATCGCGGACGGACTCCGTCCTCCATCGTTATCAGCCCCTTTGTTCCACAATTAACGATGTTCATTCTCTATTTAACAATCACTGCGCGACTTGAAGGTAGGGAAGATAAAGAACACCATGCAATGATCTCCTAAAAATAGGCCTTTGTAAGTTAGATTATGTTCGAAGGCGCACCAAAGGCAAGCCCGTCTGCGCCTGTCCATGACCCAACCACGACCAGTGCCAGGGACCCTGGTTCTCTGACCACCCACCACTACGACTCAGCTGCCTTCCACGCACTCAACCCTGGAAGGAACAACAACTGCCAGCTGTCTACGCTGAACACCACCCACGGCCAGTTCTCCTGCCGACACTGCCGAAAATCTTTCACCAACCTCCGCACCCCCAGGGCCACCACCCTCCCGCCAGAAACCAGCACACCTAAAGCCCTGAGATGCATCCTCCTCAACGTGCGCTCCCTGCACAGACATGCAGTAGAAATCTTGGACCTCCTTGACACCCGCTCGCCAGGCGTCGCCTTCTTCACGGAAACCTGGACCAACCCCATCTCCGCCCCCGATATGGCTACCGCCATCCCTGACGGATACAATATCCAGAGGAAGGACCACCCCAACCCCCCTGGAGGAGGAATTGCCATCGCGCACAAGAATTCCCTCCGACACCACCTCCAGCATGAACGACTCCTCGTCCCCCATGGAACACCTCCATTTCCAGACCAGCACCAGAATGACCCTATGCGGCACCCTCACCTACAGACCTCCGGACACTAGAACCACGTTCACCACAACCATCACTGACCTCATCGCACCCCACGCCATTGCCTCAATGGACTACACACTGCTCGGAGACCTCAACTTCCACCTCGACAATCTCAGCGACCCTAAATCATCCGCCCTCCTGGACAACCTCGCCAACATCGGACTGAAACAGCTCATCATCACCCCTGCCCACAAGGCAGGACACGCCCTCGACCCCATCTTTGCACGAGGTAACAACATCCACTTCAGCCACACCACACAACCCCCAATCGATGGACCACCACTGCGTACACTTCTCTTTCGACAAAGCCACCACTCACAAACCTACACCACGCCCTCCGCAAAGGAACTGGAGCAAGGTCACAGAGGAGCACCTCAACTCCACCCTCAACCACGATCCCCCTTCCATCTCGACCGACGCCAACTCTGCAGCCAAATAACTACACAGATGGATCACCAACTGCGCGGACAAGTTCGCCACCCTGCACAATCCCAACAGACAGCGCCCCATGAAGGCCACCTGGTTTACCACGACCTCCAAGAATCCAGACGCACCTGCAGACGCCTCGAGAAGCAATGGAGAAACAGCAAATCCATGGAAGACCAGACCACCCACAAGAACGCCATGACAGAGTACCACCAACTCATAAGATCCACCAAAAGGACCTTCATCCAGAACAAAGTCCTCGCTAACTCCTGCAACACAAAGGGACTCTTCAGCATCATCCACGAATTCACCAAACCCCCCAGCGAAGCCACAGAAATCACACCCTCCCAGGACCTCTGCAACAAGCTCAGCTCCTACTTCTATCTAAAAATCAAGTCCCTCTACGACAACTTCATCGAACAGACACCAGACACCGAAACCACTCCTTCCTCCAGCAACGACAGCCAGCCTACCATCCCTGCCTGGACCCCGATAACCACCAAAGACACTGCCACGACCATGAAAAGCACTCACTCAGGAGCCCCCACAGACCCCTGCCCGCCGCACATCTTCCACAGAGCCACCACCGCCATAGCACCCGAGATACGATGCACCATCAATGCCACCTTTGAATCCGGCACATTCCTCAACAAATGCGCAGAAGTCAAGACACTCCTCAAGAAACCCTCTGCAGACCCGATGGACCTCAAAAACTACAAACCCATCTCTCTCCTCCCCTTTGCGACCAAAGTCACTGAGAAGATCATCAACGTCCAGCTGACGAACTTCATCGAAGAAAACTCCATGCTCGACCCTTCCCAATCTGGATTCCACAGCAACCAGAGCACCGAGACCGCCCACCTCGCCATCACAGACGACATCCGCACGCTTCTCGACAAAGGCCACACCGTGGCCCTCATCGAACTAGACCTCGCTGCAGCCTTCAACACTGTCTCCCCCGCACTCTCACCGCCAGACTCAATGATGCCGGCATACAGGGAACCGCCCTCGACTGGCTCCACTCCTTCCTCACCGGCAGAACCCAAAGAATCAGACTCCTGCCCTTCCTCTCCAAACCCACAGAGAGCAACTGCAGAGTACCCCAAGGATCATCGTTCAGTCCCACGCTCTTCAACATCCACATGGCCCCCCTCTCCACCATTGCCAGGCAGCATGGACTCAGCATAGTATCCTGCGCTGACGACACCCAGCTCATCCTCTCCCTCACGTAGGAACCCAACACCACCAGACTCAGCTTCCAGGAAGGAATGAAAGGCGTTGCATCCTGGATGAGCAGCAGCTGTCTGAAGCTCAACTCGGAGAAGACAGAAGTCCTCAGGCCCACCCCCTCAGCATGGGACAACACATGGTGGCCCACTGCCCTTGGCGACCCCCACGGACCACGCCCGGAACCTCGGCATCATACTTGACTCCTCCATCACCATGACCTGACAGATCAACTCCGTCGCCTCCACCTGCTTCAACACCCTCCGCATCCTTCGCAAGACCTTCAAATGGATCCCCCCCAAATCCTGAAAGACCTTCACCCATACACTCATAACAAGCAGACTGGACTATGGAAATGCCCTCTATGTCAGAATCAACAAATCCCTGCTACGCAAACTCCAGACCGTCCAGAAAACCGCGGCCAGACTCGTCCTCAGCGTCCCACGACATGAACACATCACCCGACACCTGCGAGAACTCCACTGGCTCCCTGTTGAGAAGAGAGTAACCTTCAAGCTACTCACCCATGCCTACAAATCCCAACACAACACCATACTCAAACACCTCAATAAAAGAGTCTCCTTCCACATACCTTGTCCTTGCTGAAACCCTGCGCATCCGCAGAGTCAGAGCGGGTGGAAGAGCCTTCTCCTACATTGCAGCAAAGACCTGGAACGAGCTCCCGATCAATATCAGATGCTCCCCCACTCTGCACATATTCAGGAAGTGCCTCAAGACCTGGCTCTTCGGCTGACTCAGAGCTGCACCCCCCCAGCGCCTTGAGACCCTCACGGGTGAGTAGCGCGCTACATAATTCCCTGATTGATTGATTGATTGATGTTCTTACTAAGACTTCTTCAAGCCTACAGTGAACTCATTCAAAAGGAGGAGTGAATTCTGGTGATTGGGCTGAAATAACTACTCCATTGCATGAGCATAGAGTCAAAATGCAGAGACCCACTAGTAATAAAACAGGGAACAGAGTATCTTGCCACCCCTAGCCCTCCAAAGGGCACACAGCTTCAAAGTCCCTCCGCAGCTCTGAAACCTTTTTGGTGGTTCTGTCACCAACACTTCTAGGCTGTCTATCTTCGTGAACCAACCAGTGGCTCCTCCATTATGACAGAGGAGTGTCGCCCTGCCTGCTGCGAGCGTAGCAGTCACATTCATTAACTAAATGGTAATAAATACCATTTTATTTTGGTCACAGGCTCATGCTGTTACAGCACGAGGGCAGGGGGGGATGATTCATGTAATTGCAATATTACTGCAGCCCTTGCCAGTGCACATGTCAAATTCTGACATGCGCACTTCAGCCTGCACAATCCCAGGGCGGAAAAACAGCTGAGGTATTGCAGTCACAAGCAGTTACAATTTAATGCATGGTCACATTGAGCAGTTGCCCGAGGGCCCCACAAGCATAGGAGTTACATGCAGACCAGAATTTAACACTCATTTTCTGTTAAACATTTTTATTCCTGTGAGTGGTTGTGTAGGCTTTGAACAGAGGCATATAATGCTGTTAAGACATCCCTGGCCATGAGCCCTCAGCCGCAAAATGGGCGCCTGGTTAGCCTGCTCCAGCCAATCCTGGAGCTGGTCTGCAGCTCCAGGGTTCGTTGGAATCACATTGCTCAAGGGAGAAAGTCCTTCCCTTTTCTGAAGGCTGTTGAAGTCACCGCCAAGGAGAGAGACACCGGACGTGGCTCCGTGCAACATATATGGTGAGGTTTTTGGGCATCGCGCCCAATCCATATTTTAATGTTGTGGAGAGGATGTGGCCTAACAGCTAGAGCAGTTGACCTTGAAGCTGGGGAACCGGGTTCGAGTCTTGGCAGGGACGCTTAACATCCTGTGATTCTGGGCAAATCACTTAATCTCCCTGTGCAAACAAAAATGAATATGTCCATCTGTAACGCAACTGGTGCTCATGTAAAGCGCTCTGATACCTTTGCGTCGAATTCGCGCTATATAAAACTCCCCCCCCAACTTTTTTTCCAGCCACCACTGGAACCAGCACATCAAAACCTATACCTCTTTATGTTTACCTGCTCATACAAAAACAATCTAAAAGCAGGTAGATGTTTCTCTCACAGCTCCTCTCAGGCACCTCCATCTGCTATCTCTAATCCGCTCACAGTACTACACTTCTCTGGCAGACACTGGGGTCCAGATTTGCTAACATTTCATGCATTGCAACGGAGAAAGACAACTTGCTGCACTGCATCAAATGGAGAGAGAGCAGGAATGCGCCATATTTACTAAGATATGTCACATTCTGCTCTCTGCACTGGTGCACTGTGTGCAGCCTAGCGCCAATACAGGCACCCTTGTACCACGTTGCAACGGTGCCTGCGTTACAGGCAGGATTGGTTTTGTGCAGGATGTACATCTTCCTGCACAAAAACAATCCCTAGAGACATTTTCATTTTTCTGTGTGTTCTGCAGAATGCAGCATGCAGAGAAAGAGGAAATAACGAGGAGAAATAAATATATTTCCCCTCCTTATGCCTCTGTTGGGATGGTGTAGCATTTTGATGCATTTCCAGGCGTACTAACTTTAGTAAATCTGGGACTGTGCAGAAATCCATGGGTAAATGCATTGGAATGCCCACACTCCACCCATCGAATATCTACCCAATGCAGAGTAACGCAAGGTAGGGATTTGCGCTGCCTTGCAAATGTTACTCTGGATTTACTAAGCCATGCAAAAGCCATGCAAAGTGGCTTTGTGTGGCTTAGTAAATATCACTTAAGCCCTTGCTTTGCCTTGTGTTACCTTGCATAATCTAATGGCAATGCAAGGGCTTAGTAAATCTGGGCCTGGATGTTGGGGCTAATGTTTGCTGACAGCAGGTCTTGATTGACACATTCAAGGTAGTGGTGATGTTATGACAAAACAATGGAGGCATGCGTTATGATCTTAGATGAGTAGTAAGTGACTACAGGCTAATGCTTTATAAGTTCACAGAAAGATTTATTGAGCCTCACGCAGGCAGGTACATGTAGAGGTAAATGCAGAAGGATTACCCCACCAGGAGCAGATGTTAACTGGATCTCATCTCAGGTCAATTGTCCAGTGACACCACCATTATGGGAGAGCTACATGGCTAGTCACTACTCATTTCCTCATTTCACAACAAAACAAACAGACAAACAAATAAACACATGCAATACACATGCTTGGGAAGACCACAGGAAAACATCCCAAAACCACACAGACGTTGTACAGCATGTGCTGCTTTTCCACTCAATTGAAGCATCACCTTTCTTGGCTTCCTGCTTCCGGTCTGAGGCCCCCCTCTCTGAAACACTACTCCATAGCCTGCTCCTCTCGGTGTCCTGAGGCACCCTGAAGTGAGGACACACAAATTCAAGTTAGCCCCGGCTTCCTTCTGCTTGTTACTCAGCTCTGCCTAGGCACCATCATTTCCTTGTGCTTGCTCTTCGGCACTACCTGGGCGGCATAATTTACTCGCCAAGTAGGCTCTCTGTGACTGGGCATGCTAGCAGACTGGTGCATTTCCCAACTCATAGCTCTTCAATTACTGGAGGTGAGGTTCAACAGTGCATTTGGCTCATAGGGCCATGTGACGCCTGGGGGTAGACCCATAGATTTTTAACTGAATGTTATGGTGTCTGGCTGCACTTAGTGGTCCTGATCAGTGGTGGTGCCTGGCATTCAGAAGAAGCCATTCCCAGGTCACAGAATTGTAAGAGAGTTGCTGTGGCCATCTGAGGCTCTTGTGGAGGAAACAGGGTGGCACCTCATCTAACCAGGCTGGCAGTTGGTGAAGTTGGAGAAATTTGGTGATGGTCGCTGCACTGCAGTGGAGTATAGGCACCAGTGTCCATGGGACTTTACGCAGACAAGTGGCTTCAAGGAGATCTCTTTCCTACTCTATGTCTAAACACTTTCTTCTTTGAGCTGGACCCATCAGGCATATGAGACTGTTAGCTCTGCGACAACCTCGTAATCCAGGGGGGCGTGGCTTGGCGCTCGGCAAGATGGCCGCACAGTAGTCCTGCTCTGCTGGCCGCCGAAATAATCCTACAGCTATCCTGCTCCTGACAAGCCATCCACCATTGCTTTCAGGCTGAGAGGGCCTGTGGTGATCGGGAGAGTGCAGCGGAGTCGAGTCCTGGCGCCGTAGCTAATTCCTGGAGCTGTGGGGAGATGACTGCGCGCTGGGCTGCGGCCATGATGGCGGCTGCGGCGCTGTGATCGGGCGGCCTGCTGGGAGTGCCCGCCGTGGACCGGAGCGCTGGCGCTGCAGACTGCGACCCCTCTGGGACCCGCGAGCGAGTTCGAGACTGCTGGCGTGAGTGCTGATCGCATCGCGGGAAGCTGCCTGCCGGACGTGGGGTGAGCGCGACGCCCAGCGCTGTGCAGGAGCCCGACATTGGACTAAAAGGTAGGCTGCGAGGCGGCTGCGGCGGCTGGCCTGCGGTGCTGCGCGGCTGCCCGCGCCTGCCTGAAGTCTTCTGGTCTGGTGGAGGGGCGGCGATCCGAAGCCTGCTGTGTTCGCGGGAGCGGGGTGAGAAGGTCCCTGGTGCTGGCCGTCTGACCGAGGCCCTGCGGAGACTGCGGGTTACCTGAGCAGCGCGGACTGCGTTCCTGGTCGGCTTGCTTGTTCTCCCCTGGCCTGGGGGGCGCACGCCTGGGAGCTTCGTTGTGGCCCTTCAGCCCGACTTCCAAATAGGGATCTCAGAGGCAAGACTCGGACAAGGGGAAAGAGCCACGCGCACACAGAATTGGGCTGCTGAGTGACATTGGTGGACTGCGACGTTGTGCTGTGTGGAGCCACGGCGCGAGGGGGCCGTGGAGCACTGGCTGGATTGGGCACAGTATCGTCCCTGACTGCCTTCTTGCCCCGAGACTGAGGTGCGAGCGGCGCGGAGGGCCCTGGTGACCTAGACGCCCGGCTGACTGCCCGGCGGGCTGGACCGCCATTACTACATTCACGGCCTATCAATCGGCCTCCCAACACGTGCTGCTTTCGTCTGCATGGTGCTCCCCCCGCTGCTGGGCATCATGGGCAAGCCAGACAAGACCCAGCCTCGCCTAACCTTCGAGCTCAGGAGGGGCGGAAAGTCCTCACAAACTGCGGCGTCGGACTCAGAGCTGGAGGCGCCTACCCCACCCACCTCGGCGCTGGAAAAGTCACTGGCGGCAATACAGGCTAGTCTACAGGGGATTGACGGAAAGATCGAGGCACTTAATGGCCGAATGGACAACTTCTCAGCAAAGCTCGATAAGCACACGGCGAGGATCGGCGAAGCTGAGCAGCGTATTTCAGATACCGAGGATGGCCTTCAACAAGTTGCTGCCAAAACAGCTGACCACACGAAGATTCTGGCCATCATCCAGGCAAAGAACGAGGACATGGAAGCGCGCTCTAGGCGCAATAACGTGCGCATTTTAGGTTTGCCGGAATCAACAAATGTTGGGCGCTTGGAGGATTATGTGGAGACTTTACTGCGGGAGATCTGCGGAGCTGACAATCTCTCCCCCATGTTTGCGGTGGAGCGGGCGCACAGGGCCTTGTCGGTGCGCCCTCCACCCGGGGCTCCTCCTAGGCCGATCATCACGCGGTTGCTCAATTTCAGAGATAGAGACACTGTGCTGCGCATAACTCGCCAAAAAGGTACAACTAATCATCAGGGCAATGCCTTATCATTTTACCCGGACTTCACGGCCACAGTGCAGGCTGCGCGAAAAGAGTTCCAGGGGGTTAAAAAATTGCTCATCAAAGCGCAAGTTCAATACGCCATGCTCTACCCTGCGCGACTCCGCATAGGAACTGATGACAACGCCAAGATCTTCTTGAACCCGAAACAGGCTATGGAACACGCAAAAACATTGTGTCGGCGACGAAGCGCCTCAGCCCCTACGTCGGACATAGATGACTGAATAGTCTGGGCTGCTAACAACGAATTGTCAACATGACAAGTTAGTGCACCCTCCGTCGCTGTATCCTGCTGGATTGTAATGAGGAACTGCATGCAGATTCAAGTTGCCCGCACAGGCATTAGCGGGATTCTGTTATCGTGGGTTATGGGTGTTGGGGAACGGCCATCCAGGACTAATGACTAGTATAAGTCTTTGATTACTTGGCTTTCAAACAGACGGGGGGGCGAAGCACTACTAGGGGATGCTGGGCGGGCTGGGATCTCCGCCGCTGTTCAGCCGAATATGGGTTGCTGGGGCGCAGCGTCCCGGACTTTCCGTACACAGGTGCTCTCCATTGGATGTAACATGCTGGATGCGGTGGGATGGCTTGCGGGAGGGAGTTTATTAAAATCTTATGGCGGCCCCCTCCCGACCTCACCAGGGAGTGGATCATGCCACTACGTCCCCCAATGGGTATACCCCAACTGATCTATACTGTTATTGGGGATTTGTTGGGATTGTTCATACTGTTGGGACTTGTCTTTGGCAAATTGGGGTTGCTGAAGTGGGTGGGGGGTGGGAAAGGGTTTTGTATGTTGCAAGATGTAGGTACAATGTGCGATATATCGATGACAAGTGTGACCTGTGACAATGAATATGCGAATATCATGCTGTCCAACAGGCAGGGTGTGTTTATTGAGAGGGGTCTGGACAATGGGTGAAATTTATAAATGTATGACCTGGAATGTTCGCGTGTTGAACACCCCAAAGAAAGTTCGCCAAGTGCTGGCATACCTAGACAGACACATGGTGCAGGTCGCCCTCTTGCAGGAGTCCCATCTGAGTGGACAAACGGAGGACAGGGTGGCACAGAGATGGGCGTCGTTCCACCTGGCCTCGTCATACTCCACTTACTCGAGGGGGGTACTCATTCTACTTAAGAGGGGAGTCTCATTCACACCCATACGCACAGGTAAGGACACGGAGGGGCGCTGGGCCATGGTACAGGGTAAGCTGGGACAGTCATTGATAACGATAATAAACATGTATGGTCCCGTGGTGGATGACCCGACGCCATTCCTTCAAATGTTTCAAAATCTACGAAACTGGCCCGAGGCCGCAGTCATATGGGGAGGTGACCTTAATACCCACCTTAATCCACAGGTTGATAAATCCAATCCCGCTGGGGCGCGCACTGTAAGGGTGGCTAAGTGTGTCAGGGACGCCATGGAGGAAATGGGCCTGCTAGATGTATGGCGGCTGAGAAATGCAGAAGCTTTAGAGGGTACTCATATCACCCCGGCCTTCAATAGCTGGTCACGGCTGGACTACTGGCTGCTGAATGGGGAGGCAAACGGATGGGTCACGCAGGTTGCCATTCTCCCAAGCACTTTGTCTGACCATAACCCGGTCTCACTCACTATTTGTATCCCTTCAGCCTCTCGTCGCCCGTTCACCTGGCGGTTCCGAGCTGAGGCACTACTGGATCCCCTATATAATGAAACAGTGAGAACAGCTATCGTACAATATTTTGACCTTAACGAGGGATCAGTGGACAGTCAGGCCATTTTGTGGGAGGCATTTAAGGTGACGATCCGTGGAGTGTGTATTGGCACCACAGCTGGTATACTTAAAGATATTCAGGGTCAATTGTCCAAAACAGAGCGGGCCTTGAGGGACCTAGAGAGACAGTACTTGCACACACCATCCTTGGGCACGCTAGCACGAATAAATGATCTGGTGGCCGAATATAATACTCTAGCGGACACTGAGGCTCGGTACATAGCAAGGCGTCACATGGCCAGGGCTTATGGCGAGGGGGGGCGGCCGGGCAGGAATCTGGCCGCTAAACTGCGGTTTAGAACAGACCATCACATGGTTGATCAAATAATTGATCATAGCGGGACGGCGCACTTCACCCCACATGCTATTGTGGATCAGTTTCATCAGTTCTACTCCACTATGTACTCCACGAGGGGCGGGATGGGTGATGATGCACTAGATGACTACCTGGCTGACACGGCCTGCGCGTGGTTATCGGATGCCCACAGGCAATATCTGAGCCAGCCCATTGAAGACACTGGCGTCAGGGAGGCCATTCTCTCTCTTCCCAATGGTAAGGCTCCGGGGCCGGACGGTCTGCCGGCCGAGTTTTACAAAGCCTACGTAGATCTCATGGTGCCTCGACTTTTGGCAATGTACGCGGAGGCCCACGAGTCCGGGTTTCTTCCACCTTCCCTTCGCCAAGCATTAATAATCACCCTTCTCAAGAAAGACAAATCGCCCACGTGCTGCGAGTCATATCGTCTGTTGTCACTGATCAACGTTGATGCAAAAATACTAGCGAAGATACTGGCCATTAAAATTCAACCCTTGATGCCTTTGCTTGTTCTCCCTGATCAGTCCGGATTCATTCCAGAGAGGTCCACTTCTCACAATCTTCGCACCATTTTCGCCATGTTTCACGTTCTCAGCCCAGAGTAATCCGCTGCAGCGGTCATGTTGGACGCGGCCAAAGCGTTTGACTCTGTGGAATGGAACTACATGATGCGCATACTGCTCAGGATGGGATTTCCTCCCATCCTGACTAGATGGATACAGGTGTTATACACTGATGCCTCTGCGAGGGTGCGGGTGGGTGGGCTGACCTCAGAACCCTTCAGCATAGAGCGTGGTACTCGGCAGGGTTGTCCCCTCTCCCCCCTGCTGTTTGCCCTGGTTCTGGAACCGCTCGCTTGCAAAATCTGCCAATGTCACAGGGCGGCTGCTCTCAATTTTAATCACCGACCGGTCGGGGTCTCCATGTACGCGGACGACATGGTCCTCTTTGTCCGGGATCCCCAGCTTAATTTGTCTCCACTCATCCGAGAATACATACGATTTGGCCTTTTTTCCGGGCTCCAGATCAACTGGGAGAAATCAGTAATTATTCCCTTAACGTTGAGCGCGTTGCCCCCGCAGATAGAATACCCATTGATATGGTCTGCTGACCCAGTTAAATACCTCGGGGTGTGGGTACATCGAGATCCGGACATTGTGATAAAAGAGAATTATGGCCCAGCATATCGAACCCTGGTGCAGCAGGTGGACAGCTGGTCCCGGCTCCCGCTGTCCCTTGCAGACCGCATCGCAGTGGTTAAAATGACAATACTGCCGCGATTTCTCTACCTGTTTTGCAACATTCCGATCAAACTTACTAAACAGTTTTTTAAAACAGTGCAAACACAGCTATTGAGGCTCGTATGGGGGGGTAAACAGCCAAGGATCAGCTGGCGTACTCTAGCGCTCACATATGACAAAGGTGGATTTGCGGCTCCGGATTTTTATGTCTATTATCTCTGTGCACAGGCCCAGTACGCTTTTTATTGGTTTAGGAAACACGAATATATCCCACACGTTGCGGTGGAGGAGGGTGACGCCTATCCCATGCCACTGGAGGGGGTCCTCACGCATACCCGTAGAAAGACGCCCAGGGCTGAGATTAATACAATTGATACGACGATCGCGGCCTGGCAAGCGATTGGCAAGCGGGCGCACAAGCTTCCTGTCTACGCTCCTGCTCTGCCACTTGCGGGCCACGCGGCACTGTCTGTGACTCAGGAACGGGAGCCAGTGAGGGCATTTAGAGCAGCTGGTTTCACACATTTGAGCGACTTCTACTCCGGGGGCAGATTCATGGACAATGAGGATATGGCGTACATACAAAACCCCACTCCGCTCTTTCAATACTCATGTTATCGCTTGCGGCGAGCACTCAGGGATCACTACCCCGACTTCCCGGCCGAACCGGCCATCCTGCATTCACTCCAGCTACTGTTAATAGCCCCTACCAAGAAGAAATTGATCACCAAGTTATACAGGGCAGTGCAGGATGAGGCAGTGCGAGAGCAGGACTCTAGCCTAGCGAGGTGGAATAAGATAGTGGACCCCCCAATCACGGAGCGGGAGTGGGAACAAATTTGCATACTGACTGGCCGCCTCACATCGAATGGCAATCTGAGGATTATTCATTTTAAATTCATACACCAGCTGTACCACACCCCTGTTAAACTTTATAAAATGGGCCTCAGAGACTCTGACTGTTGTAAGCGCTGCGGTCAAACTGGAGCAGATTTCATGCACCTTGCATGGCAGTGTGCCTCGGTGCTTAAATATTGGGAGGCTGTAGTTACACGCATACATGCTATGACGGGACGGGTAGTACAATGCATCCCCCTGGTATGCCTCCTCGGATACACTCCCCACCTGAAGTCGTACACGGGCAGGTTTGTAAGAGTGGCTCTCCTCTTGGCAAAAAGGCGGGTTATGTTTACTTGGGAAAGCAAATTTGCTCCCAAAATTGATGACTGGATTAAAGACTTAGTATACTGCCGTGAGCAGCTGGACCTTTATGCGGAGGAACTGCCGGTCACATCCAGGCCCTCCGATATATGGACCCCGTTGCGAGAGTATTTATTGTTACAGTCCCACAGGGACGCTGAATGAATCTGCGGTTCACCTACACTGTTGGGATACTTTGCCAACTGACATGATTATATTACTCTACGAAGGCGGGATAGTTATACTGCACTTGCTGTAACACACGATTACTGATATGTACCTACTAATGCTTTCTTTTTCTTTTTGTTAATTATTTAACGGTTTTGTTAATATAAAGATGTGCTAAATATGTACACTGTATGATGCTGGAACTTTCAATAAAAAGAATAAAAAAAAAAAAAAAAAACTCGTAATCCAGGTCAACTGCTCAATATGCCTTCTAAAGCCTTGAGAGCATTGATGGGGGGGTAAGATGCTTTGGCCCCTCTGCCAAGGAAATAAGGACCTGTCTAGAACTACAAGAAAATGTAAATTTAGCCATTGCGGTAGCACAAACATCATCCTCAAATCTCTCAATAGGGGAGAGGAGTTGCCATCTGATTTTCAAACTATCTCACAAGAAATCCTGCCCATCGTGGCTGAGTCAGTTAAAAGGTTGATGTCTGGTTCCCATATAATTTTGAGTGAAATAAGCTATTTAAGCAATATTAGAATTCATAAGGAAAAGGCCTAAGGAGTAGGGCTGGTCAATATGAGCAGAGTACATTCTTACACACAAGGGCCTGGCACAGTTCGCTGACACAATATCATAGAAAACAATATCGTTGACAACATTTTGTGTCAAAAACTTAGTTTACCACAGTATCATGCTCTTATACTTATAGCGGTAAGTACAAAACTATCAGAAAAAAAATTGTTGACACTAACAGCATCCAAAAAGATACAAAAATGTCAATTTTTAATATAAATGGAGATTCAAGGAGTAAATGTTAACTATTTTAATATATAAATGTAATAGAATGTAAAATAAATAAATTCCATTAATATGTAATACTGTATATATCAATATACACTTACATAAACACACAAACACATATATATGTTAGTGTCTATATAAAAATATGTGTATATAGTGTCAGTGGACAAGCTCATGTCCTATCGAGAGGCACTAATCGGCCTCTTGAAACTCCCCCAGGTAACTTTGATTCCCTGGTTTAGCTCTTTGAGGGGCCTTCTGGCGAGGCTTGGGATGAGGGGTTTTGGTTAAACCCGGAAAGTTTGACCACCATGCTAAAGGCAAGTCTGAAAGTAATGTTTTGGGAAGCCACATTAGAAAAGGTCTTGGAAACTTCTGAGGGATCCTCGACCAATGAATTTTTTAATTTTAAATCGGTCCCCCATTTTGAGGACACCATCGATGTAATAGTCCCCCCCGGCACGTAAATTATTTTTACTGTTTCATTACAAGACCTTACCTACAAAGTTGTTTTGTATAAAGTGGCGCTGTAATGTTCTTAATGATGATCTCTGTCCCGCGTGTGGTGTTAGTCAAGAATCATTTGTGCATTTAATCTTTTTTTGCCCAAAATATAAATCCTTGAGGGAAATATGGATAATTCCGCTATGTAGACTGGTTGGCCCCGGACATTACCTTGAGGTGTTGAGAATCTTGACCACCGACACACGCAGAGTAATGGTCAATGGCCTCTCCAGATACTGGCATGCACTTTGGATCAAGCGCTCCAAATGCATTCTATGACACACTGTATGTTTTATCTGTTTTTATCACTCCCGTTTTTAAATATTTTATGCCATCCATGCTATATACAATCAATCATTTATATCTTGTATTTTATCCTTCTTGTGCTGTGTACTATTATGATCCTTGTGATCGAAGTAAAGTTATAAATGATATGGTATATATAGTGTACCATAATTTATAAAAAATATTTATTTGACATTATATTACATTTTTAACATATTACATTTGTTACTATGAAAACACGGTAAGTGCTGGACTTTAAGAGGGTTATATTTACTATTCCTACTCCAGTCACTGCACTAGTAGGGAAAGAGTTGGATTTCAGAGGGGTTAAATTTATTGTTCCCACTCCAATCTGTTCAAACAGCAAGGAAAGAGTTGGACTTCGGAGGGGTTATATTTACTATTTCCACTCCAAGCACTGCAACAGTAGGGATAGTGTTGGACTTCGGGGTGAACATTTATTCTTCCCACTTGAATCTTTGTAACAGGGGAGAAAGCGTTGGGACTTTTGAGTGGTTAAATTTACATTTCTCTCTTCAAACATCACAACAGTAGGGAATGTGTTGGACTTTGAAGGGGTTAAATTTACTGTTATAACTCCACACAGGGCAAAAGTAGGGAAGCATTGGATTTTAGAGGGGTAAAAGTTACTATTCCCACTCCAAACAGCACAACAGTAGGGGAAAAGCTGGATTTCGGAGGGGTGAAATTCACTATTCCCACTTCAAACAGTGCAACAGTAGGGAAAGTGCTGAACCGTGAAGAGGTTCATTTTACTATTCCTACAGCAGTCTTTCTAAGCAAAAGTAGGGAAAGTACTTCACTTCAAACACATTACATAGATAAGTAACCCTAGGAATGTAGAAAAAATATTTAACTCTTAATATAAAAATTATTAAATAAGATGACAAAAATATGTATATGTATGTGTATTAAAAAAACTAAAAACAATTAATCCATTTAAATAATCACTGTTCAATAAAATAATAAATGATCAATTAATAAATAATTGTTATTCAATTATTTATTAATTAGCTTCCCAGCCTATACCCATATATATCTAGCAACCCGCACCTAAAATATAACTGAAAAACACAAGTGTTTCATAATTTACATATTTCACTTAAACAAATAATGAATGAACAATTAATAATTCATTGTTAATTAATTAATACTTAATTAACTTTCCATCCTAGAGATTCAATACAAACTTAGTGGTCCAGCACTAAAATAGAAGCAAAATAATTAAGCATTTGATAAATAATATATTTAAAATAAAATAAAATAAGGAATTTACAAATAATCATTCATTCTTAATTACTCAACACTTAAATAACTTTCCATCCTAGACCCCTACAAGCTTAGCATCCGGAAACTAAAATATAAGTAAAATAAATCAGAATTCCATATTTTATATAATTAAAAATCAATTAAAAAATAATTAACAATTAATATTAAATTGTTAATTAATTATAACTTAATTAACTTCCCAACCTAGCCCCCTACAAACGTAGCAACCCACAACTAAAATATAACTAAAATAAATAAGTATTCCATTAGTTGCATGAATACAATACGATTAAATAATAGAAATAATTAATTGTTAATTAATAATTACTTAATTAACTTACTGCCCCATACCCCTACAAACCCAGCAACCTGCTACAACACTATACATTACTATTATTATTTAAATAAAACATTCTAGATCACTTAAAATTGCAAGCTATATTTAAAACAATAATTTTTGATTATAAACAATAGCTACTCATTTAATTAGTGTATAAACTATAACACATTAATATAAACATGTTTGACTACTATATTTCTTAAAATGATATTAAAAACATCAATATTCTTTAAAACAATATTACTTACCTTAAAAAACAATATACTTGTCAACAATATTAGTGCTTCATGATATTTGTGTGTCACAATATTTAATTTCCTAAATATACCAAGGAAAACACCCCCGCTATAAGCACTCAATTTCAGATGGAGATGGCAGTGAGCCCTCAAGCTGTCACGCAAATAAAGAAAATCACTGCGATCTTCCCATTGTTTTAGCAGAAGCCTAAATTAAATTTGAATTTTGCCCAAAAACCTGGCATTCCAAAAACAACGGAGGAAAATGATGGGAAGCTAGCGACTGTTATGAACCCAGAATCCTTGGTTGAACAGCCTTCCACGACTCCTTGTCAAGTCTCGTCTTTATCAGTACAAGATTCAGAATTCCATGATGATAACAGCACAGCGTCACTCCCCATTCAGTGATCACTTCCTCATATCCATGCTACTACCTTTATGTTGAATGCCAGTATTCTGTCCACTCTAATGGCCATTATTGGAGGGAATTCTGAAAATCAAAGTTGCGCAAAATCTCTTAAATTATATTAGAAAAATCTAATTAGCGGGGTGAGGCTGGTATAGACTTGGTCATCTTCCTGACAGCTTAGTCGAATAAAGGCCTGGATCCCTCAGCAGAAAGTTACCTAAGAGCAATCCTACAGGTTCAGGTAATAGTTAAAGCATGGGCCCTTCTCCACATTTTTTTGTGAAGTGGCAGGGATTGGGTCAGGGGGCCTTACTATCAGCAGGAGCGGGAAACCCTAAGCACTCTGTCATGGTGCAGGGAGCCTTGTTACTGTGGATGGGTGTGGAGGACTGGTATTGCAGCGGGCTACCTGTCAGCAGAGGAGAGGAGGTTGAGTGGTGGTAATCCTATTTGGTTTTGTGGGAAAGTAAAGTTAGAGAAAAAGTGAGGCATAGCAGAGGCAGATTATATATTAGGAGACATATTTGTGCAATACACAGGGCGGTCATTTTAGTAAGATATTAGGTATTCTGTCACTTTAGCAAATTTTTTCAGAGAAGCACTTTAGATACTCTGGAAAAGAAATAATAAGAACAATAGCACTTTGCACTATGTGTTTTAATTGTTTTAGAAGATGGATAAGGAGAAGAGAGACTCTTTGTTGTAATTATGTTTGTAATTTAATCAAGTTGACCAACGTATGTGTAAAAAGCAATAGGTACCCCTATGCACGATGAATAATAAATTGTGTCTTTAA
Source organism: Calotriton arnoldi (assembly GCA_963921515.1). NCBI lineage: Eukaryota > Metazoa > Chordata > Amphibia > Caudata > Salamandridae > Calotriton > Calotriton arnoldi. The sequence goes on along the minus strand of CAWUFW010011581.1, from coordinate 347,567 downwards.
TGCCAGTGACTTAAATAATAAGCAGAAAGCTCAGGTGATCAAACCTTGAATTTTAAGTTAACAACCCTCGATAATTTTACTACAAGAAATGCATATTTAGATTACAAAATCAAGCACTCTCAAAATGTTTTTGCACATAGCCATCCTTTAACTGTCTTTCATTCACTGTTGCAGCCAATACAGAAGTGGTAATCTTTACTGCAAGGGGTTGTCGGCACAGATTCATTCATGGCAACATAATAAAGAGGGCAGGTGGTGTTTAGTTATTTGTACCATCGCTTACACCTGTGAGTTTGTACGCCCCAGTAGAAGAAAATCCAGCTGTTTTCCAATTTTTGCTTGACGTATTGCTAAGGTATCCAGGTTAGACAGTTATAAACGTCAATTTCAATTTTTTGCAGAATCCCAAATTAGGGGCCGATTTTGATGTTGGATAAAACTGAGTCCGTCCGACATCGATTGGGTACTGGGACCGACCGACCTCCTGTCGGTGGTCCCAACCCAGCAATTAGGATGCGACCGAACACTGTTCGGTCGCAGTCCCATTCTTTACAATGGGAGCATGCATTCCGACCGGAATGCATGCTCTCATTGGAAAGAGAAGAGGTGCAGTTCATCCCTGCACCCCGTGGCAGGGATCAAAAGGGGGGCACCATGGGTTCCCCCTCGGCTGCCATCCGGAGGCCTTGCACCCATGGGGGCCCTGCTGGGGGCCACCAAAGTCGACTTCCAACAGCCTTTCTATGTCGGAAAGGCTGGCACAGAAAGGCTGTTGGAATTCGACATTGTAATCCCTTGGGCGGAAAGAGCCCTCCTTCGGATTACAGGAGGCTTTCCGAATGGCAGACGGGCTCTCCAAGCCCGTCATAAGCCATTCGGAAATCCAGTTTGGATTCATTTCTGACTTACTCCATCCAAATGGGTCGGTCAGAAATGAATCCAAACTGAGCAAGAAACAACTCAAACCCTAGGTAGATAGAGCAATGAACCACTTGATGCCAGGGTTGGGCCAAGGAGAATTTGGTTCTCCAGTAAGAAGGAATATACTTGTGTTTCTGCTTAGCATCTCATAGATTGTTTCCTGACCACCACTTCACTTAAGTTTGCAGCCATGACAGTTTTGCTGAATGGATTATCAGTTTTCAGACCATTTGGAAGTCAAATTGCAAATCAGAGGTATTTATAGAGTCAGGATTCCAAGATGGTGGATATTTAATAAAATCTATGTAGGAAATGAAAGCTGGGTTGGTTAAATAAAAGTTGTAATTCTTGATTTTTTTAATGGGAATCTCTTCTCCGCCCTGCTCTAAGTGGTTTGGGAGGCCTTGAAAGCCTCTTTAAGGGCATTTACAGCATTCAAGATATTTCTTTAAATAAAGCCCATGCAGTAGAATGAACAGCGCTTGAGTCTCAGGTCCGAAGTGCCTTTGAGGAGTTTTGATAGCATAATACAAGGGAAAACCAAAAGGTCCATGAACAAGCAAGAACTAAGCTTTGCCAATATTACTACACTAAGAATTGTGTCACCAATTCTCCATAGCAGTAAAAGGTTTATGAGGATAGCAATTACACAGGAAGGTTCCTGACCTGGCAGGCTCGGGAAAGGGTGGCCAATAATACAATAAGTAAACTAAAGTGCTTGAAATCAGGGTCCTGTTTCACAGCTACAGATCATATAAAGAAGACATTTCTACATAATTACAAGCAAATACATTGCTGTAATCAAACCGCTGAGTCAAGTAAATTAACTGAGCTTTTTATAAAGTTATCTATCCCTAAATTAATATCACAAGAGGTAGTTTAGCTAATCAAACATTTTACACTGCAACAATTAGATCATATGCTTTTTAATTTGCCACTAGTAAAGGATACAGGTCTCAAAGTCTTCCCAGCTGGTTTAAAAAAAATATTTAATAAAGAACTAAGCTTCTTAGTTGGTTTAATAACATGTTATCTGGTGGTGCCATTATACCACCATTTAATACTGGTGCTATAGTGTCTTTAAGGTAAACATCTGGTAGATCCCAACTCATATCGTCCTGTCCCTCTTTTAAATGCTGACTACAATATGTACACAAAACTAATTGTGAATCGATTTAATGATGTATTCAGTAAGCTAATACATAGGGACAAGAATGGTTTTATACTGGGTCGACATCTTAACACCAATACAAATTATTTAATGGAGGCCCTGCATATCTTTTCGGTAACACAGGTCCCTGAAATCACTTTTGTTTTCAACACTGAAAAGGCTTTTAACCAGGTGGCCTGGGACACTCATTTTTATATTTTACAGTTATTTGGATTCTCCACACAAATTATAGAAGCCATCACCAAGCTATACAAGGGGGTGGTAGCTAGATTGTTTGTTAATATGGAGGAAGCGGGCAGCTTTGAAATGAAGAGAGGGATCAGGCGGGGCTTCCCTCTGTCCGCTATTCTATTTGCCATCTTTATAGTGTCTTTTACAATTGTGATCAGAAGTGACAGCATTTATTGTCCTCCTGTGTCATGAATCAAATTGTATGCAGACTATATCATGTTGTTCTTAATTATGCCAAGAGAAAGTGTTTGAAATGTTGTCCTTATACCATACACTTTTGGGCTATTAGATTAAAAAGCTTAAGATGGAGATGTTATTCAATAATTTCTCTCCTGACTTTACTCTCTCTACTTCCTGAGCTCAAAAGTTGCTATAATCAACACCCAAAATGCTACTTAGGTATTAAGTTTACAAATCAAATAGAAGATTTATACAATATAAATCACCAACCACTATTAGTACACATTAAAGCCTTATTTTCGTAGTGGCAGATATTACCTTTCATGATTTTTGGCTGAATAGCTCTGATTAAGATGTCTGTTCTCCCAATGTTCATTTTTCTTTCTTCCACTGCTCCCTGCAAATTGCTTAGAACATTTTTGAAGAAATTGGATTAATTAATTTCCTTCTTCTTCTGGCAAGACTCTCAACCTATGCTAGCACAACTTTACAAGGATCGATTAAAGAGGGAGGACTAACCGTACCTAATTTTAAAACCTACTACTATGCCTATTGTTCAATGCAATTTCAGGTTTAGAGTGTCACAACAGTTTGAACCTAATCAGGACAATGAGCAAGAGAATAACATTAGAGATATTTTACATATATTTAAAGCTCCTAAAAAGTGTGATATAAAAAGCTCCACTTGTTTCTCACAAGGAAAACCCAGTTGTTTAGCCACTTCCATATTCCATATGTCAACACGTCAACTCACATGAGGATTGGGATTTTAAAAACCAAGTTGTTATCAACTCAAGGATGACTGAGATGGAAACTGAATGGATTCTCTAGAATAATGGATTTTGTTATTGGACATAGATGGTCTAACATTGTGGGAGCAATTAGAATAGATAGGAACATACGGTTTTAACCCTTCAATATCCTACTACCCTCTTTCAGAGAAATTTCACCTTCAATTATATATGATCAGGAGGGTTTGGTTGCTAGGCTCCTCGAAAAAAACACCAAAATTAATGTTGGCAGCTGGGGCCATATCTGACAGACCTAAGACAGCCATACCAATATCAAAACAAATGGAGCAAGCAAAAGGTACTGATTCATGGGAAGAGACCTGGCACAAAAATAACTAATTACATTTTTCCATTTTGAGGGGGGCCAACATTCGCAAAATTCAGTGCTACTCAAAATGGCTAATATTATAGTCCCCGCTTCTAACGGTGTTAACTGTTTTAGATGTGACACTTTACACAGCATCCCATATGGCAGTGTCACAGATTGAATGGTTTCAGGTCCTCCGTATTTAAGTATATGGAAGAAATATTTCTTATAAATATTCCTAGAAGCGAAATATTTCCCTTGTTGGGCTATTACCCTTTGCAGGGAGCAGCAAGGAAATTTAAGAAGCTGATGTATGTAGCAGTGGTGGTGGCCTGCTCATTGATACTGCAGAAGTGGAAAAGACCATCAACCTCCTCTTTGAAGGAATAGTAGCCTAAAATGCATCTTGTTAGAAAATATGAAGAAATGTATGCCAAGCGTGTAGACGCTAACTCCAAATTCATGAACATGTGGGGCACCTTCTTGAACATAAATAGTGTGGAATAGTAAACTAATAGGAATTATATTGTTTAGTTCAATTTGCAGGATCAGGTTTGTCGGTACACATTAAGGCGAGTTGGTGTCTGTGTAAGCTCACACTTTATTGAACAATTTGTTTTTAGATATAATGGAACCATGACTATCCAGATGTCTCTTTGTATGGTAAAGTCCACTAATAATGTAAAATCATTGTTTTAAATGGGAGTGGTTTTAGAGTAAGACTGTTAATCGTTCATGCAAGCAAGTTCAGCACTTTAGATATATTAGGTTAAGAGTGTCTTGCAATAGAGGGTATTAGGATTTAGATTTTTATATTCATGCTCTGCTTATGTGTGTGATTTTTAACTGCCTTTATATATGGCCCTGAAAGCAAAATACAATTTTAAAAAAGTAGTACAGCATACAAATTAAAAGAAAACTCATAAAGATAAATCACCTGAGAACACCAAAGACACACATACACTATCTAGAACCACACAAGCATGGCATAGAACCACAAGGCACATACTTCCCACCAGCAATCACCTACAAACATCAGCATTGCAACACTCAAACATACTCAACACCCACCTAGTTTGTTGACCAGAATGCCCTGATGAAGAATTGAGTAAGAGAATGCCCTCAAGGTTAAAGAAATAAAGACCCAAGAACCAAGCTGATCAACACAAAAATATAGCATACATACAAAAATCATACATACACACAAACATAAGGCACCCATCACTACTGCCTCCACATCCACTCAGGATGCATTTCATAAACCGGGTAAAATACCCCAAAGAAACAACCAAGTAGGGCATCTTCCAACCTTGAACTCTTAAAATATGGTTAGTTGGGAGCATTTGAACACAGCACACTTGAAATGTGGAAAATTGGGAATTTTTCCACACCACACACTTGAAAAATTATAAATAAGGTGTCTTTTAACCCTGCATACTTATAACATGAAAAGTAGGTTGTCTTTCTAACCTGCAAACTTGAAACATGGAAAGTGTCATTCAACTCTAGTCACCTAGGAAAGATTAAAAATAAAATATTACTTGCCAAAATGAAAAATCCAGATGGAAAGTCACTGGTGGCATCATAATCTTATGAAAGCGAAACAATTTATATTACTATTGTTTGTTTCAGAATGTAGAGTCCATCATTTAAAAGTAGATTTCTCCTGTTTTCTTGTGTTTTCATACTGTACAATGCCAGAAGCAAGTTCTCCACACTCTTCACCATTGGTAGTAGGTGGACAAAAGGATGCAGGCTGACATCTTATACATTAACAGGAGGATTAATTGAGCTTGGGGGCCAAGAAGCCCTCCTGGTGCCTCCTGTAAGTCCTACGCAACAGAATTCCTGAGAGATGGTCGGAGGCCCAGCCCCCTTTCTCCACCACTCTGCAAATGTGATAACTACTCAAAAAAACTTAAAAATTCACAGAAAAAACAAAGGTTACAGGGACGTTAGAGTTAGGACCTAGCATTTAAAAAACCTTAGAAATTCAGTGAAAAAAACTCAGGTTTCAGGGACGTGATCGTTAGTAATTAGCATTTAAAAACCTTAGAAATTCACTGAAAAAACCAAAGGTTACAGGGACGTTATAGTTAGGCTGACATTTCACTTGTACAAAACCTGTGAAATTCAGCCGTTATAGTTAGCTGAACTAACTATAACTCGCGCCCCGCAATGCACTGCTTATGACTTCACATATTACATCACTCATGACATGGTCAGTGACATCACTCATGACATCACTGATGACATCAGTGATGACATCATCCACAGAATTTCTGACGCACCCTTATAGAATCTTTTATACAACCACTGGCACTCCCACACAACCATTCACAAACCCATTCACAGAGCCATACCAATACTTACACACCCACTCACTGATTAATTGGTCTACACACACATCCACTCGCTCACCCATACTGCCACTCATAGATTCACTCACTCACTAATACAGCCATTGACATATCCAAGCATACAGCCACACAGGTACTCACACACTGAGTGAGTCACCCATAGAGCTACTCACACACATAGACACTTATTCATACAGTCAATCATGCAGCCACTTACTCACCCAAACAGTTACACACCCACCCACTTACTTACTTATACAAATAGTAACACATATTTACTCAGCTATAAAGTCACTGACAGAAGCATGCACTCATCCATATAGCCACTCTCACATTCACTCACTCACACATACAGTTACTCATGTACCCTGTCACTCACATATACAATCAATCAATCAATCAATCAATCAGGCATTTATAAAGCGCGCTACATACCCGTGAGGGTCCCAAGGCGCTGTGGGGGGGGGGTGCCGCAGCTAGAGGTCGAAGAGCCAGGTCTTGAGTAGTCTCCTGAAGGTCTGAGGGTCCTCTGTCTGCTGAAGGTGGAGGGGGAGGGAGTTCCAGGTCTTGGCGGCGCGGTAGGAGAAGGATCTGCCTCCGGAGGTGGATCTGTGTATGCGTGGGACGGCGGCCAGGGAGAGGTCGGCGGAGCGGAGACTCCTGTTGGGTGCGTAGAATGACAGTCGGTTGTTGAGGTAGGCCGGGCCGGCGTTGTGGAGTGCCTTGTGTGCGTGGGTGAGGAGCTTGAAGGTGATTCTTCTGTTGATGGGAAGCCAGTGCAGGTTTCTCAGGTGCGGGGTGATGTGGTCTCGGCGGGGGATGTTGGTGATCAGGCGGGCGGAGGCGTTCTGGATTCTTTGGAGTCTGACGATGAATTTGGCCGGGGCTCCGGCGTAGAGGGCGTTGCCGTAGTCGAGTCTACTGCTGATGAGGGCGTGTGTGACGGTCTTTCGTGTGTTGGTGGGTATCCATTTGTAGATCTTGCGGAGCATGCGGAGGGTGTAGAAGCAGGTTGATGAGACGGCGTTGATCTGGTTGGTCATGGAGAGTTTCGAGTCGAGGATGACTCCCAGATTGCGTGGTTCGTGTAGGAGCGGTGCCTAGTGAGGTGGGCCACCATGAGTTGTCCCAGGCTGAAGGGTTGGGTCAGAGAATGAGGATCTCTGTCTTGTCTGTGTTGAGTTTGAGTCGGCTTTCTTCCATCCAGTTGGCGACAGCCTTCATGCCGCGGTGGAGGTTGGCTTTAGCGGTGTGGGGTTCGTTGGTGAGGGAGAGGATCAGTTGGGTGTCGTCGGCGTAGGAGATGATGTTGAGGTCGTGGAGTCTGGCGATGCGTGCGAGCGGGGCCATGTAGACGTTGAAGAGCGTCGGGCTGAGGGATGATCCTTGTGGGACACCGCAGATCGTTTTGGTGACTCCGGAGTGGAATGGGGGGAGGCGGACTCTTTGGGTTCTGTCGGAGAGGAAGGAGGTGATCCAGTCCAGGGCCTTGTTGCGGATCCCTGCGTTGTAGAGGCGTGTACGTAGTGTGTGGTGGCATACGGTGTCGAAGGCAGCGGAGAGGTCGAGGAGGATGAGGGCTGCTGTCTCCCCGTTGTCGAGCAGGAGCCTGATGTCGTCTGTGGCGGCGATGAGGGCGGTCTCGGTGCTGTGGTTCTTGCGGAAGCCTGACTGGGAGGGGTTGAGGATGTTGTTGTCTTCTAGGTAGCGGGTGAGCTGGGTGTTGACTATCTTTTCGATGACCTTGGCTGGGAACGGAAGGAGGGAGATGGGCCGGAAGTTCTTAAGGTCGCTCGGGTCCGCCTTGGGTTTCTTCAGTAGGGTGTTGATCTCGGCGTGTTTCCAGCTCTCAGGGAATACTGCCTTTCACATACTGTTACTCACCCATACTGACACATGTACTTAATCACTGACACAGTCATACAGACACTCACTCACCCATACGACTTCTCACACATTCAACAGTACCCAATATAGCTACTGACTCACCCACTCACTGATCCATACAGGCAGTCACACACCTCCTCACCCACAAACACAGACACCCAGACAACCATGGACAAAGTCAGACAACCAATCAATCACTCATATAGCCATTCACGTACCCACTAATACAATCATACACCCACTTAGACATCAACTGACAGATACACACATTCACACAACCAGTCACTCACCCATACATTCACTGATACACCTAATCACTCACTTATACAGTCAGTAACGCACCCACTGAGACATCCATACAGTCACTCATACATCTACTGATTTAACAATACACCTTACTCTATGTATTTAACAATCATGAACTTTTAAAAAACACTCACTGTCACTGGATGATGTAATCACTGATATCATCAGTGAAGTTATTTGAGATGTCATCAGTGATGTCATCAGGAGCAAGACCTCTGACCTCCTGGTCAGGGAAGTTGCTCTCCCGTCGCGGAGCTCCGTCATTGCATCTCTGCCCCAACACCTCTCTGGTTCATGTGGGTGTTCGAGGCCCTCGTCCACTCGCAGGCTCCTGCCTGTGCCTCATCCCTGGTGGTCCTGTGGGAGAGCCTTGCTCTTCTGCTGGTCCGCTCTGCCAGCCTTTCTGTTTGTTTTTCTGTTTTTTTGTCTAATTGTGCCTTTTGTCTGTCTGTTGCATTTTTGGTCTGTTTGTGTCGTTTTTCTTTTCTGTTCTGTTCTGTTGCTGCTTTCACTATTTGTTTTTTATTTGTATTTTTCCTGTTTTGCCTTTGCATCCTTTTCCCGCCACTGTTGCCGCTGTGGCCCCTCCCTCCTGCGTGTTCCCGCCTCGCAGCTGTTCTCCCTCCACCCGACCCCTACTTAATGGCAGCCGCAGCGTGACAGGGTGAGAAAGACCTCTGACCTCCTGGTCAGGGAAGCTGCTTTCCCCTCGCACAGCTCTATCGTTGCGTCTCTGCCCCGACACCTGTCTGGTTCAGGTAGGTGTTTGAGGCCCTCCTCCACCCACAGGCTCCTGCCTGCGCTTCATCCCTGGTGGTCCAGTGGGAGAGCCTTGCTCTTCTGCTGGTCCGCTCTGCCAGCCTTTTTGTTTGTTTCTCTGTTTTTTTTGTCTAATTGTGCCTTTTGTCTGTCCGTTGCCTTTTTGGCCTGTCTGTGCCGTTTTTCTGTTCTATTCTGTTACTGCTCTCACTGTTTGTTTTTTATTTTTATTTTCCCATTTTGCTTTCGCTCCCTTTTCCTGCTGCTGCTGCCCCTGTGGCCCCTCTCCTCGTGTGTTCCCGCCTCCCAGCTGCTCTCCCTCCCCCACACCCCTACTTAATGGCAGCCACTGCGCAGCTGCACAGCAGAGGTGCGCAGCTGGCATGCCAAAGGAAAGCTTGTCTGCACCTGTCCGTGACCCAACTGTGACCAGCACCAGGGAACCTGGTCCTCCAATCTTCCGCCACTTTGACTCAGCAACCCTCCACACACTCAACCCCGGATGCAACAACAACTGCCAGCTCTCAACGCCAAGCATCACCCAAGGCCCGTTCGCCAGCTGACACTGCAGCCGCACCTTCACCCACCTCCGGACCGAGACAGCCACCACCAACCCACAGGACGCCAGCACACCCAAACCCCTGAGCTGCATCCTCCTCAACGTACGCTCCCTGCACAGACACGCAATAGAAATCTGGGACCTCCTCAACACCCTCTCACTCTGACCCCCTGAAAGAGACCTGGACCAATGCCAGCACCGCACCTGACATCGCAACTGCCATCCCCGACAGGTACAAGATCCAGAGGAAAGACCGCCCCAACCACCCTGGAGGAGGCCTCGCCATCGTCCACAAAAGCTCCTTCCGACTGATAACCTCCATCTCGAACGAGTCCATGCCCCCTAAGGAACACATCCACTTCCAGATCCAGGTCAACCCCAGAACTACTCTACGCAGAACTCTCGCCTAATGACCTCCCGGACCCCGCGCCCTGTTCACCAGCACCATTGCAGACCACATCGCACCCCTCACCCTCGCCTCCATGGACTATGTACTGCTCGGAGACCTACATTTCCACCTCAACAACCTCAGCGACTGCAACTCCACCACCCTTCTAGACAACCTCGCCAACATCAGACTAAAGCAACTCGTCACCATCCCCACCCACAAGGTTGGACACACCCTCAACCTCATCTTCACCGGAGGAATCAACATTTGCTTCAGTCACACCATGCAACCCCTCTGGACGGACCACCTCTGCGTCCACTTCTCCTTCTCGAAACCTACAGCACACATGCCTACACCACACCCCGCGCAGAAACTGGAGCAAGATTACCGAAGAACACCTCACCTACACCCTCATCTGCACTCCTCCCCCACCACGACCAACACCAACTCTGCAGCCAACGAACTCCACAAATGGATCACCGACACGCTTGCACCCCTCCAGAACTCCGACAGACAACACACCACGAAAGCCACCTAGTTCACCATGAACCTCCGGGAATCCAAGCGCTCATTCCGACGACTCAAGAAAGCCTGGAGGAACAGCAAAACCCCAGAAGCACGCTCCACCTACAGGACCGCCACTGCAGCACACCATCAACTCCTCAGATCTACGAAGGGGAACTTCATCCAGGACAGAATCCTCTGCAACTCCCGCAACTCCAAGGAACTCTTAAACATCATACAAGAATTCACCCGACCCCCCAGCGAAACCTCTGAGGTCCCTCCCTCCCTGGACCTCTGCAACAAACTCAACTCTTTCTTCCACCACAAGATCAGGACACTCTATGACAACTTCAATGAACAGGACCAAGGCACTGACCCAACACCTTCCACCAGCAACCCCACTCAGCCGACCATCCTCGCCTGGACCCCTGTCACCACAGAAAAGACCACAAAGACTATGAGGAGCATATACTCCAGACCACCCATAAACCCATGCCCACCACACATCTTCCACAGGGCAGCCTCCGCCATCGCACCAGAACTACGACAGACAATCAACTGCACCCTCGAAACAGGCACAGTCCCCGATGACTGGAAATGCACAGAAGTCAAACCCCTCCTCAAGAAGCCCTCCACAGACCCCACGGACCTCAAGAACTACAGACCCATCTCCCTCCTCCCCTTCGCCACCAAAGTCACTGAGAAGATCGTCAACATCCAGCTATTGAACTTTATAGAACCCAACGACATCCTGGAAACATTTCAATCCGGCATCCGCAGCAACCACAGCACCGAGACCACCCTCCTAGCCACCACGGACGACATCCGCACACTCCTCGACCAAGGCCACACTGCAGCCCTCATTCTACTGGACCTCTCAGCAGCCTTCGACACCATCTCCCACCGCACACTAGCCTCCAGACACCACGATGCCAGCATACAGGGAACTACCCTAGACTGGATCCGCTCCTTCCTCACCGGCTGAACTCAAAGAATCAGACTCGGACCCCTCCTCTCCAAACCCACAGAGACCAGATGCGGAGTACCCCAAGGATCCTCCCTCAGCCAAACACTCTTCAACATCTACATGACCCCCCTCACAACCATTGTCAGGAAACACAGACTCAGCATAGTATCCTATGCCGACGACACCCAGCTCATCCTCTCCCTCACCAATGAACCTGACACCACCAGGCATAACTTCCAGGAAGAAATGAAGGCCGTCGCAACCTGGATGAGAAGCAGCTGCCTGAAGCTCAACTCGGAGAAAACGGAAGTCCTCATCTTCGGATCCACCCCCTCCATTTGGAACGACACCTGGTGGCCCCCACCCTCAGCAACACTCCCACACCCACTGACCACTTTCACAACCTCTGCATCATACTCGACTCCTCCCTCACCATGAACTGACAGATCAACGTCTTATCCTCCGCATGCTTCAACACCCTCCGCATTGTCTGCAAGTCCTTCAAATGGATCCCCCCGCATCCAGGAAGACCATCACCCACGCACCCATCACCAGCAGGCTAGACCACGGAAACGCCCTCTATGCCAGAATCAACAAATCTCTACTCCACAAACTCCAGACAATCTAGAACACCGCGACCAGACTCGTCTTCAGCACCCCTCGACAAAACCACATCACCCAGCACCTACGAGACCTCCACTGGCTCCCCCTTGAAAAAAGAATGACCTTCAAGCTGCTCACACATGCCTACAAAGCCCTCCTCAACACCGGACCCCAATACCTCAACAAAAAAGTCTCCTTCTATGCCCCCAAGAGAAACCTCCAAAGCGCCGACCTGGCCTTGGCCAAAATCCCCTGCATCCACAGAACCAGAGTGGGAGGCAGATCCTTCTCCTACATCGCGGCCAAGACCTGGAACAAGCTCCCTCTCAGCACCAGATGAAGCCCCACACTTCAAGCATTCAGGAACAGCCTCAAGACCTGGCTTTATGGATGACCAGATTCAGGAAGAGCCCCAAGACCTGGCTTTTCAGATGACCAGAGCTGCCCAACCCCCTCAGCGCTTGTGACACTCATGGGTGAGTAGTGTGCTCTATAAATCCCTGATTGATTGATTGATTGATTGATGTCAGTGACATGAGTGATGTAATATTTGAGTTCATAGCTCAGCTAACTATAACAGCTGAATTTCATAGGTTTTGTTCAAGTGAAATGTCAGCCTAACTATGACGTCCCTGTAACCTTTGTTCTTTCAGTGAATTTTTAAGGTTTTAAAATGCTAATTCCTAACTATAACATCCCTGAAACCTGTGTTTTTTTCAGTGAATATATATATATATATATATATATATATATATATATATATATATATATATATATATACATACATACAGTTAAACGCCACGTAGGTCAGACGAAAGAGAGGAAATCAGTACTCCAGCACGCTCAATGCAGCAAATGTGACCACCATCTTGGAACATTCATTTATGCCTTAATATTGCAATATTATTTTCACGAGGTTTTCATATCAGTGTATATAGTCACTACTCATTAAACCTTTTATTTAAAACATTTTGTTTACAACAATTTCAATTGGAAAGTTTCAATAGTGCATACATAGATATTGTAAATACTATTAATCTTAGTATCCTTTATGAACTCTTTTCTAAAATTAAACAGACAGTTCCTACAGGTGTACTGTTATATTTACCTTGAGATTCTAAAGTGCATAGGTGCTTTTATTCCATAGCTGCCTTTACCTTATTGTGCTTTATAAATCTTTCAGTACATTGTATCTATGTGTGAAAAAAACATACTCCGTGTCTACCATTTAAAGTGCAAGTGCCATCGTGATGTAAGAGGACCCTGTGTGCAACCTCAATGCTAGGAGCCGTCCCTTAATCTCAGCCACGGGACCCACTACGGAACCTCTGAAGCGTTTAGATAGCAAAATAGCCACCCCACCCCTCTTACTTCTCCCCGAGGACCAAAACTGCAAAGGAAATCCTCTATGTTGCATGCGATGGGTATCGTCATGGAGGAGGTGGGTCTCCTGGAGTAGGCACACATCTCCGCCCGCATGGTCGAGCAATGAAAGCACTGCTTTCGGCTTAGTGGGGTTGTTGAGACCTCGGACGTTAAAGCTAACTACCTTGATCTCCATCGGTGGTGGAAAGACCATCGGAAGCTGTGACTAAAGCCATGTGGCCTGTGCAGGGGGACAGAGCATGACAGGGACCCCATGGGGACATGCAAGCGGACAGCCCCCAAGGGAGGAAAACTGAATAAAAATCACACCGGCGAGAGGACCCACCCCACCCCAAAACAAGAAAAACAAACCCAGAAACAGTGAATCAACAACTTGGGCAAGCCCACAAAGTCCATCTTGAAGCTGGTCATCAGGAAGTGGAGTCCGCCAATTGAGTGAGGGCGCCCCAATTCAATAAAGAGAGAAACCCCCCCCCGCTCCTGCCGGACCTAAAGAAGATAGAACAAACCCAAAAGCACGTTACCATCAGTAATTAGAGTCCAGGGTGTCCCCCTCTGCACCAGCCAGAGTCCGCAGAACAGCAGACCGCTCCTGAATGATTGTGGCGGGGTCAGGGCAAAGACGGCCCAAACCTTGACCCCCCCGCGGTCCCTGCCCCGGGGGCTTCTGTGTGCCCGACTCCGTGGCATCCAGCTGGGAAGGCAAGTCGTCAAGATTGAGGCTGAATACTTTGCAGGCTTCGGTCATAGAGTAGACTTGGTGTAGCTTCCCGCCAATACGAAAGATGAGGCAGAACGGGTGGCCCCAGGCATACGATATGTTCTGTGAATGGAGGTGGCTAGTGATGGGGCGGAAATCTCTTCTCTTTTGGAGGGTACTGGCTGCCAGGTCTTGAAACAGTTGGAGAGAGTGGTCCTGAAAACGTAGAGGCTGGCCTGTGCGAGCCGCTTTGAGGATCTCCTCCTTCACCGTGAAGTCATGCACACACACGAGAATGTCTGCAGGAGGGCGATTTGGTTGAAGCGGCGGACCAACATGGTGGCAGCGATCGATCTTGACAGAGGATTTCTCTGATGCGTTCCGAACAGCTCGGAAGAGGTCCTGAACATAACCCACCAGGTCTCCTCCTTCTGTCCCGGTTGGGACTGCATGGATACGGATGTTGTTCCTCCTTGACCTATTCTCTAGGTCCTAGGAGTGCGATTGGAGATCCAGGTGCTGGTCTCGCAGCCGAAGGATTTCTTGCTGAAGTGCTGCGATCTCTTCGTCCCTGGCAGTCTCTGAGTCCTCAAGGGAGGCCACCCGCTCCCCCACAGCATCCACGTCCCTCCATACCTCCAGCAGATCCGCCTGTAAGTCCGTTTTAATGGCCAGGATGTCTTCTCTCTGGGAGGCGAACAAGGCCTCCAGGAACTCCCTTGTGACCGCAGCGTCTGGGCTGTCTCGATCTGAGGGCGCATTGGATCCCGAGGCGTCCCCCGCCGCCTTCAGGAGGAGGTCACGGACAGATCTCTCTTTCTTGCCTTTAGCTGCAGCCATCGCGGGTTCAGGAAGCTGACCCTCTCAGGAGTCGGGGATGGGCTCAAAAGAGAGGGTATGCGAGCCCCAGGAGGTCGCCAAGCGGAGGAAGAAGCGTGCTGGCTCCCCGAGAAAGCGTTGTTCACACCCGGGTGCTCCACTAGGCGGAATGGCGTGCCTCTGCGACAGAACGGGATCCCGGGCCCCCTCTCAGCGCATGGCGGTAGTGGACATCAGGCCAACCATCAGGCAATTTTCTAGTGTGCAGCCAACCCCCAGGGCCATCAGGATCGGGGCCTGCATAGCACTGGCACCCCACCAGATCCCCCGTACCGCTGTCCCCCGGCACCACCGTGCCTCCGTCGTTCGGGAAGGCCCAGATCACCAGCCAGGCCCTGCGCAGCTCGTCAGGCCCTCGAGGTGCGAGGAGGGAACGTAGCCGATGGTGAGAGCCCCCAGCGCCGCTACATCAGTAGTCCACTCCAGGCGCGGTGGAGCTCTCAGTGGGGGGGCACCTCCCAATTCACCCCGTACTGGTATGCCTCCGGAACCACAATCTCACAAAGCACCACTGGGCTCGCATAGGCCGTCGCCTGGGGCCCCGCAGACACACACACAGTAGCGAGGGGGGGGGCCGGGGGGCACCAACCTTCACCAAACGACCTCCAGGCAAAGCAATGTGTGAGGTTCAGTCACTGTGCAGGGGGGAGCAGAGTAGTTCCCTGCCGAGGGCTGGCGGCCATTTGCCGAGTGCCCTGCCGGTCCGGGACAGACACGTGTGATCGGCAATCCAGGGCGGACGAAGCTGGGAGCCTACGCAGGCCGACAACGACACAGCAGCGGGGGCGGAGCCAAGACGTTCCCCTGGGGCCCACATGCGAGCGGCATGCCCCGCGATCCCTCCAGCCCCAGGTGGGCCGTTCCCAGGAGACACGGCCCCGCAGACCCTAACACAGCAGCCGACGGGCTGAGAAAGCTCACCGTCTTCACCAAACGCTGCCGGGCGCAGCAGCGCACCGGTCGAGTCCCTTCTGCAGTGGGGCGCTGGGCAGGTCGCGCTCTGCAGGATCACCACACGTCGTAGGCCTCACCACGGCCGCCGAAGATCGCAGGTAGGAAGTGCGGCAGTATTTCCCCAAAGCCCACGTGTGCAGGCGGCGCAAGCCAACAGCCCCCTCCGCAGCGCAGTCGGACTGCAAGACAACCCTGTCTCCTCACTGCCACTCGGCCGTTCCACCATCCACTGGCAAGCGTGAAGATCAGCACTCGGTTCCAGCCTGGGGCGCTGCAGGAACACGTCGATGCCGGCGGGAGCCCCGATGTCAGACGTGCTTGGTGCTTTTGAAAGTGTAGTAGGCCCAGCAGGAGCTCAGCGAAAACATGTCCGCTCACTCCGCCATCTTGGTCTCCATCTACCCTCCAAATGAGCACCAAGAGAAATTTTTGACGGATGCAGTGGCCGAGGTCCTTCATACACCCGATTCCCTAGTGGTAGTGGGGGGTGACCTAAATCTAGTTATGGATGCTGGGTTGGACCGTTCTAGCTCGAGATCAGGCAGGGTGGGAGCTCTATCAAGGAGTGGTAGGGACTGGCTGGACGACTGTGGGATCAAGGACGCCTGGCGTTGCTTACACCCCGATGTAAAAGACTACTCCTACTACTCAGCGGCCCACAAGACATATGCCCGTCTGGACCACTTTCTAGTCACCCGGGCTGCTTGGGCATGCACCAGCGATTCTACCATTGAGGCTCGATCTCTCTCAGATCACGCACACATTACCCTGACACTACGCCTTCCACCTACTCAATCTCCTCCGTCGCATTGGCACCTGAGGGATTCCTTACTGCGGTCCCCACAGATAGTGGAAGACCTGCGACGCACACTGATTGATTATCTGGCGATTAATGACGACGGCTCTACGCCTCTGGCCTCCACCTGGGAGGCTCTTAAACTGGACACAAGAGGGGCCAAAGCGGCTTATGAGAACAAAACTAGGCGGGCTAAACGGGAGGACCTAGAAGCCAAAGTAAAGGAACTCGAGACTATCCACAAACGCACAAGCGCCCCCCGAGTCTGGCACCAGTTGGAGAAGGAACGGCTCCAGCTGAAGCGGTTAGACCTCGATCGGGCCGAATATGCAGTACTTCGGCTGAAGCACAAATATTATGTGGGCTCAAATAAGGGTCGCCGCATACTAGCTCATTCTCTTCACAGTCAACGGGTGGCCCAGTCCGTGAAAGCGGTGAGAGGAGAGCATGGGCTCGAGATCACGGATGATGCCGGGATAGCGGCGGCCTTTCGTTCCTTTTACGAGACTCTCTATTCCGCTGAGTCCTCTAACCTTCTGGACCCCAGTGGGTACCTCTTAGGCGCAGTGGCCACCCCACTCCCGCCCAGTGAAGCAGAGGGACTGGAGGCCCCTATACGGATTGAAGGAGAGATCTCTGCCATTGCTCGTCTGAAACCCCTGAAAGCACCGGGCCCTGACGGCTTCAGTGCTCTTTTCTATAAGACCTACTGCACCGAACTGGCTCCGCAGCTCACACGTCTGTTTAACTCTTTTGCGGACACGGGCACTCTCTCGGATTCCATGCTACGAGCAACCATTTCGGTTATCCCCAAACCGGGAAAGGACCCGGTACTCTGCAACTCATATCGGCCGATTTCTTTGCTGAACATTGATACAAAACTATTCTCCAGCATCCTGGCACATAGACTAAACCCTCTCATGCCTGGCTTGATTGATCCGGACCAGTCCGGCTTCATCCCGAATAGGCAGTGTGGGGATAACACCAAAAGGATTTGCCACTTAATTGACAAAGTACACCGGTCTAAGGAAGAGGCTTTACTTCTGGCGGTACACGCAGACAGTGTGCATTGGCCATATCTGTTTGCCACTCTGGAGCGCTTTGGCTTGGGTGTCCGGTTTCGCATATGGGTGGAAAGCATTTATAGCTCTCCCTTGGCTGCGGTCCGGGTAAATGGAATACTCTCTGGTGACTTCTCGGTGGGGAGGGGGACCAGACAGGTCTGCCCTCTCTCCCCCTTGCTCTTCGCCCTGTATATGGAGCCCTTTGCCCAACGTCTCCAGGACAACCCGCAGGCGCAGGGCATCCCGTTCGGGTCTGACCATCATTTAATTAGCCTTTACACCGATTATGTTATTTTCTCGGTGGCCCGTCCTTTGACTTCCATGCCGGCGATCAAGGCAGATCTGCAGGTATTTAGCCAGGTCTCTGGCTTTAAAATAAATTTACAGAAGTCTCAGGTGCTGAATCTCACTGCAACGCAAGTGACGGTAGATGCCTTGCGAGCCCAATTTGACTTCGACTGGGTTTCAGATGGTATAACGTACCTAGGGCTGGTCCTTCATAAAAGTCTGGCCAAGATGGCGGAAGTGAACTATAATAGACTGCTCTCTCGCATCCGAATGGATTTAGCCCATTGGGGGCGCCTGCACCTGTCGTGGCTTGGGAGGCTGGCCGTGGTTAAAATGAATGTACTACCCCAGGCCTTGTATCACTTTCAAACGCTCCCCTTGCAGCACCCATCGAACTTGCTCCTTCACATACAAACTGAGATTGAACGTTTTGTTTGGGGCCCGATTTCCCCCAGGCTGCAGAAGACCCTGCTACGACGCCCTAAAAGGGAGGGCGGCCTGGCCTTGCCCAACATCACACGCTACTTCCAGGCCTCGTTGTTGCGTTACCTCGTGGAATGGAATCGTCCCATGACAGAGAAGTACTGGGTTTTCATGGACCAGACGGTGGCAGGACACCATATTTGGAGAGAGGCCTGGTTACCTAAGTCCTCGCGTTCTTGGGGGCTATACTCCTCGCCAGTCACTCGCCCCACTATGCTAACCTGGGACAGGGTGTCTACCTGAGCGAATCGTACTACTTTCCCCTCTCCCATGTCTCCAATCATTTCAAACCCTGATTTTCCTCCGGGGATGGATAAAGGGGCGGGCAAGCGGTGGTTGGAGGGCGGGTGTAAGCGCTTGGGGCATTTGTTTGACCTCCAGGGTCTCATTTCCTTTACACAGCTTCAAGAGGATTACGGCCTTGTAGGCTCGGACCTCTTTCTACATACGCAAATGCCTCCCTGGATAACTGGTCCCGCAATACGACCCTTGGCTGTTAGACCGATGCAGCCATTTGAAAGGTGGCTTGTCTATAAAAAGGATGACCGTAAACTCATCACTGAAATATACTCATTCCTCACTCAGAGCCCCGCGAGGGTTCGAACCGCAGGACAGAGATGGTGGGAGGCGGAATTAGGTCGTACCCTGTCTGACAAAGAATGGGAGGATGTTTTTTACAGAACCCACTACACCTCACATTCCATGGGCCACACCGAAACTGCATTTAAAATTGTATCTTACTGGTACTATACCCCGGCCCGTTTAGCCAAGTGAAACTCTCAATGCAATGGACTCTGCTGGCGCGCTGTGGTAGCCCCATTACCCTCCTTCATTTGCTATGGAACTGCCCAAAGCTCACGAGATATTGGGACAAGATCCTCGATGAGATCAATAAGGCCTACGACACCACCATCCCCAGACTCCCTGCTTACACCATCTTGGGGTTGCCGAACGCACTGACTTTCCCTCTGCGCTCACCCAAAGGCAGGCATATTGCTCTGGCGCTGAATGCCGCACACCGGGTACTTTTGGCGGGGTGGAAAACAGACAGTACCCCGGAACATACACAGTGGCTGCATCAGTTGTGGCATCTTTTGGGCATGGAGAGGCTGTCTCTGGCTACTCTAGGGACCAAATCTGATTACGCCAAGGTCTGGTCCCCCTTTATCTTTATTCTATCCACGGAGTTCCGGGAGTTGTCCTGTCCCATCTATCTCCGGATTCTGAAACTGATTCCCGAAGGGCGCGAGGGTGAATAGTGCTCTCGATCCCAGGTATGTTCCCTGAGTCCCCATGCTTCCGACACCTACCACACCGAATAGTATCCGTACACACAGGTGCATTTTATCTTGTCTCTTGTTCACCGGGAGAGGGGTGGGGTGGTGGTGGAGGGTGGGTATTGTTTTTTTTTGTGTTTTCTTCCATTTGGACTGTGTTCTTGTTGGGTCTGTGGTTTTCATCCCTTCCTTTTTAAACAGCAGACTCTATAGCCATCAGCCGTAGAAGACAGGTTCTTGGCTCCCTGCCTCACGCATACTAGCTGTTCGACTGACTTTTCTACTATTTACATTTTGTAGATCTAGGACAGTTACTTGCCTCCTTCACCAAACGCGGCCGGCCCGGAATGGGTTGTAGGCGGCATGCTGTGTCAACTACCTACATTACAAAACCATTGTTTCATAGGCCCGCCTTCCTTTTGCTGATTGGGATGTAGCCGGCCCGCAGGGTTGTAGGCCACGAGGCAATGTATTTTCATGCTATGTGCTCTGCTAATAAAAATTGATTTAATTCTAAACTGCAAGTGCCCTCTAAGTGCTATAAATATTACTAAAGTGCCCAATTTTTCATCAGTCATGACTATTCAAAGACTATAACCCTGCTTTAAATCGCTACTCTCTGGAAGTAAGTAAGAGGTTTACAATAAATAGTTAAAAAACTGTTTTCTATGTGCACTAAAGTACTAACTTTGTAAAGTGCTAGTACATGTCTGCCATGTCATCTTATAAAAAGCTTTTTTTTTAAATTTGTCTCTTAGGTCTACTGATGATTGTGCAGGTCTAGGTACAAAATTCAGTATAAACAAGTGAACAATTCCTCATCCATATTAAAACCATTTGGTTCCTTACTGTCCAATTCCAGTATGAAGTATGTTTCTAACTTACTCAACTCCCTTTCTCTATCTCCAACCCTTCTTTTCTTTGGTACTTGTGCTATACTGCTGTATTTCATTAATGATGGATCACTCTGATGCTCCTTCTCATAGTGCCTGGCCACGGGGTAACTACGATCTCTATTGATAATGGCTCTCCTGTGCTGCAGTATCCTCTTATGTGCCAGCAGTGTGGTGCTGCCGACGTATATTTTCTTACAGGGGCACCTTAAAATGTACACCACAAAACTTGTTTTACAAGTTAAAAATCCTCATATAGTTCAACCAAACACGGTCTGGAAAGATGACATATTTTCCCCGTGTTGGCATGCCTTGCACTTAAAGCATTTTCGGAAGCCTTCTTTCTGTGATAGCCAGGCCTGTTGTGTTGTACCCCCCAAGGAATCACTTCTATCCAGATAATTCCTCAATGATTTGGATTTTTTGTATGTTATTCCGGAATTCTTCCTTAGCTCTTGGCCTATTATAGGGTCCTCCTCAATAAAGTGCCAGTGCTTAGTTAAAATCTGTCTCAGTCTCTTATGTTCAATATTAAATGTTGTTATAAATCTGTGTGTACTATTCTGTTTCCTATGCCTTTTCTTAAACGCTGTTTTGGATGGTTCAAACAATACATTCTCACGATTTAACATTCTTGCTTTATCTGAGGCTGTTTTTAAAACAGAAAGTGTGTAACCCCTTTGAATAAAACAACATTTCATTTCCTCTTCAATTTTGTCATATTCTTCTAGGGTGCTGCATGCTCTCCTTGCTCTATAAAACTCCCCAAAGAGGATACTTCTTATAAGAGGTGTTGGGTGCGAACTGCTAGCGTGTAAGATTGTGTTTCCAGCCGCTGCTTTCCTAAAAATTGTAGTTCCAATTTATCCTCCTTCACCCAGATCTTTATATCCAAGAATTCTATGGATGTCTTACTCCTGTGCCCCACAAAATTCAAATTCAATTAATTCCTGTTCAAATCACAAATAAACTGGCCTGCTTCCGTCTCCGTGCCCTGCCACAGCATGAAGACGTCATCAATAAATCTCAACCACGTTAATATTTTTTCTGTCCAGTGTTCCAAGTTCGGGCCCCAGAGCACCTGCTCCTCCCACCAGCCAAGATGTAAATTAGCATAACTGGGGCAAAGCTGGTGCCTTTAGCTATTCCTTGTTCTTTTTGGAACAATTCATTTTACAAACAGGAAAATATTCATGTCCATAGTCATAAGCACCATATTTCGTTCCCATTTCACATCATATATTCGCTTCATGAAATCTGCTGAATCTTTCAAATATGATGAAAGTGTTTTTACAATTGGATTTTTAAAAAAATCATTATATTTGGAGACATTTTCGAAAAGACTGTCTTGAGCCGATATTATAGGCCTCCCGGGTGGGTTATGTATGTCCTTGTGGACTTTGGGGATCATATAGAATACAGGAATGACTGGATGTTCTTGTTTTAAGAACCAACATTCATCCCAACTCAATTATTCTTGTTCCCTCCATCTTTTGAGTCTTTCAAAAAATATTCCTTCACCCCCTCGTAATCCATCTTTTTATTCCTCTTGTAATAGTCTTTGTTGTTCAGTTGATTCAGTCCTTCATTTTTATAAAGATCTTTTCCCCATAAGACTACATTTCCTCCCTAATCCGAAGGTTTCACTATTACTTTGGAGTCTTTCTTGATTTTATCAATTGTGCGGAACTTCTCATTGGATCTCTATAACTTTTGTGATTTGCTACCTCTTAGTATAGTTGTCTCAAATCCCTTGTGACATTTTCCGAAAAGATATCCAGATTGTCCCTTGTCATCTGTGGTATACATCTTGACCTAGAACCAAAAGGGGTATAGTCCTCTGCTTGCAAGGCTAGATTTGTGGAGCCCACTATATGGTCATCCGTTATTACTTCCTCATTCGCATTTTCATTTTGTAGTGACCACATGTCCTCCAGGATTGGTAGATCTGACACTGTGAGGTTCATTGGGACCAATGGGGGAGGTATCTCCTCTCTTTCTTGTCTACTGTATGTTGCATTCTTGTTGCATTCTTCATCTTATGTAATTTCATTAATTTTACACTCAAATCTATATAAATCCATCCTGCTAATGGCATAGTTAAATTCATTTTTATGGCAATATGACAAGCCTAATTCTAGTGTTTCCTTATCATCGCTGGATATATCTATGAGCTTAGATTAATGATCGTATTACTTTTTGTTACTGTTTGGCTTTTTGTTTTGAGTTGGAGCGCATTGATCTCACTGTTGTTTCTCCTTGTATTCCTTCTACGTCCTTGGCCCCCTCTCCTCTGTTTCCTTTTCCTCTTGGTCTCCCTCGTCCTCTCGTTGTTCGATGGTCTATTCTCTGATCCAATTGTAAAAAACACAATTCATCTGCAACCGTGAGCCTAGTAGTGCCCACTCTTTCTCGAGATTTCCACC
Organism: Calotriton arnoldi; assembly: GCA_963921515.1. Lineage (NCBI taxonomy): Eukaryota > Metazoa > Chordata > Amphibia > Caudata > Salamandridae > Calotriton > Calotriton arnoldi. The sequence goes on along the minus strand of CAWUFW010011581.1, from coordinate 324,487 downwards.
TGTTCAATTCTGAGCCTATATCTGAGCTTTTTTCGCTTTGCGAATTCTCCTGTTGGTTGCATTGCTATTTTGAACTTTTTGTCTCCTTGCTGTGTGAAATCATTTTGCGAATGTATATATTTGTCCATTTTTATAATCCAGTCTGTCTCACAAAACTTTTGTAGCTTTTTTGTCCTTTATTCTTTTTTCATATTTATCCAATCTGTTTTTCAAGTCACTCTTGAATTTAATAATTCTAGTTTGGTCACATTTCTTGTCCAAAATCTCTGTTAGTTCCTTTACTTTTTTCAACTACTTCAATTTCCGCATATTTGATTAAAATTGTAATAATGCCCATTGAACTCACCGCACTATTTTCCGCCCATTCTTTCAAGAGTCCTGGATTGAGGTTTTATATATATCTGTCCAAACCCTTTTTCTAACAGATGTTGATGCCTTTGCGTATTTCTATGCTTCCTATGCCTCTAAATAAACCTGTTTCTCCCTCATGATATAATGCATCTGTATATACGACTCTTGAATTGGTGATTTGGTCCTTCCCTCTCTGTCAGCCATGTAATTTTGCTTTTGTTAATGCAGAAACATACTCAGTCATGTATAGTAATTACCTTACTATTTTTATGGCTGCCCCCCCCCCCTTTCTCACTCCACTTTTCCCCTGCCTTGAACATGGAGAATATTACATATTGATGTAATTAATTATGTTGCAGGCCTCCTCCCTCCTCGTTTGTTCCCTGTTCTTAAATTCCTTCCTTTATGCCAATTGCTGTTATATTTATTTTTACCTATCCTTCTAATTTTTCTGTTGTACCAGATATGTTTGTTTAAATAGAATTCGACCATTTGAGTATGCATATACAGTATGCATATATCAGCTCTATCTGTCTTCTTTCCAAAATGCTACCTCCCCTTGCTTTTTCTGATTAGTTTGGACCGGCCCCTTTAACAATTCGTCTACTGCCGCTTTTGCCCCACCCTCCGTGATGCACACGCACGCCGTCCTGATGTTGCCCCCGGTTGCTGGCTCACTTTTAACTCAGGCCTCGTGAGTCTACGGGCCCTCCTCTCGGACTCATGCCTAAGTAGCTGTGGCAACCAGAGGATCTTGCCTCCACTGGCCAACCTCCTTAGACTGACCTCCCGAGGCCGACTTAACAGGTGAGAGCCGATATTCTTGGACTGTCGCTCCCGTGGTACTGTCCACCCACGAGCATCCACCTTATGCATTCCTTATTCCTTTATCCCCATCTAGTTTTTGATGTCCTCCCTTTGACGCCGGTTCTTATTCACCGTTGCCCTTCCAAATTGGGTCCCTCGCATGCCTGCCAGGTTACTTGAAGACTCCTCCAAGCCCGCGCTCGCCTAAATATTGTGTCACTAATTGAACAGTCCCTAACGGTGAGTCCTCGTTTTCTCCTTGTCATTTGGTTTGGCATCTTTGCTTGAGCCTGCTCCCTCCCTGGTGCCGTCTCAGACGAAGCACCTCTGCTCTCATCTAGCAGTTCATTATTCCTCCTCGTTAAGTTTTTCCTTGGACCAGCTCACAACCTAATAGTATTTTTTTTCCTCTGTAATTTCCTTCGTGAGCACCTACACATACATTGTGCTCGTCCCCCCTGCACACCATTACCAGGGTGCAACTATTGATTGCTTCATGGCAATCTCCCCCCTCCAACTATGCTGGTAGTTTCTTCCCCTACGACTAATTTGGCCATGCCGGTTTTCATCTTTACCCTTACTCTATTTCCTTTTCTTCCTTCTCTGACAGCACTTAACCAGGTACTGAAGATGACCTGAATTAATTACAGGTCGAAACGCCATCGACCACCCAGTGCAATTTTTGACGCAACCACTGTGGTTCAGCAAATTACCTATCTCCTCTACATTCTTGTAAATGAATTTGAACAATGGAAAAAAGTATTTGTATATATTGTCATTATTGTTTCCTTTGCGCCGTTTTTGCTTTTTCACATTGTCACCTGCCCCTCTCACATTGTTTTTTCACGAGCACACATGTGCACAAGTTTGTACAGGTTACATGTACATCTATTGTAATATAGTGCTGCCATTGATTTTGTCCACTTTATTTCAAATATAGTCTGTTTTGTGCATTTGTTGCATTAACCATTATTGCCTCCCTCTCTCCTCCTTCTTGCAACTACTGTGCATGCTTTCTGAAACTGTCTTTTATTGTTACCTATTGAGACATTGTTGTTTGGTATATACACTAATTACCCAGGACTCAACTGGCCCACTTGCAGCATTTGATTTACAGGAACTGGGCACACACATTGCACTATAATGGGGACTTAGCTGTAAATCAAATAAGCCAAACATGAAAACACCAACTGATAAACATAATTTGCCATACGAGAACTTGCACTTTGACACCGATCAGCAGTGAGAAAGTGCGCAGAGACACTAACCCAGCAAAAACAGAGTCAAAACCAGGAGGTCAGAAAGCAAAATGTCAGGTCTAAAACAGACCCAATTTGTTCCTGCACCCTACTTCTATTACTTGCACGAGCAAGTTATGTGTGAAGAATGCATTTTTTGTACACTCACAGAGGGAAGCTATTGAACTTTTAAAGCCCTTTGTTAGACAATACATTAAACTAAGAAATTCAAGCATGATGAAGATTTAATGGTCCTAGGACACACACTTTAGGGAGTAATTTGTAATATGCGGTTTTAGAATTGGAATTGCCCATTATCAGGTATCATTTCCCAAGGGTTTATGTTGCTCAGGTACTGTGTGTTGGTGTCCATGTGATAAATTTCCCTCTGAACCTTTGCTACATTTTATGTTCTTCTGTAACTTTTATAAATCCCTTTGTCACCACTACCTTATCCTTTTACTGACAAAATTTGATTTTAAACCTGCCCTGATCTATCTCCAATACTTTCTGGCTTGCATACTTGTTTTGTTTTTCCTACCTTTTGCTCACAGTTGTAAAATACTGCAATGCCTTTCTATCTTAACTTTGAGCATTGTGGTCTCGTTTAGTTCTTTATCACAAGAAGTATATATGACCTTTTATGGATGTATTTGTGCCTCTTTTGTTCTTGTGCTTGTTACTTTCATGGCTTTTTCAGTCGAATAAAGTTATTTATTAATTGACTGAAGTCACCAGAGTATGCATTTGGCCTTTTCAGCAGTAGCAACTGAACTTGTTTGGAAAGCACACGTGGAATGAGGGATAGTTTTATTTGCACACATCAATGACCAAATCAGTATTTAAGAGGCATGTAACAGTTTCTTTATCCATTCCTCTCCCGTCACTACAACCCCTTTGGTACCCCTTAATTTCTCCTGCTAGCCCTCTCCCGCAATTCCAGTGTGGTTAGCAGAAAATAGTAACCAAAGCAGGATGAATTGCTGACTGATACTGCAGCATTGCATGTAGCACATGGAGCATTATTTGATGTGGGAATATACGGTCAGAGCAGCATTGACTATGTAACACCAGTAATACCCAGGGCTGCTGCCCTCCAACTTCAAATGTTTTGTTATGAATGTTGAGCACACTAATAATGAAGAGCCTGAGTGTCACATGGCCCAAAGCAGGATGAATATTCTTGTGGTGTGACTTTTGATTTCTAGGCTGGGCTCAATGTGTCACACCCCTGTCTGTTTCTCTTGACTGGGCACTGCATGATTTTGGCAGTGCTTGTACTTCATTGGTGATCAATGTGCTCCTCATTTTGGCAATTTCCTTTTTTTCCTTGAGTCGGTGAGAAAAAAGGCTAATGAGTTAAGTTAAAGTGAGTTGATCTGTAAGGGGGACAATGTGAGTGTAAAACAAAAAACAGTGAATAGCTGGACAAAGCAACTCAAGTCCCAAAAATGGGAACCAATTGCAGCATAATTCAACCAATTATAAACATCCTAAGTAAGACCAAGAAAATGAACAAAGAAACAAAAAAATTAACATGTTCAGCACAGTATAACTGGGCCTAAGGTTGGAGAAGAAGATCTCTATTTCCCACTTATATTGGAAAGTCAAGGGTTACTTAAACTACTTCTCAAACCAATCGAAGGGTCTGGTTTGGACTTTGGTGGGGGATTACATCGTTGCAAATGAAATGGGTATCCCATTGCCTTATTACAAGTGCCATAGGTTATAATACACGTAAAATATTTCTCACGTGTGATGGAGTAACCCATCTGTCAAACTCTAAATTAGACCCTAGATTTGAATAATCCTTGTACGATCTCTTAGGAGGTAGACACCAGAGTCCAATGTATAAACGTCCTATGTACTCAGAGACCCAAAGGTTTGTAACCAAAGTATCAGCTGTTCTGTTAAGGTTAAGGACTAGAATTGCCTCAGGTTAAAAAATGATGTGACCAATAGGCATCAATCACGATCTTACTCGCGTTTTGCCCCATGAAGGGAGAAGGGTCGACAACATTGACTTCAATTGTATCCCTGATAAGTTTAGTCAGCAAGGATGAATGTGATGTAGGGACAAATGAGGTGCCACAAACACCCCAACAGCATTTAGTGCTTTTCAAACATGATTAGAACTGGCTGCTCATAACAGAGGAATACTCTTCCAGAAAACATATCCCTCCTACAAGAACGACCTTGAAACCTTCATGCAATAGGACACATCAAAGTGCAGGCATCTTTTAGTTCCTCTCCAATTAGTTTTTCATATATCAAAAACCGAATACAAGACGCTCCCTCTCTCCAATCTCCAATAGGCATGAAGCCAAGAGAAAGAAAAATACACTGGTAATTTCAAACCAAAAGAAGATGGACTTAAAGGCAGCAACAAAGACTCTTTACTGGGTGATTAAATCTTGCTGGCAGGGCCAAAAAGAAAATGTACCCTGAAACTGCCAAAGAGGAAAAACATTTGTATTAGTCCCTGTTAGACCTGATGTTATGTCTTGCAGTTAGCAAACGCGTTAGGGGTTCTGGTCTGTTTTCTCTCTTACCTTTTGACTCTGCACCTTTGGGGTTTTCCGTTGCCTTTCCTTCAATTCTGTGTTGGGAGCATTGTTGCACAGCTGCAGTGGAGTTCCTGGGAGTGGCCGGCGGGTATAAAAACACCGCCCACATGTACCTCCTTGCTTGATTTTTTTCCCGGTTCTCGCCCCGGAAGGACTTCACTGTCAGTGTTCCTTTGCTCCACGCTGCTCTCTTAGTTTTGCCCCTCTGCTGATCCGTTGGTATATTTCTTGGACTACACGTTTTTCATTTTTGGATTGTCTTGTAAACTCTACCAGGAAATACTCACTTTTGGAATTGTGGGCTTAGCGGGGCTTTAATGTCTTTTTCCTGCTTCATGGATGCTGGTACATTTTTTACCTTATTCACCTCGTTGTGTGTGTTTTGCTTCTTTTCATGAAGCACAGAGTATTTTCTTTCATTAGTAAGGGAGCCCTAAGTTTAGAGTGTAGGAGGTGCGTTTTTTTGCCTACTGGTTTTTTGTATCCGCATGGAACCTCGGAGGATCTTTTCAAAGTGTGGACATTAACAGGATGCTTATTCTGGGACTAAGGACCTTGTTTTTTTAAACTATTGCCTACTAAGGACAGCGCTTCATATATGGAGGGGTAAGCCAAAACGAAAAACACTACAATTGTGCATATACTCAAATGTCTGGTGCTGTGTAAAAGGTTTTTTCTTTTCCTACTGCATGTTATTGATTCTATACTTTTCTCTTCTCTTTTTCTAAGACGCCCGTGCCTTACCTGAGCCCTACCACTATCCAGAGAGAGGAGCATAGGAGTGGCTGTCCACACATCCCTTTCTTTTCCCTTGTTCACCCACCTTCCCCGGTGCGTTTTTCTACTTGTGTCTTTTTACCTTTGGGCATGAGTGGATAAGGCACAGGGAGAGGAACGGGACATTCTTTGTTCCTGCAGTGCCTGGTTTTCAGGTGAGTGGGGGCGGAACAGAAAACCAAGCCCATGATTAAAACACTGCCTGAGCGAGGATGGACCAGGATGACACGAACCCGATATCCCTTGATGGTGGGCGTGCGGGGGTGAGTCTTTCTATGCAGGAGTTAGTGATGGCTCTCTCCAACATCCAGAGAGAAGTGCAGGAATTGAGGCAAGAGAATCAAGGCCTGCATCAGGAACTAAACATCTATAAAGCCAGGGAACATCCCTGGGGGAGGGGTCCTGGGACTATACCAAAAACACAGGTGCCTATAGTACAGCCAGCGACCTTTCAGTTTGATCGAACTACCAGTGCCGGTACCAGTGGTAGTTTACCTGATGCGATTACAGTTACTACCCCAGTTCCGGTTCCTTTGGCCGTTCCAGAAAGATTTTCGGGAGATAGTAATAAGTTTTGCATATTCATGAATTAATGCCATTTGCATTTTATGTATAAACATACGGCATTCCCTGATGATTCGGCAAAGGTCGCATTTGTGATTTCCTATATAGCGGGTACGGCAGCAATGTGGTCTGTCCCTTTGGTGGACAGTGATGACCCTATTCTCTATAATTTCCCAGCATTCAAGGAGCAAATGTGCCTCTTGTTTGCTAAGCATGATTTTATGCTAGCCAGTGATGCTGAATTGCTCAAATTAAGACTAGGAAAACAGGACTTGTTAGTATAAATCTCTTCTTTTAACTGACTTGTTTCGGAAACGCATTGGCCCATAGAGAAAAGGACTTCATTGTTTTATCAGGGCCTCTGTGAGGAGTTAAAGGATATTGTATCCCAGGTTGAAAACCCTCCTGAGGATTGTATGGAGTTCATAGATTTGGTTGTTAAGTTAAACCATACATTGTCCGAACACAAGGGAGAAAAAAGTTGTTTTCAAGCACCGCGTGTGATTGTTGTTCGTGGGGACCAGATGGAAGACGTAGGGTCAAAATCTCTACCAGAACCTATGCAGATAGGTGGGGTGTGGGGTCCCTTGTCGACAGAGGAAAAGGATACATAATTTATGTTTGTATTGTGGGAAGAGTGAGCATTATACCCGATGAATGTCCTGTGAAGCCCTCAAGCATACCAATTAGAAAATCAGTGGCTTTTGTAAAACAGGAAGTAAGGTCATTATGCCTTGAATAGGATGTTCACACAAACTCTTATGAAATCACTGGTTCGGTTCAAAGGGTACCTCATCATTTTACTATCACAGTGAATCTGGTGATTACGAATAGCAAGAGAAGTATTATTTCTGTGTTGCTTGATTCAGGCGCCACAGGTAACATTATGGATATACAGTTGGCTGATAGACTGAACGTTCCTTGTGTATATAAAAGCAACCTGAACCGGTAGGGGCAATTGATGGTACTGATTTGTCATCAGGGTTAATCACTAAGCAAACAGAGCCTCTCCTTTTTATTTGCGATAATGGTCATTCCGAGACTGTTAGTTTTGACCTCATTGATCCCCCTCTTTTGGGGTGATACTTGGGATACCATGGCTACAATCACATAATCTGAAGATTGATTGGGCCAGATGAACTGTTACACTGTACTCCAAACATTGTTTGCAGCATTGTTATCAGGAGGAAAAAGATTGGGTTTCTCCATTGACTTGTGCAGTGGGTACTTGCTCTGAGGGTTTCTGTGTTCTTCCTCAATATTTGGAGTACGTTGACGTCTTTGATACTGTCAAGGCTAGGATTTTGCCACCACATCGGAGCTTTGATTGCCGCATTGATTAGGTTCCAGGGGCTACTTTGCCATGTAGTCGGATCTCTGCCCTCTCTGAACCAGAAGAGCAGCATTTAAGGAACTATTTAGATGAGATGTTGGCATCCGGGTTTATCCGACAGTCCTCTTCTCCCGTGTCATCTCCCATCTTTTAAAACCAAGGAAAGAGGGGGGTCTTTGCACTTGTATTGATTATGGAGCACTCAATAAGGTGACGATAAAAAACAAATATCCGCTCCCTTTGATTCTGATGTTACTGAATCAATAGCGGCATGCCACAGTTTTTACTAAACTAGATCTGCGTGGGGCGTATCATCTCATTCGTGTCGGTGAGGGGGACGAATGGAAGACCACTTTTTGGACTAAGTGTGGTTTGTTTGAGTATTGTGTTATGCCCTTCGGTCTTTGTAATGCCCTGCAGCTTTTCAGTTTTTTATTAATGAAGTGTTACAGGAGTATTTGGATGTGAGTGTTATCGTCTATATAGACATATTTATTTTTTCAAAAAATGATGAGGAACATGACCACCATGTGACGCAGGTGTTGCAAAAACTGCGTGAAAACCGGTTGTTTGTTAAATTGGACAAATGTAAATTTCGGGTTTCTGTGTGGAGTTTTTGGGTTTTCTCATTTCTACTGCGGGAATTGAGATGGACCCAAAAAAGACTTTGGCGATCACTACATGGCCAGTTCCAACGTGTGTGAGGGATATTCAGGTCCTTTTAAGTTTGCCAATTTTTATAGGCATTTTATATCCCATTTTTCGGAGATTAGAACTCCTATGACAGTGTTATGGAAGAAAGGGGTTCCCTTTTTCTGCTCTTCTGCAGCCCAACTTGATTTGGAGACATTGGTGGAGAAGTTTACTTCTGCTCCCATTCTTAAACATCCAGATCCTGCACTCCCATTTTATGTTGAGGCAGATGCTTCCCAATATGCTGTGGGTGGGGTATTGTCTCAACGGGATGTAGATTCAGGACTTATGCACCCCATTGCATTCTTTTCCAAGAAATTGTTACCGGCTGAACAAAACTATACAGTGGCCGAAAGAGAGCTGTTGGCTATTAAGATGTCCTTTCAGGAATGGAGGCATCATTTATGGGGAGCTAGACATACCATCACGATTTATACGGACCATGAAAACTTTTAGTTTTTTCGTTCTGCACGGGCTTTGACTCCAAGGCAGATGAGATGGGTGTTATTTTTTAATGAGTATGATTTTATGAATAAGTATAGATCTGCTGTTCAACAAACTAAATCTGATGCTCTATCACGTATACCTGTTACTACCTTGTATGATGCCTCTGTTTCTGATGACATGCCCATGATACCCAAGGAAAAGATCATTGGGTGTAGCTCCTCCGATGATTTCCTTTTCAAGGAACAGTTGATAGCCATAGACTTGACTCTGTTGTTTACTAATCCCTTATTTCAACTGAAGGAGGGGTTGTTGTATCATGGCACGCAGTTATTCATACCTCCAGAGCTTAGGAATCAAGTACTGACCTGGTGTCATTCTTTATCATTGGTTGAGCATCCTGGGATGACCAAGACAATAGAGCTTTGTCTTCGTTGGTTTTGGTGGGATACGTTGGGTCATGATATACAGGTTTTTGTGTCATAGTGTCCTGTGTGCACCATTAATAAAGCCTCACACACTCCTCCTGTAGGTCTTTTACAACCTTTGCCAGTACCCCCTTCTCTGTGGCATACTATTAGTATGGATTTTGTTACAGATCATCCCATGGAGGAGGGGTACACTACCATTTTGGTGGTTGTAGATCTTTTCACCAAAACTGCTCATTTCATACCTCTGCCTAAATTGCCTACAGCTAGGGAATTAGCTGATATTTTCATATCTCAGGTGTTACGATTACATGGTATTCCCGCTGCCATTGTAACAGATCGAGGAGCTCAGTTCATTTCCCATTTTTGGAGGGAACTGTGTTCCTCGTTAAAGATGGAGCTTTGGTTGTCCTCAGCTTACCACCCGCAATCAGATGGGCAAACGGAGCGTACCAACCAAACCATGGAACAATACATCCGTTGTTTGCAGTCCTCTTTGACAGGTAGTTGGGTGACAGCACTTCCTATTGCTGAGTTTGCCTATAACAACAGTATACACTCGGCTTTGGGCATGACCCCCTTTTTCTGTTCAATGGGTTTTCATACCAAAGCTTTACCCATCCAGCCTTCAGGTCGAGTACCAGCGGTAGACACCTTGAGTCATGCCCTGGTTGAAATATGTAAAAAGGCACAAGAACATGTATTGGTAGCTAAGAATAGCATGAAGGTGAACGCAGATAAACATTGTTACCCAGCTCCCTCCTATGCTCCTGGGGATATGGTTTGGCTGGCATCTAAGAACTTGCGGTTGAGGGGTCCTAGGAAATTACAGCCTCGTTATGTGGGTCCGTTTAAGATTTGTCAGGTGGTGAATCCGGTTGTATGAAACTAGATTTACCTGCTAACTATCGGATTCATCCTGTATTCCATACCTCCTTACTGAAGCCCCGCACAGTCACCACTCAAACCTTGCCCCCGCCCCTACCTGTGGTAATAGATGAGCATAAGGAGTTTGAGGTCAATGCCAATCTAGATTACCGGAGGCAACGGGGCAGATTGTTTTATCTGGTAGACTGGAAAGGTTATACCCCTGATGAATGTACCTGGGAGCCTGCCAGTTATGTACATGCCCCCGTTTAGTGCGCTTATTTCATTCACGTCACCCCTCTAAGCCCCATCCTGTTGGGGGTCTTTTAAGAGGGGGTACTGTTATGTCTTGTAGTTAGCAAGTGCAATAGGGGTTCTGGTCTGTTTTCCCTCTGACCTTTTGACTCTGCACCTTTGGCGTTTTCCATTGCCTTTCCTTCAATTCTGTGTTGAGAGCATTGTTGCACAGCTGCGGTGGAGTTCCTGGGAGCGGCCGGCGGGTATAAAAACGCCGCCCACATGTACCTCCTTGCTTGGTTTCTTTCCCGGTTCTTGCCCCGGAAGGACTTCCCTGTCAGCGTTCCCTTGCTCCACGCTGCTCTCTTCATTTTGCCCCTCTGCTGATCCGTTGGTATATTTCTTGGACTACACGTTTTTCATTTTTGGATTGTCTTGTAAACTCTACCAGGAAATACTCCCTTTTGGAATTGCGGACTAGTACGCTTAGCGAGGCTTTAATTTCTTTTTCCCGCTTCATGGATGCTGGTAAATCTTTTACCTTATTCACCTCGTTGTGTGTGTTTTGGTTCTTTTCATGAAGCACGGGGTATTTTCTTTCATTAGTAAGGGATCCCTGAGTTTAGAGTGTAGGAGGTGCGTTTTTTTGCCTACTGGTTTTTTTTATCCGCATGGACCGTCGGAGGATCTTTTCAAAGTGTGGACATTAACAGGATGCTTATTCTGATACAACTCTTCTGGGACTAAGGACCTTGTTTTTTTTTTACTATTGGCTACTAAGGACAGCGCTTCATATATGGAGGGGTAAGCCAAAACGAAAAACACTACAATTGTGCATATACTCAAATGTCTGGTGCTGTGTAAAAGGTTTTTTCTTTTCCTACTGCATGTTATTGATTCTATACCTTTCTCTTCTCTTTTTATAAGACGTCCTTGCCTTACCTTGGCCCTACCATTATCCAGAGAGAGGAGCACAGGAGTGGCTGTCCACACATCCCTTTCTTTTCCCTTGTTCACCCACCTTCCCCGGTGCATTTTTCTACTTGTGTCATTTTACCTTTGGGCATGAGTGGATAAGGTAGAGGAACGGGACATTCTTCGTTCCTGCAGTGCCTGGTTTTCAGGTGAGTGGCGGCGGAACAGAAAACAAAGCCCACGATTAATACACTGCCTGAGCGAGGATGGACCAGGATGACATGAACCGATATCACTTGATGGTGGGGGTGCGGGGTGGGTCTTTCTTTGCAGGAGTTAGTGATGGCTATCTCCAACATCCAGACAGAAGTGCTGGAATTGAGGCAAGAGAATCAAGGCCTGCATCAGGAACTAAACATCTATAAAGCCAGGGAACATCCCTGGGGGAGGGGTCCTGGGACTATACCAAAAACACAGGTGCCTATAGTACAGCCAGTGACCTTTCAGTTTGATCAAACTACCAGTGCCGGTACCAGTGGTAGTTTACCCGATGCGATTACAGTTACTACCCCAGTTCCGGTTCCTTTGGCTGTTCCAGAAAGATTTTCGGGGGATAGTAATAAGTTTACCATATTCATGAATCCATGCCATTTGCATTTTATGTGTAAACCTACGGCATTCCCTGATGATTCGGCAAAGTTCGCATTTATGATTTCCTATCTAGCGGGTACGGCAGCAATGTGGTCTGTCCCCTTGGTGGACAGTGATGACCCTATTCTCTATAATTTCCCAGCATTCAAGGAGCAAATGCGTCGCTTGTTTGCTAAGCATGATTTTATGCAAGCCAGTGATGCTGAATTGCTCAAATTGAGACAAGGAAAACAGGACTTGTTAGTATACATCTATTCTTTTAACTGTCTTGTTTCGGAAACGCATTGGCCCATAGAGAAAAGGACTTCATTGTTTTATCAGGGCCTCTGTGAGGAGTTAAAGGATATTGTATCACAGGTTGTAAACCCTCCTGAGGATTGTATGGAGTTCATAGATTTGGTTGTTAAGTTAAACCATAGATTGTCCAAACACAAGGGAGAAAAAAGTTGTTTTCAAGCACCGCGTGTCATTGTTGTTCGTGGGGACCAGAAGGGAGACTTAGGGTCAAAATCTCTACCAGAGCCTATCCAGATAGGTGGGGTGCGGGGTCCCTTGTCGAGAGAGGAAAAGGAGAGGAGGTGGGTACATAATTTATGTTTGTACTGTGGGAAGAGTGGGCATTATGCCTGTCAATGTCCTATGAAGCCCTCAAGCATACCATTGAATAAATCAGTGGCTTTTGTGAAACACGAAGTAACGTCATTATGCCTTGAAGAGGATGTTAACACAAACCCTTATGAAATCACTATTTTGGTTCAAACGGTACCTCATCATTTTACTATCTCAGTGAATCTGGCGATTACGAATAGCAAGAGAACTACTATTTCTGTGTTGCCTGATTCAGGCGCCACATGTAACTTTATGGATATACAATTGGCTGATAGACTGAATGTTCCTTGTGTATATAAAAAGCAACCTGAACTGGTAGGGGCAATTGATGGTACTGATTTGTCATCAGAGTTAATCACTAAGCAAACGGAGCCTCTCCTTTTTATTTGTGATAATGGTCATTACGAGACTGTTAGTTTTGACCTCGTTGATGCCCCCACTTTTTGGGTGATACTTGGAGTACCATAGCTACAATCACATAATCCGAAGATTAATTGGGCCAGACGAACTGTTACACTGGACTCCAAACATTGTTTGCAGCATTGTTATCAGGAGGCTACAGATTGGGTTTCTCCATTGATTTGTGCAGTGGGTACTTGCTCTGAGGGTTTCTGTGTTCCTCCTCAATATTTGGAGTACGTTGAGGTCTTTGATACTGATCAAGGCTAGTGTTTTGCCACCACATCGGAGCTTTGATTGCCGCATTGATTAGGTTCCAGGGGCTACTTTGCCATGTAGTCGGTTCCATGCTCTCTCTGAACCAGAAGAGCAGCATTTAAGGAACTATTTAGATGAGATGTTCGCATCCGGATTTATCAAACAGTCCTCTTCTCCCGTGTCATCTCCCATCTTTTTCATGCCAAGGAAAGAGGAGGGGGGTGTCTTTGCGCTTGTATTGATCATAGAGCCCTCAATAAGGTGACGATAAAAAACAAATATCCGCTCCCTTTGATTCTGGTTTTACTGGATCAATAGCAGCATGCCACAGTTTTTACTAAACTAGATCTGCGTGGGGCGTATCATCTCATTCGTGTCCATGAGGGAGACAAATGGAAGACCGCTTTTCGGACTAAGTTTGGTTTGTTTGAGTATTGTGTTATGCCCTTCGGTCTTTGTAATGCCCCTGCAGCTTTTCAGTTTTTTATTAATGAAGTGTTACAGGAGAATTTGGATGGGAGTGTTATCGTCTATATAGACAACATATTTATTTTTTCCAAAACTGATGAGGAACATGACCACCTTGTGACGCAGGTGTTGCAAAAACTGTGTGAAAACCGGTTGTTTGTTAAATTGGACAAATGTAAATTTCGGGTTTGTGTGGAGTTTTTGGGTTTTCTCATTTCTACTGAGGGAATTGAGATGGACCCAAAAAGACTGTGGCGATCACTACATGGCCAGTTCCAACGTGTGTGAGGGATATTCAGGTCCTTTTAAGTTTGCCAATTTTTATAGGCGTTTTATATCCCATTTTTCAGAGATTATAACTGCTATGACAGTGTTATTAAAGAAAGGAGTTCCCTTATTTCTGGTCTTCTGCAGCCCAACTTGCTTTGGAGACATTGGTGGAGAAGTTTACTTCTGCTCCCATTCTTAAACATCCAGATCCTGCACTCCCATTTTATGTTGAGGCAGATGCTTCCCAATATGCTGTGGGTGGGGTATTGTCTCAACGGGATGTAGATTCAGGATTTATGCACCCCATTGCATTCTTTTCCTAGAAATTGTTACCGGCTGAACAAAACTATACAGTGGCCGGAAGAGAGCTGTTGGCTATTAATATGTCCTTTCAGGAATGGAGGCATCATTTATGGGGAGCTAGACATACCATCACGATTTATACGAACCATAAAAACTTGGAGGGCCCGATACACAAAAGTAATCTGAGACAAAATCCTAACTTTACGACTTTTGGTATTCACAAAGGGCATTTAGGAGTAGTAAAGTTAGGATTTTGTCTCAGTTAAACTTAAGTTTTGGTCTTAAATTAAACTTAAGACCAAAACTTAAGTTTTGCTACTAGTGTGCCTACAGCACTCATTGCGCCACCCACTTTAGTAGCCATTTAACCATGGTTCAGGCCTGCCATTACAGAGCATGTATGTGCAGTTTAAGCTGTCACTTTGACCTGGCAAGGTAACCTCTTGCCAGGTGTACACCTTCCCATTTTTTGCATATATGTCACCTTAAAGGTAGACCCTGCCTAACCCACAGGGTGCAATGTATTTAAAAGGCCGGGCATGTACTTACATGTCTTGGTAGTGAAAAACTCAAAAATTCATTTTTCACTATTGCAAGACATACCATTCTCATAGAACATTGGGATTACCTTATTACATCTTTTAGGTGTAATTCCCGATTGTGAAGAGATAGACATTTCAAGTTTGGTATCACAGGACTCAGTGGACTCAACTTTAGAAAGTTGGCATTTACTTACTTAAGCCATTTGGTGCCTGTCTCCGTTTAATCTGAGTTGGGTGACAGCTGGTCTTTGTGTGTTCCTTTCAGACAGCCACAAACAAAGGGCGCTTAGGTGTGTCTTGATGGGCCATCCTGGGAGATGGGAGGGAGGAGGTGGGCACAGCCTCAAACTTAAAACTGAATAGAAGTGTCCTGCACACCTCCAAAGGGCTGCATACCCCCCTGTAGTGAATCTGGAGCCAGGGCAGGAAAGGTGGACCACTGTGCACTTCAAAGCTTTCTTTGAAGTCTCCCCCATTTCAAAGGCACAGCTATGGTTTAAGTACTGGACCAGTGACACCATGACTTCAGTATACTTTTGGACCTGTGACCACTGTGCCAGGAAGAAGAACTGCTGTGCTGCTGGAGGACTGCCACTCTGCTGGACTGCTGCTTTGCTGGACTCTTGTCTTGCTATGCTTTTGCCTTCCTGAGCTGCCCTACTGCCTTCTGTTCTCCAGCCTGGGTGAGAAGGACTGGACCTCATTGCACTCAGAGCCAGCGCATCGCCTTCGGAACCAACGCATCAGCTGCTACAGGAGTCATAGCAGTGTACCTCATTCAGAACCAGCACATCTCACTTGAAGCCAATGCATCACCTCCATTGCGTGGAGAATAGCAACGCATCTCACCCACTGCTTGTCTCGACACTGACGCACCGCTTCGGCTGCACCTCACATCTCCTTCGACATTGGTGCCATACTGGATCGAGGTACTACTGTTCTGCGGGCCCAACTGGGTCCCTGTATCCAGCCTACGCTCTATTGTGGTCCACCTGAACTTTTGACTTTGCCCCTGTCCCGCACGACCAGATAACCCACTTTAGCGCTTATTGCTTCTGCATACTATTTTAGTTTATTCTTTGAAAATTCATATATCGACTTATACTCGGGTTTTTGTTGTTTTGGTCTTGTTTTATTTAAAAAAGTTCAGTTCTATTTTTCTAATCTGGTGTGGAGTCCTTTGTGGTGTTTTCACTGTGTTTCTGTTTGAAGTGTTGCACAAATAATTTACACATTGCCTCTTAAGTTAAGTCAGACTGCTTTGTGCCAAGCTACCAGAGGGTGAATACAGGATAGTTTACGGTGTGTTGTGGCGTGCCATGACTAGGATTGTGGTTCCTGCTTGGAGAAATATCCGGACCTGTGAAAAGCCAGTATTCTAAGAACCCATTTGGATAGTATAGATACCCCTATTATTTTAAGGATCACTATTTAACTTCTATAACTATCATGCCTAAACTTCCACTGAGTGTGTCCTTCGACAAATATATTGTCCCGTAAACACCACACCATGTCCTTAACAATACAAGTAACTTGGTAAGGAATGGACAACCAGGTAGTCATGTGGGACCCCTGTTGCCATGATCCCAAAGACAAAAGCCTATCAGGACAAGTGGGAAGGAAATTCAAAGTCTTGTCTGAATTCTGAGCTATGGGCCACATCGGATAAATTAGAAAAAATGTAATCACACGTGAAATACAATATGAGTTCTTTCTTCACCAAAGAAAAAAAGCCCAGTTGGGGCAGCAGAAAATAAAACACAACCCCTTTTTAAAATCAAAATCCCCATCTTCCCTTAGATACCAGCAGTCTCAACTCAAAAATGGCCTCCTTGTGAAATCGCAGCCAGACGAGTACACAGAATGGAGGTAGACAGTAGTCAAAGGTGCATCAGCAAGACACCGTAACAATAAGTTTCAAAGAAAAGTCAAAAATAATCTAGTTTTTGCTGCCTTCTTGATGATGGTGGGTCAGAGTTCTACTGTTCACTAAGGCTGATCATTTGTAAGGTGGCAGGGGAGAATATAAATGAGGACACATCATGGTTACACCAAAGGCATGTCAAAGCAAGCATGTCTGCACCAATCAGCGTTAAGTTTGTGCATGTCTTAGGAACCCCTGTTTTTGCCATTTTAAATGAAATCCCTCATAGAGGCTATATACGTGTTCTGAAATACCATAATCTGTGTGTGTGTCCTAAGCTTTCTCGAACAATAGGCCAACATAGAAGGCACTGTCACCAAAAGTACCAGGGAGTATGACGCTTCCAACCAGTTAGCTGGATGAGAAATCCCATTACTCATGCTGAGTCCAAAAGACTACTGTCTAGCAAACTGTAGGAGAAACTGCATAGACTCTCCAAATTCTTTGATGGAGCACACATGAAAAACATAATCCGATCACCACAAGCTGCTGACTACAACAAGATACTGAGGGGAATCCTCAATACTTGAGTCACTCTGTTTTAATTATTTTACTTTGCACTTACTTTTTTATTTTTAACTTGTCCGGGCCTTCTTTTAAGAATATTTCAGAGCCTTGCCCAGCACTTTTGTTTTTAAACAAGAGAGTTCTGTTCACCATCTTGATCATGGTAAGTTGGCTCTCTAGTATTTCTACAGTCTGATTGTGTCTAGGGCAGCAGGGGAAACTATACATGAGGACATTAAATGACGTCGCCAACCGTGCACCAAAGGAAAGCCTGTCTGTACCTTGCAGTGTTAAGTCTGCACATTTGAAGGGAACATCTGTCTCTGTCATTTTGGATGAAAGCCCCTGCTTATAACATTTAAGATGTATGACATCATGACATCATGATCTCTGCTCTTGAGAGACTTCTCAATAAGCACATTTAGAACAAGAAGGTTTTGTTCTATTTTAGCAAAACCATGGGTCCCTTGCTCACTTTGCCACTGGATTCAAGATAGCCTGGCTGATGACGGCTTTAAGCCAGAAACCGGTCCCAGGATGCTTGTTTCCGGTCCAGGGAAGACATGGCTTGGCAGTTCGGGCTGGACTGTTCCCATGAGGCACAGGGTCAGACTGATTTGCATATGGCCATGTCTGAACTGGGGTGGCGGAGTGAGCTAAAGAATGATGATGGATTAAACCCAGATCAGTTGACTGGGGGTGAGTGCTTGCAATGTTCAACACTCCGTCCATCATCCCCTTTGGTTTTGCTATGTTCGCCCTAAGTTGGCAGGGTATGCCCAGACGTGGGTCCCTTGCTCACTTTGCCACTGGATTCAAGATAGCCTGGCTGATGACGGCTTTAAGCCAGAAACCGGTCCCAGGATGCTTGTTTCCGGTCCAGGGAAGACATGGCTTGGCAGTTCGGGCTGGACTGTTCCCATGAGGCACAGGGTCAGACTGATTTGCATATGGCCATGTCTGAACTGGGGTGGCGGAGTGAGCTAAAGAATGATGATGGATTAAACCCAGATCAGTTGACTGGGGGTGAGTGCTTGCAATGTTCAACACTCCGTCCATCATCCCCTTTGGTTTTGCTATGTTCGCCCTAAGTTGGCAGGGTATGCCCAGACGTGGGTCCCTTGCTCACTTTGCCACTGGATTCAAGTTAGCCTGGCTGATGACGGCTTTAAGCCAGAAACCGGTCCCAGGATGCTTGTTTCCGGTCCACCGAAGACATGGCTTGGCAGTTCGGGCTGGACTGTTCCCATGAGGCACAGGGTCAGACTGATTTGCATATGGCCATGTCTGAACTGGGGTGGCGGAGTGAGCTAAAGAATGATGATGGATTAAACCCAGATCAGTTGACTGGGGGTGAGTGCTTGCAATGTTCAACACTCCGTCCATCATCCCCTTTGGTTTTGCTATGTTCGCCCTAAGTTGGCAGGGTATGCCCAGAAGTGGGTCCCTTGCTCACTTTGCCACTGGATTCAAGATAGCCTGGCTGATGACGGCTTTAAGCCAGAAACCGGTCCCAGGATGCTTGTTTCCGGTCCAGGGAAGACATGGCTTGGCAGTTCGGGCTGGACTGTTCCCATGAGGCACAGGGTCAGACTGATTTGCATATGGCCATGTCTGAACTGGGGTGGCGGAGTGAGCTAAAGAATGATGATGGATTAAACCCAGATCAGTTGACTGGGGGTGAGTGCTTGCAATGTTCAACACTCCATCCATCATCCCCTTTGGTTTTGCTATGTTCGCCCTAAGTTGGCAGGGTATGCCCAGACGTGGGTCCCTTGCTCACTTTGCCACTGGATTCAAGATAGCCTGGCTGATGACGGCTTTAAGCCAGAAACCGGTCCCAGGATGCTTGTTTCCGGTCCAGGGAAGACATGGCTTGGCAGTTCGGGCTGGACTGTTCCCATGAGGCACAGGGTCAGACTGATTTGCATATGGCCATGTCTGAACTGGGGTGGCGGAGTGAGCTAAAGAATGATGATGGATTAAACCCAGATCAGTTGACTGGGGGTGAGTGCTTGCAATGTTCAACACTCCGTCCATCATCCCCTTTGGTTTTGCTATGTTCGCCCTAAGTTGGCAGGGTATGCCCCGACGTGGGTCTCTTGCTCACTTTGCCACTGGATTCAAGATAGCCTGGCTGATGACGGCTTTAAGCCAGAAACCGGTCCCAGGATGCTTGTTTCCGGTCCAGGGAAGACATGGCTTGGCAGTTCGGGCTGGACTGTTCCCATGAGGCACAGGGTCAGACTGATTTGCATATGGCCATGTCTGAACTGGGGTGGCGGAGTGAGCTAAAGAATGATGATGGATTAAACCCAGATCAGTTGACTGGGGGTGAGTGCTTGCAATGTTCAACACTCCGTCCATCATCCCCTTTGGTTTTGCTATGTTCGCCCTAAGTTGGCAGGGTATGCCCAGACGTGGGTCCCTTGCTCACTTTGCCACTGGATTCAAGATAGCCTGGCTGATGACGGCTTTAAGCCAGAAACCGGTCCCAGGATGCTTGTTTCCGGTCCAGGGAAGACATGGCTTGGCAGTTCGGGCTGGACTGTTCCCATGAGGCACAGGGTCAGACTGATTTGCATATGGCCATGTCTGAACTGGGGTGGCGGAGTGAGCTAAAGAATGATGATGGATTAAACCCAGATCAGTTGACTGGGGGTGAGTGCTTGCAATGTTCAACACTCTGTCCATCATCCCCTTTGGTTTTGCTATGTTCGCCCTAAGTTGGCAGGGTATGCCCAGACGTGGGTCCCTTGCTCACTTTGCCACTGGATTCAAGATAGCCTGGCTGATGACGGCTTTAAGCCAGAAACCGGTCCCAGGATGCTTGTTTCCGGTCCAGGGAAGACATGGCTTGGCAGTTCGGGCTGGACTGTTCCCATGAGGCACAGGGTCAGACTGATTTGCATATGGCCATGTCTGAACTGGGGTGGCGGAGTGAGCTAAAGAATGATGATGGATTAAACCCAGATCAGTTGACTGGGGGTGAGTGCTTGCAATGTTCAACACTCCATCCATCATCCCCTTTGGTTTTGCTATGTTCGCCCTAAGTTGGCAGGGTATGCCCAGACGTGGGTCCCTTGCTCACTTTGCCACTGGATTCAAGATAGCCTGGCTGATGACGGCTTTAAGCCAGAAACCGGTCCCAGGATGCTTGTTTCCGGTCCAGGGAAGACATGGCTTGGCAGTTCGGGCTGGACTGTTCCCATGAGGCACAGGGTCAGACTGATTTGCATATGGCCATGTCTGAACTGGGGTGGCGGAGTGAGCTAAAGAATGATGATGGATTAAACCCAGATCAGTTGACTGGGGGTGAGTGCTTGCAATGTTCAACACTCCGTCCATCATCCCCTTTGGTTTTGCTATGTTCGCCCTAAGTTGGCAGGGTATGCCCAGACGTGGGTCCCTTGCTCACTTTGCCACTGTATTCAAGATAGCCTGGCTGATGACGGCTTTAAGCCAGAAACCGGTCCCAGGATGCTTGTTTCCGGTCCAGGGAAGACATGGCTTGGCAGTTCGGGCTGGACTGTTCCCATGAGGCACAGGGTCAGACTGATTTGCATATGGCCATGTCTGAACTGGGGTGGCGGAGTGAGCTAAAGAATGATGATGGATTAAACCCAGATCAGTTGACTGGGGGTGAGTGCTTGCAATGTTCAACACTCCGTCCATCATCCCCTTTGGTTTTGCTATGTTCGCCCTAAGTTGGCAGGGTATGCCCAGACGTGGGTCCCTTGCTCACTTTGCCACTGGATTCAAGATAGCCTGGCTGATGACGGCTTTAAGCCAGAAACCGGTCCCAGGGTGCTTGTTTCCGGTCCAGGGAAGACATGGCTTGGCAGTTCGGGCTGGACTGTTCCCATGAGGCACAGGGTCAGACTGATTTGCATATGGCCATGTCTGAACTGGGGTGGCGGAGTGAGCTAAAGAATGATGATGGATTAAACCCAGATCAGTTGACTGGGGGTGAGTGCTTGCAATGTTCAACACTCCGTCCATCATCCCCTTTGGTTTTGCTATGTTTGCCCTAAGTTGGCAGGGTATGCCCAGACGTGGGTCCCTTGCTCACTTTGCCACTGGATTCAAGATAGCCTGGCTGATGACGGCTTTAAGCCAGAAACCGGTCCCAGGATGCTTGTTTCCGGTCCAGGGAAGACATGGCTTGGCAGTTCGGGCTGGACTGTTCCCATGAGGCACAGGGTCAGGCTGATTTGCATATGGCCATGTCTGAACTGGGGTGGCGGAGTGAGCTAAAGAATGATGATGGATTAAACCCAGATCAGTTGACTGGGGGTGAGTGCTTGCAATGTTCAACACTCCGTCCATCATCCCCTTTGGTTTTGCTATGTTTGCCCTAAGTTGGCAGGGTATGCCCAGACGTGGGTCCCTTGCTCACTTTGCCACTGTATTCAAGATAGCCTGGCTGATGACGGCTTTAAGCCAGAAACCGGTCCCAGGATGCTTGTTTCCGGTCCAGGGAAGACATGGCTTGGCAGTTCGGGCTGGACTGTTCCCATGAGGCACAGGGTCAGACTGATTTGCATATGGCCATGTCTGAACTGGGGTGGCGGAGTGAGCTAAAGAATGATGATGGATTAAACCCAGATCAGTTGATTGGGGGTGAGTGCTTGCAATGTTCAACACTCCGTCCATCATCCCCTTTGGTTTTGCGTTGTTCTATTTTACCCAATTACTGAACACAGTCCCATTGAATCTTCAGGTAATCGTGATCCATCAGAAGCAAGCATCTTGTTTGTAGGGGATATTAACAATAGCACTTTTTTTTTGTTGCGATTTTGTAGAGCGCACAGCTGCCCCAGCAAAGGGGCGTCCCTGCGCTGATAGCAGAAAACTGCACAGCCTCTAACAGGGAAGAGGCCTACAACGGAGGGAAGAGGTACATTTTGATTGCTTTACGGAATGGCAAATAATTCTACAGGCTGCGGATGGAAGTAGGAAGCACGTTCCAAAGTTTGGCTGCCAAAGTGCGGAAGGAACGCCCCCCAGCGCGTGCCCTCCTCACCCGGGGGATAACCGCCAAATGCTGCCCCATCGACCGAAGTTGACGGGAAGGGGTGTAAGGTGCAAGCAGGTTGGCCAGAATACCTGGGGTAGAGGAGTTCAAGATTTTAAAAGAAATACAGAGGGACTTAAACTCTATACGTTTGGCCACAGGCAGCCAGTGGAGCCGACGAATAGCACTAGAAGCAGAGCAGGTCCTAGGCAGGCCAAGGAGAGTTCTGGCCGCAGCATTCTGAAACCTTTGCAGTCTCAAGATTTCGGTCATGTTAGACCCCAGATAGAGTGAGCTGGCATAATCCAGTCTCGACAGAATGGAAGCCTGAACAATAACCTGCCTGATGGAGGGGTCAAAAAACCCCAACAGCGCTTTGAGCCCCCGCAATATGCCAAAACAGGTCCCCGTCACCTTCTTAGTTTGGGTCTGAAAGCTGAGGGCAGAGTCTACCCAGACACCCAGGTTTTTTACCACCTGTTTGGGGGCAGGTGCATGCCCCAAAGTGGCAGGCCACCAGTGCTCGCTCCACAGCTCAGAGTCTTTCCCTACCAACAATACCTCGGACTTACTGGCATTGAGCTGAAGACAGTTGGCAGTCATCCACTCTGCGATAGCCTCAAGGTCGCTCTGGAACTTGCAAGCGTCCCGCGTGGAGTCGTCCGAGTGTGCGACTACCAACTGTGTATCATCCGCATATGATACTGCTGTGAGCCCTCTGCTCTTAGCCACCGTAGCTAACGGTTGTACATACAGGTTGAAGAGGGTTGGGCTCAAGGCTGAACCTTGCGGCACCCCCTGTTTGGTAGTTTGGACTCTAGAGGCAAAAGGGGGGACGTCTACCTGGAAGGTCCTCTCCGTAAGAAAAGAGGCAAACCAATCCAGGGCCGAATCCACAATGCCCACCTCCTCCAACTGTTTCAGCAGGATCTGGTGGGACACAGTGTTGAACGCAGTACTAAGATCTAATAAGATCAGTGCCGAAGTACGACCCTTGTCTAGAGCCCACCTCAGATGTTCGGTCACAGCTAGGAGAGCAGATTCCGTGCTGTGACCAGGACGGAAACCGTTCTGGGAGGGGTCCAGTATGTTATTTTCCTCCAGATAACCCATCAAGATGGAATTGATATAGGCCTCAGAGATCTTGGAGACCCAGGGCAGGAGGGAGATGGGGCGGAAGCTCTCTGGTTTGGCTGCGTCGAGATTAGGTTTCTTTAACAAGGGGGCCACCCTGGCTTGCTTCCATGAGCTGGGGACAACCGCCGTAGAGAAAGACAAATTGATCACCTGGCTCAGGGGTGTAAGGAGCACAGGTAAGATTTTCATAAATTGGTCAGGCTTAAGGGGGTCGGTGGGAGAGCCAGACTTAACCTTGCTACAGAGCACAGATAACTCCTCTTGGGAGATCGGCAGGAAAGCGGCCAGAGTATGCATAGGAGAGGGTCTAGGCACAAGGTCAGGGCATAGCGCTACCTGGGGGAAGGACTTATAGATCTTATCCATCTTCTCCACAAATAAGGAGGCAAGAGCCTCGCATTGCTAATCTGATGATATCAAGGGCGCATTAAAGGCCGTCGATGTTTTAAGAACTTTTAGTATCGAAAAGATACTTTTAGAGGGGAAACATCGGTTACAACGCGGTCTTTACACCGCAGTACGTTTACAACGTGGCCATTACAACGCAAGTCGTTACAACGACTTGCGCTAGATGGCGCTATACACTAAAGAATAGTATGATTTACTATTCCAACACCTTCCCTACTGTTACTTAGGCTGGAGTTGGAATAGTAAATCATACTATTCCTAAATCCGGTGCCTTCCAGCACAAGTCGTTGTAACGACTTGCGTTGTAATGACTGCGTTGTAGACGTATCACGGTGTAAAGACCGCAATGTAACGTCATACATTCCTTTTGGAGGGATTATTACTACTCCTGATCTCATCCGCATAGTAAGTTGCCCGTTCAGTCTGAATAGCCCTATGATATTTCTTGATAGCTGCCTGATAGCAGCTCTTCAGATTTGGGTCGTAGTCCCTTCTCCAGGCTCTCTCCAGCCTTTTGCACGCTTTACGCAGGGAGGTGAGCTTAGCATTGTACCAGGGACTGGATTTGGCATTGCAGCTTTTTGACCACTTTACAGGGATGAGAGAGTCCAAAGCGCAGAGAATGCAGTCCGACAATGATCTATCAGCCGTGTCTGGGTCATCTGGAATGCTAAGCATGGTTGTAGCGAGGAGGCTGTGAAATTGGGCGATGTTAAGTTTATGCCAGGGGCGTCTAAGTGAAAACTTCTGAGACAGCCTCCTCGCGGGCACAACCCCAGAGAGTGTCATAGTTATTAAATAGTGATCAGACCAGCACATCGGAGAGGGGGTGTGGACGGTCAGGAGAGAAAGGTTGGAAAAAACTGGGTCCAGTAAATGGCCCGCAGAGTGTGTGGGACCCTGCACCAGTTGAGATAGCTGACATGCCGCAAGATCGGCCAGAAAGTTGCCTATATCAGTGTCCTGAGGGCTGTCCAGATGCAGATTCAAGTCACCAATAATACTAAAGTTGGCTGCTCTCATGGCTAAGGGGCTCACACCCTCAATAAGTGCAGCCCTGAACTCTTTGGAGGGCCCTGGCGGGCGGTAGATCAATAGGCCAGACATGGTGTAACTAGCGTTAAATGAGATCCCAAAACGCGCAGATTCGCACCCAACCAGGGACTCCTTGACGAAGGTGCAGGGGTAGCAAGATTTAAGAATGACTGCTATACCACCCCCTCTGGACTCTCTGTGGGAGAGTCATAATACTAAAACCCGGGGGAAGCGCCAGACCTGGTTCAGCCGCCATATCAGCTGACAGCCACGTCTCAGTTAAAAAAAGAACATCCGGGGCTTCGTCCTGTACCAGGTCGTAAACATCTGCGAAATGCTTGGCTAAGGAATGGCAATTCAAACTAAGAAGTTTGATCTCGGGGCAAGTGCTGGGAGGGGGACAGGGAGGTACAATGGACGCCCATGAATTAAAGCCACAGTTTAAACAGCAGAAAGGGCCCTCCAAAAGGATACCAGGAGGGTGACTGCACGGGCTTAATCCATTCTTAACTTAATAGCGAGGAGATCACCCGAGGAATAAGTAACCGTACCTCTAGTAAAACCACCAGCGTGTCTGGCGTCTGGCGACGGCCAGGCGTGGACGGGCACAGACGGGGCGCGCCAGCGGCGCGCCCGCTGCGCGCATTCGCTGCACGCCCGCCACGGCATGGGTTTAAATAGAAGAACCCGGAAATGCCGAGAGCGCGAGATTAACTTGCTGACTCTCGACACGCCCTCCGCTCAATCGGCACACAGCCGCGGCGGAACGGGGCGGAGATCAAGAGGAGATAAGATGTCCCCGGGCAAGAAAGCAAGTGGGAGGTGAGAGCCCCGTAGACAGAAGAAATGGTAACAAAATTTGCCCCCAGAAATGCCCACAAGTTAAAACACAGTAACAACTCAGCATTAAAAACTAGTTTCATCAAGCATAAAAACAGTTAGCAGCTGACCTCATTCAGTCACTGAACCATAAAACTTAAAATGTACCATTCTTTCTTGTACATTTTTTTAAATACCAAGGCCCTTATTTACAAAAAGTGAAGCAGTGCAGTGTTGCATCAGAAAAAGTTGTGTCCTGGTACGCAACTTCCATCGACAGCCACACTATTTATGATGTGGCGCACTAACATGCAAAGCTCTGTGTTGTAGCACAATGCCCTGTAATACAACTGGTCCTTCTTTGATGCAAATTCTACATGTATACTTCACGCCAATGATGCATTACATAAGATGTCTCTGCATCACTTTAAATATTGAAAACTGCTGCAAATCCCATGCAGCATTTCAGCTGTTTGAACATGGCAAGCCGGGATGATACTGATGCCCAGGAGGGTACTCATCAAGAAAGAGGGTTTGTCCAGGAGGAGAGAATAAAAAGAAAGGTCAACTTTACGCAGGAGGAGAATAAAAAGGAACTGTTGTAGAATGCATGAAATGGTGAAATGATTACAAGCGCGGGACCAAGGAAAAACTGATAAGCTTTAATGTAAACTCATTGAGATCCTGACATCCCTGACAGTTTGACACAAATGGGGGAGCAAGTGGCTGCAAGCGTAGGACCTGAGATGGTCTACAATGCTAAGGTAAGTTTGCATTGCAAATTAGTGTTGTAATTTATATTTTCAAGTTTTAATACATATACATGTAATGAGATATATGACAACATGTTGAATGTTGTTATTAATGTGGGAAGTTACATCCTAAGAAAACTGTAAATAATTAATTTTATATGTTGCGTAAAAAAAATAGTTAGCTGATTTAAATTCATATAAAGTGTTCTAAAATTGTTAATGACACATTTAAATTAAGCTAAGGATTGGGTTATTTTTATTGTTGGTTCATAAATAAAAATTAAAGACATAATTTAGCTTATTTTGTGTTCTTTGCATGATGGGCCTGTTGAATGGGTTAATATTGGATATTAATTTAGCATCTAACCATACATTTTCATATAATGTACTATATCATCCAAGTACTACACAGGAATTATGTTGTAAATGAATGAATACATTATCCATGTTTAGCAGGATAATTGTTAATTCATCACAATCTGTGTGAATGCTCACATTCTAAGATATGTATGTTAAATAGGATACATTTTAAAGGGAATGTTGGTTACAGGAAGATTAAGTTCCACAGATAAAAGTTTAATTGGTAAAACACATACACAGTAGTATAAATATTATTATGTGTCTTCTCCCCGTTGGTGCCTGTCAGCCAAATTCCAAAATGCATTGTGACACTATAAACCTTCCACAATTTTCACTTGGAAAGTTCAATATGTAATATCTGAGATCAGACACACAATTTCTGTGTATTGTGTTAAATGTACGTTTACGTGTTATCTTTGATGTGGATTTGCTTGCTATTTTCAGTAAATTTAATAGTATAAAACAGAAATATATGTAGTAATCTAGGATTTTTTCTTTTCATTAAAACCACAACTAAATTTTAAAGTAACATATGGCTTTGTAAACAACCAGATACTAAACACTTTTTGGATATAAATGCGCAATATTGTAATAATTTGACTAAATTGATTGTAAAAAGTAATCATTTATATCTTGTAACTTACACATTGTCAAATAATAATTATGTTTATGTAAAGAAATAATGTATGTTTTTTGCAGGTTTAGAAGTGTATTGAATATTTGTTACTCTCTTGACCCTTTTCATTGAAAATTAATCTCTAAAATTGTCTTTATGCTATAATGTGAATCTAAATTTAGTAATCTGTTTTCTGTGTCAGATCCTGGTAATGAATCTCATGAAGTAATGAGGAACAAAGCCATCTTTGTCACCACTTTGCTGCCCTTGGATGATGAAACATATTCTGAAATAATGCATTGTTTAGGTAACTCACACAAATTATTGAAACGCTTGGCAATTTTATAGTGTCTCCACAAATTCCTCAACCTGCTTCTTCACTCCTGCTACTGTGGATGACGAGGATCCTGAAGTGACATTTGAAAGACAAATCCACTGGACACATTGATAAAGTAGCGAGGAGTTGGATGAAGACACTGACAGACACTCTGGAAGAAGTCTGAAGGTGCTCCACGTAACTTGGCTCAGAATGTGGAAGATACATATTCTTTCTGCCAAAAGATTGATGATTCTCTTGCTAACATATCTGAGTCATCAAGAATAAGAATCAAGAGGCAGTACCTTCAAATTTTGGTTCAAGTAGAAAGGCAGATAGTGAACATCAATTCCTCAATTAATAAAGTCCAACAAGGTCTGTAGCACTAGATGGACTCCTTTATTTCAGTTATGAGTGTCCTGAATCAAAACATTATCTCTGTCTTACCATCTTAGCAGACCTTTGTCAGGAATTTCAGTGGAACCTTTACTACACTCACTGATGTTTTAGGCAACATGAGGCCTACAACTTCTTCCTCTGGTTCATCCTCAATGTGCGCTGCTAAACATTTGCCTGTTTTTCAAGACCAAGCCAGGAGCATGATGATTCGCCAGAGGGTGAAGCTGTAGGCATACACATTGGGTGTCACAATGTTTCAAAATAAATATCAGTGAGCCATTCTTATACAATCTTTGCCTTAGTCCTGAACTTGTCTTCATGTAATCTCTTTCCATACAATCAGGAATCAGGGGTCCTGTATTGATGTTACTGTGTTTGTTTTCTCGTTTTATTACTTACATTAGGCTTCCTTCTTGAATAATGTAATTTGTATGTTTATATAGTCACATTATTTCTTAGTGATGTATTTTCAGTTAGAAAGTGTTGTTCCCTTGTTTTGTTTTACAATTGTATCGAGATATACATTTTATGAAGTCAAACAAAATAAAAAACAACATTATTTAAAACCAAGACATATTTTCAATTATGATTGTTGTTTTCCTTGTATAAATATATATCCTTCATAGGTTTGCTGAAATTGCCATACAAAGCTTAAGTATTCTGTAAAAAGTATATCTAATGCATTGTGCTCTACCCTTTCTATAAAGTTTTAAAAATAATGTTTGTACTGGCAATGGGTTCCTCATTGAGGCCTACATTATTCATAAAAAAATGAATCAACACTTGTCTGCAAATCATGTAAGTATGTGCAATGTAACCTCTTTTTTCACATGCATCCCCATGCATCTATAGTTTGTGTCATTTTGCATAGAAAAAGTCAAGCACATCATTAAACTATTGAAAAATGACGCAAAGTGTGCTGTCAACATTTTTGGTTGAGTTTGGGTTTGGATGTGAGAGGAGGTGACTTTGTGTTTTGTGGACTTTTTAGGGTGATTGCTTGTCTGTTCTGATTGTCACTGTTGCTGTGTTAGGATTGTCACCTATTGTCTGTAGTTTGTCTTTTAGACGTTCTTTTGTTAGTGTCCTTTTGAGAGCTGTACATTTGTAATTTTTTGTATCATCTATTGTTATATGTAATTAGTTTGTGTGTTAATTATTTAGAAGTGTATATAGGGGTTAGAATGTCAGATAGATGATGGCAGGGGTTGATGCAGGTTAATTTTGAGGAAAGGGAGGTAAGGGCTTTATTATGGCTGGTAGTACACAACCTGCCACGAATGCTTGGGGCAGGTAGTCATGTGGAGCTGGGTTATCCTTTGCAGAAAAGAAGGCAAAGTTAGTAGAGGCCACCTGTCACCATACAAATGTCAGTAACATCCAGGGATCTGGCAGCAGGTCCAACATCATTGGGCTGACGTGATGTCCAATTAAGGTCACCTTCTACATCATCTCTGCACTGATGTTGCTGGTAAAGGTGGTAAGTTACAATTGTGATTAAATCTAATTTAAAATGTAACTAAATATATTAAACTATACATTTAAAAAACTTTTTTTAGATACTTAATGATAAAATGATATATTATTTTGTAACATTATCTTCCAGTAAAATATCTTTGAAATGGACTTTCTCATTTCATTTATTTAGGTGGCCCTCCTGCTTTTGAAGCAACTGGAAATTCCTTAATTCATCCAGTCTTGCTAAGTGTTTATTTACATTTACTAAAATGTGTAAGGTAAGCATGTCTGTCAATTTAAGTGCCCATACAAACCATGCAGGGCCTAAATCATGAGGCCTATGCTCTGTAATCTGTAATATCATGTGGTAGGTCCTACAATTCAATGAAAAAAAAATGAAATGGGCTAATATTGTTATGTTATGTTGTGTTATGTTATGTCATGCTATGTTATGTGAGTGTTAAAGTAACATATGTTTGTCACAGTTGACCAGGTTTTTAACAAATCTTTGTATGATTAACCATTTAAATAAAATATATATATATATTTTTTTTTTAATGAATTTTTGTGTTTAATATCACATTTAAAGGATTACTATGTTGTAATGTGAAATTGGTCAATGGAAAGCGATATAGGCACATACATTTTATTAAATATTTAAAGGCATACATTAAATTATGAGTCACTTGAAATCTGGTCAAAGAAAATGTGATTTTTACATTAATTGCAATTTCATGTGCACATGTCTAAGCGTAGTCACACTTGAATTCATTAAAAATAACTGAAATCATTTTGATCCTTATGTACAGTGTGGGATACTCAACCACAAACATAGCACGTGCCCTGTATGCTGAATTAAATCTATATTAGAGTATCTGGTACTTGTAAAATGGCAGGCAGAAATTCAACTGCAATTGTCACAGAATCCCCTGTCTATCACACTGTAAGGCAGGTCATATTTTAGATTTGATAGTTGAAGATGTGTTAGGTATGAAGAATTATTGGCTAATTGTCACACTATTAAAGATACATTTTGTGGGTCAAATGTGTGTCTAAAACTGATTGCTAACCCACATCAAAGTGTTAGACATTAATTAAAATACCAATGCTAAATGTATTACTGTTGATAAGTACCCTACATAAAGGAGGACAATGTGTTATATTACATAACTTTGCATCAAGGGTCAATTATGTGGTGGAGCATGGATGTTCATATAACACCACCCATGTCTTATCATGAAAAAGCTCTATTTACTTTAAAAGATGCAAATTTACTTTAAAACTCTAAATCAATGCATTATCAAGACAGGCAGAATGTTTGAAATATGTATGTCATTTTCATTTTCAGGATTCAAATGTGTGTTGCACTGTACTATACATATATACAGTTTGATAAGAATTTACATATTTCAAAGCATATTTGTTAGTAACAAAAGTGTATACTTTGTATCCTTACTGCCCAAAAAAACGTTCTTATCATGCACACTGTGTTGAACTAAAATGCAAGGGTATTTGACTTAGTGCAATGTGGTATAAAGTGCAATACTGCAGAGGGTTAACAACATCATGTTACAGACGATATGGGACTGTTTTGCTCTCTCCCTTTACCACAACGCATCACATCAATTATTCTTTCTGTGCTGACTCCAATCGTAAAATATATTACTTATTTTTGAAATTTTAAAAGAACATTGATGTATAACAGAATTTGTCTTGCCTAGTATGATATATATCTTGCAATTACAATATGTGCTGCATGCACGAGTCAAACATTTTCTGCATAGTTTTTGATAATTAGTGCCTGTCCAGCAAATGTTGAGAAATATATAATTTCCCCACTGTAAGCCAATAAAGTAGTATATTTAGGGGCTGATTTATATTTCGGTGGACAAAGTAATTACTTTCGCCATGGGGAGCACTTTACTCCTGCCATGGCGAGAGCCCTCCACACCGCCACATTTAGAGATTCATTACCGTAATACCCTGTAATGTATGCATTAAACTTTTGGCCTTGATCAGGATCTTTTGGATTCCAGTAATTCCTTATGGTGATGACAGTCAATAATCTGTGCAAGATAGTGCATTATTAGTTGGGTTGGAAGGGAGTCCACCACAAGTAATACAGCCACAAACGTCTTAGGTAGAGGCAAAGGTTTCAGTAATTTAAACTTGAGTTCAACTCCTGGTAGCTAAGGCACAGAGCAGACAGGCTTAGCTTAATGAAAATGTGTAAAGCATTCAGAAGTACCAAAACAAATAGCTGAATAGTCAGGAATACAATAAAAACCAATTTAGAAAGGAAAAATAGAGTAAAATGTATTGAACAAAACAGCATCAAATGACAAAAATCCAATAAGAGAAACCAAAGATATGAATTTTACAAGATTCAAGGTAAAAAGGGCCAAGAAAAAGTAAAGCGCCTATCAGTTCACAGGTGACCAGGACCTAGGCATGATTTAAGGCTGGTTGCAATGGAGCAAAGTTCAGAAACGCCAAGCAGGTGTGTCCCTGTCAAATAATTCTCATTAGGAAATGGAATTCAAAATCCTCTAGTGGGCAAGGTTGCAGTCTGTATCCGAGGAAGTCCTCTTGAAGTCATATAGCCATCAGATGAGGTACAGCTGAAGCCACTGGTTCTGGCGGTAAAGGCTCAGAGCGGGACGAGTTCAAATTTCATACTCAGGGAAGTCCTCTTGTCAACTGGATACTTTTCGCTCCTCCGGTTGGTTAAACTTTCTATGTTCATGCGCCATCTCTTTTTTTGGGCTCAGAAACCTCCAGTGGGCAGGGCTGAAGGCAGTATCTGATGGTGGGTTACACAAGGCCAATACCTGAGATTCTGCTGAAATTGGCTCCTGCGGAGAATCTCCATGAGGGAGAACCAGGTTTCTACAGCTCTACAGAGTTGCTCCTTGGCCTGACCGGTTCGAGTGGTTGGCCCCGGTTCACCAGTGGCTGGAAACTCAAAAAGTCCTATCGTTTTCAGAGTTTTGAGGAGAAGTCCAGTTAGAAACAGCCAAGGGGCCCAGTACCTTAGGGACTGTACTTAGGGGTCAATACATACTCCAGCAAAGGCCACCAGCAGAGTCCAGGCTAGGTATTGTTGCAACTGGTCAGGTGGGCAATTCAGGAAAAAATCCTCTTATAGCTTGTTGTGCCCTGTAGCCACACAAGAGGTCAGTCAACTGGCCCTTGAATTCCACTTATATATCCTGGGTACAAGAGGGAGCAGCTGCAGCACCTAATGACTCCTCTCAGGTCTCAAACGGCAAATGCAGGCCTTCTTCTGTTTTTCCACACGTCCAGAAATTGTCCTAAGGAGGATTCAATGGGATGTCACACATATGGTTGGCACTAACTAGTGTGTGTCGGTGATTATTAGCATCTCCCTAACCAATGAGGTAAAAGTTGCTCAGTGTACCTTACTCCTATAACTCAAAATATAGAAACCCTTGCTCCCTTGCACAGAGCCTGTGGGCCCTCCCAGAGATGTGTGTAGAGAAATGAGCAGTCCACTCTTCTGTGGTTACTCAAACCTGGTCGTGGGGGTATCTCTATTCCTACTGGCTTTGGTGCCAGGCTGTTTGAGATAACAAATGTTGGACTTCCTTCGGTCTCACCTTACATTTTATTTTGAAAGTGTAGGACCCTTTAAAAGTTAATGAAGTGCCTAGGTCCAACCTAACTGGTTTTCCTGTCAGGGAAAGAAATACACCTTGCCACACCCAGGCTGTTGTCCCTGCTCTGGGAGCAGATTTTACACATCATTAAGGCCATGTTCTGGCTGGGCGGCTGCTGGAAAATACATTCAAATTAGCTTTCAGGAGCTTCAAGCAGAGAAAAGGTAACTTTCTAAAAGTCACTTTTCTTAACTATGTATTAAAAGTCTAAGTTTACTATTAGATTAGATTTTAATGAATATTAAAAATAGTGGTTGAATAATTTATGTAGTTTGTCCCAAACTCACAACAGAAGAATTAATATTTTAATCTGCGCTGTAGTTTTCTCATAGGACATTCAGAGCCTTCCACATTGAAAATATCTTTTGGGGGCCTTGTCAGTGTAGGGACATGCTAAATAGGCCTTGGCAAAATATACATTATTGCAGCTTAATTTTTGCAATCACACCATTACACCACTTTGTATAATTATGTGACATTTGTGGGAATAATTTACTTTTCAATGCACAGAAACAACATAAAGTGACTGGCTTTTGTTCACATGCATTTATTTTAGGAGTCCTTGTGCCAAAAATTGATGTGAGGACCCATTTTGACCTAAAATATAGGACGAAATGACGTATTTGCATTTCGCGCAATTAAGCATAATTTTGCTAAAAAGCCAAGTAATTATACAAATTATGCACATTTTGCATACTCCTAATGCTAGCATTAAATTGCATGTCTCACTTTTAAATACCAAGCACACTACCTTGTGGGCTACAAGGCCTAGCTAAGGGTGATTTACTAATGTTTAAAAGAGAAGTTTTACCCTGTCAATTCTTTTTATTTTGACAGGTAGAACTGCAGGTTTAAACTGCAGCTAATAGGCTACACTGGTAAGCCTGAAAACATGTTTTCCCGGACATACTAGTAGATTGAACAAAATGTGTTATAGTCCACAGATGACATTTAACTTTCCATAGCAAAACCAAAGGGGGATGATGGACGGGGTGTTGAACATTGCAAGCACTCACCCCCAGTCAACTGATCTGGGTTTAATCCATCATCATTCTTTAGCTCACTCCGCCACCCCAGTTCAGAGATGGCCATATGCAAATCAGTCTGACCCTGTGCCTCATGGGAACAGTCCAGCCCGAACTGCCAAGCCATGTCTTCCCTGGACCGAAAACAAGCATCCTGGGACCGGTTTCTGACTTACAGCCATCATCAGCCAGGCTATCTTGAATCCAGTGGCAAAGTGAGCAAGGGACCCACGTCTGGGCACACCCTGTCAACTTAGTGCGAACATAGCAAAACTAAAGGGGGTGAGTGTTTGAAAAATTTCAGCACTCCGTCCATCATCTCTTTGTGTTTGCTTTATTTAACTTTCCATGCCATTGGTTTACTTCTGCATTATATACTACAGCTTTATAGGGACATTATATATCCTGTAGGAGGCTGGCTTAGTATATGGTGCACACTTATTAGACCAAACCATAAACTAAGAAAGTGGAATGCGAACTGCAAAAGAGGACAGGACTTGCACCAGAAGACCCAGAGGAGCCGGGGACACAAGGAACCGCCCAAGGTAAGTACCCAGGAACCCCATAGAGGCTGGGTGCAGAGTGGGAACACAGCCGCATGGCCAATGAAAGTCAATAGAGAAGCAGCGGTTGCAGTTTTGCAGAAGAAAGACCCTTCCCAGAGGACCCAGAAGAATTCCCTTGGAGGACGGAAGGTTGAAGAGCCACTCCACCCATGGATGCCTCAGAAACCAGGTTACCTACACCAGGGAAGCCATGTGCATGGGGTGAAGAGACATCGGAAACCTCCGTAGACGACAATTGAAGACTAGGAAGAAAGTGCCCCTGGAGAGAGAAGAAGGTGAAGAAGTCCGATGGAATCCAAGGGTGGATTCAGGAAGAGAAGAACCTGCAAGCAGAGGGGACAGAGTCTATGCCACTCAGGAGTGACCAGGAGGCACAGAAGAGCAATGACTACCGATGTCGGGAGGTTCAGAAGAGTTGACTGTGACCTCGTTGCTGCACTTGTGAGGACCAGGTGATGCTGAGGAAGACCAGGAGCTGTGCATGAGCTGTCCCCATTGGATGTCAGTGACTAGGTGGTCAGTATCCGGTGGGATCACCAACAAGGCTTGGTTGCCACAACTGACTTGGAGAAAAAAGAAGGAGCAATGTTGTGACCAGCAAGGTCCAAGGGACTCACCAACAGAAATAAAGTCAGAGCAGGCAGGCCCGAGCATGCAGGGGAGCTCACTGAAGCAGGAAAAGACACTCAGGAGGACACACATGCTGAAAGGACAGGACTCACAAGAGGACCTCGAGCAGCTCACCAAGAAGAAAGGCCCATGGTGCAGAGGATGCAGTGAGGATGCTGAGCTTGGAAGGAAAAGATGCTGGAGACTTGAACTTCTTGTAGTCTGAAGATCTCTGGAGTGCTGAGCCAAAAAGCCTTGGCAACGGCAAGTCAACATGGTGCACAGGGGTTCAGTCAAAGCGGTTCCGATGAGAGACACTGGCCTCAAAATTGCAGAGAGGACAGGTCAGGCCTCAAGGGAGTTGCAGAACCACCACTGTGTTGCTGAGCCTCAGGAAGTCCGTAGGATGACAGAAGCAGCAGACTGGTCAGAACAGTGAGACCAGGAGCAGCAGGAGTCTTCCTTGGCGCTGTCTTGGTTCCAGGCAAAATCCAGAAAAGTCCAAGTGTCCAGATGGTCGAAGAGTGACGTGGTACAGTCTTGAGTCTTGACCCACAACTAGCCTGAGGACCCACCCACAGGTAAGTCATTGAGTACCCTAAGGGAAGGGTTGGAACAACTCAAGAGTCCCTCCCAGAGGAGAGGCTGGACAAAGAGCAGGATACTCCCATGTACTTTGACCATTTTTGTGCCAGAATGAGAGCCAAGGGCTCACTGAAATGGCTCAAACTGGAGTATGCATGGAGGGCACCAAATGTGCCCTACAAAGCAGTCTGGTGGTGCTGGCAGGTGCCCCCACCCCAGCCAAATACAATAAGTCCTGTCTGGGAGGTGGTCACCCTCCCTGTGACAGGAAACCTATTGTTCTACCTTCCCCTGCTCAAGCTTGGATCAGCAGCAGGAGGGCAGAATCATGTCTGGGGTTGGCAGCAGCACTAGCTTGCTGTCAGACCCTGAAAGGCTGTTACCGGGAGTACAGGGGGATACCCCAAGGCAGACCCTCCAGTACATGGGATCATACTTCCAACACTGGACTCGGTGTTGGGGTATGATTCCAACATGTTTCATACCAAACATTACCAGGTTTGCTGCAACCACTATTTAGTTAGGCATCTCGTAAAGACTGATGTCTACTATATGTATTAATATGGGTGACTGCACTTACAAAGCCTGGAGAATCGACTCCAGGGTTTGTATGGGTGCCCTGCTCATGCAGGGGTCCCCCTTACCCTTATAACCAAGCACTCTTCCCTCAGGACTAAAGAGCCTGCAATAGGGGACATTCTAGGTTTTAAGTGTAGTGACCTCAGATATAAGGAAAAGTATTTCTGTTGTGAGAGGTGCAAACACCAACTCACACAGGCTGCAATGGCAGGCCTGTACTCACAGTTTAAGTGGACTCCTATGGGTGGGACAATACATGCCGCAGCCCATGGTAGACATTTGGTGTAGCCATGCCCTGGGTACCTTTCTACCATATACTAGGGACTTACAAGGGTACACCAGTAGCCAATTATGGATGTGCCAAAGTACTTACCATGGTCTATAGGGAGAGAGTACACTGACTGGGGTCCTGATTAGCAGGATCCCAGTCAGACTAGGTAAAAAACATACTGACACCATGCAAAAGGTGGGGGTAACCATAAAAGCAGATCCTACATTTCTACATATGCCAATTAGGAGTTAGTCAATTTTATCACATTTTAGAGGTCAGAGCTCGTGCACTGATTAGCAGTGCACCAGTGCAGAGAGTTAAAAAAAAACAGCAGCATCAGTTCAAAAAACTTGGTGGTGATCACACCAGAAGGGCACTTTCTCACAGTTCGACTGGACTAAAACACATCCTGCTTCATAGCCCCAGGACCAAATAAAACCCTTGTGAAAGCTCAAGCTAAGATGCCTTCCAATTTCCTTAAATAAATGGGAAAAAACATTCATAGATGGAACAATTAATTCTGGCCCTCCTCTCTGAGCCCTCTTCATTACCACTGAACACAAGTTAAATCTGTAGGTCTGCACATTGATCAGGGTCTTTCTATTTTACCTCAAAAAACAAGATTGTCTTTTTATTTTCTTACGTCACCTGGCAAATTAGTAAAGTCTTTCTTTTGTACCAATGTGTGACAATGCAATCTTTACGTGAGTTTTCTAAAATTGACTATTGTAATTGATTTTAATTAGGGCTAATGGAACATTCATTAAAAAGCTCCATCTAATTTAGAACATCACTGAGAAAAACATACAGCCTGAAAAAAATCCGAGCTCACTTCAGAAGAGAAAACATCTCCACTGGCTTCCCCTAAAAGAAGGGTTGCTTTTGAAAACTGCCTCTTTCCTTCAGGTGGTATTTCACTGCACAATTTGCCAAGCATTATACTCATCATTTATGGGGTTTTGGAGTAGGGCAGTAGCAAGTCACCTTGTTGCACTTCCCTACATCAAAGTGAAAGGGCAGGGATGCACTGTATTTATCCATTGTGGTGCATTCCTTTCCTTTCCACCTGTGCTGGCACCATTTTGTCAGCAGAATGCAGTACACATGGAAAGAGGAAATAGGCTATAGCGAGGAGAAATAAAGTTATTTCTCCTTGCTGTGCCTCCCTGGGGAGGTGTAACGTTTTGGCGCAACCCCCAGGTTTACATGGTTTGTAAATCTGAGGAAACGTCAAAATCCATGGGTGTTGCATGGGGACACCCATCACAACACCAATGGAACGCCTCCCTAGTGCAGAGTAAGGCAACGCAGCAATTTGCGCTGCCTTGCCTTACTCCATATTTATGAAACCATTCAAAGCCACGCAAAGTGGCTTTGCATGACCTCATAAATATGATTTTGTAGTTTGTGCTTGTTGGACTTGGCCCTTTTTGCAGGGTCATCCCTGAACTTTTTGCCTTCCTCCTAGCCTTTTATCTGATATGGTGTTGGTGGTTCTAGGATTCTGGGCACTTTAGCACTGCTGTCCAGTGTAAAGTGTGTGTGCTCTCTGTGGTAAACATGGTAACATTGGTCTACACCTGTTTGGCATATTTAATTTACCTGTCAGTCCCTTGTAAAGTGGTATCTCAGATACCCAGGGCCAGTAAATTAAATGCTACTGGTGGGCTTGCAGCGCTGATTACGCCACCCACCAAAGTAGCCTTTCAAACCTGTCTCAGGCCTCTGCCATTGCAGGGCCTGTGTGCGCAGTGCTACTGCCACTGTGACGTGACACCTAAAGTGTGTGCCAAGTCTGTGACCCCCCTTTTACTGCATGTCAGTCACCCCTAAGGTAGGCCCTAGCTAGCCCTATGGGCAGGGTGCATTGTAGGTAAAAGGTAGGACATGTACTTTAAGTGTGTGACATGTCCTGGTAGTGACAAATAGCCATTTTGGTTTCTCACTGCTGTGAGGCTGCCCTCTCATAGGAATGAATTGGGGATTCCCTGATAAGTGTTTCAGTGGTAATTCCTGATATGAGAGGAGCAGCATGGTCAAGTATGGTATGTTTGGAATAGTAATAATAAATGCTGCGAAATGGTGGGCGCAGATTTATTATCACTATTTTAAAAATGCCATTTTTAGAAGTTGGCATTTCTGTGTGCTATGTGTCTGCCTGCCTGATGTGGATTGCATGTCTGGCTTTGGAGTGACAGGGGCTGGTGAGGTGTGTGTGGCTCCAGGGAGGGCAGGGTGAGTCAGCGCTAGGCTGAATGGGAGACTGCATTTGGAGTAGTGGGAGGAGTAGTCCCCTGACCCTGAATAGGTCTGTGTCTGCCTAGGTGAATGCTGGCTCCGCCCCCCTGTGGTGTATCTGATGACAGAGCCCCAACCTGACAAACGAGGGTGGGAGCCCTGTAAACAAAGTGCTCCACACCCCCCAGAACCAGTTGAGGCTGGATTCCCCCAAGCCCTGTGCCAGGGCAGACAAAGAAAATGTACTATAAATATTGGGGCTGTGACCCCATGTCAGTGTGCCTCCTTGTGCTACTGGGGACTTGCTGCTGCTGGGCCCCAGGAGGAACCGCCACGAGGGACTGCCTCCCTGCTGGAGGCCCCTGTGAGCTCGCCTGCCTGGGCCAGGCCTTTGCCCTGAAACTTTTGGGGGCTTAGCGCCTCGTGAGTGCTCTCTTTTTATTGCTGGGGGAAGAGGAGCAATGGGCTGCGACGTGCTCAGAGGGAATCCCGGCGTGTGGGATTCCCCCTGCGCTGCCTGCCAGAGGAGCGGGAGCCTACCCCGCATTGGCACTCATATTGAAGCGGGAGCCTACCACGCGTTTTGTTTGTGAAGCGGGAGCCCGCCCCGCATTTTGGTATCGCCAGAGAGGAGCCGCCGAGATCGAGAGCGGAAGCTAGGCACCCGTGCCTGACTGTGGGCGTGACCAGCAGGAAGGAAGTCACCGGAGACAAGGAGGCGGGACAGCCAATTGCAGCGTGGCCGGAGGCGAGGCAGCGCAACGCTGCCACCAGGTCGACCGTGACCAAAGGAAGGCGGGGCCCGCTTGTGCCAGTGGGAGCCCCGCGTGTGGCCAAGAGGAGTCGGAGCTGTGCGGGCTCCATTTCGGCCCCCCGTCTCTTGGAGAAAGAGGCGAGCCCCCTTAGGAAGAACGGAGGAGTCCACCAGAGAGCCCCAGTGAGTGGGGCTGCACTTTGGCCTTGTTCTTGGTGCCAGTTGCACCAGAGGAGCCCCCGCGAGGAGGGCTCGCAGAGCAGTGTTGGTGCCGGTTTCTTTTGGATCCACAGCTGCACGGCAGTTGCAGGCAGCTGCAACGTTGGGGGCAATTCTGTTTTTAAAGTTCCGGAGTGGGGCTTTAGTGGCACCGTGGTGCCCAATCTGATTTTGCACAGCTGCACCGCCGGTTGGAGGGCAGCTGCAACGATGGGGGCACTTCTCGTGAGAGTGAGAGAAGCCAGGGTGAGTGCACCCTCGCACCAGTAGAGCCCTGACATTTGGGACAGAGGGCATTTGGGCCCCAGAGAAGGCCAGTTGGCCTGGGGTCATTTCAGTGTTTATGCTAAGGTGCTGTGTGCACTTTATCTGTGGTACTGGGGTGCAGTACTCATATTTTCTGCATAATGTGTTTTATGCCCAAACGAGATTGCATAAGGTGGTTATGCCTATAATGTGATGCCTAATGTTATGATATAGTGCTTATGCATAATGTGTTTATGCCTATGATGGTTATGCAAAATGTGTCTTATACCTAATGTGATGCAGACATAATGTGTTTATGTTGCAGGTGATGATGCTAAGTACAGTATTGTACCAGTAGTTACTGGTTGTGTTTTACAATTGCTACTTGTGCTTTCTAAAGGTTCTGACAGTGGCCCGATTGGCCCTGTCATGTGTATATAATCCCCTGTGAATAGTGCCTAGTGCCAGTTGGCACAGTGTATATGTGTGATTATGATTCTAATGTGTTTTGGATAATACAAAGGCTATTTTTTTATATAACCTTGTGTGGAGTCTCTTTTGTAGTGTGCCTAGTGTGTTGCTGCTGTGTGTGTGTGTGTTGCGCAAACGCTTTACACATTGCCTCTGGGATAAGCCTGACTGCTCGTGCCAAGCTACCAAGGGGGTGAGCAGGGGTTATCTTCAGTGTGTAACTCCCTTGCCCTGACTAGAGTGGTGGTTTCTGCCTGGCTTAGGCGCATGCCCTAGCCAACCAGAAATCCCATTTCTAACAGTGCTGCTGGAGCATCACCAAAAGTGACCCTACGGCACCGCAAGGGCTCATAAATATGCCCCTATACCTCTAGAAAGTTGAGATTTCAATCCACCGTTTTTTCAAGCTACCAAGAATCAAATGCACAGGGGCTGACGGTAGGGCCTTCAAATATTTAGGGTCCAAACTTTGAAACAGTCTTCATTTTCAATTACAAAATATTGAAGAACATTGATCTTTATAAAGGCATTGTAAATGTTTCTATTTTGCTCACTCTGTGAGAAGACTCTTATTTAATGTGTCAATTTCATGCGAATGGCACCAATATGCTCCGTTGTGTGAATGCTTGCTCTATACATTTCGGGCAAATTCAATCCAGCTCAACGAGCTGGTGCTGGTCATAACTGCTATACAACGATAACCTCAGCCTACCACTTAATGCTGCTACCAAAATGACAGCACTAGGAATGATCCTGTCTGAATTCGACAGAAGTGCTACAATATGTTTTTGCCACAAACTGTGTTTCCTTCCTGGAATTTAGTAAAACCTGACCCCTGAAATAGCTTTATACGCTTCATTTCTTGTTTTAATTTAAGTGCAAGCATGCTTTATTATTTTAATTCAGTTATTATTTTTCTTTATCATTTTTAATAGTTTTGTATTGTGCTTGTTTCTTTTTTATGTGTATTGTGTTTCTTCACCTCAGCATCTGCACTGCAACAGGAGCTGCTGGCTCTATTTTCTTTTGGTTTTCATTTCTATTCATTATTTTTACTGCTCCCCTGATGAGAGCCCTCTATGCAAACACAAGGAGATGATGGACGGAGCACTGAAACTTTTCAGACACTCCACCCCAGCCACATATCTGGGTTGAATCCATCATTGTTCTTAAGCTCACTTTGCCACCCCAGTTCATACCCAGCTACATGCGAATCAGTCTTGACCCTGTGCCTCATGGGAACAGTCCAGCCTGAACTGCCAAGCCAGGTCTTGCCTGGACCGGAAACAAGCATCCTGGGGCCGATTTCGAGGAAACACCCCTCATCAGCCAGGCTAGCTTGAATCCAGTGACAAAGTGAGCAAGGGACCCACGTCTGGGCATACCATGCCAACTTAGGGCAAACAAAGCAAACACAAGGAGATGATGGACGGAGCACTGAAACTTTTCAGACACTCAGCCCCAGTCACAGATCTGGGTTGAATCCATCATCGTTCTTTAGCTCACTTCACCACCCCAGTTCAGACCCAGCTATATGCAAACCAGTCTTGACCCTGTGCCTCATGGGAACAGTCTAGCCTGAACTGCCAAGCCAGGTGTTCCCTGGACTGGAAACAAGCATCCTGGGACCGGTTAAGGGGTAACACCCCTCATCAGCCAGCTAGTTTGAATCCAGTGGCAGTGAGCAAGGGACCCACGTCTGGGCATACCTTGCCAATTTAGGGCGAACAAAGCAAACACAAGGAGATGATGGACGGAGTGCTAAAACCTTTCAGACACTCACCCGCAGTCACAGATCTGGTATGAATCCATCATCGTTCTTTAGCTCACTGCGCCACCCTAGTTCAGACCCAGCTATATGCAAATCAATCGTGACCCTGTGCTTCATGGGAACAGTCCAGCCCGAACTGCCAAGCCAGGTCCTCCCTGGACTGGAAAACAAGCATCCTGGGACCGGTTTCGGGGTAACACCCCTCTTCAGCCAGGCTAGCTTGAATCCAGTGTCAAAGTCAGCAAGGGACCCACATCTGGGCTTAGCCTGCCCAATTAGGGCGAACTAAGCAAACACAAGGAAATGATGGACAGAGCGCTGAAACTTTTCAGACATTCACCCCCAGTCATAGATCTGGATTAAATCCATCATCCTCTATGAGCCTGACTACATGTTCTGCATAGCACACCACAGCTGCTGCTATGCATGAGACAAACATGTCTACAGCTAGCCAGGCAGTGGGCAAGTATCTTGAGTGAACACGCTGCTCCCTTAAGCTCACATCTCTCAAGGTATGTATGTGAAACTCTTTCACCATAAAGATGGTCCTGTAATGGAACTCTCTTTTGTAGAGAGGACTTCCAGATCTTCGCCCGAATTGTCCTGAATGCTGATAAATATTAGAGTATTCAACAAAAACAAATAATTTGGCCAAGATCTTATTGCCTGATATAATCTTGACTTGATGGTGTTTGTCAATGGGAAGTGGTTTAGTGACACTTTGTGAACCAGCATTGACAGTGCTGCAACTCATACTATCATAAAAGACTGGAGTGACTGTATCTGCAAATTGAGTGGAGGATTAGTGAATATTAGTCAAGAATATCTCCAAATATATGTTTTAAATCTTTCTAAGTTCAATTTAGCAGAAACTCTTGTCATCAATATTGGAATCACGCTTTTCCACAATATCACCTGTTTGCTGGAGCATGGGTATATACATACATGTTATATGCATTGCACAAACATAGCAAATGGCAGCAGAGCACCAGCATATCAGTCTCCAGACCATGACTTGGGAATTGGAGCTGTGTTTGCTAAATTTATTCTTCCAATTTATTTTATGTTAACTGTTGAGTAGAACTGTTTTTAACTTTTTCCTTAAGTTAAGTCCAGAAAGAGGTACTACGAATTGGTTAAAGCCTAGCCCTAAAAGGAGTGCTGCTTTGACTTTTTTGCCTTTTGTATTGATTCATAATATCGCAATGCAAACATGAAATGCCTAAGATGCACAAAGGAGTAAGGCATATAGGAACATATGTTTGGAGAACGATCTGTCCTGCAGCGTTTTGTGCTCAAGTACAGAATCAACTGAGATTTTGCTAGGGGAAATGTAGTAC
Organism: Calotriton arnoldi; assembly: GCA_963921515.1. NCBI lineage: Eukaryota > Metazoa > Chordata > Amphibia > Caudata > Salamandridae > Calotriton > Calotriton arnoldi. Next base: position 280,664 of record CAWUFW010011581.1, on the reverse strand, counting down.
TTTACGCCAAGACTGCTCTCTCCAAACTCCAGCAAACGTGTAAATCCAAGTGGTCTCAATTAGACAGTCTACTGTTATTAGGTGCTCTGGCAGCACACAGGTTGTTTACTAAAATGTGGAAAGATTATAGACCTCTGAGAATAAAAGAATGGAAAGAAGAGATGAAGATGGTAATGGAGTGGGAGAGATGCTATCATGTAACAAGTGGGATTTCAATCAAAATTAAGAAGTTCTGAGGCTCCTCATTAAAGCAGATTGTGGAATGGTGTGGAGAGATTAGTTTGGGACTGTAGGAAATTAAGTAGGATGAACAAATTAAGAACAGCTGTGAATAAACACTTGCCCCATGATAAAACCCTTTAGCAAGCGTAGGTTTGATATTACTTTTCTAATTAGTTTTTAGATACTCATTAATGTTGATCCTTTTTATTTGCCTGTCTTATATGCTATATGTTTTTATATGCCTTCAGTTATTTAATTATAAGTTGACACGCATACACACCTTTACTTGAACTACGTAAATGGATTCTGCTTGTCTGGCCTTTTGCATTAATGTCTTAATTACTTAATATAAATATTAAATAGAAAGATCACGGTGGAGGTACAACCCTATGTCAAAATCATTCAAAAAACAGCTATCACTTTGGTGGTTTTTCTGAGTTTGTTTCCCCGCCCTAAACTTGAAAAAGCATCCACACCAAATTTATAGATCTTGCATTACTTGTGGCTAAACAAAGCATCACTTTCTAGTGGAATAAAACACTTCCCCTTTCCGTACATACATAATCTCAGTCCTACTCCCTTAGAAACAATCTGAAAGTTCACTCTATTACAAAAAAAAAAAAAGAAGGTGCAGGATAGTGGAAGCACGTTATAGTCGACTCTTGGGACCTTTTGGTGGAAGGGTTCAAGAACCATAGCAAAAATTATGATCCTCCACCATGATTTTTCCTCTTCGACTACCTCACCAGATATGTTTCCTATGTTTGAGAATTTAATTGCAAGCTTAAATGAGTTAAAAGTGATTTCCATAAAGGTGCACACTCAAGTTGAAGCCCCCTGACATTACATTATATCATTATACCATTTAAACATCTTTCAAAGGCTCAGCCTGGACCTACACTTATTCCCATATGGCAGCTGATGTGTGGAGGGTTTAGGGGAGTTGAGGACTATACATCAGTTTTGTTTAAGTTTTGAAAAATGGTGATTAATGTCACAAATGTCCAATGTTCCTTGATATGTTCTTGAATTCATGATATCTGTCTGTATGGAATGATGTACCTAACTGCATCAATAAAAAATATTTTTCGAAAAACCTCCATCACTATAACCAGCACTGTGTTCGTACCATGAAGAGGATGGTAGCCAAACTGAGCATGGTCAAGTAAAAATGTGGACTCCATAAAATCAGTTGAATATTGATGGTATTTTCTGTAAATTCGGATGGAAGTGATATACAAGGGATGTGGATAAGAAGAGTGATAAAGATGTCTTGATTTAGATGAAGAAGAATATTAGCCGAGGTAAGGCAAAGTTTGGATGCATACTGAATTAGAGAAGAAAAACCTCTCAAGTGTCTCATACAGTTAGCTGGGAGGGCAGTGGCAAGCCTAATTTAGAAGAACCATTTAATTGAAAGTGGGCCAAAGTTCTCTAGGGTGGTTTTAGTCGTTCTGGTGAGTCCATTACCAATAGAAATATCTGGTAATGGCTATGGTAAAACATTTCTGGATCTTTTCAATTTTAGTGTGAAGTATTTAGGATATGTTATTGCATTACATTTATGGGAGGGCTAGTTGTTTTGTTGTAAATATGATCAGCTAGTTAATAGTTAATGACTTTAATAGGGTTTGAATCTAAAAAGATGTAAACTTTGTAGTAGGCACTACAAGTGGAGGGAATAGATTTTTTGCAAAGTTTTAATAGATGATGGTTTTCTGGGTTGGCATAATTGCACATATGCAGGATGTTTTGAGTGCTTTAAGCGTCCCAGAAAATCCGTCAGTAAGAATGAAGCCCTCTTGAACTGGCAAAGGACCTCATTACAATGTCGGTCGGAGTTGCCTCTGACTGACACCGTTTCGTGGAAGGAACCGTTCAACCATAGGTCGGCAGTTCCGACTGCGCAATTAGGATGTGACCACACATGGTGCGGTTGAAAACTTCCATTTTTCAATGGGAACTTGTGTGGTGGGCTGAAACTGCCTGCAGCACAAGCTCCCATTGAAAAATTGAAGTTTTTAAACATCCCTGCTAGGGTCCCCTAAAGTCATTTGCTGACCGCCAATCCATGTCGGAAAGACTGACCAGGGGTCAGTGGCTTTCCGACCAACATCATAATCAGGCCAAAAGTGTTTAAAAAGGAACGTAGATCATCAGTGCCAGGTGCCAATATTAGTGAGACTCACCAAAGGGTAAGAGACAGACAGGAGAGTAGTGGAACTAAGAATATTTTTAAAGGTCTTATGTAACAATTGGAACCAAGGGCATAACATCAGCTATGGTGTTGATATTGAAAAAGTCAATGTCAAAATATGAATAATGATACATTAATTTCTAAAAACTAAATCGCATCTTTAATGACGAATTCGCCCATTGTGAACTCCACGTCAACTCCGACTCAGAAATACATAGGTAGGCAGGCCCTGATACCCAGGCCCGAGGTCACTGATTGACAGGTCACAGTTGGGGTGGCAGGTAGCTGGCAGACAAACCCCAAGCAGTGCAGAAGAAGAGATGACCTACGTTCAGCACTCAATGACGCTCCACAAACCTTTGCATACAGTTCAAAAACCTTCTTCCATTTCTGCCACCTTATTGGAGGTTCACCTGGCGTCATTAGAAAGAAAGGAGGAGCAGTGGCATTTTGCATTGTTGCTTGATCCAAGAACCAGATGTGGTAAGCTTTATAAGCAGTAAATAACAACAATAACCTTATGTGAGCACTACCACCTTACACTAGTAACACAAAGCGAGGAAATGTGTATACCAGAGTGTCAGAGGAGAGATAAACATTAAATAAAGTACACTGTGAAAGAACTTATAAGCAAAAACGACACAACATGTACTAGTCCACGTAGTAATCTAACTGAACAGGAGATAAGTAGAATTATATCAAACAATATGATGTGGTGTGCCTATCACTCACACAACATAATGCAGTGTGCCTGTCACTGAACAGGCGAAAAGTGGGAGAGTAACTTCAAACAATATGATGCAGTGTGCCTGTCACTGACACAACGTGATGCAGTGTGCCTGTCACTGAACAGGCGTTAAATCCAACTGTGCAAAGCAGTGTGCCTGTCACTGACAGGCAAAAATTAGGAGGTACACCAGACTAAAACACGCTCAATATAATCATTACAGTGTGCCTGTCACTGAATATGCATCATGAAGACAGGCTTACTGGGTATTACTAGTAGCAAGCAATACAGAGGACTATGTGAGTCAGTTAGCGTTCTAGCTAATCACGTGCACATCACCTCGGAGAAGCTTGTAGAAGTACGAGGAAGTCATCGCTCTAGCTTTATTGCGCTCGCCACACTTCCTACATGAAGGGGCTGCTTTGCCCCACCCTCCCTGTGCCCACTGCCGTAATCTACTACACACTCAGTCGGAGGAGGAGGGTGCTTGCAACCTGGAATTGGAAGCGGTGAGATGCACTTGGAAAATTGCAGAGATCCTACTGCTATGCTCCAAACTCTGTGTGCCCACTGCTGAAATTCTCTACGCACACAATGGAAGAGGAGTGTGCCTGCAACGGTGGAATTGGAAGTGGTGATGCGTGGGTGAAAACTTAAGAGATCCTGGGGTAAGTGCGCTGGGGTGTGTGTTAGCAATGTCTCTTTCGGCCCATACGTCGTGGATATATAGTAATGGGGCACTTAACGTACAGTGTGTGCCACGGGATTAGGCAGCTGAGACTCTTTTGCCTCACACACCAGGAAAGGAAAGGACAAACCAAGCAGCCACGCTCATAGAGCAGTAAATGAGTCACTGCATGACCACGCTTAGGAAATGTGCACGATAAAAGTGAAATACAAAAACTCACGACCTCCCAGTGATCGTACAGGGAGAAATATCCTCAGGGAAACTGGAAGTCCTGTTGTGGTTTGTTGGGTTTCTTCCTTCACTTCAGCTGGTTCCCCGAGCTGCCGACTACGCCAGTGTAGGATTCTCAATAAGTGATCCAGTAAAAGATCAAGATTAAAGTGATGTTTATTAAGAGGAAAGGAAGATCCCATCCAACTCCCAAAAACTTAAATCAATAACTGCTCTAACATTTGAAAACTAAACATTCCAGACCAACTTATGACACAATAGCCTGACAGCAGTGACATTCCATTGTCACTGCATTCACCCTCTTAGATACAGCCCAGTTACCACAACCGATCTAACCACTTTCACCAAATCTGTCTTTCATCATGCTGTCGGATCAACCTGTTCTCTTTTATGCTCTCACCATATTTACTCTTCTCCTAATACCACTAAGAACATTGTTACAATTATCAGGGAACTTTAAACTTCAGCCCTTGATTCCTGCAACATCCTTACTGAAGAAGCCATCTTCAATCACTTACCTTCTTTTTACTCTATAATTGAAAACATTATTACTTATCTGATTCTTAATGACATTTACAAATTGATCTCCAAGGGGCTCAAGTCCTTGGGCACCAGGAGGAGTCTCTGTGTCCCAACCATCAAGTTATTTTCACCACTTGTGAGTTGTTGTTCTTCCAACAAAAGCTGATAAATTAGATCAAACAAACCTATCCAATTACTTCCTATTTCCTGCCTCTATTCCTCTCACCTGAAAACAGATTTGAATAGCCCCTCTTCTGAAGAGCACAAAGCATATAACAGTATTTTGGGTAATTATAGATCTATCTTGTTCACAGCCAAGATCATTGAATGCTTAGTGAACCCTGATTTTTTTGCAGAGCGTCTTCCTTCTGATAGCTGTTGTGATGGTGCCCAAGATAGTTTTAGGCCTGCACATGGTACTGACTGGACAAGCTCCATATGACTGTGAATGAATGTGGCAGAGCTGTTCTTACAGTCTTAAACCTCTCTGCTGACTTTGAATTGATCTGTCAGGCACGTTTTATTAACTCTGTTCAAGCAGTCCCTTTTACACCATGATGTACTACTTCCAGAATTCTGGGAACCCTGCTGTGAAAAGGATGACAGAAAGAGAAGGAAGGGAACCCAAACAGGGCCACTGGGTGATTTCGCCCAGGGGGTATTGCATGTTGTGCTCCCCTCGCCATGCACTGCCGTGCATGCAAAACAGTGGATGGCACACACTGTACGAACATGCAGAAGGCGCTGCACTGCAGCGGCATCTGCTGCAGCCCTTCTCAATGGCTCAGCCAAGCTGGGACCCCCCACTATTGACAGCTGCCCCGGTGGTCCACCTAGAATACAGCAGTCTGAACACTGCAGGCTTTGCGTGTTCTCCTGACCATAACATCGGCAGTCCAGTGGATGGACCACTGATGTCGTAATCAATCCCTAAATCTGAATGCATATAAGACAAATGTTCTTATTGGAGGAGGCCTGGCACATTTTTGGTGTAATCCTGGTAACCCTCTGACATTGGCCCAAAACCTACCCAATACTTGGCTATTCAAAATCTCGACTATGTCTTTAATGAAATTGCCATCTGTAAGACTCAGATCAAAAATTCATCTCCATCTGCTTCTTTTCTCAGAAAATCATTAGAAAGATTTGTATTTACTTCTTATCAGCTGTAGAAAAACAGCCTGCCACAACTCTATATCCTCCTGCCTAGACTATGGCTACCCCCTTTACTTGGGTCGTCCTAAATGCATTTTAACCAAACACCAGCTGATTCAGATTGCTGCAGTGTGTCTTCCTACTGAGCTCTGTTATACAGAACACAAATGTAATCATCTTAACATACTGCACGTGCTTCGGGTACCTGGAAGAGTGATTTTTAGATGCATGTGCATCTGTCACAAAGTGATCAATCTCTCAGTCTGCAGTAATATTTTCTTAGATACTCTCCTAATGAATGTATCCGGTCCTCCTTAACCAATCTCCTTCTAGTACGGCCAATTCATAATTCCTGTGCAGGTGGTATTGCTTTTTCCTATCTTGCTTTTAACCTTTGGAATCGCCTTCCCCATGACCTCAAAAATCACCTCAGTGAGTGTCTCTTTTTGAAATCCTTAAAAGCATCTGTACTTATCTCCTATACATTTACTCAAACTTTCAGTCTTTACTCATGCAGATTCTAGTTCCTAGCACATCGATTCCCCTTGGGGGCTTTTTCACATTTCAGAAATCTCCAAAGTCAAAATCAAATCAACATGCATATGACAGACAAATAGCTCCGAAGAAGAAGAAGAACTTTCATCCTAAGCCACCAAGTATTGTTAAGGAGCAACGTAAGAAAAGAAGCCAGTGCCCATTGCCAAACTGCCTGAAGTTAGACTACCCACTCCACTTCTTGTAACCAACACCCAAACAACCAACTGCATGGGAACTGCTGAAACTTGGAAGCATCCAGGGCTACACTCAAACCTAGCCTCTCTTCAAAACATCAGAAATAAAATCTGCAAAACTCCCATCATTATTTAGTGTGAGACATAAGGCAGTGTTTACTATCTCAGAAATAAATAGGAGCTATACAGACACAAAACATGCCATGGAAGAAAATAAATTAGTCCTCCAATGAGTTTTGGATAATCCACCAAAAACCGTGAATGAAATTGGTCATACAGACCGTGCATAATATTACTCAACAAAAGACATATCCCAATGAAAACTGCTGCTGAACTATAATGATTTGTCCACACCCAACAGTATGATCGAAAAAAAGATCAACAGTAAATCCCGGTAACCAAGGCATTTTTCTGCCACTAAAACTCAAAACATCTGAATTAGACACCAAGAAACAATCAAGACTAAAGTCTATGGGCAGTTGAGTTTTAAATTTAGGATTGCTGAATATTCACAAAGGACATGAAAGTTTTTACAGCTGCAAATTCACAGATGGCTGAGCCTTTTGATTGCATCTTGGTATGTACAAGTAACAGTTGTTTTCCAACGACAATGGAAAAAACAAAGGCATGTTCAAGCCGAAGATCAGAAATCAATATCATCTTCCCAAAGCTTCTGCTGGATGACAAGGAACAATGAAAATAAAATTGATGACAACTGTATGTACCCCTATATGTAAGCAACACAGGAAGTTAGACATCAAGAATATAGCACACTTGGCTCTGCAAGAACACTAAATGGAATGTTGCAAGGGAGGACCCCGTGGACCACTTCATACTGAACATTGAAATAGAATTCACTCTTGAGATTCCACACATGACATATAGGGCAAACAACGCTAATACAAAAGGCTATATTCACTTTTGTACTGTGCCAGGCAACATGCAAGGCTTCTAATCACACCATTTCCCTTAAGCCCGACTTGATGCACTTACCGTTTTGCCATTTTATCTTGGGCCAAGCATACAGCCTACCAAATCCACACCCTTATTTTCTACAAGTCCTTCTAGATAATTAGATCCATCATCATGCATAACTTTATTTCGATCACAGAGATCATAAAAAGTACACAGCACAAGACTAGATTTGAAGAATATAAAAAAATATAAAAAACATTTTTAAAAGAGCACATGGCTACCATAAAATACAATTTAAAAGATAAAAACAATGAAATGGACAATTCATACAGTACATTTGGAGCACTTGATCCATAGTGCATGCCAATATTTGGCTAAGCCAAATACTATTACTCTACGTGCGTCAGTAAGCAAAATTATTTACACCTCAAGGTAGTGGCCAGGACCGACCAGTCCGCACAGTGGGATGATCCACTTGCCCCTCAAAGTTTTATAATGGGGACAAAAATATAACAGGTGCAGAATAGATTCTGGACTGGCTTTGCAAGCTGGACATAGATCGTCAGTGGAAACATTACGACGCCACTTGTTACAGAACAATTTGGTGGTAATGACTTATAACAGAATTGTGTAAATAGTTAACGTGCCAAGGAGGGAACAATTTCATCAATGGTATCCTCGTAACTTGGAACAAATTTGAAATTAATAATGTCCTTTGAATTTGTGCTGTGTTTTAAGAAAAGAAATCTGAAATAAGAATAAAGGAAGAATACATTATTAAGAAACCGAAGTCTTACTTGATTTATTGGGGAGACATAGTGCTAATTTTCATACATTGATTATCGTTTATCATTACTATATACCATTGTGATTTTTATATTATATTTAACTATAGGTGTGTGCTGAGCCATTTTCTGTCTCTTGTGTTTTTGGCATTCCCAAATAATAGGGACGTAAGGAGGTCACGTTCCTGGTTCTTTGCACCACATTCCTGAGGGAAAAAAACTATTTAAAAACTAGACTGACTGGTGCAGGCCTTAAGTGCCCTGACCTTCTGTTTTTCTTGTTTTGATTACCTGAGTCAGGGTACCCACCAATTTTGCCATCTCCTTATCTGCTATTGTTTCCCAATAAATCACTTTGACCCTTGCCTTTGGTATTAGAGACAGGCTTTCAGGGTTAGACCAGTACACCTCCATCCCTAGCCTCCTAAGTAGATCTCTCAAGGAGCAAAACCATGGGATGGAGGTTACCTAAGGCAGTTTCACGAGGCCAATCGTTGCCACTCGGTAGGAGGCTAGCTCTTCAACAGACCACAAACGATGCCAAAACATTGATAGTTTATAATCTAACTTAAGGGCCAGTTGTCTTTGAGCGAAATCAAATACAATGGGGTCAGCGGAGTGCTAAGGGGTAAATTTAAAAGAGATCTAAGAAAACAATTTTCTATGATGGTGAGACAATTCGTGTTCCCACTACCCCAAAGTTCTGCCCCATAAAGAGCCCCCCTAGAGCTTTGATATTATACATTTCTAGTGCTGGGGCCACTTTTCTGGACACCGTAGCTTTGTGAATTTTACTAATGTGGGCAGTCTGCTGGATTAGCAACAATTGTACTTTCTCTATATGGGGAGCCCAGTTTACGTTGGGTGTCAGGCGGATACCCAAATAGTCAAAGGCGGCTACTTGCTCTAGGTTGCTGCTGCCTACATACAGACATCTTTTAGGTGGCTTTGCGATCAATCTCGAGAAAATCATGTATTTTGTTTTGGCCTCATTTAATTCCAGGCCCCACTCATCACAGAACCGTATGAAATCATTCAAAAGTTGTTGGAGACCATGCGGGGATTTGGAGATTAGTAGGGGATCATCAGCAAAGAGAAGTGCAGGAACTCTACTCTCGCCTATTTTAGGGGCATCACACCCATCCCTATCTAAAAAATCTACCACCCCATTAACCGATAATTAGTTCCACTTAGTCCCCCTAATTTAGGAACGTTGTAGATGTGTTACTTGGGATTGGAAAGTGCTTTGGACATGGGGGAATGAGTTAATCTTCAAGATTCACTCTTTACACAAAATGACTTGCCATATCCTCTATGGTCTGCCATTTTAGCAACTGTTCTTTGCTTTCACTGATTCTCTAGAGTGCCTTCATATGTTTTATGCAAACCCTTGTCATTTCTTTCTGAGATTACAGTATTATCTTCATCAGATAAATTATAAATAAAGCATGGGCAGACATATGCCTCTTTGCCTCGCCAATGTTCCTGTATTTCTGCACAATAGCCCCAACGCTGCCCTAGAGTGCCTAATCAGAGGCTTAGTTCTCCTACTGCAATACAACTCAGAACTACACACAAGAATGGTGTCATCATGAATTTAACTTGGTCCACAAGTAGTTATTAACATGTTCAACAAGGCCACAGCATTAACAGGGCCCTGCACCAGCACAAAGTGACACAAAGCAACGCTCCGTATTTATTTTACTGTGCAAAACTTGTTTTTCCTTCCTGTGCCCAGTTCTCCCGCGGCCCCCGCCCGTTTTTCCCGCCGCTGCGTCCCTGCGGCCCCGCCCCCCTGCATTCCCATTCGCCGCCTCGCTCCCGCCTCCCAGCTGCTCCTCCCTCCCAAATCCCCTCATATGGAGGCCGCGCAGCGGGCGCGCCGAAGGTGCGCCTAAGGCAAGCCCGTCTGCGCCCGTCCGCGCCTGGACCGCGCCCAGCGCCAGGACCCCTGGACCCCGCGAACGCCACGACGCCCGACACCGCTACGATGCCAGATCCCTCCACGCACTCAACACCGGACAATCACACACCTGCTTCCTGGCCGCCCCGAAGCGCACCCACGGAGCTTTCACCGGCCGGAACTGCAGCTTCACAAGCATCCGCCCCACCATGCCGCCGACCAGGAAAGAACCCAACCACCTCAGATGCATCCTTCTCAACACCCGCTCCGCCCGCAAACACGCTGTTGAACTCTGGGACTTATTCGACTCAACCTCCCCAGACGTCACCTTCCTGACGGAGACCTGGCTGAACCCCGCCTCGGCACCCGACATAGCCATAGCCATCCCGGAAGGCTACAAGATCACCCGCAGGGACCGCACCAACGGAGCAGGAGGAGGAATCACCATCGTCCACAAGAACACTCTCAGAGTCTCGACCAACACCGACGACACCCTCAGCACTGCCGAACACCTGCACTTCCAGATCCACACCGATCCCAACACCACCCTCAGAGGAACCCTCGTCTACAGACCACCCGGACCCCGACCACAGTTCAGCGACTCCATCGCCGACTTTGTCAGCACACACGCCCTCGCCTCCACGGACTACATCCTCCTTTGGGACCTGAACTTCCACCTCGAGAACAACGACACCAACTCCACCACCCTGATCGACAACCTAGCCAACCTCGGACTCAGACAACTCGTCACAACACCCACCCACTCCGCCGGTCACACGCTTGACTCCATCTTCTCCGCAAGCCCCCACGTCTCCTTCAACCACACCACCGAACTCCACTGGACAGACCATCGCTGCATCCACTTCACCTTCAAGAAACCCACCACGCACCACCGCACCCAACAGATGCCCCGCCGCTGCTGGAGCAAAGTCACCGAAGACCAACTAACCACCACCCTCGCCCAGAGCCCACCCGCCGACCCCACCGACCCCGACACCGCCGCCCGCAACCTCAGACAGTGGATCAACGACTGCGCCAACACCCTCGCCCCGATCAAGAAACCCTCCAACAGTCACACCAACAAGAAAGCCAGCTGGTTCACTGAAGACCTCCGGGCCTCCAAGCAAACCTGCCGAAAGCTGGAGAAGGTCTGGCTCCGTGAACGAACACCGGACAGCCACACAGCCCACAAGAACACCACCCGCAGACACCATCACCTCATCAGATCCGCCAAAAGGGCCTCCTTCAAAGACCGCCTAGACAACAACGCGCACAACAGCAAAGAGCTCTTCAACATCGTGAAGGACCTCTCCAACCCCAGCTCCAACACCAACGACGTCCCACCCTTGCAAGACCTGTGCGACTCGCTGGCCACCTTCTTCCACCGCAAGATCGCAGACATCGACAACAGCTTCAACGCCACGACCGCCCCAACAACCACTGAGACCTCCGCCCCCACGACCACCATCCGCACCAACCGCCTGCTCTCCTGGACCAACATCAACGATGACGACACCATCAAGATCATGAACACCATCCCCTCCGGATCTCCGTCAGACCCATGCCCACACCACATCTTCAACAAAGCCAGCACAGCCATCGCACCCCATCTCCGGAAAGTCATCAACACCTCCTTCGAGACAGCAACCATCCGGGAGAGCTGGAAGCACGCCGAGATCAACGCCTTACTCAAGAAACCCAAGGCGGACCCCAAGGACCTCAAGAACTTCCGGCCCATCTTCCTGCTCCCGTTCCCGGCAAAGGTCATCGAGAAGACCATCAACAAACAACTGACCCACTACCTCGAGGAGAACAACATCCTGGACCCTTCCCAGTCCGGGTTCCGCAGCAACCACAGCACCGAGACTGCCCTCATCGCCGCCACCGATGACATCAAGTCCCTGCTGGACAACGGAGAAACGGCGGCCCTCATCCTCCTGGACCTGTCAGCCGCCTTCGACACGGTCTGCCACCACACACTGCGAACACGCCTCCACAACGCCGGGATCCAAGAGAAGGCCCTGGACTGGACCACCTCCTTCCTCTCCGGCAGAACACAGAGCGTCCGCCTTCCCCCTTCCGCTCCGAAGCCACCGAGATCATCTGCGGCGTACCCCAGGGCTCTTCCTCAGCCCAACTCTGTTTAACATCTACATGGCACCGCTCGCCCACGTCGCCCGTCGGCACGACTCTCAACATCATCTCCTACGCCGATGACACCCAGCTGATCCTCTCCCTCACCAAGGACCCCCACACTGCCAAAACCAACCTCCACGAAGGAATGAAGGCCGTCGCTGAATGGATGAGGAACAGCCGACTGAAGCTGAACTCGGACAAGACTGAGGTCCTCATCCTTGGATCCACCCGTTCGGCCTGGGACGACTCCTGGTGGCCGACCGCACTGGGAACCGCCCCAACACCCACTGACCACGCACGCAACCTAGGGGTCATCCTCGACTCCACCCTCTCCATGACTAAACAGGTTAACGCCGTCTCCTCCGCCTGCTTCAACACCCTCCGCATGCTCCGCAGGATCTACAAGTGGATCCCCACTGAAACGAGAAGAACGGTCACCCAGGCCCTCGTCAGCAGCAGGTTGGACTACGGAAACGCCCTCTACGCAGGAGCCTCGGCCAAACTCCTGAGACGGCTCCAACGCATCCAGAACGCCTCTGCACACCTGATACTCGACATCCCTCGCCGCAGCCACATCACACCCCACCTGAGAGCCTGCACTGGCTCCCGGTCAACAGGAGGATAACCTTCAAACTCCTCACCCACGCACACAAGGCACTCCACAACACCGGACCAACGTACCTCAACAGACGACTCAGCTTCTACACCCCCACCCGCCAGCTCCGCTCTGCCGACCTCGCCCTCGCCACTGTCCCCCGCTTCCGAAGAGCGACCTCCGGTGGCAGATCGTTCCCCCACCTCGCCGCCAAGACCTGGAACACCCTCCCCATCCACCTACGGCAGACCCAAGACCTGCTGACCTTCAGAAAACTCCTCAAGACCTGGCTTTTCGAGCAGTAGCAGCATTCCCCACCCCAGCGCCTTGGGACCCTCACGGGTGAGTGGTGCACTTTACAAATGACATGATTGATTGATTGATTGATTGCAAAAGGTATTTTGCACTGGACTGATGTCCTTGTTTCAGGGCAAAATGTTGCCCTGTTATTCACTGCTTTCTGTCAAGGCAGCGTTACTGGAATTTTAGGGGTGTTACTTGAGTGGATCAGCGCAAACCCCCGTAGGATTTGATGCAAAGTCCAATCTACTATATAGCCAAGCTGGGCATTGCATCACAAAATAATTTCTCCTTGATGCCGGCATTAACAAGGGGAAAAAATAAAACATGTGCACAGCACATATCCAGTGTGTGGAATCCTTCTGAATTTGTCTAGACACATGAATTTGTATAGGATGGGTGTAGTTCCGGTGCAAGTCTCATGCTAGACAGTGTACACTGTCCTCTTCGGGCTGCGTGTCATGCAAGGCAGCCCTAAAGAGTACCAGAGCAGGGGAAGCCAGCAGCAGGCAAACCTTAATAGATATGGTTTGTTGTATTTTTCTCACAACCTAGATCAGCAAATGTGGTTGCTATGCACTATTAAGCGAATGTCCCTTCTCTTCCTTCTGCAATCCTTTATATGCTTGAAGAGAGTGCTGAAATCGGCAGATTGGGGCAGGTTTAGACGGTATGTTTGTGCCTATTACTGGCTGTGTAATTCGATTGTATGGAAACCAGTCAGCATTGTTAGTACTACAGCTTTACAGTCAATATCTTCTCGTGGAGGAAGGTCCAAGGAGGAGCAACAATGAGGGAGTGGTTGTTGGTGGTGTGTGTAGCACAAGCCATTGCTTCTGCTGACAGTAAACTCTCTATGTCTCCACCCAGAACTCTTGTCCTTGGGATTGGCTCTTCCCTACAGTCAGTCTTGATTTTTTATTCCTAGTTAAAGCTGTCCAGCACAAAGAATTTATAAATGGAAATGGCAACAGCGTGGGCTTTGCAGCCGCTATCTTACTACCTTTGTTTCACCTATAATTGTTCCAAAGCTAAGGGTTTCAATTATACTCACCTTTTTTCACAAGGAGTGGTATGCCCTTCTTCAGCTGGAGGTACAGAGACATGAAAAATGGCTTCTTCGCTGTGGTGGTGGAAGCTGGAAAAGAAGACAGTGCTACTTCTCCCACTGCGTAATTAAGCTTAAATCCATTCATTAAATGAACGTGGCTGCCAATGATCATGAACTTTATTTCGCAAATACAATTTTAAATGATACATCCATACAACAGATCATGGCATGACATGACGGTATTTGCTATTTTACCATTACCGTAACGGTTACAACAATTTACAGAAAACTGTGATTAATACATCGCAGCCGACTCGGCCTTTGCCAGGATAGCGCCCTGGGCGGAAAGAAACTTGGCGCCCTCGCTGCTGCTTGTGAATAAAATGAGCCCCTTTTTTGTGTTCTGGGGTCAGTCTCTGTCTGTCTGTATCAGAATTGTGACGGATCTCTGAACACAAACATCTCGGCTTCTCACGCAAGTGCCAAGTTGTTTGTTGGAGGGGTGGGGTTAATAGTGTGTGGCAGCAGGGGGTGAGAGGGAGATGGGAAGAAGAAAGGCGGCTGATAGGGGTGTTAAAAACAGCACGTGCAGCACTGGAGCAAGGTGATATGGACCCTGCTGTTTGCATGACCTTAATGCAGACAGCCGCTTCCCCTCCTTATGAAGATTGGCGGCCTGGGCCCTGCTTGCCAATGCCAAAAGCCGGCAACTTAAAAGAAGCAAACGGTCACTCTGACATTACAGCAAAAAAATGGGAAGAAATTCTCACACTGAAAATAAGGAAATTATCAAAAATAATTCACAGGGGAGAACATGGCGGCCGTTAGTCATGCCGGTCCCTAGGTCCCGCTGATCGCACCGCCACCACCACTATAGCGGGTTAACGACCCCCCTCCGCCCTGACCCATATGTGCCTTACGGAGTTTTCTTTGACTTCCAGCCTGGTCCCGGAGGCCTTGTGGAGGAGCGGATCGCCGCAGAAACAAAACGGGGGAAACTGCTGGTCTCGTTCTGCCCTGGAGCTCTGGAAGAGCCGCAGGGTGGTGGCGTGAGGTCTTCTCAGGAGCAGCGGGAGCAGCGTCAGAACAAGCGCTGCTCCCGAGGCGGCTAACGGGGATCTGTGTGAGACAGTGCGCCTTGCAGACACAGCATGAAGGGACAACAAGCATTTGCAATGCAATAGGTCTCGCATTTGCGAGAGTTTGAGCTATTGGCATTGTAAATGACAATGCCTTTTATTTATGTGTTGGATTTCAAAACAGATAAATAAAAGGCATTGTTATTCACAATGCCAATAGCTTAACCCCTTGACCGCGATCGGAATTCCGCTCGTGTGCTGGACATTCCGATCGCGGGTGTGGTCGTGACGAGCTCAGCTCGTCATGCGCACAGCGCGACCGCGCAGCATGACGAGCTGAGCTCGTCACGAGCATCGAAGGGGTTAAACTCTCGCAAATGTGAGACCTATTGCATTGCAAATTCTTGTTTATGAAGATTTCAGATTATTGTGTAATAAAATGCACTGTTTTGTATGGTTTCTCCCAAAATATACCCCCTTCTGTAAAGTGTTTTTTATATCCTAGGATATTTGGCCATTGTTAATGGACTGCTTTCATCTAGATTTACTAGAACACCGTTTGGGGTAACCACCCAGCCCCCTCCAAGCTTCTACCATGCTGTGACAAATGCTACTGGCATATTATGGTTTAAATGTATCCCTTAACCGCTAAAACCCTTCTTATGGGTGACCCAGAGAAGGGTCTGATATTTATTTAGCGCAACTGATGAAATGTGACACTGCAGAAGTCAAATTCATCAGGTGCATACAACTTTTGGGAAATAACATGTGTATTTTGGTGCAGTAAGCACGAAACTCTGCATGGTCCAGATCTTACTAGGCATTACATTCTGGCGCGTAAGACTACTAAAGAAGTTCTACTTTATGTACTGAAAAATGCTTTGTAAATTAGCCCCCAGATACCTCGATGTAGCGTTACGGCCAGAGGTGCAGACTTTGAACTAGGAAACCAAGTTCGAGTCATAGCGTCGGCTCAACTCAATATCCTGGGCACATCACTTCAAAAAAAATGTGACCTTGTGTAATAAAACTGGTTACTCATATAAAGCGCTCCAATAACCTCGGGTCAACATCGCAATGTATAAAGCTAAAAAAAACAAAACAAGGGTTTATACGTGGACTAAACTGCTCCCATAACGCGCGAATTCATTCCCAAACTGATCAAATTCTTTACAAATGTCAAATTGAGAGTACAGGCACGACCCAGCCTGAAGACTGCATTCATGGGATATCTGTTTTTATTAATTTGTTTACTGAAGTGTAGTGGTACAATTCAAGACCAATAATCGCGCCATGTACGGTGTCTTTTTCTGCAGTTACATGCTTAGAGACAGTTGCGTATGTTGAAACTGTCTAGTCATTAAAGGTAGCGAGATTTTCTTTTAGACATAGGAATATATGAGCGCTGCAGGCAATTATTCAAGTAATTCCACCCGCGCACACTATGTACAGTGAAGCCCAAACACCTGGTTTGTAAACTCTTCAGAAAGCAGTTACGCTAAATGTAAACAAACTAATACGGGGCTTCCGCAGAAAGCGAAACCAGATCGTAATACGTCAGGGACCCAATCCGTAAACCAGTGAGGAACGCACGAACAATGAACTTCTTTTTAATTCACCGTCATACAGAAAATAACGTACCTCGAAAGCTACAAAACCAACGTGCAGCTCCGTCTTCCAGGGAGATCTGTCGAAACGAAACACTTCCTGTTAACCACAGCAAGGCTGCACACATTGCTGGGCGTGTGGACTATATTTAAAGCGACAGGCACTCTGAACCAGCGCGCGCGGTGGGAGCGCACGAGACACCGTGAGCGTGCACATCGGCTGCCCCGGCGAAAGCTGAGGATCGCCGGAGAAGACACGCTGTTTATTTGCGCTGAGGCTCCGAGTCTGAATCGGAGGCTGAACTGTCCTTGAGCCTGGCACCCTCGCAGCACGGCCAGCGTGACGGCGGCCGCATGGGCTGCGAGGTACACCAAGCACCCTGTGAGCTCTGAGGACATGCTGCAGGGCATTGCGCTCAAGCATGGCGGAACGACGGTAAGGTGGGTGTGGGTGGGTGGTGGTTGGCAGATGGCGCATGGCTGACTGAGACTGGAGGGGGTGCAAGGACAGCTGGGGAGTGTGTGCACAGCTCATGTTTTGCGGCTGGAGAGGACGGAAGGGGGACAGGAGATGTGCACATCGCGTGTCTGTACGTGCGTGTTCACGGTTGCAGTCCGTCCTGCGCGTGCACATCTCCTGTCTCCCTTCCGAAGCAAGTCAGTAACAATAGATCTCGCTAGCGACAGCGCTTTCGCGCTGCGTCGCTAGGCGAGACCTAAAAAAGGAGAGTGCCCACGTGGTAGCAGGAGGAAGAAAGGAGAAGAGAAGTCTGGTAAGGCTGCCATACCCCCGTGTGGAAGGGAAGTTTGTCCGGATATTTCAGGGGCTAATGTGCAAGTGGAGCAGGAGCAAGGGTGTAGTTTAGTAGAAGGACCTTTTGTCACCTCAACTGAGATAGCTTCAAACTCGGAGCAAGTAGGGGGCCCCCCTCTTTTAACAAAGGATATACTACCCCTTTTTCTCTTAAAGCCAGTACGGAGGGGTCTAGAACCAAGGGGGAAGTGGACCAGTAAACCCGGAAAGTACGGGGGCATGAAAAACAGAAGTGAGTTCCGGAGCCGTAAAACTAAAGTTACCCCCTCCTTGCTGACTTTTTCTAAGGTTCTTCCACCAGTAGTTATCCTCAAAAATAGGGAAAAGGTCATAGAGAGGCAACCTAGGAACTCAGGAATGCTTGACCAGGGGGGGCCTACCCACTCAATGGAGCCACCAATAGAAGGCGCACCAGAAGAGGTGACAGGAAAGAAAGGGGAGGCCCGTGAGGATGGAAACACGCTAGATAACAACAGGGGCACCCCCACTTCGGAAGGGCCCCCAAAAAATCATGGCGTCAGGAAAAAGACGCTGGTACTGGGGCTGGGAGGGGTTCTCTAGAGGATATGTTTGCCTCACTCTCCGGGGACATCAGAAAAGGTTTTGCGGTATCTGAGGCAAACAAGAGTGAGATACGCAATTTTTGAGAGGGCCAAGAGAAAAAAATAGACCCTCTGGCAGTGAGAACCCCGACACTGGAAACTAATGTTGGCGAGCTAAGGGCGGACCTGAATGATAGCAAAAAGGAGATTGTAGCACTGCAGAGGGTGGAGCAGGCACTGCAGGAGAAGGTGGAACAGCTGGAAAATAATTCTAGAAAGAACAACCTGCGCATACTGAATGTCCCCGAGGGGCGGGAAGGGGACAACTTGAAATCATTAGTTGTCTCAAAAATAATGGACGCCCTCCAGATAGAAGAAAGTGAGGCAGCAATAGAACAGGACATTCAGCGAATACATAGAGACCGCTTTAGGAGAAACCCGAACAGAGTGAAGCCATGGAAAATCCTTCTCAACGTCCGAACGTACACCCTGAAAGAAAAAATACTCCTGGGTGCATTGAAATTGAAAACTCTAAGGGGAAAGGATTTCTCCTTTGAAATTAGGTCAGGTCTGGCCCGGGCCACCCTGGATAGACGATGGGAACTCGGAAAGCGCCTCGAGGATTTTCGGAAAATAGGAGCTTCGGTACAACTTAAGTTTCCAGCTGTGGGTTCTCCAAGGGGGGGGGTAGGGTGCACAGGGTGGGGAGCATGTGGGAAAAACTACAAAAAAATTCCTCAAACACCTCAAATAGACAGACAGTAGATATGTCATGTTATGACGGTCAATATACACATTTGGAAGGTACTGTAGGAAGATGACGCATATACTAACATGGAATGTCAACGGGCTTCGTACAATGGGTAGAAGAGATAGGATACTACAATATCTCAAAGATTCCTCAGCACAAATCCTGATTTTACAGGAAACCCACTTGGTCAAGGAAGAATGTATGAAGCTGTTTAAAAAACAAAGATGGGTACAGCAGGTAGTATGTACAGAGCAAACAGCTAAAATAAGAGGGGTAGCAATAGTCGTTAAAAAACAAGGAGGGTGCGTTAGGTTACTAAGTACACAGGTGGATAAATCCGGTAGAAGGATTATAGCGAACCTAAAAATAGGGGACCGCCCACTAACCTTAGTAGGATATTCTGGCCCAAACCAGGATGATTGTAAACCCTTAAAGTCAGTGTTCACTAACTTACTAGACTTCCCTGGCCCGGTGATAATGGCGGGAGATTTTAACATCATTTTGGATCCAAAGTTGGATAAATCCAGTAACAGTAGGGCTATACCCACTCCAAAATCCCGGGCTTTTTTTAGATCAATGATGAGGCAGCACGCTCTTAGCGACTTATGGAGGGAGAGTGTAGGAGCTCTGCAGGGTACATCATTTCATAATAAAAAATATGGGCATAGATCAAGGATTGATTCTTTTTTGGTAGAAGCGAATCTTAAACAAGATGTGTTAGACATTGAATATCGTGTCGCACATCTATCTGACCACTCAGCAATATTAATAACATTGAGGAATGACAGCCGACACAAGGAAAAAAGGTGGACTCTGGAGTGTACTACTTTTGCAGAGACAGAAACAATGGATGCTCTAAAGATAGATGTGAGTGAGTTCCTACAGATTAACTGTGGTTTGCCCCAATCAGAACAGTGTGGGATATGATGAAAGCCTTTATTAGGGGTAAGATCTCAAGTATACTCAGCCATAGGAATAGACAATACAGACTAGAGTTGGGTAAACTACAGGCTGAAATAAGAAAGCTAGAAACAGATAGAACCATGATCGCCGGCAGTAATACCTAGAGGGAAGAGAGATTGATATTACTTAAAAACCAAGTGGAAGAAATCCTACAAAATAGGATTAAGAAAAGATGGGACGCAAGGAAGCTGGCCCACTTCGAATACGGGGAAGGAGCAGGGAAGCTCTTAGCCTGGAAGATCAAGACAGAGCAAAATAGAAATTACATCAACGGAATTAAGGTGTGGCAGTCCGATGTAATGTTAACAAATGATTCTGAAGTGAAAGAGGCCTTCTGTGAATATTTTCGAGATCTTTATTCCAAAGAGGATGAGGTCTCAGAGGAAGAGGCGATAGCCTGGTTAGCAGAGTCTGTTAAGCCTTTGGATCAAGAGCAGAAAGAGAGTCTCAATCAAGATGTAACAGAAGAAGAAGTGAGGAAGGCCATACACGCATCTAAGGGTGGGAAAGCCGCTGGACTGGATGGGATACCAGCGGAACTGTATAAGGTCCTGGGGGGAGTCTTAATTCCCTTTATGACAGAGGTAATTAGAGAGATTTTAGATAATGGGATGCAACTTCCAAGATCATGGAATGAAGCAACAATTTCCCTTATCTTAAAACCCAGCAAGGACCCCGCCAACTGCGATTCATATCGACCTATATCCCTATTGAACTCAGACTATAAAATCTTTACCACCATCCTGGCGGGGAGACTGAGCAAGGTTGCAGGGGGATAATCCATAAGGACCAGAAGGGATTTATTAAGGGGAGGCACATTCATGAACTAACGTATAGGCTCATTGGAGCAATTGATGTGGCAACAGTTTATTCTGTCCCCCTCGCATTTATTATGTTAGACGCCTCCAAGGCCTTCGATAGGGTCAGGTGGTCTTATCTGGTAGTGGTTTTGAAGAGACTCGAGCTGGGGGATAAATCCTGTAGTGCGGTTCAAGTAATATATCAAAACCCAAGTGCGAGAGTTTTAGTAAACGGGAACCTAACTGTACCTTTCAAAATCTCAAGGGGCACAAGTTAGGGATTCCCACTGTCCCCTCTGTTATTTACCCTGTACATAGAGCCCATTGCCCAGAAACTGAGGACGTCAACTAACATCCCTTCCTTCCGTTGGGGGACTTGGGAGAAGAAAGTTGCATTATATGCAGACGATCTCGTAATCTTCACTTCAGACCTAGAGGCCGCACTATCTCCCACCATTCAGATAGCTATGGGGTTTGGTAGAATATCAGGCTACAAGGTAAATGAGGCTAAAACAGAAATCATGGTTTGGAATCAGAGGAAAAATAACCTGTTGATTAAAAAGGATATGAAATATTTGGGGATTAGAGTTGTGGAAGATATAAGTAAAACCCCAGTAATTAACCTGTTGAGAATTTATAGGGAAACCGTGCAATTACTGAAGAGCTGGATACATCTTCCTCTTACGATTTTCGGACAGGTTAATTTGGTAAAGATGGCAATTCTGCCAAAAATCACTTATCTATTTAATACTATCCCTCTTCATTTTGAGAAACTAACAATAGATAAAATCCAACAGGCAATAAACTCTTTTATTTAGGCATATAAAGGGGTCCGGATCTCTTGGAAAAAGTTGCGGAGACGGAGAGAGAAAGGGGGACTATCATTACGCCTATCCAGTATTACACATGGGCTTTTCAAATCGCCAACTCTAGAATGCTTTTTAGAACCCCAGATGATACGGATGTCGGAGTTATGTTCTCCACAATAATAAAAGCGAGCATAAGGGGCACTGGCGGTTTTCCCTTTAAGTTTGGGGACCCAAAATCTTTCAAGAAGATTAAGTTAAAAGTACCACAAGCACTCACCAGAATGTGGCACACGATAAGAAAGTGGCTCAAAGTAGATTACTATTCCGTCTCAGGCCCAATCTGGGACTCTCCAGGGACACCAGAATGCCTCAAGGATAAATTGGCTTTATCAATGAGAGAGACAGGTATACTTGTCTGGGGTGAGATTACGCAGGATGGACAGCTAATCACATGGAGCGAGATAAAAGATCTTATGGTGGACAAAATTTCCCATTTTAAGTATATGCAACTGAAGGGTTGGGCGCAGGCGCGGAAAACACCACTGGGCAGCCAACAATCTGGAGGAACAACTGGCCAGTAAACTCCCAGATGTGAAAGAAGTCTCCTTCTGGTACTGGGGTTTGCAGGACACCATCGATGGAGAATTCACCCTGATAGAAGATCTATGGGGCAGATGCTTGCCGAGCTGCAATTTACAACATATTTGGCAAGTATCGATGAGCACACTTTATACTATTGTTAAGCCTGCTTTTTTAAAAAGGAACCATTTTTTCTCACTCAATAGGGCATATATAACACCTGAGAAGCTGTCCAAAATGGGGAAAGGAAAGTCGGTTGCCTGTGCAAAGTGTGGCTTGGAAAAAGCGACAGATGTACATATGTTCTTTCAATGTACACAAATACAAAATTTCTGGTATGAAGTTGAAACAAAACTCACAGGTATTTTGGGAATACACATAAAGGTAAGCCTCCTACAAATTATTTTTGGGGTGATGGAGGGTGGGTCAGAAGTTACTAGGAACTTTTTGTTTTATGCATTATTGCTTGCTAGAAGGGAGATCTGCCATAACTGGATAAGTGAAACACCGCCCCAGCATTCAAAGTGATTAGAGTCCATGTTTTATATGTCAAGAATGGACTTGTTGGGAAAGGGGTCCAAAAAGAGGAAAAGATTCTGGGATATACTACAAAATTGGGCAGGGGCTAATCGAAGCCAATGGATGGGTTAAGGCTAATAAGAAGGTAATAAGAAGAATCCCCTGTCCAATGATTACACCGACATAACTCTCTGCTTTAAGCTGCAAGGGCCTCCCAATACACTTTATGGAGCCGCCGAAAAATCGGACGCTGTCTGAGAGAGATATACCAGAAGGAGGATGGTGTCTTAACCCAGTGCCCTTTTTCTCTACCCCTGGTGGGGGTCCATGGTTTCCTCCTTTGCAGAGGAAAGGCAATGGTAAAAGTCATTAAAACCTGAGGTGAATGAGAACAAAACTTACATTTTTTTAATTTTTTTTTTAAAGAAAATAATTTACATGTGTCTATATTGTATAGACTGTATTGTCTATATGGTGCTCACATGCTGCTCAGATTCAGAGGTAGTGAGTTGTAGCAACGTGTTTAAAACGTCGTCAATTTACAAAAACCACAAACAGTTTGTGCATTCCTTGACCAGCTCAGTCATATCCAGTGCTCTCACAGTACTGCAGAGGAGGACACGCTTTTGCATTAAACTTTATCAAGACCGTTAACAAGCTACCTCAATATATCACAGCTCAGGTGCTTAGCTGCTGCAAAAATTACACATTATGTTTAATTTAGTGAAGACGCCAACATGACCTGGCGACACCACACGCCTCGTATACTAATGTGAACATGTCATTAAGCAGCATATGTTTTTCCTCTCGTTGCGCATATCAAAAGCGCTGTTTCTCTTCAGACAGTCAGCAGGGGTCAGCATCCATTAAAGTTTGAAAATATGAGCTCTGTCTATGGAGGGCATGTCTGCGATTACATCATGACTGGAGCCCTCGTCTCCTTTACTGGACCTCTGAGTTGCACTATATCAAACAAAATGATTATGTCTTGTCATCATCTGCTCTTTCTAAGTGCCCTTGTTCTGAACCTCCACCATATATTGCAGATTTGGCCTGTAATAAATGTACTGAGATGAGGCACTCTATGAAAGTCTGGCATTATTCCAAGGTCTCATTACAATTTACATTTTAATGATATAAGGACACGCAGCACTATGCATCAAGGATAATAACCAATTTTAGAAATTGCGCTTGATGGTCTAATTGTGGCATTATGGGAGGCTGTTTAGATTACTTGACATATATTGCAGTTGATATATATGTAAGTAGTATTTGTGCCAAGAAATGTATACAATATGTTTACTGAAAGAAAACGCTGGAAACTACCTCATAATTCCAGGGAAAACTAATTAAAGTTTTAATAATATGATAGAAAATAAATCCATTTACTGTGGATCATTTCGGTTTAGAACAAAGAAGTACACTCATTCTGTTCACTGAAAATATTCAAAACAGAAGTCAAGCAAACATAAAATCTAGCGAATTTCTTTTAATTTGGAAAATGCGAGTTACTCTGTTGTTTCCTTACGAGAAAAAATGTCGACGGAGCTTTGTATTTAGGAAGAGTGAATGGATTCTGAAATGCTCAGCTCTCTTAGTTTGCAGGTGTCAATGAATTACAACCACTTATTGTGAGATATGTGAAAACAAGTTTTATTTTAATGAGATATGTATCAACTGGCAGTTCAGCTACTTTATCTGCGTTTTAGAAATAAAATCAGTACCAAATTCGTCCTTAATATAATGTAGGGGATTAAAAAGAAATGTTGATGAGTATGTTACTTTTTGTCAAATCCTTCACAAGATTTAGCATAGTTTAAGACAACTTCCTATTTATATGTGTTAGAACTGGGGTTTCTGGTTGGCAGATGTACGCACCCTGTCCAAGCAGGAACTACCACTCTAGAAATACACACTAAAAGATAACCTGGGTTTACCCTCTGGTAATTTGGGACAAAGCAGTCAGGCTTATCTAAAGAGGCAATGTGTAAAGTATTTGTGCAACATACACACACAGTAACACAATGAAAACAGTACAAAAAGACTCCACACAGGTTTATAAAAATAGACAAAACGTTATGAGTAAAACAAGACCAAAATGACAAAAATCCAATAAGTAAAACCTGCGTTATGAATTTTTAAAGACTAAATCAAAATGTAGTGCTTAGAAGCAAATAGCACTTAGAGGTTACTTGAGGTTGGGCTGGACCGAGGTAAATCCAAAGTTCAGGCCGACCGCGATGGAGGGCAGACCAGCTACAGGACTCACACAAGTCCTGCTGAAAAAGTACCTTGGATGGAGGAAGCATCGTCGTCGAAGACTTGATGCATCTGTTCCGATTTACGGAGGTGATGAAAGTTTCGTCGGCGAACCCCTTTATAATGCAGACAATGCGTCATCGTGGAGCCACGCTGTCTGTCATTGTCGAGCTGCACAGTCCGTCGAAGCAATTTCATCGATCAGCTCCTGCACCAGCATCTAATGGCAATGCGTCAGTTCAGATCGGAGTAAAGTCGTCACAGCATCAATTTTGATGGTTCTGCACAGCAAAAGCTTACCTTCAAGGGCACAGACTGGATTGGCACCACTTGGCAGGACAGAACTCACAGATGGCAAAGTCCTGGTGATGTTGAAGGGTTGAAGGAAGTCTTTGATGGTCCTGAGACTTCAGAACACGTGTTAAAATTGCCAATGTTTATAATGATACAATTGTACATAAAAACAAAATCGCATCACTATTATAAAATTCGTCCGTCATGAACTCTCCATTCACCCCGACTCAGAAATACACAATCAGGCAGGCTCTGCAAACTAGGCCTGAGGTTACTGATTGACAGGTCGCAGGTGGGGTGGAACATAGCCAGCAGACAAAAGCGTAAATAGGAAACTCATGTCCATCCCCCAGATAAGTGCATCGACAACACAATGGTCCAAGGAAATTGGCCCCAATAAAGCACACATGGCCAGAGGGGTGCACACATTCCCAAAACACCATAAAGTCAGATGCCACATGAAGTTAGAAACACACAACCAATCAGGACACAGCACACACTGTACATGCAGTGATCACCTGTCCCTCATGCCGGACATCTGGACATGTTACCCACCAGCCCACATTGTGACCACACAATGTCAAGACCCACCTGCAATTGTCATCAGGGGCCTTATTTATGAATCCACAGTCAAGGCCCACATTTTCTTAAACCAAAAAAGGATCGCCGGAAGTACTTTATGATACCCAAAGAAATATATAAAATGCTGTTCAAATTGATTGTACTTTGAGACAGTCCTCAGACCAGTTTCTGTAACTGCACACCTGGCCAAAGTATTTAATTAAACCAACTGTTCTTGTTTTGCCAAACGCCTATTGTCTTTTGTTTTTTCAAGGTAAATTCATATTCGAGCAGTACAGGTGGCAAGTCAGCAAGCCCTTGGAGTCACTCTGGGTTCAAGTGAGATGGGTTCAGCCCTTGTCCTCAGCAGGGCAGAGTTCAGCAGGTAGCAGGGCAATACAGCAAAGCAGAAAAGCAATTTTTCCAGAGGAGCAGTCAAGTAGAGTGGCAATTCTTGTAGGACAGTAGTCTTTACTCCTTGCAGAGTTCTTCACAGGTCCAGTAGTGTATTGTCTTGGTTGGGTCAGGGGCCCGGTACCTACTACCCAGTTGTGTCTTTGAAGTGGGGGTGACTTCAAACAATGCCCTTGAAGTGTACAAGTCCCCCTTTCATCCAAGTCCTGGCTCCAGACTATGAGTAGGGGTAATCAGCCCTTTGTGTGGGAAACAGGGCACTGCCTATTCAGTTGTAAGTGTCAGCTCCCCCTCTCTTCCTCCCCAAGAAGAGCCATCAGAATGCAGATGAATGCCGATGAGTTCTCTGTCACACCCACCCTTCCTGTGTTTTGTGGCTGTCCAGAGGGAATGCACAAAGTGTAGCTATCAACCAGCCCAGATGTATATTGGAGACAGGCTGCAGGCACACAGAGTAGTAAGAGCAGAAAAAAAAACAGTTTCTAAAAGTGGCATTTCTAAAATAGTAATGTTAAATCCAACTTTACCATTAAAAAGGATTTATCATTACCAGCCCAAAGATATAAAACATGATGCAGCTACTCCTTTCTGATCAGCAATTACATCCCAAAAGTGTTTTAATGAATTTCCCATGCTAACATATGAGAGGAGTAGGCCTCACAGTAGTGAAAAACAAATTTAGCTGTTTGTCACCACCAGGACATGCAAAACCTAACAGTACATGTCTTACCTTTTTCTTACACAGCACCCTGTCCTACGGGCTACCTAGGGCCTACATTAGGGGCGACATATGAGTAATAAAAGGGGAGCTTAAGGCTTCACAAGTACTTTTAATTGCCAAGTCGAAGTGGCAGTCAACTGCACACACAGGCCCTGCAATGACAGGACTTAGGTAGGTTTGAAAGGCTACTTGTGTGGGTGGCAACATCAGTCCTGCAGGCCCACCAGTAGTATTCAATTTACAGGCCCTGGGAATATGGAATACCGGTTTACAAGGGACTTACAAGTAAATTAAATATGTCTAACAGGTGTTAAGCAATTATATGATATTTAGAGAAGAGAGCACATGCACTTTAGGACTGGTTAGAAGTGATAAAGTGCTCAGAGTCCTAAAGCCAACCAAAAGAAGGTCAGAAAAAGAGGAGGAAGAAGGCAACAAGTTTGGGGTGGCCCTTCAGAGAGGGCCATTTTCCAACAATGTGTAACTGTATTTGTCAAAATGGCATTGGCTTTTTATGTCTGGTCTACACACAGTTTGTAAGGGACTTCATATTACTAATATAGTATAACACACATACACATACATATATACAGTACAGAGTGTGTGCTTTTGGTAGGTCTCCTCACATAATAACATCCAGTTAGATCACAATAGATATAACTTCGTGCCATCACTCAAAGTTTCTCATTGCAACACAACTGGCGGACCACAGCATTACCCTCTTGCTCCTATTTCTTAACAGTTGGCACTGGTTGGGTGGACTGTCCTTAAAGACATGGAATTTTGTGAACGTTTACATGGGGCTTTAAGAAGTCTTCTGTGATAACCTCTTAACTTTTGGCAAAATCCTCCTGCACCCCCACCCTCACTGTCTCGGTGCCCCACCCAGTCCATTATTTGGCCCCTGCTGCATCCACTGCCACATTCCACATCCTACTACAGGGAAGGGACAAGGCTCATAGTTTTTTTGTTTGCCAATGCTTGTTTAATTGCTTCATAAGAATTTGCAAAGCCAAACCATTACCTTATGGATAATGTGCTTAATTACGCACAGTTGGAGGACAGCCCGCAGTTATTTCTCCTATGCTTTTTTGAAAGTCCAGTAATAAATGGCGGTGCATGCTCAGGCTCAGCAGCCATACAGCAAAGCAAAATACATTAGCAAGGCCAATAGGTCAGTGCCTGGTATCAAAGGTGAGGGTTATTGGCTCTGCAAATGCTTGTTGAAGAATGCTATCCATTTAGGACATTCTCTATATATTGTTATGGCAACCTTACCCAGTCTATATAACTTGGAGAACAACATATTCTTTGGAAGAATGTCATTTACAGGATTACTACTAATGCAGGGCTTCACTTGCAAGTGATTCAAATATTATTCTTGTGATCTTCTTTCAAGAAGGATAACTAATACCCATGTGGTACTCCATTGCAAATAACCTTAAGAATTCTCATTCACTACAGTAGAAAACCGCAACGACAACCCTCAGCTAATTCCGTACAGGTCAACAGCATTAAAAGGGATCTCTCGTACTACATGTTGCATGGTTATCAACTTCCAGTGCCTTTACACGTATCACTGCTTGTGGCCATAAGGGTGAGTGTCAACTTTAAGACCCATTTTATTTATAACACTTAAGAAACACCCACTTCCGGTGCCTCTTATGTTCCATTCACCAGGTTTGACAACCACGTCCGGTGCCTCACGGATTAGTTCTTTGTATTGGTGTTCACTTCCGGCAGCATCCATCATTGACTCCTTTGGGTGAACATCTACTTTTAGTAAAATGGCCTTCACAATGGTGGCTGCTTCTTTCAGAAGGTTGTGAATTAAACCCTTCTGGCACAATTTCATTTCTGGGTCAAACCTTTTTTGCGAATCTAGGCTTATGTAACCGCTGTAGCAAAACATCAGACTTGAAGGAAGACATTGATTCATATGAGTGCCCTGGAGGTGCGCCTCTCTTTTTCATAGAAATGTTTGTTTTTAGTGCATATAAACATTTCATGAAAATTCGGATCCTGGACAAGCAAAAAATGAACATATTTATTATCCAATCTTTTCTCTGAGGCACTTCTCAGCACACCTCCATCACCTCACTGGAACAATCTTCATGGCCAATGACTAGAGAGTAAATACAAATCCCTAACATTTTGGGCAGGAATCTGGTAGAGGGGACAGTTAAGTGGCCGATCCACCCTCAGGGTGTCATTGTTCCCTGATTAGATTTGATCTGAAATACAGAAATGTTGAATTTTGTAAGCTTTTTGTACATGTGTAGCCACCCTTTCCAGTGCTCAATTAAGTTAACCCAAACGAATTAGCATGCGTTGGTGGGCTTTGACTTGCTACTGGTCTAAGCTTGAATGTGCTGTTTATTGAACTAAGCCATCCTACCAATGGGCGAGGTGTCGGGAAACTATAATATTGAATAATATTGAAAAAAGCATGCAGAGTGTTGCATGTACTGAAACCAGCTGTGGAACAAAACAAGTTTAAGTTCACTCTAATTCCATGATGTGGCCAAGACCTTTTTGTGAATAATATGTATTTTCTCTTCTGGGTATTTCCCTGCTTGTGTTACAGGTATCAATCATTTCAAAGTGAATATGTGTGATTCAAAGGAAGCATATTTACTTTACATTATTATATTGTACAACATGATAATGAAGTATTGCCTGAATATATTCACAGCATTTTATCTAACTACTCACAGGTCTGTCCTGCAGCATGCACAATTCATTAATGAAAGAGGGTGTGGCGTCCCAGTAACTATCACTGTACTGGCTCCTGGGATTGATTGTCACCTGAAACACATCTCACTCAAATATTGGTCAGCAGGTTGCAGGGTGGTTGCCATACAACAATGTTTTCTGATTTGTGTTGACACATTGACTGAGTCCTTGGTGCAAGGGGGGCTAGAAAAATCTAGTAAACATATCAGTCTCTTGCACAAAACCTGTGCATATTTCTGATTAAATCTCATGAAACATATCGACATGCAACCTTTGAATGTTGCTAAAAAATTGTACACAATTTGGTTATTGCCTGAATCATAAGACAACAACTGTTATCTAAATGGAAAAAGTTTTTAAAATGTATTATTGCCTGAATCATAAGACACCAAATGTTATCTAAATGGAAAATGTTTTAAAAATGTATTACTCTAAGCCAAAGAAACGTGAGTTGTTTAAATCAGTAGGTCTAGTTTGACGGCACAAATGTTAACAAAAGTATTGGTATCAACCCTTTAAATATATGTAGACTTGGCTTTTGCTTTATGAAGAGAGCTATTTCTCTATTACCTAATGCTATTGGCTACCTCCTATAGAATGCTTGCATTTGCATTGTTTGCATGCTTCTAGAACATTCTTTTAACTACCTCTGCTGTCACACCAGCAAGACGAATCATCAACAATTATTTAACTCTGGGTATCTTTCCAGAAGACCTCTAAAAGGCGTATATACACCCATTATTAAAGAAAACTAACCTGGACCTGCTTGGCCACAACAACTACAAATTACAAATGGATCTTTCCTGGGCAAACGATAGAAAGAGAAACCCTTGCTCAGATGTCACAATTCAGTGAAGATAACTCCATACTTTCAGACTACCAAACAGTATTCTGCCCAGGAAGAGGCACATAACCTGCCCTCATTGCCATCTGGGATGACCTTAAGAACACAGTAGACTGGAATGGGGTTACTGCACTAATTCTCATGGACCACTCAGCTGCCTTTGACACAATTGACCATGACACTCTAATATAAAGACTCTACAAAGTCAGCATAGAGGGGACTGCTCTTGACTGGATCACATCCTACCTTCAAAACAGAACAAATGTCATCCATACTCCCACTTTCTCATCCTAACCGTACTTCACAAAAACAGGAGTCCCACAAGGCTCTGTCATCTCACCCATTTTTTTCAACATCTATGTGAAGTCCTTACCAGCAACTATCAATGAAGTTCAGCTCACATACTATATCTATGCAGAAAACACACAAATACTTCTTAAACTGGAAAGTCCCAAAGACATTGGAAACTGAAAAATATTTTGTTGCCTCAGAACTATTGCTCAGTGGATGTCATTGAGCCATCTCAAATTAAATGCTCCCAAAACTGAAATACTCACAGGTGGCGATTGGAAAAATTATAACCCACTCTTCACCTGGCATGATGAACTGGGCCACCTCCTACTGTATCTCAGGAAGTAAGAAGCCTTGAAATTAACATGGACTTCAAGTTATCAATGAATGTCCAAGTGGACATATTAGCAAGATCAAGCTCGGTTACCATGAACACTCTGCAATGCATCTTCCCCCACCTGGGATTTTCACACAAGGTCCAGGCCACTATCTCTCTTGTACTGTGTAAGCTTTCCAATGGCCTCTACCATGGATCATCTATGAAAAGACTACAACAGATTCAGAACACTGCTGCAAGACTACTCCTACATGTGAAGCGACAACCCCACATCTCCCCTCCCTTGAGGGCCCTACATTGATTACCGGTTGCCAGAAGATCCACCTTCAATCTACTTTATATGACCCACAAAGCAATAAATGGAACAGGACCACTTTTCATCAGCAATAAAATCACCAAATACATAAAGTAAAGACACCTCAGCTCAAGATTGGCACCTAGCCTCAAAACCCTACCATCCAACAAAAAAAAAAAAAGGTGGTAAATCTTTCTCTGTTCAAGCAGCCAAACTATGGAATCCATTACCCCCAAACATAAGAACCATGGATAACTATCTTATATTCAGAAGACTACTCAGGAGTTGCTCTTTTCTACATAACCACCATACTCAAACACTAATGTATAGTTTATCCCTGTGTTTGTTAACATTTAGAATTAGACTATATGTATATACATACATGATATGTGTATTTCTTTGCACAAATATGTATAATAACTATGTTTTTTAAAATATATAGATATTCTTTAGGTCTTGTTAACAAATGTATATACTACGTATGGTCATATATATATATATGGCATGTATGAGCAGTAAGAAGATTAAGGAGTATGAAGTTCCAGGTGCTAGAGAAGCGAAGCAGATCACCAAGCTCTTGAATTCTAACTCGAGTTTGGTTGTCTATTGCCTATTATGCCGGTTTGACAAAAAATATGTGGGAAGCACAGTGCATCCAGCGAAGAAGAGGGTATTAGAACATACCCGGGCAATAACCAACAAGGATGAGTCATACCTGGTGGTGAGACATTTTGCTGCAGAACAAAAGTGACAGCAGCCTCTTACTCTTCTCCTGTGTAGACCAGGTACTAGCAAAAGAGAAGGGAGGAGACAGAGTCGGGCTCTCAGACAACTCGAATCAAGATATATTATTGAAATGAGAACTCAAGTTCTGTGAGGTTTGAATAGTGACGAAAAGCTGGGAACATATAGGCTGAGATGTTTGTCTGTTTAGGCACTGTCAACCTCATTTACACTTTGGGATTTTTAAGTAGTAGAAACTTTTATTAGACAAGTTTGCACGAAGCACATAGCCAATTTATTGTTAGGCACTGACACTTTTGATGGCAGTCTTGGATGGTATTCCAGGCCCATTCAGGACGCAATAAAAATAAAATGTTTTTTAGATTTCCACATAAAAATATAGCCTGTGCAGGACAATAACGACATATTAGTAACTTCTCTGCAGGTTAGGGAATCATGGATTATACTGTGTACTTCTGGTATTACCTTGTTACACATAGGAATGTATTGTTTTGATCAGTATCATGGGATACAATGGCATTAATTGTTTTTACTGGGGAAATGAAGTCATAAGCTGGTGCAGAATGTGTTTAAGAAAGAAATTGCTTTTAGCCAGTATATGTAATTTGTTTTTTACAATACAAAGTTTTAGATGTGATATTTATGAAATATTTATAGAAATTAGTATTTATATGTATTTGATGAACCTTTTTGTATCAACAACATAAGACCTAGTTATAGGACCACATTATGTAAGAGGATTGATGATGATTTAAAGAAAAGGTACACTAAGGGGCCGATTCCGATTCGTGTCGGTAATTTCTCCGACCGAGCCGGCCTCGGAGAGATTTCCGACCGAATCGGACCCGTGCAGTCCGACCGAACGAGTCCGATGCATTCGTATGCCACCGGACACGAGTCGGTCGGACTCCCATTGAACTCAATGGGAGCCGGTCGTACAACGCGTACGCGGGCTCCCATTGCCTCAATGGGTGCGAGGCGGACAAGGGCGCCCCTACAGCGAGTACGCCGCGAAGCGCTCGCGGCATACACGCACAGGTAGGGGGACCCATGGGTCCCCCTGTGTGCGCCTCGCACGGGTACGCGTGACAGGGGTCCGACACGGACCCCAAAGTACGGCTCCGACAGCGAGTTCGAGTCGGACGGCGCGAGTCGGTCGGAGCGGTCGAGGTGCGCATCGTACTTACCCGGCCGGAAAACGTCTCCATTGCGCGGTGAGAATCGGGTCCGGGCGAGTCGGTCGGAGCAGTACGATCCGGGAACCAGTCGGTCGGAGCGGTCGGGTCGCCCGGACGAGTCGGTCGGCGAATACGCATCGTACTCGCTCGCCCGGACGCGCGTACGACTCGGTCGGAAAAATAGGGCTCCGGATCGGATCCGGTAAACCGAATCCGATTCGGAGCACTACCGGCCGAGATCGGAATCGGCCCCTAAGTATTTTGGTACTTTCTAAAATGGCTGCCCCAGTTGTATATACTTTGTTCAGAGATGTTTAAGGGCCATCGATCCAAAAGTGCTGTTGTTAGATTTAATGCAGAAAATGGGTAATAAATGCTGACATTGACAAAGGCCAGGGGGCCAAAATTAATCTGTCAGCTTGTCTGTTGTGGTCTTAACAAAATAAAAGCAATTTGCAAACACTCCAGAGTGCACAACGTTCCTTTGGGGAGAGAAACGAGTCAAACGCGAGACTGCCCTCGGGAGCCACAGCACCCACCATGCCGGAGAGCGGCGGCTTAAAGGCAAAAACTGTAAAACAATATATATATAATATATATATTACCTAGTGGCAGTTGCCAGTAGGTATTTATAGTTAGTTTGTAGTTTCCTTAGGAAGAGCGTTTTTTCATTTGCCAATAACTTTGGTGTCGTTTGATGAATCCTTGCAAAATTTTCAAAACTAGTTTGCCACTACTTGACAGTTTTGTGGTGCTCCATCAAGTGGGGGCCAAGAAAAAGGGGGAGGGCAAAATGCATTTTCCCCATTTTAATTTCCAAAGGAAACTTTAGACATGGCTATAACCCAAACTGCTGAGCGGAATTACACCAAATTTGGCAGAAAGGTTGCTGTTGGTTCAGGGAAGTGCCTTTTTGTGATTTGGTGTAAATCTGTTCAGTAGTTGCAGATCAATGTAAAGACATTTTCAATTGTATATATATAGACGCTGAGGATCTGCAACCCCTCCGGATCTCGTACTGAGATCTGAATGGCTGCCAACACTTCAAACTAGGAAGTTTTGGCAGCCATCTTGGGGCCTGGCTGAAGCCAAGTCCTGGAAAAAAAAATGAAAAGGTAGCAGGGTTGAAATACCTTAACCCCCTAGGCCTCTTGGGGGGAGGGTCCCAAAAAGTTCTAATTTTTTTTTCTCGGTGGGATCCAAAATGATGTGTGGGCTTCCGCACTTCGGTAATTATAGACCCCCGGATGGGCCCTCCCAGGGGCATTTTTAAAATAAGCAAAGGGAGGCACAAGGGCAAAAGGGTACCCCCTCCTGGGGCTTAATATTGCCCCGGGGACCACCACTTCCCCGGGGCTTCTTAATAAATGAATAAAGGAGAGGCCCAAACTCCTCTGCTGCTTCGGGGACCATCACTTCACTTAGGGATTATTTACTTTTGAAATGGGGGGCCTCTCTGACTCCCCCAGCCCCGGGGACCACCACCTCTTTGGGGCTTTACCTTGAAATATTTGGGGGGTGCCACATTTACCACCCACCGTAGCCTCTGGGGCTGTCACCTCCCCTGGGATTTAAGTTCAATTAATGATGGGGACCACACAGCCCCCCACATTCCTGGGGACCACCACCTCCCCTGGTCAAAATTCAAGGAAGGAGGGGGGACACATGCCCCCCTCCTGGAGCCTTAGATTGGCTGGCTCCTGCTATGTCCTGGGGTGTCCAACCCCGGGACATAGCTGTTTGCTATGGCTTGGCGGGAGATTTGCCGCTCCTGCCAAGCCATAGCAAATGCTCTGCTTCTAGCAAGCGAGGGCATAAAAAAATGGTCTTGCTTGCTAGAAGCGGAGCAGAATTACTTTCACAGAGAGGGAGCTGCATGTTCAGCAGCTTCTTCTCTATAAAAGCAATGCTGGCTCCTCAAGGAGGTGGGGAGTCGGTTGGGACTGCGGGGGATTCAGGCTTCACCTGCAGTTCCCAACAGATGTAAGTAGGTGCCCAATGTGGGACCAATGCACCCACAATAGAGGCCAGGCCCCGGGGTAGGGGTCCCCATGGCTGATATTGGCCCAAGAGGGGGTCACGTGGCTCCCTTTGCCCATTCAAAAAAGGCCTGGCCCCGGGAGATGAAGTCGATGGGGGTGAAATTGGCCCAGGGAGGGCCAACAGCCCCTCTCCCCTAGTAAATTTTTTTTAAATATGGGATCTGGAAGTCACTGGAGGTCTCACCCCCTTTCACCACCACTCTTCAAACATACCTCCTGGTGCACAACTGGTTGAGGGATGAAGTCCCCTTGGCTGCAGAAGGCCCTTGGGAGGCCAACAACCCCTCATTTTACCTCCTGTAACTCCCATACAAGGGGGATTTGCTGATGGGTAATCAGAGGCCTAGCCCCCTTTCCCCACCACTCTGCAAACGCACCTCCTGGTGCACAACTGGTTGGGTGGATGAAGTTCCCTTGGATGCTGAAGGGCCTTGTGGGCCAGTAACCCCTTCTGTAAGTAAGTCCCACACAGTGGGGTCGTTGAGAGGTCTTTGAAGGTCATGCCCCCTTTCTTCACTACTCTGCAAACGAGCCTCCTGGTGCACTACTGGTTGGGGAATGAAGTCCACTTTGCTCATGACGATCCTTGGTGGCCAAGTACCCATCCTCTTACCTCTAGTAAGTCCCACACAGCGGGATTGCTACGAGGCTATCAGAGGCCATGCCCCCTTTCTCCACCACTCATGCAAATGTGCCTCCTGGTGCACTAATAGTTGGGGGATGAAGTCCCCTGGGCTCTTGAGGGCCCTTGGGGGCCAACTACCCCTCCTGTTACCTCCAGTATGTCCCAAACAGCTGGATTGGTGAGGGGTTGTCAGAGGCCATGCCCCCTTTCTCCACCATACTGCAAACACGCCTCCTGGTGCACAACTGGTTGGGGGATGAAGTCCCCTTCGCTGCTGATATTCCTTTGGGGCCAACTACCCCTTCTGTTACATCCAATAACTCCCACTCAGTTGGAATGCTGAGAGGTCTTCAGAGCCCATGCCCCCTTTCTCCACCACTCTGCGAATACGACTACTTAAAAAATCATAGAAATTCACTTAAAAAAAACAAAGGTTACAGGGACATTATAGATAGGAAATAGAATTTGAGACACCTTAGAAATTCACTGAAAAAAACAAAGGTTACAGGGACGTTATAGTTAGGAAACAGAATAAAAAAAACTTAGAAGCTCACTGAAAAAAAACCAAAGGTTACAGGGACGTTATTGTTAGGCTAGGATTTCACTTGTACAAAACCAGTGAAATGCATCAGTTATAGTTACCTGAGCTAACTATAACATACGCCCCTGCAATGCACTGCTTATGACCTCACATATTACATCACTCTTGACATGGTCAGCAACATCACTGATGACATCACTGGTGACATCTCAAATGACATCATTGATGACATCACTGAAGGCATCATCAAGTGAGTGTAAGTGAGTGTAAGTGTTTTAAGAGTCTATGGGTGGTAAACATATATACTGTCCTACTACAAAAGTTAGATTACTTTAGTAGTTGCACTACTACTGTGTGATACTACTTGTAGCATATAATATGATGTGAGTGGCTGTGTGACTTTATAATTGTGTGTATGGGTGTATAAGTAAGTAGCTATATGGGTGCATAAGTGAATGTGCATGCTGCCCCCTCTGAATTCTGGACAAATGAAAACTGCAATACACTTGCGGACCTGGTATTATTCCAATCAATGCTTATTTTATCTAAATTATCTTCCTCCAATTGATGCCCTGGCCAAGGATGCAGTGTGTGTGAAACAGTGACCACCCAACTGCCCAACAATCCCTCCCCACTATGTACGATGATGGCCATCTGCATACTTTTAACATTGAGCAGCAAACATGGGCTGAACATTAGCAGGGAGGGGGCGGCAGGTCCCACATATTGGGAGGAGCAAATCATAACCCGGGCAGTAAATGTGCATCCATTTCCAATCAGGACTTGTGGTCCGTGCAACCAAACCCAAGCACAGTAATGCCCGTCTCTTCATAATTGGCCCTGTTATTTTAATACTATACGTGCACAAATACTATATTCTGTTGTGTTTGGAGAAAGGTTGAGTGCCATGTTATTTACTGGGGATAAATATCGCAAATGACACCCAAGAATAACTCTATTAGCTTGATTCAATACCTGCTGTACTTTGCCTCCCAGAAGGTATGGCTTCCATTGCCTGACTGTCATTATATCCAAAGAATGTTAATAGTGTGCACTAGCATGGATGCCTTCTTTTTAATATTGTCTCTTAACCTTTGAGAGGTAATAATTATTGTGGCTGGTTCAATTCAGTTGCAACATTTTCAGTCAAGGACTAAGCTTGACCAATGTATGTATGTAGGAATATAATATTATTATGTTTGTGTCTTTTCAAATTGTTTGTGGAGACCTTTAGATTTGCCCAAAAAGAATTATAGTATAAGTATGTGAAAGTGTTTTGAGATTGTACTGAATTTGATGGTCGTATTTGTTTAAAATATACCAAGTATAGTTAATAAGGAAGTTAATATCTCCAGGATACAGCAAAATTACATTTCCAAGTTTCCATAGTCCCTTTTATTGAACAGGAAAACACCTTTTAAATGATCGTTGATAATACCTTGTAGCGAGCACTAAATATAGAATTTAATTTCAGTGCAGCACATCTCATACTAGTGTTTCTAATTATCTGGGTAGACAAATTCTGTACATTGTAGAATACACAGAATTATAGAAATAAAAGAAAGGCATTATTGTATCACATATGACAGCATGTAATATTGAAATATGCCACTTACAGCAGTCTCATGTGCAAGAGACTATTAAACTTCCTTCTGGAGCAAGAGTGTGCAGAAATCTAGTTGCGGATTGCAAGCTTCATTTTGCCCATGTGAAAACGGGAAAAGGATGCTGAATTGAATGTATTCTGAAATTCAACAAAGAGGTTTGTAGACACGTGTCAAGTTTTTACAGGGTTCGTGATATTAAAAAAGGTTCTCACAATATGATCAATTTAATGAAAATTACATCTTTTTGTTTTAACGTATCAGATTCTGATAGATGGAAAGGCATTACAGCATGTTATGGAGTACAAAAAATTCATATAGTAAACACAAAGACTTTTGTTGATACTAGTTGATGTATTTTGTAGTCGATACTTGACGATAGAAAAAATAAACTCATATATAAAGTCCTAAATGAATTATTATTCTGGTACAAGAAAGTAAAATACACAGGCTGGCTTGGTTTATTTACACGAAATGTGTGGCGAATGGTCGTTTTTTGGATTTTCAGATCGACTGTAATATACATAAGCATTGTCAAAGTCAATAGGTTAGCCATTCATTTGCCAGTGCATGGAAACAACGTTTGTGCATACCTGGGTTTACATGTGCTTCCACATATGTCAAAGCTTGTTCTAATCATCAGGGTGTTTCCCTGTGCCGGAATAAGATCGTGGCAAAGTGTGGACTTGATTTCCAGGGTTCTCTCAATCAGGAGCAGGTATTTGAAACTATAAGTAGGGGTTTTTCAATCAGACAAAGCCATCTTTTCCCACTCCATTAGTGTTGTCAGGACATGTTAGGGTTTCAAGTCTATACCTTTGCTTCAGATTGGTTGTATGCCAAACCGAAATAAAGCACTGGAACATATATATAGGGAATTCTGCATCTTTTATATATACATTTGTAGATTCATGCAGCACGAGACTTCATTCAACAGCGTGCATAGAAGTTCCTCCTTTGCAAAACAAATTCATAAACAGATACCTAGCGGTGGTAAGGCACTCTTTAGTTAAGAAGCTTCCAACCCAAACTCTCCTAGGACGATCAATGCTGTTTTGCTGATTGGATGAAAACATCTGCAGGGGCCAATCTCTAGAAGTGCAGTCAGCATTAAGAGCTGCATGTGCACTATTCATTTTGAATGCATCCATAGATGGAACTTAAGAAACCACCATCTGTTTCACGTGTATGTATAGAAGTCTGTTCAGCATGTGAAATTCCAACACAATTTGCGAGTCCTGGGCTTACTTTTAACAACCTACTGCATTCTCAGAGTTGTATTTGTGGTTCAATTCAGATAAACCAATTAGACTAATTATTAGGCCTGGGCGGTGAACTTCGCTCCGTTCGCGGAGTTTTCTGCACTCCGCGGAGCTCGCGGAGTGCAGAAAACTCCGCTTCGCGATGTGCAGCAGAGTTTTTTCCCCGCTCGCGATCGCGAACGGTAAGTTCGCGAGCACGAGCTGCCGCTCGGGTAGAATTTCTACCCGAGCTGCAGGAATACCAGCAAAAACTGCAGTTCGCACTGCACTCCGCCACTCGCGGAACTTCGCAGAGTTTTTTTTGTAACTTCGCGGAGTTCCACGAAGCAAAAACTCCATGAACTACACCCAGGCCTACTAATTATCTCTGTCTAATCTTTAGATAAGCCATGCACTCTGCTCTGATATCCAAATCGCAAACACAAAATCAATTTATTGCACTATACCAGAATGACACTTGGCTTACCACAACCTGAGAATAAGTTATAAACATGTTTGTCTATCATGAATACTCAGCTTTGCAGTGTTTGGGAGACAACTCAAGAGGCGTGGTACCACAATATTGTTGTCAGAATATCGTCTGGCACATATATTGTGTACCTAATAGTGCGTACAAAAATGTCAGCCAATTGGAGTTAATAATAGAAAATTTACACCAAAGTGATACTATTTTTGTACACAATGTTTAGAACACAATAGCTATGTGAAACACTATTTCTGTAAAAGATTTTCTGACACGTCATCACTCACAACAACCAACATTACTCCCACCAAAATACACAGTACCTATCAGTTTCTTGTGATGATAGTACATTCATTGAATGATTGATCAAAGAGAAAGTAAATTCAGCTTCATTGACAAATAAAAATTATTCTGGGGGTCTAAAAACCACTGGGGCGACACAAATGAGTTGTATTTCTCTCAGCTGAACACCTTTCTAATTTAAAATGATCTGAAGTAAAATGATTCTATTTGGTACCCACAAATGTGATCAGATTGGCATTCTGTCTCCTCCTAGCAAAGAAAGATGTTCTGATGACTGAAGCGATCATTGAGAGGTCAGACATTTCTGTTCTTCCTCCTATTCTCCAAAGTATTGACAAGTTATCAAGTTAAAAGGCCAAAGCAAGGGATTAGAGACGCCAAACACATTCATATGTCCATTCATAAATCAAAAATATGTTCAAAACGACAAGCCTCTACCAATGATTTAAAGAAGAACTCCCTTAAAGTTCAGTATTATGAAACAATGAAAGAGATTATGGATGAACTACTGTTGATGAAATTAAAAAAAATAGAAAATAAGCAATAGGATAGGAAATGTCTCTGGGTGCCAGAATATATATATCACAGCAAAGCTCCCCCTGCTAAAAACCTGGCCATACTTCATAAGGAGCTCAAATCTATAAATAGTATATATTCGAAGCTAAGGCCACGTTGTACAGAGCTCAACTGTGATTTTTTTTTTCGATATTCGTAAACAGCACACCAAAACACATTTCATGCTATACAACAGAAATGAAAAATGCAAATCTGCAAAATAACTGATTTATTCTATAAATTGTTTTTGGGAGAAAGTTAGAAAGATATAACACTCTCCCTATTAATATAAAAAAATATATATTTATTTTAAACCTAGAATCGACAAAAATAAAATGTTACAACACATTAACTCAAATGTGCATTAAATAATTAACTATTAAACATGTTTATTTAATAAAACAATTTTATTTTTATTGATTATTGTTAGAACTGGGGTTTCTGGTTGTCAAAGTATGCACCCTGTACAAGCAGGAACCACAACTTAAGTCAGGGTAAGCTACACACACATTGCGCTCACCCTCTGGTAGCTTGGCACAGAGCAGTCAGACTTATCTATAGAGGCAATTTGTAAACTATTTGTGCAACACACACACAATGTAACACAATGAAAACACCACTAAAATATTCAACACAGGGTTAGACGAGTAGATTAGATTTTTAGGAGTAAAACAAGACGAGAACAACAAAAATCCCATAAGTAGAACCAGAGGCATGGATTTTTTAAGATGAAATCAAAATTGAGTGCTTAGAGTCAAATCGCGCTTATGGGTTACTTGAGGTTGCATTGGACCAGGGTAAATCCAAAGTTCTGGCCGACCATGATGGAGGCAAGCCGGCTACAGGACTCAGGCAGGTCCCACTGTAAAAGTACCTTGGATGAAGCAACCGTCGATGTTGAAGACTTGACGTGTTGGTTCTGATCTGCGCAGGCTATGAAGGCTTCATCGACAAAGCCCTTTACGGTGCAGGCACTCAATTCATTAAGTCTATGTCTTTGGGGAATAGGACGAACATACTAATTCATATGTAACTGTACTTTCATAGTCTTGAGCTTTGCTAACCCACAAAATGATGAAGGAAATTGTCTTACTATTTCATGATGAGAATTCATATTGTTCACTGATATCAGTCCGATATTAGCAGTGATGTTATAACTGAGTAGACAGGCACCTTGAAGTACATAAATAGGCACTTGTACCACAGTTTTCTTTTATTTTATCGTAGCTATAAATGAACCTTGACTTTTTAAAGGTGTTGACGTGGCCCATGTATATACTTTAGTTTTCAATTGCGTAAGTTGTGGTAATGGGGGAAAATTCACAATATTTCTCCTCAGGTATAATGTTGATCAAGCCACCACTATCAATAATAAAAGGTATCAAACAGCCATTTATCTTCAGGATAAGCTTTGGACAATGTTTGTAGGTCTTTGGTGCTTTTTCATGTCGAACTTTCTTTCATCTGGGATTTTTATCACATTCGACTAGTCCCACATTAACATGTCTCTCTGAAGTAAACATCGACATTGCACAAATATTATTGTCACTTTCACTTGAAACCAACAATGAGGAACTCATTGACGGTGATTTTGATGATGATCGACTTTGTATGGTGTCGATTTGCTTCAGCTGGTATGACCACTTTGCCTTGTGGAAGTACGTAGAACATCGTTGATGTAATGCTCGGTCAACCAATTTGTCTTCACGCTGTGACGCATGTCCTTTTCTCTTCTGCTTGAAAACCATCACAGAATGGTTCACTTTGCCAAAGCCATTACAAATCTGTCCAATGGCAGGACATCTACCCATGTGTGGAAATGACAATCCACATCTGAAGCACATTTTCTTTTTCTAGGTAGACATCGATTTGCGTCCCCCAGCTTTATGCTTTGGCTTACTTTTCATGTTCATGACTAACGCACTTTAGGCAACTCTGACCTCCATGTCAGCCACTTGTCAATTAGCACGCTCCTTACCTTGAGCAGCCATGAGGATTTGCTCTAAGCTCACAGTTTCCTTCAGCGTTCGTTGTTGAAAGGAATCTGACAGACATCCATCTATCACTCTGAGGAGTGTAGCCTCATCTTCGTTAAATTAATGGAACTTACAGTGCTTAATGAGGACATCCAGTCTCTCAACAAATTGCCCAATGGTTTCACCTACTCTCTGCCATTCTTGACTGAAGATATATTGTTCATAACCTACATTTGGCACTGGACTGAATTTGACATTCAAGGCTGCTTTGATGTGATTGAACATCACTTCACCATAGTGTGGTATAATTTGTATAGCCTATTTTACACCTTCACCAGCCATGTTCTTCAGATACTTGATAATTTTTTGTCATCTGTTTCATTGATTGTGTCTATGAAATCCTCAAAAATCTCTATCCATGCAGTCCATCTATTGCCAATATTGTGTGTTTTGGCAGTATCAAATGATGATGCCAGTTATAAGAAAGCAGCAGCAGTATAAGCATTGGTGGACAGCAGTGGTCTCTCTGATGCTTCTTGGTGAGCTTGCTCATGCAAACCATCTCTAGAGCCTTGTGGCATGCTGGCTTCAGGGTCAAGCTTGACAGCTGAAGGAGCTTTGGCCTTGCCCTTGCTCTCCATTGGAGCACTTTATTTTCCTTGAGATCTGTAGAGTTGTTCTGAGCCCCCACTCGGCAGATTTTGGTGGCGGACCACTTAATTCATGGACAGCTCTGCATGCACAACCAGGCCTGGGCGTAGTTCACGGAGTTTTGCTACGCGGAACTCCGCGAAGCTACAAAAAAACTCTGCGAAGTTCCGCGAGTGGCGGAGTGCAGTGCGAACTGCAGTTTGTGCTGGTATTCCTGCCGCTCGGGTAGAAATACTACCCGAGCGGCCGCTCGCAAACTTACCGTTCGCGATCGCGAGTGGAGCAAAAACTCCACTGCACATCGCGAAGCGGATTTTTCTGCACTCCGCAAGCTCCGCGGAGTGCAGAAAACTCCGCAAAATCCGCAAACGGAGCGAAGTTTACCGCCCAGGCCTATGCACAACCCCGGCCCTCTCTTTGGGGACACTCCATATCAGGCTGTGATATGATGACTCTCTTCAGTTGTTTCGGTAAGTAGACAAGTCTTTTCGTATTCGAATAATTTGATACGCAGATAACATTATGATATTCAATTGTCTTTGTGTTTAAATATCTCTGTGTAACCACCTAGTTGATCTCTGCTCCATAGCACATAAGATTACAGCTTAACTTGC
This sequence comes from Calotriton arnoldi, assembly GCA_963921515.1. Lineage (NCBI taxonomy): Eukaryota > Metazoa > Chordata > Amphibia > Caudata > Salamandridae > Calotriton > Calotriton arnoldi. The sequence continues at coordinate 236,733 of CAWUFW010011581.1, read as the reverse complement.
ACAGGATTGTCTCAATGCACTGCTTTTCAAGACCTGGTTGCATCCGCCTTTAGTACTACCACTCTGTAGGGCATATAAAATTCATTTTTGTACTAGCGTGGCACCTCTGTTTACAGCCTTTTCATTTGATTCACAGCCACCATGTGTAGATTTTTAGTGATGCTTCCTTTGTCTTTGCAAAAGCTTTACACAGGCTGGTATTGCGCTGAGACTCCACAGGTGCCAGCATCGGTTCTGCATTTTGACTGCGGCACCCATGTCACGCACAAGCAGTTTGCTGGATCACAACAAACTCTCTGGGAGAGTGCTGTCAATCTACGGGTTACTTATCCCACCTTCGTCACCAGTTGTTGCGTCCTACTAATCCTGGGAACTCGCTAATGACTAACGACTGTGCCACACACGGAGAGTAGTTATACACATATTTATTCTACAGCGTGTAAGCAAGAACACAATGTTCTAAACCTGCATTCACTTCATTACCCTCCGACGCTTACGTCACAGGTCTAAGGAGTCCATCCGGAAACAAAAGAGTTCCATCATTCTTTATTTACAAAACACTACAATATTGAGGGTTTGTTCCTCAAACCCCTTTAGTTGCCCACACATGGTTAATCAATGAAAGATTTTCTGACAATTTGCAAAGTTCTGTGTGACATCTAGAATAATGTGTTATTATAGAAATTGTTCAACAACAAGTGAAATATAAAGAGATTTTACGGGATTCTGTAAATGCTGAAAACCTTATTGACATTAACTATACCAACCTATTTTGTATCTAAATTCTTCCCAAATCTATCAAAGGTGGTGAGAGCAGTGACAAAAGTGTCCACACCTGTTCTGGCACCATTGTTGTTTGTTTAGAGAAAAAGGATGCTGAGACTATTCCTTCCCTGTTCATAACTAGGATATCTTCATAAGACCAGTTCCCCCTTACCTTAATCTTTTTTTACAACTCTTTTTATTGCAATAATAAAGTTTAGTACAGCAATGACAGCAACCATCAGCACAGAAAACATGATGATAGAGTTATGACAAAGGAAGTTTGGAAGAATCTTCTAATGTCCCAGGTATAAACCACCGCTGTCTACCAATCTCGGCGAGACCATCCATACTGTCCCTGTCACTCCAAGCCACTCAGGTCAATTCCCACAACCGGTGTGCACAACATACCCCTTCTCTCATTCCATCTTCCCCCAAATCTTCGTCCATTTGTGTGGACACCCTCTCCCCTCATAGACCACCTTTTGCGCCTGCACAGATTTTCACTCCTGCTGCGTCGGGCAGAGGTTGCTCTCCACGACATTGCTATGTTCCGTTTGGCCCTGGTCGTACATAAATAATACATTTGATGCAGGATTTTCAGCTGCACCAGTTGAAAATGGGAGCGAATGGCTACTTTCTAAGGGGATGCGATTGCCTCTTGCCATTTATCGTTGTCTAGTTGCCCCAGATCTACCCCCACTTGTCTCTAGCTGCCGCAGGGGTTCTGGGGACTTGTGCAGGATTTTACGATAGGTCAAGGAGATGGCACATCTGTGCATGAATTCGTTGAGTAACCTGTCCTCCAACGATGCGGCCTCTGGCAACTCCATCCACCTCGGTATCGCTCCCCCAGGGCATGTCTAAAGTGATGGTAGAGGTATGACTCAGTGGGTGCCAACTGGTATTCCCTGAGTAAATCTTCAATGGGTTTCACTTCTCTGTTTGCCCACAAGTCCTTGACCTGTGAGATACCTATTAAATTCCATTGTCTGAAACCCTGGTATCTGGCCAGCAGGCCCAACTGTGCGGCGTCCCACAGTGGTGTCACCTGGCTGATTCTGCCTTGGAACCCCAGCGCCACCGACGCGGTGTGCCAAACTTTCACTGTTATTGCTGTCAGGCTGGACAATGATGTGGCGCATCTCCCCCATTGAGCACTCTAAGATAACCCCCCGTTTCCGTATTCCGACAATCCATCCTGTAGGTTGGATCATCATGAGCAAAATAGATCCAGTGGTTCACCACCACAAGCTGGGCTTCTCAATAATATTGTTGGAGGGCTGGAAGCACGATACCCCCATCATACCAGCTCCAAGTCAACTTTGATAGTTATATCCTGGGGGCACCCCCATCCCAAAGTAGCATCCGGGTAACTGCATCGACCGCCTGAAAATAGGTAGGGGGAACCAGGAACTGGGTATTTTGCAGAATATAAAAAGGAGCGAGGCAAAGCCATCATCTTGAGAAATGCTGCCTTCCCTAGCATTGAAAGGGAAGGGCCTTCCAATGTTGAACATCTCTTCTTAGCCTCTGTAGCAGGGGTTCCAGGTTGCATTCATGAAAGACCCTCAGGTCTCTGGTGATAAATAACTCCAGGTATTGAAACTTATCTGTAAGCACCCTGGCCTCACAGTGTTGGAGAAGCCGCACATCCATCCCACTAAGTATATAGATTAAAGATTTGCACGAATTTATAGTGTAACCAGAGTATCTGTGATAGAGTTCAAAGATATGAAGTATTCTATGAAGTGTGGTGTACGGACTCGCCACATAAAGTAGGATATCATCTGCATATAGGGAGATTCGATCTTCCCACTCTTCAGACCATTTGAGTTCCCTAATCAAGGGGTCTCCCCATATCCAAACCGCAAGCGGCTCCAACACCAGGGCGAAAACTAGTGGGGAGAGAGAGCAGCCCTGTCTTGTGCATCTCCGCAGCTGAAAGGTGGCTGACACACCTCCATTCAACCCTACCTATACCAGGGGATCCTTGTAGAGCAGCCGGACCCAGGATAAAAAGGTCAGACCAAACCCTTACTCTTCCAAGACTGTAAACATAAAAGGCCACTATAAGAAATCGAATGCCATTCGGGCATCCAGTGAAACCACCACTGTCTCTTCCTGGACGGTGGCAGTGCATCCCAGTACCCCATGTAGGCGTCTTAGATTCAAAGCTGTGTTTCTATTTGGCATAAAGCCCAATTGGTCTGTGTGTATCAATGTGTTAATAACCTGAACCATTCTAGTGGGCAGTAGTTTGGCTAAAATCTTGACTTTCGCATTGAGCAGTGAAATTGGTCTTTAGGAAGTGCACAGCTCCGTTGGTTTGCTCATTTTACGAATGACTACAATCTTGACTAATAGCTGATTGGTCTGTAATATCCTGACCTCACAACTGTCTTGGAACATGTTTTTCAGGTAGGGGATTATTTTAGATGTGGAAAGTATATATAATTCAATGGGGAGGCCACTGGGGCCCATCGCCTTCCGGATATTCAGCGCTTGAATAGCCTGCACATCTCACCATCAGTGAGATCCTGCTCCAGGAGGTCCCTGTCCACTGACATTAGTCTAGGCATTTTAAGGCCGAGGAGCAGCTCCCGTGCTGCATCTAAGGAGGTTTCGAAGGTTGGGGAATACAGTGTAGTATAGTACTTTGCAAATTTGTCTGCGATACATTGCCTGCCCTCACCCAATCTCCCACATCATTAACTATTTTGAAAACCCACCTTGATGCTGCTTCCCTCCTGTCCAACCACGCCAGGAGTTTGCTCGCTTTATCTCGCACTTCATATAGATGGTATTGCTTTGCTCTGTAGCTAGCTCAGGCAGCCTCCTCTGCAATATCTTTGTATTCTTTCTGTTTATGCACTAGGCAATGCCAAATATCTGCCTGGGTCTCAGAGGTCAGCTCAGCTTCCAATTTCTGTATATCTTGTTTGAGAGACAGCAACTTCTCTACTGTTTCTTTTTATGACCTGTGATTATGGAAATACCCTGACCCCTTATTACGGCCTTAAATGAATCCCATAGATCCACAGCCAGCTCCACCGACACCTTGTTGTCCTCAAATTAGCGATCAGTTGCCTCCTGGAGGGCTGCTCGTATATGGTGATTTTTGAGGTACCAGGGGTTAAGGGACTGTATGTGCATCCCCCCCTTTGTTGCTGTGTGAATGTTGTGGACACTGGAGAGTGATCTGAGATGACTCTCACTAGGTGTTGCACATCACTAAAAGCCGGGATCTGCCAAGCCAGGGCGAATATATATTCGAATCGGGAGATGCTTCCATGCACCCCTGAGTGAAAGGTGTATTGACAGGCCGTGGGGTGAATAGTCTGCCATATATCACCTAGGCCCATCTCCGCTAGGAAGTCCGACAGCAGTCTACCTGCCACCTCACCACTGTGTGTGGGCCAGCGGTCCATTTTTCTGTTGATGGATGCATTGCAGTCACTGCCCAGAAATAGTTCTCCCTCTGGGAGACGAAGAATGAGGGAACCCAAATTCGCAAGAGCCAAAGTGTGAAGTCTTGGGGTATGTACAGTGAGATGATATTGAGCAGTCGTCCCTCGCAGTGTCCTGTGAGAGCCACAAATTGGCCCTGAGTGTCATGAGTGACATGCCCTATAGTGAAAGCAAAGCAGAATGCCACCAGCTTTTAGCCCCATCTGTTTAATGCGCCTAAGTGGTCCCCTTGAGATGAGTCTCCTGAAGGAAGACCACGTCTGGGGGGTGTCGTTTCAAATACTCTGTTTTATCCTGTCCCCTAAGCCGTTGACGTTCTAGGTGAGGAGCCTTAAACTACATGTCAGTGTCAGGCTATCTATCGGGAATGTTAAGTGAATGTCTATATGTGGGGGAGAGGGTCCAAATCACATGGACCCCTCGCTGCACGCTCATCGAACTGAAGATGGGAAAGCCAGCGGTATCAAAGTCTGCATAGATACAACCCAGGACAATCCTGTTGCTATCAATAAACTCCCATTGCTGAAAGAGCTGTCTTCACTATTACTAACAGTTACTTTGAGGATAAAAATACAAAGAAAATCAACAATTAATCCCCTTCTCCCTGCCTCCAAGGACGGCGGACTCATAACTGCCCACCCTCAACTTTGCATAGCCCCTGTCAACCCCACCTTTGTTACCTATTTGTAGGGGACCATAGACCCGCCAAGGAGCTGACCCACCGCTCTACCACCAATAACGAAAACAATATGTTACCACTGAATTGAAAATCAGTTTTGTAGGTGTGTTGTGAGCAGTTCAGTCAGAGGAATAGTCTTTCTTACACAGTCCTAAGGTGTCCCAGTGGCTGACTTTTCACCAGCCATATTGTCATTCAGTGGGCTTCGGTGCTGACTCTGTAGGTCAAGGTCTTTTCCCTTGCTGGGCTCATCGGGCGTGGGATCTTTTGTCCTTAACTGTCATCCAGCTATCAAGCCAGTTCCAAGCTTCCTCAGAGATTTCAAAGAAACAAGTCTTATCTTCTGCTTCCACCCAGAGCTTAGCCGGAAAAATCCTCAATTAAAAACATGCATGGTCTTTTTAACTTTCTGGAAACAGTGCCTTAATTTCTGAACCCAGAGTTTAAAGTCTGGAAACAAGTGACAGTGGCATTTTCATATTTGATTGGTGGTGCAGTCTGCATCATCGGTAGGATCACATCTCTATCTGTGTAGTTGAAAATTTGCACCGTATTTGGACACAGGGGCCCAGATACCCGGCGTGCTCTCTCCACAGAGAAGTAGTGGGAAAGGTTGTGAGACTGTCACTGTTTTAGCACCAGGTTCTCCACAAATATTTCAGCTGATGGGCCCTCCCCCATTCCGGCACTCCCAATATGCAGACATTATTGCGGTGCAAGCGCCCCTCAAAGTCCTCCATTTTGGCCTCCAGCATGCTTGAATTGTGCTGGAGTTCCTGCACCTGAGCTCTGAGTGTCTTAGTTTCAGCTTGTAGTGTGGTTATCGAGTCCTCAGCCAGTTTAACTTGAATGCCCAGATTTCACAGGACAGCTTGTATCAAAGAGACTTCTGTGGTGACTGCATCACTCTTACCCTCTAGGGTCACACATATGACTTGGTTCGCTGCCATGATGTCTTGCAGGGACAATTCCCCCTCTGTTGAGGGCATGAGATGTTGCCGCTCCTTACCCACCGGGGCCTGCACATCAGGCTTGGCCTGGGCATATTTGTCCATCTTGGTCTGGTGTGTCCCATGGGATCCCTTATTGCTGGACATTATTTTTGTGCACTGCGCCATGCGTGTCTCATCTGTTGATATTGTGCCCAGTTTGGGGGGTCCAGGGGAGGGCTGCAGGAAAGAGAAGGGGGCCGGGACTTTCGGCTGACTACCAGAGACCTGTGCAGTCACCTCTGCTGCTTGTCGGGAGCCCTCCATCTCCCCCACCACGAGGCAACTACCCCCTTTTATCGGGCTCCACTAACCAGGTCACAGGCCCTGCCTCCAGACACGTACAGCTCCTCAGCACTAGCCTCAGGATATTGAATGCTCACCGGGATCAATGTTGCATATTATAAGGTCTCTCCACTGCATTGGGAATGAGGTGAACCACACCTCCTCATTTCACCACATTCCCAATAGGCACCATCTCCTGGGTGAATCAGCAAATCTCTCAGTAGGCCCCTCATGCCTCCACACAGTCCTCCACACAGTTCTGGGCGAGTCCCACTTACTACATCGGCCTCCATTCCTCTAGGGCGGTGCACCACTGAGGCTCTCAATTGTCTTTAAGGTCTCCAAACAGGCCACCCCTCAGCTGCACTACAACTCGCTGACCCAATGCAGTGTAAAGGCACCCCGGCATGTCCCACCCTCCGTCACTTCACGCCAGCCGATCGACCACGGCCCCGGCCGAGCACAATGCCTGAGCACAAGCAGTTCCGTAGAGGAGACTTCGCAGGGTCGATGGTATCAGGCGCCTGCCGGGACTGCGCGATGAGAGCTTGGCCCTATTGGCCGCCTCCATGCTTGATCTCCACTGCTAATCCAACCCGGGCATTCACCCCAGGTGCAAGGCTGTCACTGCTAGCTCCGGTCCCGGAGCTCCAATTCTTTAGGGCACGGCACCGCTGGCCGTCCCCAGGCTCCACACACCTCACAATTCAAAGGAGGTCTGCAGAAGGCTGATAACTGAACGGATAGTTGGGGGTTTACACTGCGGGTGGCCGTGGCCCAGTTAAGATGCACCCATCTTACTTGGCTGCTGGCCACACTCCCCCTTACCTTAATCTTGGTATTATTAGTACCAGTCAGAACAGTCATATTCACCAAATTTGAATTGACAGTAGTTTATTAGGTGCATGTAGAAAGAGTAATAAGTGAAACACAGCCTTCTGAGTCCAGTTTAGACTTTTTGAAAATCAGACATAGGGTGCTGTGCCCCGGGGAGGATTGCAGCACATCTTTAACTGGGTGCACTGTGTGCAGACTGGAACACAGCACCCTGTTCCAACAAAATGCTGTGTTCCTAGTGCAGGCATGAATCCACACCTGCACTGGAAACAGCGCATTAGTGAAAGACAGACCAACGGTTTAACACCCCCAGTCTGCCTTTTACCTAGAGGCATTGGCCTTGCCTCTGTTTCAAAAAGGGGCAGAGATCCCTCTGCCCGTCTGCCCGTGGTTGCAGTGGGTGCAAGGGGATAAAAGGTGGCTACTCACCACATCAATGTGTGGCAGAGTAAGTGCGCCTTTGGATACAGATTCTTTGTCTCTGCGCTCATATCTGTATTATGGGGCAAACAACAAGAATTTCCTTATTGTATGGGTCAAAGTCCACCTGCAAATGAAAGCTCACTCCCTCAGGATAGGCAGAGCCCAATTAGCCTTGCACTATCCATTTCACGCAACTGGCTGCTCAAGAATCTGTGGACTCTTCTCTAATACCATGGTGCCTCGGGGTGCAAAAAGTGAGCACCAATGCCTGCTGCGCGCCCTCAGTGCACATTGTGTAAAATGTCCCAAGTCATGAATTTTCAAAAGTCAAACAGTGGAATAGTAAATGAGACCAATATTCTCTTGGCTCCAAGTCTGAAACCAGTATTTTGATTTGGAGGATTCCTTGCACGGGCTGCAGTAGTTTTGCTTTTATGGTGCAAAATACTACTTTAAAGCATTTATAAAACTTACATTTTAGGAACCCCATTTTTTGATTGACTTTCTGCTTACATCTGCAGCTTTTAGCAGATGCATTCCTCAGCAAACAAATAATTTAGGTTCCATCAACTTTATAGAGTATAAAATAAATAACCCTGCACACGTTACATTTACACATAGAGCTCACTGTTTTCTTACACTCAATCGTTTAGAGTAAATAATAGTGAACAATGTATTCTAATGATATGAAAGGCTTTCGTGCATGTTTGTGTTCAACAATGCCACCAGTGTAACGCTGGTGTTAACAGCTAGCATAATTGCATTTTAATCTCAACTGTAAATAGACAATAGTGCAAAAATAGATGTAAAGTCAGGGGCCTATTTACATGCCCATTGTGCCGCTGGTGCGTCTTTTTTTTTAGATGCACCTGCGATGCAATGTGCCTGGCCTTATTAACATGGCCACGTAAAGACACCCTGCTTGACCCTTAATGGCCTTGTAAATATGACCCCCTTTCACGTATCACTCTGCGTGAAAGGGGTATTCCATGGGTGTTGCTGTGGGTTTTCCGTCAGTTCCTCTGCATTCCCAGGGTAGGTGTAAGGGAGGCGCAATGAGGAGAAATACCTTTATTTGTCCTCATTTTTCCTTTTTCTATGTGTGCTACGTTCTGCAGCACACATAGAAGGAGGAAAACACCTGTTGTGATTGTTTTTGTGCAGAAAGGTGTCCCTTCTTGCAAAAAAACAATCACCCCTACAATAAAGACACCCATACACCATGGTGCAAGGGTGCCTGCGTTGGCGCATGGCAGCCCATTGTGCACCAGTGCAGGGGAAAGGACAGAAATGTGCCACACCTTGTAGATATGGTGCATTCCTTCCCTTTTCTATTGACACACAGCAGCGCAGCAGGAAGGCTTGCTGCACTGCTGAGCGTCAAAATATTGTAAATTAGACCCTCAGGGGCAGATTTACAAGAAACTGACACATCTGTAGAGATGCGTCAGTTCCCTGTGCCAACCTGCGATACCCTTGCGCCACCATGGATGCGCCGTATTTACAATACAGCTCACCATGGAGCAAAGATTGACAGATGCGTCAGAAATTCTGACGCATCTGTTGGCCCAAAAGTTACGCATTGCTGGAGTCATGTCGCAAGCACGATGCAACAAAATAATAAATAATGTACCTCCCTCGCGACCTCTATTTCTTTACCATGTAGATTTAATCTGAATGGGTTATGTATACATTTTGTAAACCCTCATGGAAACAGCACCATTTTGTTATTCAAAAGTTATATTTATCCATTTTGCTTTAAAAATTGCATTTATTTTACATTGATAGTATCAAAACAGATAGAATTAAATCTAAAAAGACAAAAAGTTCATAACACTCTAGTTTTCACAAGATTTTCTTTTTTTATATATTCTTATATGATTTCTATATGAGCCAACAATTTCATATCTTTATATACATATTTGATTCAGTGCTGTTCAATGAACCCTTATAGTAATAACATACACTCTAATCAAATTAACAAATTCACATTCACACTCAATCAAACCAATCAATCTACCATACAACCCAGAAACACATACACATCCTGGTCAGAAGGGGACATAGATGTTGAGGATCTCCATGACCGTGTTGTAGGCTGAGCGCATAAAATAAGGTTGACGCGCGTTTCGGTGGAGTATGTCGAATTTGCACCACCTTCTTCAGGATCTTCCCAACTAATATGTCATTCACTGAACGGTAGGGGTACCTAAAAATATTTAAACAGTGTGTTTCAATAACCCATATAATGAACAAAACATTTAAAATTGATTGGACCATAATTTCATTTTAAGAAGAAAAACAGACAGATAGTGACCAAGTGTATTATTAGAGGATTGGCCAGAAATAGAAACAATTATAAGAACCATGTGTGAGACCTTCCATTCTTATTTACAAATAGCAGGTTGATTCATTATGATTATCAAGATAGCTACGCCACTAAAGTATAGAAAAAAGGGGGGTAGTAAATTGGTGCATAACAGCAAAGAGGTGCAAAAAAGATATAGCCAATAGTGTCTCCTGCCATGCTTTATCCGTGCAGTGTCATGCTTGCCAAAAAATTGGCGTGAGATATGCATCAGAGTAACTAACCAATCGCTTACAGCTAATGACGATGCAAGAGATATTCTCAAGTAGTGGTCGCCTACAATTTTTGTGAGCTGTTTTGCAACAAGAGAAAGCAAAAAACAATGACTTGTTTTAGCAGACGTAATTGAAGATTCTAGTATAGTTTATATGTTGTTTTCTCTTTTTCTCCCTTTAGGTATGCCTTACCAGGGTGAGTCCTCTCGGCTTAGTCTTCAAAAAAGTACCTTCTATTTTTCTTTGTTACCCAGGGTACTCGCTTGTAAAATCGCATTTGTACCTGTGAGTGAATTATATTGTATTATATACTGGTAATAGTCATTATGCTCCTATTTATGATTTAGTCTTAGCTAAAGTGCTCTTAGGAAGACTGTACGCACCTATTATCCATTTTGGTGCCACCACCCTAGACGTCAATTGGTGTGGGCAGTCTTATAATTTAATATATTCAATCGGAGTAAGCTCAACCTTCCGTAATGGATTAAATCCCTAGGGAAGAGAGAACGAAAACACAAACTGTATCTTAGTGCTAGCATTAGTTATATAGACTGTGTCTCAGTTCTAGCATGGGTTGTATAATTGATGAAAATGTACAACTTAGATACACGCCATACCTGTGCAACCATTGCCCAAATACATAACATAAGTGGTGTCTATGTTACTAAAAGTCCAAAAGTACGGGGGTATTCATTGTACGTACAAATTATCTTATTATACGTGCCACACACCTTCTCGTATCACTAGCAAAACTCTATTTCCAGCAACTCGTTGTATTGCGAAAAACGCCAGAGTATCAAACTCTTATGCTGGGAGACTAAGGCACAATATGGCTACAATCTCCCACTGAGGCTGTCACTCCTTATTTAAACCCGGCCAGCATCCCATAAGGCTCTCTTAAGCTAACGCGTATGCAGGGTATGCACGAATGTACTCACCGTCACAGTGCTCAACTAGTGCAACAGATGACCCCGGCGAGTGTGGCAGCAGGCAGCAACCATCACCATCGTCTACACGCTATTTATTAGCCTGACTTCCGGCAGAAATTAAGAAGCGTGATGCACGCCACGCGGTGACGGGCGGCCCTGTACTAGCACGTCAACCTGTGTTCCAAGTCTAACATAAACGCCATATTGGAGTATATCTCATTGCGGGCAGACCATATAAGTCGAGTTCTTCATCTAGTTCTACGATGTGCATGGAGCAAGTGCAGGACAATCTGCAAGTGCCAAAGCTCATAATCTTTTTTTAAAACTTTCAATACCAGATCGAATACATAGAGAATTGTGGTCTAGTTAATTACTCCCAACATATCCATAGCTGGGTTATGCACAGTGTTTTGGCTCGTATGAGACACCAGGATGATATTAGTTGTTAAATGATACATACAAAATCTATTAATACTGGAAAGTAATTCTAATAATGTCAGCATTGACCACATATAATTGCTAGTTGTAAAGTATAAACCATTCCCCATCATATGGTACTCGATGTGAGGGGAAGAAATCCATTGTATCGGAGACATGACTCCAACACGTCATGTGGTATAGACTAAGGGGCCGATTCCGATTCGGGCCGGAAATCTCACTGACCGAGCCGGACCTGGAGAGATTTCCGACCGAATCGGACCCTAGCAGCCCGACCGAATGAGTACAATGCGCACGTATGTTATCGGACTCGAGTCGGTCGGACTCCCATTGAAGTCAATGGGAGCCGGTCATACAACTCGTACGCGGGCTCCCATTGACTCAATGGGTGCGAGGCGAACAAGGGCGCCCCCTACAGCGGGTATGCGGCGAAGCGACTCGCGCCGTACATGCACAGGTAGGGGGGCCCCATGGGTCCCCCCTGTGTGCGGCTCGCGCAGCTACGCATACAGGGGGGTCCGACACGGACCCCCAAAGTACGGCTCCGACTGCTTCTTCGAGCCGGACGGCGCAAGTCGGTCGGACTGCTCGCGGCGCGCATCGTACTTGCCCGGCCGGGGAACGTCTCCATTGCGCGGTGCGAGGCGTGTCCGAGCGAGTCGGTCGGAGCGGTCGGCTTTCGCGTACGAGTCGGTCGGTGCGGCTGGGTCTCACGAACGAGTCGGTCGGAGATTTCGCATCGTACTCGCTCGCCAGGACGCACGTACGAATCGGTCGGGAAACAGGGCTCCGAATCGGATCCGGTGAAGCCGAATCCGATTCGGAGCCCTACCGGCCGAGATCGGAATCGGCCCCTAAGTGTTAGACAAGGCAGGGGCCTAATCTAGAGTACTACTATAAGTCCATGTTATGCAAAACATGGTAATTATGTCATTTATGAGTAATATTCCAAATGATTTCCTCGTTGAGCCCTTCCTTCACACTATTCAGAGTGAAAATCCAAAAGGTTTCCCTTTTCTTGCGGGTCAGTTCTATTGGTGATCCTGCCTGCGACTTCACTTTTTCTAAGATGCACCATCTTAGTTCAGTTTCCAAATGGTTCTTATCTAGGCAGTGTTGTACAATGGGAGCTGTTGTCTTACCTGTACGAATAGCCGATTTGTGCTCACTATATCTGACACGAAATTCCCGACCTGTCTCTCCAATGTAGGCCAGTTCACATGGACACAGTAACATGTAAATGATGTTCTGACTCCTGCAAGCACGACGCAAATCCAGCAATGCATGTTGAGGCCTATACTTATTGTACTGAGTTACTCCTGACGCCTGGTCCAAGCAGGCGTAAGGTTTTGACGCAGTGGTGTCCTAGAAGTGGCGCAGTGAAATCTTGTAAATTTCACTGCGTCACATTAAGTAGGCTTTCCTGCATGGGAACGCCCACCCTGCATACATTATACCTGACGCAGGTAGGTATAATGTGATGCAGGGCTTTACAATGTGACGCATCTCCCATTGTTTACACCGCTGCTGTGTCACAAAAGTGATGCAACAGCGGCGCAAAAGTGTCGCAAGGGGCTAGTAAATCTGCCCCTTAGTTTGTGCGCAATTTTGCATTTGTGCCATTTTCTAAATGACCCAGCAATTGATTGAAAATGCACATCTGTCTAGCTTGAATGTTTATTTGATTTTTAGGTGCAACTCTGTGGCAAATGTCATTAAATGGGCGTAGACTGCAATTAATTGAGCTGTAGTAAGTAGTAATTCGTTAAAAGAAACTTAAATATTGCAATTAAAAAATACTTCAAAACTGATGTCTTGTATAGCATAGAGGTTATACGTTTGTATTCCGAAAAGGAAAACATTTCTTCATCCTTTTAAGGTCAATAAATTGAGTAACATGAATGGGGTAATAATAAGAATTATTATACAAGGTGCTTAAAATTTGGTCTTGAGTGTTCTGAAACAAGCACTTTTTTTAAAAGAAGCAGAAAAGGAGTTTAGTCAGTGGTCAATTTGTAAAAATAAAGTGCCAGGGCCAAAGTATTTTTTTGTGAGTCCAATGCACCTAGAGCCAGCTTATCTCAAACTACAGCTGCCAAATGCTAGTGAGAGCCATACCTACGTGCTAGTTTTAAAAAAGTGTAATTACACCATCACTGAGGAATTCTGCTAAAAAGAAAAATATAGGCATGTCATAATGTGATGCTTAAACATGTGCTGGTGTTTAGAAAAAGATGGCAATGCTGAGCACTGGCAAACACCGGCACAAATTAAGCACTGAATTTAGTTAGACCATCAGAGCCTCATCAGACTAGGGATAAGGATGGGGCAAGCTTACTGATGTGTGTGGTGTTTAAGTGATGCAACTGTAACACAGGGTCATAGCTTCCACTGGTGCAGCAGGTGCAGTGGTATCAGACCTCAGTTTAAACAGCTGTGAGGGAGACCATTTCCTTCCTTGCGGTAGGGCACATGACACACCGGCAATGCCACTGCTGTCCAACTGCGGTCCGTGCAGGTAAAAACCATGGGGCGGTGGGGACAGATGGGGAAGGATTTCGAAAGACAAGGGAAAATGTATTGTTTATTTAATTTCCCTTGTGGTCGTCTGTCGAATCCCCCACCAAATCCGGCCCCACCGCCCCACTGCTCTTACCTGCACGGGCCGCGGCTGCTGCAGTCACACCAATATATCAAACACTTAACTGACACAAACCCTGAAAATCATAGAGTGAAACACATGTGTACCACTGTGTTGGCTCCAAGCATCGATTTAAAAAACCTCCCGCAAGCAGGTCAAATCCTACCATGCTGATGATGGACTGGCTGTTCCATTTCCAGAAACTAGTCATGTCTCATTTTCCTCAGTTCCCCTTCAGGCACAATGTCCAAACCTAAAGCCCGAATGTATTTCACAAAACTCTTAAAAAACCTCTAAGCATCCAGCCTTCCTCTGGAAGCCTTCCTTTTCTAAAAACGTTGGCAAAAATGATTACTTTTGACACCACTTTGTTTCCAGAAAATTGCTCAATGATAATGTGAATAATGCATTCTCTGTTTGAGTGCTTCATGCTGATAGGTGTCAAGGAAGGATTTTGATCAGAAGACTCACATGGTGTTCGAACTGTGTTCATGCAATGGAAGCTTTCTATTGGTGTTCGCACAGATCGTGTGTGAATCACTAATTTAAAGAGGGTGATATACAGAGTGCAAAATGGTGTTCCTACTAGTGATGGATGAGGAGTCAAAGTGTCGCAGAATCCACGGTGTTTAAAAATAGTAATGATGAATGAATATTGTGCTTTGTAAAGAATAATAATAATAGTAATATTAATAATAATGATAATAATAATAATAATAATAATAATAAAGAAATAATAATAATAATGATGATGATGATGATAAGTATTATCATTATTATCATCAGTATTATTATTCTCATTATTGATATTATTATTATTGTTGTTGTTGCTGTTATTATTATTATTATTATTGATATTATTATAGATATTAGATTATTCTCCTCAAGCGATTTATATTTTAACATGATAATTGCAATGAGAAGTTAAACAATGATGCTTACAAAAGTAAAGCACTGTAATCAAACAATCTCTCAAATGTTTTCATACATAGTTTTTTAATAACTATCTACAGAAAAAACAAATTTGAGAACAAATGTGACATCAATAACACATATTCCCACATAAAAGGTGCATTTGCAAATTTTACAAGTGGTGCAGAGGTGGATAACAAAGGATTCCCTTTAACTCACTACTTCTGCTGTTGAGGTTTGCCTAAGTATAACTGTCAGACCCCATTCTGGGGGCCACGGGCCAGCAGGGCCTCCTAGGCCTCAACCATGAGGGTTAGGGTTGCTTGCCTCTAATGTTTCGGGGTCCATCCTTCTACGGCTCTGCAAACTAGGCCAAGTACAACCGTTTCTGCAAAGACTCTCAGTAAGAGTGATAGCGATCAGTTACTCGCTCACCCCTAAAAAAACACCTGACCTCTGACTCTGTTCTGCATACACTTGTCACAGACTCAATGTGTCTCAAGTTTATTACAGACCTTTGCTGGACAGCGATAAATAGAAACAGCAAAATGTCACCTCTTTTCAGTTTAGAAAGTTTCCTTGCCCGAGCTTTTCACCCGAGATATCCCTTTTACCCCTTTTCTTTTCAGTTTAAAGCTAAATTAACACACGCTAAGTGCAATGGCTTGAGATCTCACATCGATTTTTCCATTCCCTCCAAAGATCTGCATCTTATCGCTTTTAATTACTTTTTCCTTGATGTAAATGATTACTATAATAAAGGGAAGAGACACTCACATCACCTCATTGGATTTTTTCTCTCTCTCTCAGGCGCTGCACAAGTGCGTCTGATCAACCCCGTCATAATGACAATGGGATTAGGCAGAGAGCTCTGATCACTGACTGCTTCATTTAGATTTGAAAGACTAGGACAATAAAGGCCAAGGTGCTTTTTAATTCAATGAAGCAAAAATTAATGTCATTCATTATAGAAGTAAAATACAAGACCAACCCTTTGCCTCACTTATAGCATCACTTGCACCCAGGGGTAGGGTCAAATGACACCCCACAGTCTCAGTATGATGAAATGAAAGCTCCTGTAAGGGGTTGACACTCTCATTTTGCTCGGGACTTAAGGTGTCACTTACCTAGCACTGGAATTGTTGCAAACCAGGGCCGGCTTTAGCACTGGTGGTGCCCAGTGCGAAAATGTTTGCTGGTGCACCCCAAAAACCACCTCCGCCACGGATTCCCTTATCTCATCTCCATCACTCCCTCTCCCCTGCTCTCAATCAATCACAGAATTTGTAGAGCGCACTACTTACCCGCTCTATTTGCCTGTGCCGCCTGCTTCATCACCGCTTGCTGGCCATCATTCTTGCTGTATCAGGACACCAGTCTCTACCAATCCGTCCTAGCATTACTATATCCATAGTGCAGAATCACATCCTGCTATGTCAGTGCAACCCTCCTGCCAACTTATGCCACATGTTCCATTGGTCCACCTCCTGCTCTTTTACTTTCTATATCACCAGGGCGTACAACCTATAGCATTCCCCATAATCACTACTCTTCTCCGGCGGTACTGCCCAGAAAGGACAGAAGGCAGCCAGTAATTTATGCAGATCACACCCGGGCAGCGCCAGGCACCCGGGGAGGTAGCTACACACTGCACCCTCTCTTTGTGGAACACTCCTCTCTGAGTTCCCCTGAATTGTCCCGCTGACCCAGAATCGCCAATGCACGCTACGGCCAACACGAACTGGTTTCTTCAGTGATGAACTGAACAACTGCCTCCCTAGTATGGCTGCTTCCAACTAAGAGCCACAGACCTGATAGTGACATACGGCGGCCTGGAAAAACAAAGTGCAGCAAACGCACAGCCGCATTGGACGGATAGCACATCAGCATAGAAAACAAAACAAAATGTCTTTCAATATGCAAGCAAAACACCATACTAGTGGTGGGTGGTGCCGGTAAACTCTGCTACGTGGTGTAGGCTGAGTTTTTGCCAAACTCTGCCCTCCAAGCAGCATGCGGAGTAACAAAAACTCAGTGAACTCCGCCAGCAGAGCGGAGTTTACCGCCCACCCCTACAAGTGACAGGCCTAGGTCTCTGTATACACACTAGATTAGTATGAATCTTATAGGACAAAGCACTCCAAACTCCAAGAATTCCATATAGAATCTCATTAGTTCAATGTTCAGAAAAAATATGTAAATAGTCCATTCATATCTTCTTTGGGTTCACAATAATCATGCCCAAACCATTCTTTATCCCGTAGTTGAATTCTTTTTTACAAATTCATTATACTTAAAATCAAAGATCAGACCAGCCAACTCCTTTAGTTTTGTATTAGTGCTTCATCGGGGCTGTGAAAGACTCATACATATACTACAATTAAGCAATAATTAAAATATTGTACAAAATATATGAAAACATTTCACTTACAATCCGTTGAACCCAATACACCAAATTATAATTTATATTATTAAACCCTCCTAGCAAGCACATTAGCAGTCTGAAAAAAACAAAAATTGCAGAAGGAAAGGTAATGAATTAGAATATAACATTGCACTCTATTTGACATAATCAAATGATGGATTTTGTACAGAAAAAGCATAATTATAAGTATACAATCATTATTAATGTAGGCCACCATCAATTTTATACGAAAATGTACTGTACTAATAATTACTACTAGCAATGTCAAATTGAACATAACCATACATTAATTCAGAGAGAAACAAACATGTATGTATATGTATACACACCAAAAACCATGTAAAGGGATCAAATCTGTTTGCAAGTATAACAATCCATCCAAGTTTTACTGATCATAGTAGCTGCAAAAATATAAATACACCATAAAGAAATAAATATCTATTATTATAAATAGAAAAATAGCAATAGTGATTCTATAAGCTTAAACACATATTAATAATCAAATTTGTTCTCAGCATAAAAATTATCAAGTTATGTTACCTTCATGATATTTTTGAGCATTCCCAAAATATTTGATTATGATCAATGTCTTGTAGAATTCGCACTCATCAATAACATTTCAATGTTACTGCATGTTTGCACCTGCCCATATAAGTATTACAATGTTAGTGTGTGGCACCAGTCATCTCTAGATGCAAAACAAAGACAACCCAATACACCCACGGGAATTGGCTAAGCATAAATCAATAGATAGAGAAAGTCACGTGGGATTAATTTTAAGTCAGAGTAATCATCTAATGGTGTGTGGGCTCTGAATTCTACTTCACTTACAATATAAAGTTAATTTAAACCACAACGATTCTTCAGGGTCAATTCCTCAAAGCTGACACATATTGATATTCAATAAAATACGTGCTGGACAGGCAGAATTTCCATCATATATGTTATTACAAATGAAAATAAACACAGGTATGGTTTGAAAAAGTGATTCAATAGTGCAGACAATGCAGTGCTTGCATAATACATAGAATAGACAATATTTAGAACACCACTACACTATACAATCCCCAATGGTTCTATACACTTCTAAGGGATTAAAGTAATACAGGTAGCTTTTATAAATTAGCCAGGCCCTTCTGTTTATTCCAGCTCTCAACCATTCTGAGGCTTTTTGTCAATGTTTTGACTCCAATATCTTGCAGGAGTCTCCTCAGGAAGCCGTCCTCCACCTCACACACCACCACTGTGTTGAGGTAGCCTATCAATTAAGTTATAATAGTCAAAAAACATCCATTGGCATGTATAAGTAGCCGTCCTGATTGTGTGCCGGGAAACTACCTTACTCCTCAACTTGATGCAAACGCTCCTTAAGAGACTCGTACAACCTCCATCGGCACATGTAAGTCACCATCATTGTTAGGCAGCAGAATACCTCTGTACTTCTCAATTCTCTGCAACCGTTCAGATCTTGGATGCATCTGCATCATCTGCACAATTTAATCATCTCTAAACATACAATAATCTATAATAGCCTGTGTGGTGCCCAAACCTTCCTTGTTTCTCAAACATATCATAATTCAATCACAATACCAATTTGGTCATCCATATAGACTACAATCCAACCAATTAATCACAAACTCTAAATGGTTTGTACCACATCCCGCTCTAAAAATATTTACCATCCATGGTAGAATTGATAAATTTTTCAAATTACAATATATCAAAATAGGAAGCAAAAGCCCCTATTTATTGAAAAACATTCATACCAGACAGAGACAACTACAGTTTGTTGAGAGCTGAGTGGACATCGTTTACACAATTTTCACATTTGTAATTTCAGCTACGTATTTATTCTTTGTAGTTCCTACATGATAATCAGTTATTATATCGAATAGATCTTTCTCGATTTAAACAATATTGAATTAGTAAAATAAAGAATTATACTACTGAATGAAGATTGGCTTTGGCATGATTATTGTGAACCTAAAAAAGATTGGAATGGCTACCTACATATTTTCGCTGAACATTGAGTTGAATATTGACATTTTATATGGGACACCTGGACTTTGGAGTGCTTCATCCTACAAGACTTTGTAAAATATTTCCCTTTGCATTTTTTGAATGGGACTTTAGGTGGCTGAGTCCCTGATTTGTTAAGCACCTTTAACATACCAAGGGTGTACTTTGTGTATACGGTGCGGAATACTTCAACTGCCTTTGAAAATTAGTATTAGGTTAGTGTTGCGCTAAACCACAAAACAAAACCAAGACACCACATTGTTATACCTGGAATTATTTTGGCATCGTCTCCCCTGACCTTCTTCGCTTCTGACCTCACGTTTGGTCCTTGTTTTGCTGGCTTAGGACTTTGAGCACATTTGACTCTGGCATTCAGTGCCAAAGCGCTGTGCTTGTCATGTACATACTGGTGATTGGTGTTGACATGATAGGCTGTTTCGAGTTAGCTGTAATTCCCTTGTCTAGGGGTAAGACATATACACAGGAATGTACCTCGAATGCTCCTCCATGGGCCTGCAGCCCTGGTTGTGCCATTGACGGCGGCAGCTCATCAATCGTCACACAGGTTTGCCCTGGTGGGGCCTATGTGCGCAGGTTACTGTTACTCAACTTGGCATTTAAAAAGCTACATGCCAAGGTTCTACTTGTCTCATGCTAAAGCGGAGTTCTCCCTGGGGACAGGGTGCGGTGTTGGGAAGAGGTAGAGCATGTGCGCATGTGCGTTACAAGCAAGAGTTGTGAATGGCACCAGATGGTGTGTTCGGTATGACGGGGCATGCTACTTGCTTTGGATTAGCATGGAGGAATGTAAGGAAAGGCTATTGAGCAGTATTTCCTACTTGCAGAACAGCAGCAATATAGTGTTTGATATCGATGAGTTCGTAAGGGCGACTCCTCTCCAGTAGTGTGAGTGGAGCTACATCTGTGCATTCCTGACAGAAGGCCATAAACTAGGGGCTCAAGGGAAACTGCAGACCTCTTTCTCTGAGGGTCCTTTCTGGGACAATTATGTGGGGGTGGAATTGAGACCTGCATTCCAAGGGGCAAGGTCTTGGCCTCACTAAAGATAGTGATCAAACATCACTGGGTAGGATGGCAGACAGGACAACATTTAGAGAGGGCCTGTTCCATTCAAAGGTGATCTTTTGAACTGATTGCATCTTGAAAGGCCATTGTAGGAATAACTACTGGGGCTCTGGCCTCAGAAGTTAGAGACACTTCTGGATTTGGAACCATACTATGCTGGTTCGATTCTGGGATATCTACAAGAGGAATCATTAGTGTCAGGGGACTGCAACTGGATTATCTGAAGACTTGTGGTGGCCTGGAGCCTTTTGTGTTCCAGGAAGGGAACTATCACTTGATGGATTTTGCCTGGAGGTTGCTGGTCTGCAGCTAAGTGTCAAAGATCATGGTCCGGGTCATCTAAGTACTCTCCAAGGGCGGGTTAACTGGCCTTCTGTTCACGAGATCCCAGGGACAAAAAGGATCTCCCTGTTTCCACGAGATCATAAGGACCATGCAGGGTGCAGCAGAAACGGGAGGAAGTGATCATCGGTTGGGGCAAGGACCGTCCTGACGTACACCGTCATCACACTGTGCAGAGGAGTATGCTCATAAAGATCAGCAGCCCACCTGCAGTGCTGGGATGAGAGGAGTTTAAGGAGTGCAGGGGAAGCTTGGAGAGACCGAGGGACCTCTGCTTGCAACCAGAGGACCTGTGCTAGCTTGCAGAGCGTATGGTGTCCGAGGGGTGTTGGGGGATCTGAGCTGGAAGCTGAGACTGTCTTCGACCTCCAGATTGGGATGAAGACAGTGCCTAACATTACGGCCTCCATCCAAGGTGGCTGGCTCCCTCTCCCTGGACCCATGCCACAAGGTACTTTGTGGTGGAGAACATTGTGATGAGCTCCTAGGGGTTTTGTTGTGCATTGTGGGCACCTACGGCTGGCTATTGGGAGCTACTGCAACTCACTCCTCCACTTCAGGGAAAACATTTCTCCAGAACTGGAAGTGATCCAGCTTCCTGGGTCACAACCTTTTGTCTATGGGGGGATAGGGATCCTGCACTCATGCAGGTGCCACTTGGTGGTTTGAGGTAATCCCGATGGACAAAACTAAGTAACTGTTTCTTTCCTTTTTAGGTGGTTGTGACAATCTAATCAATTTGGCGCCAGCAAGGGCAACTTCTATCATAGGCTGATGTAGATGAGGGACTGAGGGGCTGGGTCATGAGGCATAGTCAAAGATCTGTTATTGCTTGACCATTGCAACTGTTGGGGGTCTGCGATATTGGGGAATGTGATGTTGGATCAATACCTCTGATTAGGGCATATACGTTTATGCTGTTCTGCTGTTAATGTGAAAGTTCAATAATTGCATATAACTGTAAAGTGTATATACAATGTGTATCTCATTTTGATTTCAATGTATGTGTAATGCAAAGACCAGTGTTTTATACATATGGTGTGCAATCTTTTTGTGGCGTACACAGTGTATTGCGAGTGTGGTGTTTGGCCAGTAGTTTACTGTTGGGCCCTGAGGGTAAGCCTGACTGCTAGGTGCCAAGCTACCCAAGGGTGAGCACAGGTTATCGGCCACAAGTATTGTACTCATCCTATCTAGGATGGTGGATTCTGACTGACTTTGATGTCCCAGTCTGCCAGAAACCGCTGGATCTAACACAGATGTACACAGTTGGATATTCAGAGCAGTGGAACATACCTTTACTACCTGGAGGAAACATTCCCATTGCAACAGATGCCCCTCCCAGATCAGACTATATGGAAACTTACTTCACTGTTGAAGAAGTCGGCTCATCAGATTAGCAAAACAGGCAGGGAATGTCCATCTGCATTCCCACCATTCATTTTGATTTGTGCTTCTCTATGGAATTTAGACCTTGCAGTGAGATAGACACCCCAGTAACCTGGAATTCCCACCCTTCATTGCAATCAATCACTTAAGATGTTTGTGATCGGTCTGTACCACAAACTTACTACCAAACAGATATGGACGCAACCTTTTTAAAATCCAAACTATGACAAATCATTAATTCTCAATGGCAACCTATTTTATTCTCTGAGTAGTAACCTATGATTTATTATGACCACCATATGTTCTCTACCCTTGACATCAAGTTGAGCCAGCACTGCTCTAAGTCACTTGTCTGAGGTGTTCACCTCTTCTGCGGAGGGTAGTCTGTATTCCAGGACCTAACTTTTAGGTGCATTTGACAGTGGAAAACTTATTTGACACTCCTCAGTCAAAACCATTTTCTAGGACTGCTTCATGGAAGTCAAAGATGTCAAATTGTCTACTATTGCCTTGTAGTTAGCTACAAAGTTCCTGTAGCAACCATTTTGTCCAAGAAGGACTGTTACTTGTGTCTGGGCATTGGGTATTCCCATTCCAATACTGACAGTATCTTGGAATTGAACAGGTGGATCTTCTCACTTACCTCCTTATGCCCATGCTTGACTGCAGTGGACTGCCCCATCTGGCACTTGGCTGCCTTGATGGACAAGTTACAGGTTCTTTAGGTGGTGCTCTCATGAACTGTTAAACACTGCAATGTCATCCAGGTAAACCACAAAAAGAACTTCTAACCATTGCAGGACTTAGTTCACCAGGTGCTGAAAAGTGTCAGGAGCATGTTTCAACCTAAAGGAGATTACCTTAAACTAGAAATGACCCGCTGGGTAGGAAATGCAGTCTTCTGCTGGCACTAGTTGCTAAATCAATCTGCCAGTGACATATGATTTATCATTGCCACCAGATGCTCTCCACCCTTGCCATCAAGTTGAGCCAGCACTGTTCCAACTCTCTTGTCTGAGGTCTCCACCTGTACTGTGAAGGGTTGTCTGTAGTCCGGAACCTTTAGTATAGGTATATTTGACAGCACACTCTTGAGGTTCGGAAAATACGTTTGACACTCCTCAGTCAAAACCACTTTCCTGAACTGCTTCACAGAAGTCAAAGCTGTCCATTGGGTGACTACTGTCCTGTAGTTAGCTACAAAGTTCCTATAGCAACCATTTTCTCCTAGAAAAACTGTCACTTGTATCTGGGTAGTGGGTACTTCCCTTTTCAATACTGACTGTATCTTGGTGGCATCGAACAGGTGGATCTTCCCACTACCCACCTAATGCTCATAGTAGACTACAGTGGACTGACCCAGGTTATTTAGGTGATGCTCTAATTAATTCTTAAACACTGCAATGTCATCAAGGTAAACAACAGAAAGTACTTCTAGCCCTTACAGAACTTAGCTCACCAGGTGCTGAAAGTGGCAGGAGCATGTTTCAACCCAAAGGAGATTGCATTAAACTGGAAATGACACTCTGGGGTAAGGAATATAGCCTTCTCCTTGCACTAGGTGCTAAATCAAACTGCCAGTAGCCACAGTTCAGATCAAAGGTGATCCAACGTTGTTCAGCATTAATCTGGTCAACAAACCAATCAGTTCTGGGAATCAGTTGTGCATCTGTCTTAGTGACTGTGCTAAGGGCTCGTAGTCCACCCAAAAGCACACATCTGTGGAACCTTGATTTGGCACTAAATCCACTGGCTTGACCAAGGACTATGAGATTGCTCAATCACTCCCAAATCCAACAACCTGGCCACTTATGTCTGGACCCAGTCAGACATGCAATACGTCTTGTTTTTGACTAATGTTAATCTCATTAATCTTATTAATTCAGGCAGGTGTCAAATATTAGAAATTCTGCCCAGTAGCTCTCTACATTCTTTATGCTGCTCAGGCATCAACTCATGGGCAAGCTATACCCCTTCTATAGATCCACCCTTATGCAGTAGGCTTAGAAGAGACTCATGTCATGCTCAACTTCCTCTGCCATAGTCATGATGTTCACTGTGTAGTATCTAAAGAAGTATATCTTAACTGCTTAAATGTGGTGGACAAACTGTTAATGCCACCTCATTACCTTTCAATTTTATTTGATTAAAACTGGCAACCTAAAAGTGTCAAAATTCTCTTAGATAACTCCACTAGGTCTGTGTCTGGCAAAAACTGGGTTGGAGTGTCTCAGTCCAAGTATTGCACACAAGGCCAGATCCCTTTAACTTATATAAACGTTTACTCTTAGATAGATATGGAAGCCACACTAGGGCATTATCAGCAATAGTAGACACAAACTTCCACATATAGGTTATCATGAGAGAGCATAAAGAGTAGCCTCCTCAATGCTTATTAAATGTGGTTAGTGTGTTGGGGAAGGGAACCTATTGTGCCTTATTTAGACTGAAGATGTGTATGCCTCTTAAGCACCTGTCTGCTATGCTACTTAGGTGCCAATGCATAGTTACCTCCAAGAGGCAGCATTTTCAAAGAACATTTATCCAGTGTTATATATATATATATATATATATATATATATATATATATATATATATATATATATATATATATATATATTCACTGAAAAAACCATAGGTTTTAGGGACAGTTATAGTTACTTGGACATTGCACTCGTACAAAACCCGTGAAATTCCCCGTTATAGTTAGTTCAGCTAACTATAACTCGCGCCCCGCAATGCACTGCTGATGACGTCACATATTACATCACTCATGACATGGTCAGTGACATCACTGATGACATCACTGATGACATCTCAAATGACATCACTGATGACATCATCCAGTGACTGTGTGTTTCTGTAAAGTTTAAATATTTTTAAAATATATAGGAAAAGACGCATTGAAGAATGAGTGGGTGTGTAAGTGTCTGTATGGATGATTTAGTAGGTGCGTGACTGACTCTATAAGTGAGTGATTTAACGTATCTTACTGAATGCATGGGTTAGTGACTAAACTGGGTGTATGTCTGTATCCGTCTGTCTGTTGCTGTGTAAGTGGCTGCATGTGTTTGTGAATAGCTAAATGATTTTCTATATGAGTTATTGAATGCTTGTCTGAGTATCTGTATGGGTGCCTGAGTGTTTGTGTGGGAGGGTGTGTGCAACTCTGTGCATAGATGTGTGAGTGGGTGATTCACTGGGTGGATGGTTTCAAGAGTGCATCTGTGATAGACTGTATGGGTGGGTAAGTGTGTGTAAGAGTGTGTTAGTGAGTGAATGTATGTCCCAGTGGTACATGTGTGAGTAACTACATATGTGAAAGGCAGTATATATGTGTGTTGGAGTATATAAATAGCTATAAGCAAGAGTGAGTGATTGTGATAGTGGCTGTATGGATGATTGTGTGCTTGTATCAGTGATTGTATAAGAGCGTAACAATGTGCTACTATTTGTATGAGTAAGTGAGCTGGTGTGTGTATAACTGTATAGGTGAGTAAATGGCAGTGTGTTTAATTATTTGCATGACTGACTAGGTGTGTGAGTATCTCTATGGATGAGTGGCGTTGTTTGAGTGTCTATATAGGAGTAAGAGTGCATATGATAGTCCTGTACTGAGTGACCGTAAGTATGAGTGACTGTACGGGTGAGTGAGTGGATGTGTGTGTGTAGACCTAAGAATCAGTGAGTGGGTATGTAGTTATTGGTGTTGGAGTGTCTATGGTTTTGCGAATGGCAGTCTGTAATTTAGAGTGGGTGTATCAAAGGTTATATTAGGGTGTGAGGAGGTGCATCAGATTATCACGTGGATGATGTCATCAGTGATGTCATTTGAGATGTCATCAGTGATGTCATCAGTGATGTCACTGACCATGTCATGAGTGATGTAATATGTGACGTCATCAGCAGTGCATTGCGGGCGCGAGTTATAGTTAGCTGAACTAACTATTACGGGGAATTTCACGGGTTTTGTACGAGTGCAATGTCCAAGTAACTATAACTGTCCCTAAAACCTATGGTTTTTTCAGTGAATTTCAAAGGTTTTTTAAATGCTAATTTGTAACTATAACGTGTCTGAAACCTATGGTTTTTTCAGTGAATTTCAAAGGTTTTTTAAATGCTAATTTGTAACTATAACGTGTCTGAAACCTATGGTTTTTTCAGTGAATTTCAAAGGTTTTGTAAATGACAATTTTTAAATGTATTAATTGTTATATTAATTTTTTTCATACTGATTTACTACATTTTTAGAAACAATTTTTTTTTACATATTTTATTTGTAAAATTACATTGTAATTACATTATACATCACATTACAAAAAATACTTTCTCAGAATGAATTACTTTAGTTTAAATACTTTGCAGATAGGCAATAGACTTTTAAGTACAGTAGTTACAGTTGTTGCAATGGGCAACACATTTTCAAACACAATGCAACATTCAGCTCAATGTGAATTTCTAGTTAAATGCAATTAGTTACTTTATGGATTACTTTTGTAACCACAGGACTGGATCCTAGATTCAGTCCTGGTACATCTCCTGTAAACAGTTGAGTAAAAGCGTTTTGGTTACAGTCGTGATTTTTAAGGAATATTATTGTATTTTAAAAGTTGACACTTTGAAACTTTTTCTCATAGAATCACCAATGTTATCCTATGGAAGGAAATTCACTTAGCAGGTAAAAACTGTTATCGTTACTTTTTCTTACTCAGTGTTGGATCCTGGATCCAGCACTGGTGCATCTCCTGTAAACAGTTGAAAGAATGCGTTTAAGTCATACAGGCGATTTTTAAGGAATATTTGTAGTTTGTGAAAATCAACACTTTGAAACTTTTTGCTGAAAACCAGTCAATGTTAGCCTATGAAGGAAATTCAAGTTACCGGTAAGTACGGTTAAAATTACTTTTGAGGATCAGTACTGGGCTGAAACATGCAGCACTGAGGTCTCTCCTGATAACAGGTGAGTAAATCGGAATTCGTATTTCGGCTGATTTTAGAGGAATATTTTAAAGTTCCAAAACTCCACACTTAGAAGAATTTCCAAGTGAAACCAGTCAATGTTAGCCTATGGAAGGAAATTCAAGTTACTGGTAAGTACGGTTAAAATTACTTTTCAGGACCAGTACTGGGCTGAAAGATGCAGCACTGAGGTCTCTCCTGATAACAGGTGAGTAAATCAGAATTCGGATTTCGGCTGATTTTAGAGGAATATTTGTATGTTTCAAAAATCAACACTTAGAAGAATTTCCAAGTGAAACCAGTCAATGTTAGCCTATGAAGGAAATTCAAGTTACCGGTAAGTACGGTTAAAATTACTTTTCAGGATCAGTACTGGGCTGAAAGATGCAGCACTGAGGTCTCTCCTGATAACAGGTGAGTAAATCGGAATTCGTATTTCGGCTGATTTTAGAGGAATATTTTAAAGTTCCAAAACTCCACACTTAGAAGAATTTCCAAGTGAAACCAGTCAATGTTAGCCTATGAAGGAAATTCAAGTTACCGGTAAGTACGGTTAAAATTACTTTTCAGGATCAGTACTGGGCTGAAAGATGCAGCACTGAGGTCTCTCCTGATAACAGGTGAGTAAATCGGAATTCGTATTTCGGCTGATTTTAGAGGAATATTTTAAAGTTCCAAAACTCCACACTTAGAAGAATTTCCAAGTGAAACCAGTCAATGTTAGCCTATGAAGGAAATTCAAATTACCGGTAAGTACGGTTAAAATTACTTTTGAGGATCAGTACTGGGCTGAAAGATGCAGCACTGAGGTCTCTCCTGATAACAGGTGAGTAAATCGGAATTCGTATTTCGGCTGATTTTAGAGGAATATTTTAAAGTTCCAAAACTCCACACTTAGAAGAATTTCCAAGTGAAACCAGTCAATGTTAGCCTATGAAGGAAATTCAAGTTACCGGTAAGTACGGTTAAAATTACTTTTCAGGACCAGTACTGGGCTGAAAGATACAGCACTGAGGTCTCTCCTTATAACAGGTGAGTAAATCGGAATTCCTATTTCGGCTGATTTTAGAGGAATATTTGCACAAGTGTGAAGGGAGGGGGCGGGGCCTGAGGTGACATCTTTGCAAACGCGCCCCGTGGCGCGTTTTAAGTTGGGGGATTAAGTTCCCTTGAATCCTGAGGGTCCCTAGGGGCCAACTAGACCACCAGGAACCTCCAATATGCGCCAGGGGCTGCGTTGCAGAGACGTGTAGAGAGGCCACACCCCTTTTTACACCTCTCTGCAACGCAGCTCTGTGGCGCTTTCTGGATGTACCTGTTGGGCTAGTTGGCCCCAGAGACCCTCAGGATTGAAGGGGATTTAATTCCCCATCTTAAAACGCGCCACGGGGCCTGTTTGCACACATGTCACCTGAAGCCCCGCCCCTCCCTTCACCACTGTGCAAACGCGCCCCGTGGCGCATTTTAATGTTGGGGATTAAGTCCCTTGAATCCTGAGGGTCCCCGGAGTCCAACTAGCCCACCATATACCTCCAAAAAGCGCCACAGAGCTGCGTTGCAGACAGGTGTAAAAAGGGGTGTGGCCTCTCTACACCTCTCTGCAACGCAGCCCCTGGCGCATACTGGAGGTTCCTGGTGGGCTAGTTGGCCCCAGGGACCCCCAGTATTCAAGGGGAATTCGTTCCTCCTCTGCAAACGCGCCAGGGGCGCGTTTGCAGAGTGGTGAAGGAAGGGGCGGGGCCTGCGGGCCGATCGTTTTAAAAAATAATAATAATTTGTCCCCTGAAGGGGGGCTGTGTAGCCCCCTTCCTTTTTCCTGTTTTTATGCCCTGGGGACCCCATCCCCCAGGGCCTTACCCCTTTTTTTAATTTGTAATTTAAAAAAAAAACGGGAAGGGGGCGCGTGGCCCCCCTTCCCTGGGCCTGTATTGGCCCCGGGGACCCCATCCCCGGGGCATGGCCTCGTTTTTATTTATATTCTTTGGAGGGGGCTGCGTGGCCCCCCTCCTCTGGCCATTTAAGGCCCCGGGGACCCCATCCCCGGGGCCGGCCATTCCGTTTTTTTATTTTTTATTTATTTATTTTTTTGGGGAGGGGGCCGCGTGGCCCCCCTCCCGGGCCACTACTTGCCCCGGGGACCCCATCCCCCGGGGCCTGGCCTCTCGTTGGGGACTGTGGGGGTCCCCAATCCCCCACAGTCCCGCCGGCTCCCCGCGTCCCTAGGGTGCCGGCATTGCTTTACACATGGGGAGCAGCTAACATGCTGCGCCCCATGTGTAAAGCAATCGGCTTTGGATATTGGAAGAGAGAGCAGGTTTCCTGCTCTCTCTTCCAATATCCAAAGCAGCTTGCAATGACAGGACGGGAGCCGCGAGGCTCCCGTCCTGTCATTGCAAACAGCAGTGTCCCGGGGTAGGCACCCCGGGACACTGCAGGAGCCGGCCCTGGGGGGTGGTGGTCCCCAGGGCCATCAAGGGCTCCAGGAGGGGGCCGCGCGGCCCCCTCCCATTCAGTACACAGCCCCGGGGAGGTGGTGGTCCCCGGGGCTCTGGGGTCCGTAACGGACCCCCATATTAAAATGTTTAGTGCCCCGGGGAGGTGGTGGTCCCCGGGCGTGTGGGGGCTGGAGCCCCCACACAGGTTTAATAATTTTAAAAAAGCCCGGGGAGGTGGTGGTCCTCGGGGCTGCGGGAGGGCTCAGAGCCCTCCCGCACCATTTTTAAAAAGCCCCGGGGGTGGCGGTCCCCGGGGCTTGGGGGCCCTTGAGGCCCCCAGACATTAAATTATCCCCCCACCATGCCCCCGGGACTTGGGCCACCCGGGGGCCAATTAACATCGAAGTCCTTGTGGGACCCCTGAGCAAACCTAGGGGTCAGGGTGTTTCTACCCTCCCCCTTTGTGCGCTTTGCGCACTTGTTTCTGTCCCTCGGTTCTACCGAGGGACAAAATGGCTGCCAACATTTCCTGAATCGGAATGTTGACAGCCAGCTGACAGCCAATTAACATGCAGCTCGTGATCGGGACGGTGCGCGCAGGGTGCGCTCAGGGTGCGCGAATCCTCCGTGCCCATAGATATATATGTACTTTTACTTTTTGATTTTCTCAGCAACTACTGAACGGATTTACACCATTTAACAAAAAGGGTTCTTTCTGAACCAAGAACTACCTCTTTGCCAAATTTGGTGTAATTCCGTTCAGCAGTTCGGGCTGTAGCCGTGTCTAAAGTTTCCTATGGGAAAATGCATGGGGAAAACGCGTTTTGGGACCCCCTTTTTCTCGGCCCCCGCTTGACGTATCACCCCGAGACTTTCAGGGTAGGAGCGGACCGGAGCGCCCCACGAAGTTTGAAAATTTCGCGAAGATACGTCAACCGGCAAGAGAGTTATTTCAAATAGAATGTCGCGGATTTCCTATGGATAATAGGTTGTAACTATAACTATCTACTGGCGACCGCCAGTAGATAATATATATATATATATATATATATATATATATATCAAAGAACACTCCGCCAATCTCTCGAAATCACCGGAGCATGGACTACAATTTGGTGCAAAATCCAAGTTTATTCGCTCTCTCCACCAACAGCCATGACGCGTTTCATCCCATGAGGGACTTGCTCACATGACGCGCTTCACGGTACAGGTTAGTTTTTATACCATTTTTTATAAGTACAAGTTTTTTTCTCTTTTTTTCTTAAAGTGACATGTGCATTCATAGATATAGACAACAGAGTAATGCCGGCATTAGTCGGTTCCTGGAAATTACATGCATTCAGGTATAAAATACCCCAAATTCATACATTAAATGAAATTCATTAAATATTCAACCGTTGAAATACCATACAACCTTAAAATGCCTTAAAAGCCCACACAGATTTCATTTCACTGTATTAAAAGCAATAAAAGACTCAAATAAAACATCCAATGTGTAAAATTTGATATGTCCTTTGATTTGGCCCACCTGACAAATTTATCATGGTTTAAATACCCATATGTAAATTGCTGACCTAAAGGGCTTGTGCAAATACAGTACTGTTGTTGTAAACAACCCTGTTGTCTGGCTATGATAAACCAAAGTGCTTAGTGCAAAGTAATCGAAAAGTGCTAAGTGCTGAAAATTAACCTCAAGTGTAAATATATTAAAACCTACTTTTTAACCGTGTTGATATTTAAAATTTTTGGGGGTGGACTGGCGGTCTATCCTTTACTTAAATAGTTTCATGTTGGTATTGGTCATAAGTAGCTGTGACCTACTTATGACTTTGTTCTCCCAGTTGCCTATTTAGAGACACGTGTACAATTCCTCCGTGGCATTCAGGCCACGTGGTTGTTTGGAGTCGAAATTTAAAATATTTCGTGTCTCCAAACATCTGAGAGCTTTCTCCCTGTTACCTCCTCTTTTATATATATATATATATATATATTACCTACTGGCGGTCGCCAGTAGGTAGTTATAGTTTCCATAGGAAAAGCGTTTTTTGATTTGCCAATATCTTTGGCGCCGTTTGACGAATCTTCGTGAAATTTTCCAAAAGACAGGGTTGGACCGCTCTGTTTGTGTGTTGAAAGTTTTGGGGTGATTTGTCAAGTGGTGGCCGAGAAAAAATGGGGGTCCCAAAGCGCGTTTCCTCCATGTTATTTTCCATAGGAACTTTATTACAGGCTACAGCCCGACCTGATGAACGGAATTACACCAAATTTGGCAAAAAGGTAGGTCTTGGTTTAGAGTGCGCCCTTTTTTTTAAATGGTGTAAATCCGTTCAGTAGTTCCTGAGAAATTTAAAAAAGAAAAATATTGATATCTGAGCACAGTGGTGAAGCACATGTGAATATAAGTTAAGGTAATTGTCAGGCTTCCTGCTCGTGCTGAAGCTGCCTACATCACAGGGGCGGTAGATCGAGAAACTAGGAATGACACGTCCCTTGCCCCCCTCCTTCCTCCCGCTCTCTAACGATTCCTCTCTCCTCGTTTGTAAAAGGAAGGTAACACAGGCCCATCTGCGTTGACCCTCACTGGCCTGCTGGGGGCATCTGACAAGCACAGAGAAAGTCGTAATCGACTTCTGTGCAATACAAAAAAGCCGCACACAGTTGCAACTTACATATCAGCCCAATTTACATTGCTCAACGATTCGTCTTAACAGTTTAACTTTGCTGAGGTATGTCTATGCTTCGACATGTATTTTCACACGAGTTATGTATCGGAAGATGGGATACCTATAAAACACAGGTATAGATCTATTTGTATGTTTGTTTAAGTATGATGCCACTAGGAAAAGGCACAAGGAGATGCATGCATCCTTTCAGTAATATGGTGAGACTTTTGAACTGTAACATGTAAAAGGTTTCTGGTTTGCATTTGGGTAGGCCCAACATTGTTAGTAGTTGCTGAGTAGTGAAGATGCAACAGGCAAATGAGGTTAAAGACATGGTGGGAAAGGAATTAACTGTCAGTATTGTATTTGTAACATATGACACAGACATGAAACATTTTAAAAAATGTATTTAAAATTACATGGCGTAATGTGCAGGATATGTGCCACAACAAAAATAAAACTGTATGATAGAATTCGCAAAGAAAGTCAATATCTCAAAATCCAAATAGGATGAAAAGCGAAATGAGAAAAAGGAAAAAAAACAGTGTTCTTGAAGTGTAGAAATAAGAGGCCGTCAAATCGGGTTACCATGCGCACTTATCAAGATCCATCGAAGTTCAAGATCTCAGAAGCACCATGATATGAAATCAGCTCCAAAAGGTCATCTGCACCTCTCCAAGCAAAGAGGGTCGCCATCCAATTCAGCAAGTCGAAAGAACAGACATGGTCTTCATAATCTTCTGCAAGCAGGAGCATGTCAGGGCAACTTGCATCATATTCGATGATAGTGTCCTGCAAGAGGTGCTGCGCATGAGCGCATGTACTCCATCTCCCCCTTATTGCATTATTAAACGCATCCATCAAGCGTGTGTCTCCTGAACAGTCCTGGTCATGAGCCAGCAATGGTCGCAGCAACAGTTCATAATCCAGGGGATTGCGTGAAGTATTAGAGAGGCAGACATGCAGGTCGCATTCAAATGGGCACCGGAGACAGTAGAACACAGGTTGCACGCAGGTGAAATATACGTAGCGGAAATTCAGCCTATATCTGATGACAAATATCGCCAATGGCAAGCATTCAAAAAGTTGTAGCATCCGTTCACGGTACAGCTGCACTTGACGTGGATGGGGTTGAAGCACAGGACGGGTAACCATTTCGTAGTAGGAGCTGAAGAACGAGCACTGCGCAAACCAGCAAGAGCAGCAAGGGAACCCGCCAAATGCGCTTGCAAAATTAGAATGAATGAAATCTGGTTTTACTATAAAAATAGTCTGAAAAGAGATAACAAGGCGGGAGTAGACTAGTTTAAAAAAATGTGGTAGGCATTCGGTTTTCAGAGTGATTAAATATTTGGTGTATAAATTGTGCAAAATGTAGTGGGATATTGGTATAGAGGAGTGAGTCAATGTCACTTGGTGGTTTAGCCACCTGCTATTTGAAGGTCTCACGAGCTGATGTGTGAGCCACTTGTTGTTGAAACAATAGCGCTTTGAGTTAGTGTTCGCTATTAAAATCTGTTTTCAAAGTAGGAATGGAAGGCCAGACCAAACTATCTCCAAACGCATGTGGGGGAGGATGGAAGACATTGGTGCAACATGTTACACGTTGTGAAAGAGTTGGTATGTACGGGACGCCTGCTTGTAGGCAATAGCACTTGCGGTTATTTGGAATAAGATAACTGCTTTTGAAAAGCACACTGAGCTTGGGAATTACAGCAGCTACTGGAGTTTTTGTAAAAAAACTATTTAAATTAGGGGCGGAAAGTTACAATTTCCATTTAATTTAAGTTGTGTACAAACTAAAGAGTATTGAACGGAACAAACAGTGTGGTTCTCTGTTAGGAAAACTTACTTATCTTCATTCTGACAGCAAAATGCAAGACCAAGGAATCCAATTCATGAATATAAGTAGTTTAAGGTAATTAAATGTATGAACGGGGTAATGTTTTATGCAATCATGGAGGCTGTGCTATACAGACATCAATCAATCAGACATTACCAACACAACTATGCAAACTCCCTGATTGTATTCTTGCACTTAATTAATGACTCAGGCAGTATCAAAGCAGTCATCGATTCCCTCAGGTACTACCCATGCACTCCCACAATGACCCCGAAATTACTCTTGAAGTCATCTTTTTACTCAGGCAGTTTCCATGCAGTGTTGTAAACAGGTAGGTATTATCTTTTTACTGATATAGTCACTTAGGCAGTAGCCATGGACTCATACAATCAAGTAGGCACTACTACCACACAAATTAAATCAATCATGGATTACTTATGCAGTTATGCAATGAGCGAGGGAGTACTTTTGCACTCAAGCATTCACTGAGGCACTATGTATGCAGAGATGAATTTCTTGAAGTACTATCTATGAACTTATCCATTCAGTGATGTACAATGGAAGCATTTTTCAAATTATTCTGGGAATACACTGCGACTCATAGAAACTGTGAGGCAGCACTGTTGCAGTCATTTTTTCACTACAGGAGTATGCATGTATTTATGTAATCTGCAGCACAGTTTAGTTATAGTCAGAGAATGCCTTATAGTAGTACAAACGAGCGTATGCAATCACTGAATAATGCCTCACCTGCCTTTCATATCTTTAAAGTAATTATGGAAAGTTGGATGTATCAAATAATGGTAAAAAAGTAGGTTGAACATTTTTTTCTTAAATTTGATTTTAATTTGTAAATTTCAACAAATACAAGTTTGAATGATACATGAGTGTAGTGTGTCATGTTGAAAGAACTATATGGTCTTTTGTCTGAGGTACTGGGATGAATTGGGGTCCAAAATCGTTTCCGGGAACGTAAAGGAAATGGCCCAAGTTTGCAGATTGTTCCTTGTTGGAAAATACTTTGGGGGGGAGTTTTAGAAGACACATGTTTTATTAATTTCAGGGAGATAGAAAAAATGTAATGTTGCCAGGAGACTTGGTGCACGGGTTTGGTGACACTCGTGAAGCAGACATGAATATAAGTGAAGGTAGTTGTCAGGCTTCCTGCTCGTGGCGAATTAGCATATAATACAGGGCCGGCAGATGGAGAGACTGGGAATGATACGTCCCTTGACTCCCCACCCCCTCACGTACCCCTCCTCCTGCCCCTTCCTAACACTTTCCATCCTCCCGTTTGTTAAAGTTAGGTAACACAGGTCCATCTGCGTTGAAAGATACCACTTAGACCCTCACTGGGCTGCTGGTGGCATCTGACCAGCATAGAAAAGTCGCAATCGCTTTCAGTGGTATACATAAAAGCCGTACACTCTTGCAAGTTACATAGTGGCCTATTGTATATTGCTCTAGTGTTTGTTTTAACATTTTGACTTTGCTGAGGTATGTGTATGCTTCCACACGTATTTTCCCACGTGTTATGCATTGGAAGATCTGATACATATAAAACAGAAGTATACATCTATTGTATGTTTCTTTTAAGTATAATGCCACTAGGAAAAGGCACAGAGAGATGCATGCATGCTTTCAGTAATATGGTGAGATTTTCAAGTGTGACATGGAAAGGATTTCTGCTTTGTATTTGGGTAGGCACAACACTGTTAGTAGTTGCTGAGTTGTGAAGGTGCAAAAGAGAAATGAGGTCAAAGACATGCTGGCAAAGGGATTAGTGATTATGGTAGTTCGTATGAGTTTTTGGGAAGGTATAGTTGAAGTGGGCTGTATTATTTAAGTGTCTTCGTGAAATGAGGAATGCAGTTTCTGATGTTGAAAGGACTACATGGTGTTGTGAGTGAGGTACAGGGTTGATTTAAGATCCAAAATCGACCTGGTCAAAGTAAGAGAAATGGCCACGTTTGTGCCTTGTCAGAAAATACAGGGGAGCAGGGGTTTCTTTAGAAGAGGTATGTTTTATGAATGCCTGGTAGATAAAAAAGAAATGGAAATGTTCCATGCATATTTTGTGTACAGATTTCTTCACACTGGTGAAGTACATGTGAATATAAGTGAAGGTAATTGTCAGGCTCTCTCCCTATGCTAAATGTGCGTATATTAGAGGGCCGGCAGATCAAGAGTTTGAGAATGACACGTTCCTTGACTCCTCCACCCCCAATTTTCTCCCCCCCAACGGTTCCTCCCTCTCCTCTTTCTAAAAAGAAAGTAACAGAGGCCTATGTACCATAAAAAATAATATTTAGACCTTCACTGGCCTGTTGGTGGCATCTGTAGAGCACAGAGAAAGTCGTAATCGGTTTGAATGCTGCACAAGTCCAGTGTGTCATGTTGCAAGGACTACATGGTCTTGTGACTAAGGTACAGGGATGAATTGGGGTCCAAATCGTCCAGGGAAATGTAAAAGGAAAAGCCTTCTGCAGATTGAACCTTGTGGTAAATTACTGGGGGGGGGCTTTAAGAAGTACATGCTTTATTAACTTCAGGGAGATGAAAAAAATGAAATGTTGCCTGCACACTTGGTGTACGGGTTTGCGCACACTCGTGAAGCATACGTGAATATAAGTTAAGGTAATTGTCAGGCTTCCTGCTTGTGCTGAAGCTGCTTACATCACAGGGGCGGCAGATCGAGAGACTGAGAATGACACGTCCCTTGACCCCCTCCCCTCCTTCCTCCCGCTCTCTAACGGTTCCTCTCCTGCCGTTTGTAAAAGGAAGGTAACAGAGGCCCATCTACCGTGAAAAATAGCACTTAGACCTTTACTGGCCTGTTGGTGGTGTCGTGTAGTTCCTATAGTACCCATGCAGGACCTACGCGTTTGGATAACATAAACTGTGGGTTTGGTGTTAGACTGACTCTGTGCACCCCCACCGCATATGTTAGCCGGATGTGCATTAGCTAGCTCACAGTGCCACTAGAATCTCCTCTTATCAGGGAGAGATTAGTTTCTGGCAACCTTAGATCATGACAACCCAAATTCCTCAGAATCGTGGAAACAATGTACTACCTTTCGCTCAGTCACTCGTGCTTACTTATTCGGTTTGTCTCAGAGAGTTACACAGAATATATCAAGTGTGAGGGACAAAGGGCTTTAAAAGGTCCAACGTACATGCCCAACAATCATACAAAGAAAGGGTAAACAGAATAAACAGTCTGGGCGTTTCAATAAGTATTTATTGAACAGTTGTTATTCTAGTGTAAAATATATGTGCTGCAGTAACCAGCAGACAATAGCAGAGATATATTATCAGCAGTACGATGAAAGCAAAGGGATAGAACAGTTCTACCATATTGCAATAGTCATGAATACAAACATGAGTTTAAAAAGCATTATGAAAGTGCGCGTACTCCTACGATGCCTAACTAGATGTACCTGAGTGTACCTAGCATATGTGTAGGTCTAAAAGCCTAAGAGCCAAGAATCCTTCTAGGATTTAGTCGAACCCCCATACCTGGTCTCGAGTTGGACACCCCGCAAGGGCTGTGTTAGACCGCGTCATCTGGAGCGACTGCATGCAGGAGCCTCAGCGTCTCTGGTCAGTGTGTCAGCATGGAAGTCTTGGTTCCTTCTGTCTTACCGGGGTAAAATGTTGTGTATTTATACCCTGAAGACTCTAGTTGCTTCGTATGGTTTGTATTGGCCCTTGTTAGACGTCAGGGGTGAACTTTGCACATACATATTATGCAGGTGGTGTATTCCTAGAGAGCCATGCATAATTGATGAGTACAGTGTGGGCCTGTGTTTGGGAAAAACCCTGCT
This sequence comes from Calotriton arnoldi, assembly GCA_963921515.1. Lineage (NCBI taxonomy): Eukaryota > Metazoa > Chordata > Amphibia > Caudata > Salamandridae > Calotriton > Calotriton arnoldi. Next base: position 198,796 of record CAWUFW010011581.1, on the reverse strand, counting down.
GTATTCAAAACCACAGACTAGATAACGTTCAGCCCTCAGAGCTCGTTGTGTACTAGCGAGGACCAATGTAGGTGAAAGATCATGCCTAAATAAGGAATCATGACTATAATAGGACATGTACAGTTATGACCATAATAGGGCATATGCGGCTTTGACCATAATAGGGCAAGTACGAATATGACCGCATTAGGGCAAATACGAATACGTCCATTTTAGGGCATGTATGAACGGGTCTACATTAGGGCCTCTATACAGGACATAACACCCACTCCTCTTCCGAATAGGATGACAATGACCATACTTAAAATCTGGACAATTTAAAAATATTTTAAAAGCAAGTAAAAACATGGTTTTAAAATTGTTAAAAAAATTCAAAAATGTTACAATTCAGCTATTTCCAATTGCCACTAAAAAGAAATGTCTATTTTGTTTCTCTATATAAGTTGCGTCACTCAAAGCTGAAGAAGGCCATGCTTTTCTTAAGCGAAAGTGTCAATTTAGGAAATTTTCCAAATTTGCTCGTTTATTATGAGAACGAGTGGAGAAGCCAAATTCTTTCCCAGGACGCGATGAGCCAATTCGAGATTAAGTGTCCTGGCTGGGAAGCACAACATTATTGTTAGCTACTGCAGATAACAAATCCAACGCCTCACAGAGAACGTCAATCGCACATAGATGGTATGTAGCACTGCCAACAGTCGGTGCTGCGGCAGCTTGTGCGGCAGTTGCTACCTGGGTGCCTGTGTAGGAGTCACCTAACCCAGCAGGAGCAAACGGCGCCTGTGGATTCTCAAGGAATGCGTTCATCAGAATCGGAAGACGCTGGGGACAACGCAGAGCATGGGCCTTTAGGGGGTCCAGCATTGCATCCGTGTCCGGAGGCGCATCTGATGGAAATGTTAGACAAAGATCCAACGTGCATTCTTCTCCGCAAAGCAGGCATCGAAGAACAGGTAAGATGCAGTCTACCCAGACTGGTCGAAAGGATAGAAACCAGGAGGCATTGAGTTCTCGCAGGCAAGAAATGCCCAGAAGTTGTAACATGCATTCACGGTATTTCCGCTCCAGGAGCATGTTCGCCATTCCCTCGGGAATTGGGCCGTCCATTGCGTAGCAGTAGTATTATGAATAGGACCCCTGCAACCAGCAATAGGATAAGCGGGAGTCCTCCAAATACGCCTCCCAATACGGAGTGTATAACATTTGGGATTAATCCGAGGACTGTCTGAAAGGTGCTTAACAGTCCTGACCCTATGGTCTTAAGTAGGTGTACAATACCGCTCGTATCAGACATATTGAAGATACGTCCCACCATTTCTACAAAATGAAAGGGGCAGTTTGTACGTATAAGCGCCTGTATCTCAGTCGAGGTCCTTCCAACTTGAAGTTCATAGGTTTCTCGAGCGGAGGTTAAGGGCACGGGTTGCTGTAAAAGCATGGCTTTCAATCTGCTCAGAGTATCAAATTGTATGAAAGAAACGTTCAGTGAAGGCCATGATGGCGCCTTCCTGACTGTGTTCAGTGGTGGAAACAATACTTGCATACAGCAAGTAACCCTGGAGTTAACAGTGACCAGATATGCAACGCCCAGAAGCATCCCACAGCAACCTTGATCACTTAGCATTAAGTAACTCCCATTCGAGAGCAGCTGGAAAACTGGCGTGATCTTGGCTGCTGGGGTCCCTGACATGTGACAAGATAGGTTTGCTACTGAACCCCTACAGGCTCCGTGCAGAGAAATATCTTGACACATGAGAGAACCGCTTAAAGCGTTCTTGCAGTTTGTACCACTCAGATATACTTCTCGATCCCCATTCCGGCATCAATATCTATATGGTAACTCCCAAGTTTCCATGATGTATCCCTTACCCATTTTCTCATATTTGCCTGCCTGCCTTTGCTCAAGGCAATATTGAAACTGAAACGTAGTGACCGGCAGAGTGATTTGGCCATGAATGAGCCATTCTGTTGATGGTGATTCGGCTACAGTGAATGGTAACCTTTCCAGTTTCTCAATACGCAGCATGTATATTTGGCTCCCCTCTGTGCCATTTCTGTCTGTTTATCAGTTAGATTGTATTCTGAAAACAGAGACGTGGTGTTATAAAACGCCAGGGCACATAGCCTGCACGCAAAGAGTGTAGCGTCCAGCTTAGCATCATAATAGAACTTAGCTGAGATTGCCTGTGTTGTAACAAGGCCAGATCTTGTTCTAATATGTCGATTGCCGAAGACACAATGTTGCCTAAGGAGTAAATCCTGGAGGTCAAAGTTGTTAACCCATTAGCCACTACAGCTAATGCCTTTTCTAAGTTAATACGGTCTAGTTCCCGTATTCTTTCTGCGGCCTCCTGTTGGGATATTTTCCAGTTTTCATTATAGTAGGCATAAAGGCCTGCATATATGAAACGTTTCTGACGTGTTTTCCTTGGGCCTAATAAAAAATCCCTAAGGTCTACATCAGGTGTGAGTAAGGTCAAATGGTGTTTTACTTCTGTGAGTGTTGAGGTCTCTAGCCAATCAAGGCACAACTTCCCAACACTACAGGATGACACTACCCCTGGGTGTTGTCTCTGTACATAGCGTGTATCTGGCCTATGGATACTAAACCCTTCGGTTGTATTCATAAATCTCTGTTGACAGGTGTTTGTGTCAAAGGGCCAAATCAGCCATTTCGTCCAATCAGGATCTGATCTGTTGTACTGGATAATGTCATCTAATCCTACCCCTTGTGTAGTTGAATTCTGCCCCCCACCCATCTGTGATGGTGTAGGAAACTCGGGTGAGTTTTGGCTAGTCCAAGACAGGATGTCTGTTGCACGGTTTCATTTAGAAATATCATCTGCTGTGGAATGAGGCATGCTCTAAATAGCGCTTCTGTTCCCTGGACTTGCCAGTCCCCAGATTGATTTTAAATCTATAGTGTCCTTCCATAGGTCGAAACCCTGTGTAGACAACTGGGCCATAAAGGAAGCAGAGTAAATCTGTTTGGTATTAGTCAACATAATTTTCTGTGCTGATGTTTTTGCCACTTTGTAATAAAATGACTTCGGGTCAGATGTATTAAACCCTGAAAAGTATGTGAATTTCTGTGCAAAAGTTTGTGAACTAACTTTTGGAGGAGTTGAGCAGTGTTCCCACTGGTGGTATTCAAATACATTTCTAGGTGTTATAGATTTATGCAAGAAATGATGACCATAATGTTGGTAACAGTACAATGTATCATAGTCTGAAGTACCTTCTAACATTTCATTGTTCGGAAAGGCGGCTATTTTTTCTAAATCAGACATTAAATTGTTTACAGTATCAGTGTCCCAATCATCAGAAAATGTACTGGAGGTAATGATATCATTTAAAGAAATTTTAAATACATGTTTAAGCTTTAAAAGTTCAGTCGGACCGAATATATCATAATCAATCTTGTCCCATACTATACCGTCCGGTATAGGAACTGCTGTGATGTTCAATGAAGACAAGTCTCTTGGTTCACGATGTGAAGACTGGTGTGGTTTTAAAATCAAATTGACTCTTTGGGCTGTAGAGCTCTGCTGGAGGTATCGTCCATTAATAAGCATACTAAAAGTTATTATTAAACCTAGCCAGAAAAGAAAAAAGAAAATCCCAGTGATATACCATAGTTCAATCCAAGGTGACACCAGGTAAGTCTTTCTAAAAAAGTTCAAAAAGTCAGTGAGTTTCTGCTTGAGTGATTTTTTGGCTGGCGTCGTTTCCGACTCGCTTGGATCCAGTGAAAATGTATCAAAGTTCATGAAATAGCCAGAAGCAGATCGATCAATTGTTGGAATTGCATCGGGATTTGTTGAAATCGGATTTTGCTCTTGACGAGGCATGTTGACGTAAATGTCTGTAGTCGGTCTGATTGCAACTTGGTTGTTAAGTTGATTTTCATTTTGAAGATGAATTGTTGCTTAGTCCTTCATTCCGTACAGGTGGCTCTTCAAATGTGATGAGTCTTTCTGTTTGGACTTCTTGGATTGTAGCAAGAGGAGGGCGTCTGCTACTGTGGAGGCCTACTGTTTAGTATCAGCCACTTAGTGTGGTTTGATTAAGTCGATTGAGACAAATCTTTTCTCCTTTTTCCTGGCAAGAGGCGGCAGAAGTACAGTTCTTGTGCCTTGGTTTGCAAGGACCGGTACAGGCTTTCTGTAGGATGGCCCAAATTCTTTTTTGTCAGCAATCTTCTCTCTGACCAGATCCCCGATTTTTGGGATCCAGACAGGTCTTGCCGTTACTGCCTTGACTTCCTCAGTGGCGGTCTGTTTTTGGAGCATGCTACTTTGTTGTGTTCTGGATTCATTTAGATCCTGTAAAACAGCCAAACAATCATGGATATCAAATGTTTTTTTATCCTTCACAATCAAGATCAGGTACCCACATTCTTGTCCCAAATAGGACCTCGTAAGGAGTGACACCCCCTAGAGAGCTTCTTGGCTGGTTGTTGATAGCTCGTTGGACCCCATAAAGCTGATCAACCCAACTACCGCCCTTGCCTAATACCCTAGCTGTTAAAGATTGCTTTAAGTCCCGGTTTTTCCTCTCCACAATGGAATTTGCCTCGGGATGATACAGAGAGGAGTACCGCAATGCTATGCCCATTCCTTCCATGGCCTCTTTGTAAGCCCGAGAGCTAAACGCCGGACCACGGTCAGAATGTAACGTGCCAACTGCGTATGTGCGGATAAAGAATCGCAAATCTTTTATAACAGTTCGAGCGTCAGCCGAGCGCTGAGGCCAGACCTTGAGGAAACTTGAGCTGGACGTGCATGAATGGACAACCTAATGCTGTCTAATAATGGTATCTGTACTGGACGTGTTGCGGTGGACCCTTCCATCTGTTTGCAGATGTCGCAGTTCCAGACATAGTCTCTAATCTGCCTTCTCATCACGGGCCACCAGTAACGTTGTTTCAACAAAGAAACAGTCTCCCTAAGTCCCTTATGTACAGAACCTTTCCGTTTGTGTGCCGCCACAATTAAACCTTGCCTACGATCCATATTTGGTATTACTCTACCCCCCACTCCAGGAATCTGAGCATATGGAATGTTGTGTGCATCTAACTTGTAGGAGTACTTGAGTGGAAATTTCTTTGGTACTGCTGTGCTGCCTTTGCGTGAAGCATTGACAGCTACCATAATCTCGCCGTCTACTCTCGTTTTTGAGCAAGTAACTGCAGCTACGGCGGCTGTGCAAACAGCCCCCTTTGCGGCTTCATCAGCCAATGAATTTCCTTCAACGTGAATGCCATCATGCTGATGACTCAGTGTATGTATCACGTGAGCCCTTGGTAGTTCGTTTCTCAACTCCACTACCTGTTCCGATAACATTTTATGCTTAATTGTGCCACCTTTTGCATCTTTGAACCCGTTTTGTTCCCAATGATGTAAATATTCATTGTACGACTGTACACAGTAAAGGAATCACACACAATCAGTGTGGGAATTCGTGTTCCGTGTTTACAAGTGCCAGTATCAGTGCTTTTAACTCTGCCAACTGAGCCGTGCAGTCTCCTAGAGATTGCGTTTTAGTGCAACTCGGATGGAACTTTCCATCGTGCATGCGACCTTTAATGATTGCACACGCTGTGCTGTAAGCTTGCTTACTCCCTATGGCCAGTTGAGCAGATCCGTCAGTGTAAATAATGTATTCATACTGATCTAGAGGCAAAATCTCATTTGGAAGAGGATATTCTTGTTCGTATTGCAGAAATGCTTGTGTTTTTAAACTTGGATCAAATCTGTATTCAACATCCGTTGCAGTAAGAGAATTAGCCCATTGTATCCATCTACGATGTAAGGCTTTCGCATTTGGAATGCTAGCTTTTGTAACAGCTTCTAAAGCTGGTACTTGAGTCACGACAATTATGCGTTTACCCTGAGCCAGAGCTCTTTCTCTTGCTACAGCGGTCTGCACTGCTGTCAGGATTTTTTCTGTTGAAGTGAAACGCATCTCTGCGTTTGTGTACAGGTGTGATTTGTATGCGATCGGTACCGTTTCGCCTTCATTGAAAGTCAAATAAGTGTACCCGCATTGACCCGCTATGACTCGGATCACTAAGTTGCGCACGTTTACGCGTGTCTGTAAATGTTTAGAAGCGATCATGTCTTCCTGTAGGGAACGCAGGATATTTGTATGTTCCTGTGTCCATTGTCTGACTGAAAAATCAGGTTTTATTAAGTCGTAGAAAGGTTTTACTCTTTCTGCGTAATCCAAAATGTATGTTCGACCAAAATTTAGGAATCCCAGAATTGATTGTAAATTCTTCAATGATTTTGGAGGATGGAGCAGCGCACACTTTTCTAAAAAGTTAGCTGCTAGGCTTTTTCCTTTACTTGACAGATCATACCCTAAAAATAGGACACTGAGGTGGGCAATTTTTGATTTTTTTAAATTAAATTTATAGCCCTCAGAGGCGAATCCCATAATAATGGTGCTCACCCTGGTCAAGTGCCTCTGTAAGTCATCGTCCGTCAGTTAAAGTTCATCTACGTAGGACAATGCTTCTTCATCCAAATTTTGGAGTAACTCTGTTACTCTTGCTGAAAATACCCCGGGGCTATTTTTATACCCTTGGGCTAGTCGACAAAATTGTCGCTGGGACCCTAACGCACTGAATGCGGTCAGATACCTGCTTTCAGGCGCTATATTTTGGCAGAAAAATCCATTTGAGATATCAAGTGTTGTTTTGTATGTTTTTGCGCACAATGTTATTCATTAATGCGGCACTGTGTGCATTTTGAACTGCAAATGTCTTTGTGCAAGTGTTTAAATGTCTGTAATCCAAAACTAAACGATATGTGTTGTCAGGTTTCATTACGGGAAGCAAAGGATTGTTCATAGGTGAAGTGCAATTTTCAATCACCCCCTGGTATTCTAGTTGATCTAGGATCTCCCTGACTTGTTTTTTAGCTTCCTGCTTTATAGGGTATTGCCTTTGAGCATTTGGGGAAACTTTTAACAGGATCACGTGGTGGGTTGAATCCTCATCCCAACCAACATGATTTTTGTACAATGCTGGAGCTAGGGCAACCGCCCACTCCTGCGCATATGCATGTTTTAAATGTATGGGAACGAGGTCGGAAAAGGCTGGAAAAATTACAGTTTCTCCCCTAGGGCACTCCATGACGAATGCTGGCGGCCAGTTTTGTTCTGCTAATAGAATGTCATAACCAGATGACAGATTTTTCCAAAAGAGACCTTTAATTTTTCTGGCTTTGTCCCCCTCCATCCGGAGTGTTATCTCATGTAACTTATGTGGGACATTTACCCGAGTATCCGATGTTTCCACCGTGATATACTCACTCAACTCCGCTGTCACCAGAAATTCCTTCAGGTTCTGGTGAGCTATCGTTACTTCTGCCGCACTGTCTAGCATCGTCAGAGCCCATTCCCCGTTCAGAAGCTGTGTCCTCAGAATTCTGGGCATGTCTGATCTTGAGACCTGCTACCTTCTTCTTTTTGAACTGAGGTGTCTGTTTTCTTCTTTTTTATGTGCGTAGTCCACAGCGCGTTGCTTGTCTCTGGACTTTGTACGCTCCTCTTGTCTGTGTTCTGACCGTCCTTCCATCTCGGAGTTTCTTGACGAACCCTGAAAGCAACGAGAGGAACGTGTATCAGTATCCTGATACCTGTCAGGTTTTTTAATATTATCCCTATTCCTGAGGTTATACCTCCTTTCAGAGGGCTCCTGTTGAGGAGACCTACCTCTGGATTGAGATCTGCTGTCTTTAGACTTTTGTTGTTTTTTATTTTCCCACTTCTTTTTAGAAGAAGTAGACGTCTGCTTTGTAATGTCCTTTTCAGGACTGCCCACTAGTTGTGGTTTTAATGCTTTCCCACCTAGACTGTCTCTGCCTAGTTCTGCATATGCAGTTTCAATTATTTTGGGTAGTTCGTGTTGTTGATCTATTGGACCGAACTCCCTTAGGCTTTGGCGGATCGCCACTGAAGCTGCTTCCCCTTTAATGTTAGCTAGTATTATGGCTGATACCTGATCGAAGTTGTTTAGTAACTTCATCCCTAAGTTTAGGGCAGGTTCTGCTCCGTACTCATTTTGTATCTGTCTCAATACGTCTGGCACTACTGCTAAGGACGGGATATCATGTGTTCTGGTATATAGTGCAGCAAAGACTGAACCCCAAGAGGTGCAGTCCTCTACTTGTGGTGTGATCCCCATTGGCAAGCAGATTGTTAGAATTCTGTGTTTTTCATAGGTGGTAGTATTCGGGAATACTGCCTCAAGCTGAGATATTTTCTGAGCTATCCAGAATGGTATTTGTTCGCGTTTTGCGGGCATTTTGCCCATTACCGCGTGTAATGTTTGAGGAGTAATTTTATTTCCTGTACCCTGGACTGGAGTACTATTTGCTGCACCTGGTGCAGGTTGGATTGTTAAAGTCCTCATGACGAATTGTGTCATGTTTCTGTAGATTTTAATTAAATTTCTGTGTTGTACGAGTAATTCTGGCTGTGGCATTGTTCAAATGTCAGGATGCGGTGTGTAAGCCGCTAGTATTGGCCATGTGGCCCCGTCTCCTCCGAGCGGGCCTAATCTTACTCTTTGTCGTACGTGGGGTAGGGCGCCATTAAACCAGTAAAAATGTTCCTGGTAAGTGAGTGGAATCTCTATGTCCTCGAACGGGGCATATTCCCTTGGTGCGTTTCCTCTCAAATAGTAGTGAAATGTCTTTGTTATGGCATTTGCTGCTGGAAGTGTAACCCATGAATAGAATACCTCTGTTTTGTTTGATTCGTGTGCCTCAATCACGAAAACTACCATGCCACCCGTGGCTGGTAAACCATTTTCTAATAGTCTTATGGTGACCTTCTGAATTTTGGTGCAATCTGTATTGCATCCTCAGGATCTTCTTCTCCCTCTAAAACATTCAGATCAACTCTCTCATCCCCTGAACCAGTCAAGTTTGGGGGAAGAGGTGTTCCCATGGAACTAAGATGAGGTGTTATGCACAATTTAGGAACTAAATGTCCTTCAAGCTTGATTAACCAACAGCCAATAAATAGTATTCTCGTACTACTCAGCTGTGGCGGATTTTGTGCCCACCCACTCCAGACGTCTCTGGGGTTTTGTGAGTAGGTTCTCTGAGAATAGCATGACTGAACTATTCAGATTCTACTGTTAAATAAGTACCCAACCAACGTTGGCAGCGCCATGCCATGCAGGACCTGCGCGTTTGGATAACATAAACTGGGGGTTTGGTGTTAGACTGACTCTGTGCACCCCCACCGCATATGTTAGCCGGATTTGCATTAGCTAGCTCACAGTGCCACTAGAATCTCCTCTTATCGGGGAGAGATTAGTTTCTGGCAACCTTAGATCATGACAACCCAAATTCCTCAGAATCGTGGAAACAATGTACTACCTTTCGCTCAGTCACTCGTGCTTACTTATTCGGTTTGTCTCAGAGAGTTACACAGAATAAACAGTCTGGGCGTTTCAATAAGTATTTATTGAACAGTTGTTATTCTAGTGTAAAATATATGTGCTGCAGTAACCAGCAGACAATAGCAGAGATATATTGTCAGCAGTACGATAAAAGCAAAGGGCTAGAACAGTTCTACCATATTGCAATAGTCATGAATACATACAAGAGTATAAAAAGCATTATGAAACTGCGCATACTCCTACGATGCCTAACTAGATGTACCTGAGTGTACCTATCATATGTGTAGGTCTAAAAGCCTAAGAGCCAAGAATCCTTCTAGGATTTAGTCGAACCCCCATACCTGAATAGAGAGAGTGTGGGACCCCGTCCTGGTCTCGAGTTGGACACCCCACAAGGGCTGTGTTAGACCGCTGTCAGCTGGGGCGACTGCATGCAGGAGCCTCAGCGTCTCTGGTCAGTGTGTCAGCATGGAAGTCTCGGTTCCCTCTGTCTTACCGGGGTAAAATGTGGTGTATTTATACCCTGAAGACTCTAGTTGCTTCGTATGGTTTGTATTGGCCCTTGTTAGGCGTGAGGAAGACCTCAGGGGTGAACTTTGTACATACATATTATGCAGGTGGTATATTCCTAGAGATCCATGCATAATTGATGAGTACAGTGTGGGCCTGTGTTTGGGAAAAACCCTGATGTATTCAAAACCACAGACTAGATAACGTTCAGCCCTCAGAGCTCGTTGTGTACTAGCGAGGACCAATGTAGGTGAAAGATCATGCCTATATAAGGAATCATGACTATAATAGGACATGTACACTTATGAACATAAAAGGGCATTTGCGGCTTTGACCATAATAGGGCAAGTACGAATATGACCGTATTAGGGCAAATACGAATACGTCCATTTTAGGGAATGTATGAACGGGTCTACATTAGAGCCTATATATGGGACATAACAGTGGCATCTGTACAGCACAGAGAGAGTCGCAATGGGTTTCAATGCTACACGAGTGCAGTGTGTTATGTTGCAAGGACTACATGGTCTTGTGACTAAGGTACAGGGATGTATTGGGGTCCAAAATCGGCCAGGGAAATGTAAAAGGAATTGCCTTTTGCAGATTGAACCTTGTGGGAAAATACTGGGGGGGGGGCTTTAACAGGGACATGCTCTATTAACTTCAGGGAGATGAAAAAAATGAAATGTTGCCTGCACACTTGGTGCACGGGTTTGCGCACACTCGTGAAGCATACGTGGATATAAGTTAAGGTAATTGTCAGGCTTCCTGCTCGTGCTGAAGCTGCGTACATCACAGGGGCGGCAGATCGAGAGACTGGGAATGACATGACCCCCCCTCCTTCCTCCCACTCTCTAACTGTTCCTCTCCCGTCATTTGTAAAAGCAAGGTAACAGAGGCCCATCTACCCTGAAAAATAGCACTTAGACCTTTACTGGCCTATTGGTGGCATCTGTAAGCACAAAGAAAGTCGCAATAAGTTTCAATGCTACACGAATGCAGTGTGTTATGTTGCAAGGACTACATGGTCTTGTGACTAAGGTACAGGGATGAATTGGGGTTCAAAGTCGGCTCAGGAAATGTAAAAAAAAATGGCCTTTTGGCGATTGAACCTTGTGGGAAAATACTGAGGGGGGGGCTTTAACAGGGACATGCTTTATTAACTTCAGGGAGATGAAAAAATAAAATGTTGCCTGCACACTTAGGGGTCGATTCCGATCTCGGCCGGTAGGGCACCGAATCGGATTCGGCTTAACCGGATCCGATTCGGAGCCCTCTTTCCCGACCGATTCGTACGTGCATCCGGGCGAGCGAGTACGATGCAAGCGTGTGCGAATTCGCCGACCGACTCGTACGCCCGTCCCAACCGCTCCGACCGACTCGCACGGATGCGCCTCACACCGCGCAATGGAGACGTTCCCCGGCCGGGCAAGTACGATGCGCGCCTCGAGCAGTCAGACCGACTTGCGCCGTCCGGCTCGAAGAAGCATTCGGAGCCGTACTTTGGGGGTCCGTGTCGGACCCCCCTGTACGCATAGCTGCATGAGTTGCACACAGGGGGGACCCATGGGTCCCCCCTACCTGTGCATGTACGGCACGAGTCGCTTCGCCGCGTACACGCTGTAGGGGGTGCCCTTGTTCGCCTCGCACTCATTGAGTCAATGGAAGCCCGCGTACGCGTTGTACGACAGGCTCCCATTGACTTCAATGGGAGTCCGACCGAATCGAGTCCGATAGCATGCGTACGCATCGTACTCGTTCGGTCGGGCTGCTAGGGTCCGATTCGGTCGGAAATCTCTCCGGGTCTGGCTCGGTCGGAGAGATTTCCGTCCCGAATCGGAATCGGCCCCTTAGTGTACGGGTTTGCTCACACTGGTGAAGCACACGTGAATATAAGTTAAGGTAATTGTCAGGCTTCCTGCTCGTGCTGAAGCTGCGTACATCACAGGGGCGGCAGATCGAGAGACTGGGAATGACATGACCCCCCCTCCTTTTGAACTGTAACATGTAAAGGGTTTCTGGTTTGCATTTGGGTAGGCCCAACATTGTTAGTAGTTGTTGAGTAGTGAAGATGCAACAGGCGAATGAGGTTAAAGACATGGTGTCAAAGGAATTTGTAATTATGGTACTTTGTATGAGTGTTTAGGAAGGAATTGTTGAAGTACGCACTATATATTTAAGTGGAATGAGTAGTGTTTTGATATTTGAAATCAAGAAAATAGTAATGTAAATAATTTCTTGGTAGTTAATATCAGTAATCATATGTAATTATTTTAAAATATTGAATAGATGTATGAAACTATTGAAACTGTTCTTTGTTTTTCAGAAAATTGTTTTGTTTGTATCACAATTTCAAGATGCCAAGAAAAGATGAAAAGAGAAGGAAACAAAAAAAGAGATCTATTTAACGAAAACTGAAAAAAACTGTGTTACAAACAAATGACAATGTTACTAAGGATAAAGTTTGTTTAGGTAAGAGCACTAAACACTTTCTTAAAATAGTTGTGGAGAAATTACATGAACAGAACAGGAATGAAAGGAAAAAGAAGAGTTTTTCAACTAAGGAAAAGGAGAATGATACTTCAAATGGTAAAAAAAAAAGGTTTTTGGGAAAAGAACACATGTTACAAGAAGACAAAAACAATTTCAAGAGATTCGACAAGACTCTTCTGAAGCAGAGTAATTCAGAATGTATTGAAAGATTGTAAGAAGTATAAAAGACGATTACTACCATATAGGCAGAAACAACAGATTGAAACTGTAGTAGATCCTGCTTTTAATTTGAAACGAAAATTATTTATTTTAATATTGAAGAGAATGAAATCATTGGATAAAACAATGAAGTTTCTGAAGAAAAAAGAAAAAGAAAAAGTCTTGTTAATAGGAGTAACTTTTGTAAAAGTTTCAGTGGTGAATGGAAACACACTTCTACTAGTGAGCCTTTCTTTAATAAAGAAAGCTACTTTCAACAGACTACATTAGCCTTCGCAGTTGATACTCGAGGTCGCTGTTATGAATTTCGGGATGGTTGACCTATTCCAAAAGAAGAAATAGTTGTTAGGAGTGCAGAAGAATTAACAGCTGAAGAAGTGCAAGGGAATCGCACACAAGCTCCTGTATATAAGTGGGATTGTAGCAGTATTTGCAGTATTCGACAGGAATCTATTGACATAATGCAAAAAAATTTACGACTATATGCAAACAAAAGTGTTAAACAGAAGATTAGGTTGTTACAAGGACTAGATCCATGTAAGGTAAGACAATATACTAAGTTGCATGGACATTTTCTGGCTTGTCTTTCAAGAAAAGTATGTAAAAGTACTTTTCATCACTTAAGAATGTTAGCAGTACACCACTCAGGAATGCGGAAGTTTACTATGTAAAAACTCCAGCATTATGTTTAAGTGAATTGAACAGAGCTCTTTTACACGGTTGTTTATCAGATGTAGAAAAAATGTGTGATGAAATTGACTTTCGTTTTTTTGGTTCAGAACGTCAGTGTGTAGAAAGTGAGAGCTTGACAAGTGCAGATGTTGACGAATATAGGAAAGAGATTAGCATTGATCAGTTTGTAGAAGAAATTAGAAAGTTTAAGACAGTGTGTTCTGAAGAAACCAAACTATGTTTGTATTTGTTGTTGACGTTCTCATTATAAAAGTCAAACTAGGAATGTTAATTTATATTAAAAAAGTGAAAAGGAGAACAATGATAGGTGGCAGCCATTTGGAGCTTACTTGTTGGTGGAATGTCGATTTGAGTTGGGTACTGATCAACGTATTTGTAAATATTGTTACAACAAATTAGAAGAGAACAAAATGCCAGCTAGAGGAGTACATAACAATGTAGAATTAGTAGCTATTCCAGAGGAACTGGCAGATTTGAATACATATGAGTCAGTTCTTATTCAATCTGTTCACCCATTTCAAGCTATAATTCGTATGGAGCCTAAAACAGGTAAACTGCCACCAACAGATTTACAAAGAGGTCTGAAAGGAAGAGTTGTGTACTTACCTTTAGATTTTAAGAAAAATATTGAAACTGTTGGTGGAGACAGAGAGGAAAATGAGCCAGTAGTTGTTCTAGTAAACGGTGTACCAACTAAGAGTCGGAAAATATGGCAAGAGTTTGTAGATGTTAATAAACTTCAAAAGGCTACGTTATATCTTGTAAAGAACAATATTTATTATAAAACTGTAAATGTTGATGAACAGGTAATATGTTTAGAAGATGAATCAGAAATTTGAAGTAGTCAAATAGAGAAAGTGGACAAGTCGAGGAGTGAAGAGATTTATGAACATTACACAATATGTCCTCTACATTCAAAAGAAGTAATAGGAAACAGCATTGAATTATTTCAAATGAAAAAAGCAAAGGGAACTCCAATGAGTGTATGGGAGAAAAGCTTAGAAGATCGTTGTTTTCCACAACTGTTCCCCACTGGACAAGGTGGACGATTTGATGAGCGACCTGTATGGATTCCAGCTTCAGAATATCGCTCAACAAGATTATACTCTGACGATCCTAGATTTCAACAGTGCATATATATTTCACCTTTTGTTTGAAAGTGATTTGTCTTCTCTTTGGTATGCAGTGAACCACATACTTAAAACGGAAGTTCATCAATCACTTGTTTCAGCCAAAGAATTTATGGACAAAGTTCAACGAACAGATGAAAATTTAGAAGCACAGTTAATTAATTTGATGGCATGTCAACGTGGAGCCAATGAGTATTGGTTTCATCGTCATGGTGAACATAAGTGTATGTTAAGAAACTTAGGTACACCAACATGGTTTGTAACACTTAGCTGTGCTGAGTATGCATGGGAAGATTTACTTGAATTTCTTTGAGAAGCAAATTCCAATATAAAAAATATTGAAATGAAGACACCTGGAGAACTGTGTTCATTGGATCCTGTTAATGTGTGCAGGTATTTTAATCATCGGTTTCAAACTATGATGTCTTTTATCTGCAATAAAAATATTTGTCCTCTTGGAGAAGTTATTGATTTTTTTTGGCAAAAAGAGTATCAAGCGAGAGGTGCTCCACATATACACATGCTATTATGGATAAGCAATGCTCCAAAATTTGGAACTGATACTGATGAAACAGTATTGTCTTTCATCGAACAGTATGTTACCTGTGAGATTCTAAGAGAAGGAGGAGAAAAAAGCTTGAGACAACAAGTTTTACGTTTCCAAAGTCACCGTTGTGGAAAGTACTGTCGACGAAAATACAAGTCTAAAGGATAATTTTATACCAAGTGTCGCTTTGGATTCCCACGTCCAGTAATTTCTAAAGGAAGAGTAAATTCTTTTTTGTCTGCTGTAAGGCATACAATAACTCGGAAATCTCCGAAGAATACGTACATCCTAAAAAGAACAGAACAGTCAAAGTATATTAATGACTACAATCCAGTGATTTTGAAAATGTGGAATGCAAACATGGACATTCAATATGTTGCAGATAACTCAATTGCCGTTGCACGCTATGTTACATCATATATAACGAAATCAGAAAAGACAGAGATGAAAGATATGTGAGAAGAAATGTCACAAGAGAAGAGCCTTAGCAAGAAATTGTACAGGTTTAGCTTGAAAATGCTTTCCCACAGAGAAATTGGAACCTATGAATGTTCGGATCGCTTGTGCTCTTCCAGTTTATATTCAAAGTCACGAGGAATCATTTGGGTAAGTTTAGGTCTTGCCTGCACCCGAAATAGAGTGTTGAAAACATTAGAAGAAATTGAATACTTAGCAGTCAATGAACCAGAAAGTACAGAAATTCTTATAACTAATATGTTGGATACATACTATCCCAAAAGGAGTCCACATCTGGAAGAGCTATGTCTTTATGAAAAACTTCAACATTACAGCTTTAAAAAAAAATGTTACACCAAATATAAAACGAGGAAAATATGCAGTAATTGGATGTGTCAGTTGTTTAGTAAAACATGCCAAATGAAATCTTATTAACCACAGACAACTCAGTAGCGAAACTCCAGATAAGAGAGAATTTTTCTATTTAGCACTTCTGCAACTGTTCAAGCTATGGCATAGCGAAACTGAATTACTTGGACATTTCGACTGCTATGAAGATTCTTTTAATGCATGTAAAGATAGCATTGCATTTACAATTTTTCCTACATATCTACAAATGTTAAATGATGACATTGAACAAGAAAAGACTATTGCAGCTGAAATAGCTAATGTCAGTTCTCAAGATAGTCAAAGTTCTGGTCCACCTAGTCAAGATCCACTGGGACAACCAATAATCAAAAATAAAGCAGCAATAGCCATGAATGAAGCCGAAATTGCAATGCAACAAGCACAACAGGAGAATACTACGTTGGAAAACTTAGAAGAACAACTAAATATTGAACAGAAAGAAATATATCTACAAGTGACAGAACAGATACAACATGGTTTGTTGCATGAAAAAAAAGAATGTCTATGTTCATCATTTAAACCTATTCTTATGTACATCAGTGGCCAAGCTGGAACAGGTAAAAAAAATGTAATTAAAGTTTTGACCAGTTATCTACAAAAAACTACAGATTCACATTTATCTTGTGTTGTAACAGCTCCGACTGGATTAGCAGCGCACAATATTAAAGGAATTACTTTACATAGATTACTTATACTACCAGTTGAACATGATAATAAATTGGAATATCAGAAGCTGTCTGGAGATGCTTGTTATGAAGTGTCAAGAGTGCTGAAGAAAATGAAACATTTAATCATTGATGAGGTGAGCATGGTCTCAAACTTAATTCTTGCCTTTGTACACTTGAGAATGCAACAGGTTTTAAAAACAGATTACGATGTTCTGTTTGGAGGAAAACATTTAATTGTATTTGGAGATCTACTACAACTAACTCCTGTAAAAAGGACAATCAGTTTTTAAAACACTTGTGCATGAAGACACTAGGAAATGTTTGGGAAGTATTGGAAATGTGAACATCTGTTTAAATTTTGAATATAAAGAACTTATAAAGAATATGCGACAAGCTAGTGATGAAGATTATGGAAATATTCTCAAAGATATAAGCATTGGTGTCCTAACAAAACATGGTAAACAAGCTTTAGAAAGTTGGCTACTAAGGAACTTGTTTACAAGTGAAAACACAGCAGCTGAAGTAATGTACAAGAAGATTGGGGAAAAGAAGTCAATAGTTTGCCTAATGCCTACACTGCAAGAGTGTTGTACATTTAATCAAGAGCTTCTGAAATTGGAAAAACAAGAAATAGTTCACATTGATAAAATAGAGCAGCAGGGAGTGACTATTCTTCTTTCAGAGAAACTACAGAGTAAATTGTACTCTTTGGAAAAGTCTGTATCTAAAACTGCTGACTTAGAAAAAACTTTAGATGTATGTATAAACTGTCGGGTACTTTTGAGGCGTAATTTGAATGTAGAAGAAGGTTTAGTAAATGGAGCAATGGGGAAAGTTGTTGATTTAGTAAAGTATCAGAACAGAGATGGAATAGAATTCTTGAAAATAAAATTTGATCAGATTACAGAGGTAAGACAGATTGGGCGTTGTACTGTAC
Source organism: Calotriton arnoldi (assembly GCA_963921515.1). Lineage (NCBI taxonomy): Eukaryota > Metazoa > Chordata > Amphibia > Caudata > Salamandridae > Calotriton > Calotriton arnoldi. The sequence continues at coordinate 181,314 of CAWUFW010011581.1, read as the reverse complement.
GTTTTTTGCTCGTAAAAGACTTGTATGTTCGCAGAAAACAGTTTCCTTTGTCTTTAGCATATGCAGTAACTATTCATAAATCTCAAGGTTTAAGTATAGACAGTGCTTTGGTAAATATTGGAAGTACGTGTTCAAAGAGGGAATGGCATATGTTTCATTATCTTGAATTAGAACATTGTCTGGTTTGTATTTGATTGATTTCGATGACAACAAGATTAGTGCTGATGTAAATTGTATAAGAGAATATAATCGTTTAAGAAGACTTTATACACCATATTTAGGTAAATATCCCATTTATGAGAAACGTGTTGTGTGTTTAAAACGAAAATATGTTAAAGAATCAAGTGTGGTTGAAAAAAATAAAAAATTGAAGAGAAAGGAATTGGTGTAAAGAAACTGAAAATGGAAAGTGTTAATGACGTTGTGGGATACCAATTGGAAAATAGTTCAGGTATCAACTGTTACGCCAATGTGGTTCTGAATGTTGTATTTTATCTACAAGATCTTCATCATGAAATCATAGGAAGTCATGAAAAAAGATTATGTTCTGCACTACATTCTGTATTTCAACAATTGACAACTGACAGAAGTAAAATCCATACTGCTTGTGGTATTCGCCAACTCTAGGATATATGTACTGGTTCTTTGACCTTCAGTCTTAATATAGAACAAGATGCACAAGAATTTCTAATGGTTATGCTTGGAGTATTAGAAGATGTAGGAATACAGATTGAAAACTTATTTGGACTAAGTTACAAATGGGATCATAAATGTGAACAGTGTTCATTAACTTCAAGCACTGAAGTCGACACAGAACGATTCATATACTTAACAATACCAGACGGCAAATCTGTAGCTTTCAACAAATTAGTAAAAACGGCAAATCATGATATGAAATGTTCTCATTGTAAATCAGAGATGTTATATACATTACATATAGAAAGATATGGAAAATATATGATTTTATTTTTAATACTACAACGTTGTAGAGCAAATGGAAGAAAAGTGGAGACTAAAATTAAAACTTTTGTTGCCAGTCAAATATCTATTTCTGGAAGAACATTTACAACAGTGGCTATTATTTTCCATGCTGGACCTACTACAACATCTGGACACTATACTGTGTATTTAAAGTGTAATAAAGGATGGACACATTGCAATGATGCACACTTGGAAATAAAACCCAGATTGCCTTACGAATTACCTTATTCATATTTGATATTTTTAAGCCAAAGTTTTGAATACATCATTCGGCCTATTGGGAAGATGTAAACATGCTTTAACGAATTTATATTGGATATTTTGCAAACTAAAGTTTTGAATACATTATTCGGCCTATTGGGAAGATGTGAACAGAAAGTAGAGAGCACCGGAAATGATTACTAATTTTAACTAATGTTGGGACTATTATTTGTGCTTATTGGTACCGCATTTGGAAAAATTGCGTTGAAATGCAAATAGTTTACATATTTGGTCTGTATATTGTAGGAGATGTAAATGAGTGTACATTTTAAAAATGTTCTTGAAATAAATGAAAGACATCCTGTAGAAGAAGGATGTAATGAAAAAATTGTAAGAAAGAACTCGTATAGGTACAGATATTGAAAATAATGTTGTACGCTGATTTGTTTTTTTCAACAATCTAGTTGATTGGTTTTTTTCCCCGCTGTTTCATAATGATACTACATTGACATCACTGTGTATAGTGAAGTTAAGTGGAATCTGAGAACAGCAAAAAGGGAAAATGAAATGTTATGTAAATCTTAAATTATGTTGTAGTCTTAAAAAGTAACAGTGTAATTTGTGTAATACATTACAATACATAACAGTTTTTTGGGTTTATTTTATTGTACATAGTGGTACATTTTGAAAAGAGTTTTAATGATGAATAGCACAATAGTACTTTGATATTTACTGAAAAAACCATAGGTTTCAGGGACGTTATAGTCATAAATTAGCATTTAAAAAACCTTTGAAATTCACTGAAAAAACCACAGGTTTAAGGGACGTTATAGTTAAAAATTAGCATTTAAAAAACCTTTGAAATTCACTGAAAAAAACATAGGTTTCAGGGATGTTATAGTTAGAAATTAGCATTAAAAAACCTTTGAAATTCACTGAAAAAACCATAGGTTTCAGGGACGTTATAATTAGAAATTAGCATTTAAAAAACCTTTGAAATTCACTGAAAAAACCATAGGTTTCAGGGACGTTATAGTTAGAAATTAGCATTTAAAAAACCTTAGAAATTCACTGAAAAAAACCCCCTAGGTTTCAGGGACGTTATAGTTAGTTCGACATTTCACTCGTACAAAACCAGAGAAATTCGGCCATTATAGTTAGTTGAGCTAACTATAACTCGCGCCCCCGCAATGCACTGCTGATGACGTCACATATTACATCATTCATGACATGGTCAGTGACATCACTGATGACATCTCAAATGACATCACTGATGACATCATCCAGTGACTGTGTTTCTGTAAAGTATAAATATGTTATATATATATATATATATATATATATATATATATATATATATATATATATATATATATATATATATATCAAGGTGTATTGAAGAATGAGTGGGTGTATAAGTGTCTGAATGGATAATTTAGTAGGTGCGTGACTGACTGTATAAGTGGGTGATTAAACGTGTCTTACTGAATGCATGGGTTAGGGTAAACACCCCTTACGACGCATCCCTCACCCCGCATGTTGTTACAACGCGGTCTTTACAACGACCGCGTTGTAACAACGCATACCATTATCCCGCAAGTCGTTACAATGACTTGCGGAGGGGGGAGAAGGTGTTGGATTTAAAATCCAACACCTTCCCTGGTGTCCGCACAGACTGGAGTTGGAATAGTAAATTATATTATTCCAACATCCAGCACCCCGCTCCGCAAGTCGTTGTTACTACTTGCGGGGTAATGGTATGCGTTGTTACAACGCGGTCGTTGTAACGACCGCGTTGTAACAACATGCGGGGTGAGGGAAAGCGGGAAAAGAGGCCTATTCATGGGTTAGTGACTAAACTGTGTGAATGTCTGTATCAGTCTTTCAGTTGGTGTGTAAGCGGCTGCATGGGTTGGTGAGAAGCTACATGAGTGTGTATGTGGGCTATTGATTGGTTGCCTGAGTATCTGTATGAGTGCCTGAGTATCTGTGTGGGTGGGTGGGGGTGTGCGACTCTGTGCATAGATGTGTGAGTGGGTGATTCACTGGGTGTATGGTTCAAGAGTGCATCTGTGAAGGGCTGTATGGGTGGGTGAGTGTGTGTATGGGTGTGTTGGTGAGTGAATGGATGTCTGAGTGGTACATTGGTAAGTAACTACATATGTGAAAGGCAGTATATGTGAGTGTTGGACTATATAAATGACTATATGTGAGAGTGAGTGATTGTGAGAGCGGCTGTATCAATGAGTGTGTGCTTGTGTCAGTGATTGTAGAAGAGAGTAAGCATGTGTTAGTATCTGTATGAATAAGTGAGGTGGTGTGTGTATAACTGTATAGGTGTATAGGTGAGTAAATGGGAGTGTGATTGATTCTTTGCATGACTAGCTAGCTAGCTGTGTGAGTAACTCTATGGATGAGTAGCAGTGTGTGAGTGTCTGTATAGGCGTATGAGTGCATATGATAGTGCTGTATTGTATTCGGCCGTTATAGTTAGCTGAGCTAACTATAACTCGCGCCCCCACAATGCACTGCAGATGACGTCACATATTACATCACTCATGACATGGTCAGTGACATCACTGATGACATCTCAAATGACATCACTGATGACATCTCAAATGACATCACTGATGACATCATCCACATGATCATCTGATGCACCTCCTCACACCCTAATATAACCTTTGATACACCCACTCTAAAATACAGACTACCAATCTCGAAACCATCGACAGACCAATACCAGTTAGTACATACCCGCTCATTGATTCATATGTCTACACAAATATCCACTCAATAACCGATAAAGTCACTCATACATTCAGTCATTCAATACAGCCATTGATATTTCCACTCATACACCCATACAGACACTCACACACTGCCACTCACCCAAAGAGTTACTCAAACACCTAGTCAGTCACCCAAAGAATCAATCACACTGCCATTTACTCACCTATACAGTTATACACACACACCACCTCACTTATTCATACAGATAGTACGATATACTTACTCTCTTCTACAATCACCGAAATAAGCACACACTTATCCATGCAGACAGTGTCACAATCACCCACTGTCACATTTAGTCACTTACACACTCCAATACTCACATATACTGCCTTTCACATATGTAGTTAATTACATATATACAACTGAGACATCCATTCACTCACCAACACAGCTATACGCACACTCACTCACCCATACAGCCCCTAACACGCGCACTCACTCACCCATACACCCAGTAAATCACCCACTCACACATCCATGCAGGGAGTCACACACACCCACACAGACACTCAGGCACCCATACAGGTAATCAGACAACCAATCATTAACGCATATAGACACTTATGTAGCTACTCACCAACCCATGCAGCCACTTACACTAAGGGTGGGTGGAATTTGCATAGTCGCGTTAAGCAAAATTCCGCGAAACGGTAAAAAATCTCCGCGAGCACGCAGAATTCCGCGAGCATGCGGAATTGCTTGTTCCACCCGTTCGCGATGCGTTTTTCCTGTTCGGGGACGCTGTTTGCGTGCTCAGGGGGAAATATCTTGCGAACTTGCCCTTGTGGTCGCCAATTGGCGCGGCCATCTTGTTTCACTTGTCCCGCCCGCTCGCAATGCGTGTTTCCTGTTCACGAACGCATATGTCCAATGGTGCATCCAAATGACGTGTTCACAATCGCACACTCTCGTGGGTTCGCGCGAACGGATAGGAAAACTCGTCGGCGAATGCAGGGATCCCGGTAAGTCACTACGGCGCGCGCAAACATGCATTTTGAAAGTGCCAACAAGGAAAAAATTCCGCTATGCCGCGGATCGCGGAATTTTCAGCAATTCCGCGTTCTCTGCGGAATTCCCAAAATTTCGCAAATTCCGCGAGCGGGACGGAATTTACTGCCCAGGCCTAACTTACACACCAACTGACAGACTGATACAGATATTCACACAGATTAGTCATTCTCCCATTCATTCACTAAGATATATTTATTCACTCACTTATACAGTCAGTCACACACCCACTAAATCATCCATTCAGACACTCATACACCCAGTCATTCTTCAATACACCATGGCATATATATATATATATATATATATATATATATAACATTTGTCAACTTTTTAGAAACACTCATAGTCACTGGATGATGTCATCAGTGATGTCATTTGAGATGTCATGGGTGATGGCATCAGTGATGTCACTGACCATGTCATGAGTGATGTAATATGTGACGTCATCAGCAGTGCATTGCGGGGGCGCGAGTTATAGTTAGCTCAGCTAACTATAACGGCCGAATTTCTCTGGTTTTGTACGTGTGAAATGTCAGCCTAACTATAACGTCCCTGAAACCTATGGTTTTTTCGATTAATTTCTAAGGTTTTTTAAATGCTAATCCCTAACTATAACGTCCCTGAAACCTGTGTTTTTTTCTGTGAATTTCTAAGGTTTTTTAAATGCTAATCCCTAACTATAACGACCCTCAAATCCTAAATGCTGATTTCTAACTATGCCTACATAGGTAGGACATGTGCAGAAAGAGGAAGAAAGGCGCAGAAAGAAGCAAGAGAAGTGCAGAAAGAGGCAACAGAAGTTCAGAAAGAGGAAGAAAGGTGCAGAAAAAAGCAAGAGATGTGCAGAAAGAACAAACAGAGGTGCAGAAAGAGGCCTACTTTGACTGTACCTTACAAAAGACTCATACAAAGTACCCTTATCACTAATCCTTCTCCGAAGATGTCTTAAACCTCACTTTTCTCTTGAAGGTTCACTATTAGTCGACTGCTCAGAATGTTAGGGCTACCAAATATAAAACAGCAGTCCTAAGCATATCACTGTTGTAAGTTTGACCAAGTTTGAGAAGATATGCATGCATTTCTATGCTTTTACCTAGTGACATATAAAATGAAAATAAACATACAAACACTTGAATACCTGTGTTTCAAACAGCATACTCTGCAAATTTGTGTAATAAAGGTGTATGCATTTCTTTCTGCTCACAATGGGTATTCAATACTGTATTTGAGGGGCTCTATAACACATATATACATAAGACATGTCTGCCTGTGCAATCGAATGAAAGAGTAGAACTGAGAAGATTTGACCACCTATAGAAGAAGTTACCCGCTTTTTAAGCTACCGTCTTCAGATGCATGACACATGTAAGAATACATATACAAGTAGACATATACCTCAGTCACAAGAGCACGCAGACCTTTAAACTTGACAGCTAGCACTTTCCATTTGAGTACAGAAAGAGGTGAGAGAAGTTCAGAAAGAAGCAAGAGAGTTGCAGAAACAGGCAAAAGAGGTGCAGAAAGAAGGAAGAGGGGTACAGGAAGAGGCAAGAGGGGTACGGAAATTTGCAAGAGAGGTGCAGAAAGAAGCAAGAGCAGTGCAGAAAGAACCAACAGAGGTGCAGAAGGAGGCAAGAGGGGTGCAGCAAGAGGCAAGAGAAGTGCAGAAAAAAGCAACAGAGCTGCAGAAGGAGACAAGAGGACTGCAGAAAGAGGCAAGAGAGTTGCAGAAACAGGCAAGTGAGGTGCAGAAAAAGGGAAGAAGGGTACAGAAAGAGGCAAGAGGAGTGCAGAAAGAAGCAACAGAAGTGCAGAAAGAAGCAACAGAAGTGCAGAAAGAAGCAACAGAGGTGCAGAAAGAGGCAAGAGGGGTGCAGAAAGAGGCAAGAGAAGTGCAGAAAGAAGCAAGAGAGGTGCAGAAAGAAGCATGAGATGTGGCGAAAGAAGCAACAGAGGTGCAGAAATAGGCAAGAGGAGTGCAGAAAAAGGCAAGAGAAGTGCACAAAGAAGCAACAGAGGTGCAGAAGGAGGCAAGAGAAGTGCAGAAAGAGGCAAGAGAGGTACAGAAAGAGGCAAGAGGAGTGCAGAAAGAAGCAAGGGAGATGCAGAAAGAAGCAAGAGAAGTTCAGATAAAAGCAACAGAGGTGCAGAAGGAAGCAAGAGGGGTGCAGCAAGAATCAAGAGAAATGCAGACAGAAGCAACAGAGGTGCAGAAGGAGGCAAAAAAGTTGCAGAAACAGGCAAAAGAGGTGCAGAAAGATGCAAGAGCAGTGCAGAAAGAACCAACAGAGGTGCAGAAGGAGGCAAGAGGGGTGCAGAAATAGGAAAGAGGGGCGCATAAATTTGCAAGAGAAGTGCAGAAAGAAGCAACAGAGCTGCAGAAGGAGACAAGAGAACTGCAGAAGGAGGCAAGAGAGTTGCAGAAACAGGCAAGTGAGGTGCAGAAAACGGGAACTGGGGTGCAGAAAGAGGCAAGAGAGGTGCAGAAAGAGGGAAGAAGGGTACAGAAAGAGGCAAGAGGGGTGCAGAAAGAAGCAACAGAGATGCAGAAAGAGGCAAGAGGGGTATAGAAAGAGGCAAGAGAAGTGCATAAAGAAGCAACAGAGGGTGCAGAAAGAGGCAAGAGAGGTACAGAAAGAGAGAAGAGGGGTGCAGAAAGAGGCAAGAGGGGTGCATAAAGAAGCAAGAGCAGTGCAGAAAGAACCAACAGAGGTGCAGAAAGAGGCAAGGTGGGTGCCGAAAGAGGCAAGTGGGGGGCCAAAATTCGCAAGAGAGGTACAGAAAGAAGCAAGAGCAGTGCAGAAAGAACCAACAGAGGTGCAGAAACAGACAAGAGGTGTGCAGAAAGAGGCAAGAGAAGTTCATAAAGAAGCAACAGAAGTGCAGAAAGAAGCAACAGAGCTGCAGAAAGAGGCAAGAGGGGTGCAGAAAGAAGCAACAGAAGTGCAGAAAGAAGCAACAGAAGTGCAGAAAGAAGCAACAGAGGTGCAGAAAGAGGCAAGAGGGGTGCAGAAAGAGGCAAGAGAAGTGCAGAAAGAAGCAAGAGAGGTGCAGAAAGAAGCATGAGATGTGGCGAAAGAAGCAACAGAGGTGCAGAAATAGGCAAGAGGAGTGCAGAAAAAGGCAAGAGAAGTGCACAAAGAAGCAACAGAGGTGCAGAAGGAGGCAAGAGAAGTGCAGAAAGAGGCAAGAGAGGTACAGAAAGAGGCAAGAGGAGTGCAGAAAGAAGCAAGGGAGATGCAGAAAGAAGCAAGAGAAGTTCAGATAAAAGCAACAGAGGTGCAGAAGGAAGCAAGAGGGTGCAGCAAGAATCAAGAGAAATGCAGACAGAAGCAACAGATGTGCAGAAGGAGGCAAAAAGTTGCAGAAACAGGCAAAAGAGGTGCAGAAAGATGCAAGAGCAGTGCAGAAAGAACCAACAGAGGTGCAGAAGGAGGCAAGAGGGGTGCAGAAATAGGAAAGAGGGGCGCATAAATTTGCAAGAGAAGTGCAGAAAGAAGCAACAGAGCTGCAGAAGGAGACAAGAGAACTGCAGAAGGAGGCAAGAGAGTTGCAGAAACAGGCAAGTGAGGTGCAGAAAACGGGAACTGGGGTGCAGAAAGAGGCAAGAGAGGTGCAGAAAGAGGGAAGAAGGGTACAGAAAGAGGCAAGAGGGGTGCAGAAAGAAGCAACAGAGATGCAGAAAGAGGCAAGAGGGGTATAGAAAGAGGCAAGAGAAGTGCATAAAGAAGCAACAGAGGGTGCAGAAAGAGGCAAGAGAGGTACAGAAAGAGGGAAGATGGGTGCAGAAAGAGGCAAGAGGGGTGCATAAAGAAGCAAGAGCAGTGCAGAAAGAACCAACAGAGGTGCAGAAAGAGGCAAGGTGGGTGCCGAAAGAGGCAAGTGGGGGGCCAAAATTCGCAAGAGAGGTACAGAAAGAAGCAAGAGCAGTGCAGAAAGAACCAACAGAGGTGCAGAAACAGACAAGAGGTGTGCAGAAAGAGGCAAGAGAAGTTCATAAAGAAGCAACAGAGGTGCAGAAGGAGGCAAGAGAACTGAAGAAAGAGGCAAGAGAGTTGCAGAAACTTGGCAAGAGAGGTCCAGAAAGAAGCAAGAGCAGTGTAGAAAGAACCAACAGAGGTGCAGAAACAGATAAGAGGGGTACAGAAAGAGTCAAGAGAAGTGCAGAAGGAAGCAACAGAGGAGTAGAAGGAGGCAAGAGAACTGCAGAAATAGGCAGGAGAGTTGCAGACAAAGGCAAGAGAGGTTGCAGAAAAAGGGAACAGGGGTGCAGAAAGAGGCAAGAGGGGTGCAGAAAGAGGCAAGAGAAGTACAGAAAGAAGCAACAGAGTTGCAGAAAGAGGCAAGAGAGGTGCAGAAAGAGGGAAGAGGGGTGCAGAAAGAGGCAAGAAGGGTGCAGAAAGAAGTAAGATAGGTGCAGAAAGAAGCACGAGATGCGGAGAAAGAAGCAACAGAGGTGCAGAAAGAGGCAAGAGGGTTGTAGGAAAAGGCAAAAGAAGTGCAGAAAGAAGTGATAGAGGTGTAGAAGGAGGCAAGAGAAGTGCAGAAAGAGGCAAGAGAGGTGCAGAAAGAGGCAGGAGGAATGCAGAAAGAAGCAAGAGAGGTGCAGAAAGAAGCAAGAGAAGTGCAGAAAGAAGCAACAGCGGTGCAGAAAGAAACAAGAGGGATGCGGCAAGAGAAGTGCAGACAGAAGCAACAGAGGTGCAGATGGAGGCAAGAGAAGTGCAGAAACAATCAAAAGAGGTGCAGAAAGAAGCAAGAGCAGTGCAGAAAGAACCAATAGAGGTGCAGAAGGAGGCAAGAGGGGTGCAGAAAGAGGCAAGAGGGGTGCAGAAATTTTCAAGAGAGGTGCAGAAAGAAGCAACAGAGCTGTAGAAGGAGACAAGAGAACTGCATAAAGAGTCAAGAGAGTTGCAGAAACAGGCAAGAGAGGTGCAGAAAAAGGGAACAGGAATGCAGAAAGAGGCAAGAGAGGTGTAGAAAGAGGGGAGAAGGATACAGAAAGAGGCAAGAGGGGTGCAGAAAGAAGCAACAGAAGTGCAGAATGAAGCAAGAGAAGTGCAGAAAGAGGCAAGAGGGGTATAGAAAGAGGCAAAAGAAGTGCAGAAACAAGCGAAAGAGGTACGGAAAGAGGCAAGAGGGGTGCAGAAAGAGGCAAGAGGGGTGCCAAAATGTGCAAGAGAGTTGCAGAAATAAGCAAGAGCAGTGCAGAAAGAACCAACAGAGGTGCAGAAACAGACAATCGGGGTGCAGAAAGAGGCAAGAGAAGTTCAGAAAGAAGCAACAGAGGTGCAGAAGGAGGCAAGAGAACTGAAGAAAGAGGCAAGAGAGTTGCTGAAACAGACAAGAGAGGTCCAGAAAGAAGCAAGATCAGTGCATAAAGAACCAACAGAGGTGCAGAAACAGACAAGAGGGGTTCGGAAAGAGGCAAGATAAATACAGAAAGAGGCAACAGAGGTGCAGAAGGAGGCAAGAGAACTGCAGGAAGAGGCAAGAGAGTTGCAGAAACAGGCAAGAGAGGTGCAGAAAGAGGGAATAAGGTTGCAGAAAGAGGCAAGAGAGGTGCAGAAAGAGGGAATAAGGTTGCAGAAAGAGGCAAGAGGGGTGCAGAAAGAAGCAACAGAAGTGCAGAAAGAAGCAAGAGAAGTGCAGAAAGAACCAACAGAAGTGCAAAAAGAGGCAAGAGAAGTGCATAAAGAAGCAACAGAGGAGAAGAAGGAGGCACGGTAAGTGCAGAAAGAGGCAAGAGAGTTGCAGAAACAGGCAAAAGAGGTGCAGAAAGAAGCAAGAGCAGTGTAGAAAGAACCAACAGAGGTGCGGAAGGAGGCAAGAGGGGTTGCAGGGATTTGCAAGAGAGTTGCAGAAAGAAGCAAGAGCATTGTAGAAAGAAACAACAGAGGTGCAGAAGGAGGAGGCAAGAGGGGTACAGAAAGAGGCAAAAGAAGTGTAGAAACAAGCAAAAGAGGTGCAGAAAGAGGCAAGAGGGGTGCAGAAAGAGGCAAAAGAGCTGTAGAAAGAGGCAAGAGAGGTGCACAAAGAGGGAAGAAGGGTGCAGAAAGAGGCAAGAGGGGTGCAGAAAGAAGCAAGAGAGGTGTAGAAAGAAGCAACAGAAGTGCAGAAAGAAGCAACAGAGGTGCTGAAAGAGGTAAGAGGGGTACAGAAACAGGCAAAAGAGGTGCAGAAAGAGGGAACAGGGGTGCAGACAGAGGCAACAGAGGTGCAAAAAGAACCAACAGAGGTACAGAAAGAGGCAAGAGGGGTGCAGAAATGTGCAAGAGAGTAGGAGACACAAGCAAGAGCTGTGCGGAAAGAACCAACAGCGGTGCAGAAAGAGGCAAGAGGGGTGCAGAAAAAATCAAAAGAGGTGCAGAAAGAGGCAAGAAGTATGCAGAAAGAGGCAAGAGAGGTGGAAAAGAGGCAAGAGAGGTGCACACAGAGGCACGAGGGGTGCAGAAATTTGCAAGAGAGGTGCAGAAAGAAGCAAGAGAAGTGCAGAAAGAAGCAACATAGGTGCAGAAAGAGGCAAGAGGGGTGCAGAAAGAAGCAAGAGAAGTACAGAAAGAAGGAACAGAGGTGCAGAAAGAGGCAAGAGGGAGGGGTGCAGACAGAGGCAAGAGAGGTGCAGAAAGAGGGAAGAGGGGTGCAGAAAGAGGCAAGAGGGGTTCAGGAATTTGCAAGACAGGTGCAGAAAGAAACAAGAGCAGTACAGAAACAACCAAGAGAGGTGCAGAAAGAGGCAAGAGGGGTGAAGAAAGAGGCAAGAGAAGTGCAGAAAGAAGCAACAGAGGTGCAGAAAGAGGCAAAAGAGTTGCAGAAACAGGGAAGAGATGTGCAGAAAGAGGGAACAGGGGTGCAGAAAGATGCAAGAGAGGTGCAGAAAGAGGGAAGAGAGGTGTAGAAAGAGGGAAGAAGGGTGCATAAAGATGCAAGAGGGGTGCAGAATGAAGCAAGAGAGGTGCAGAAAGAGGGAAGAAGGGTGCAGAAAGAGGCAAGAGGGGTGCAGAAAGAAGCAACCTAAGTGCAGAAAGAAGCAAGAGAAGTGCAGAAAGAAGCAACAGAGGTGCAGAAAGAGGCAAGAGAAGTGCAGAAAGAGGCAAGAGAGTTGCAGAAAGAGGCAAAAGAGGTGCAGAAAGAACCAACAGAGGTGCAGAAGGAGGCAAGAGGGGTGCAGAAAGAGGCAAGAGGGGTGCAGAAATTTGCGAGAGGTGCAGAAAGAAGCAAGAGCAGTGCAGTAAGAAAAAACAGAGGTGCAGAAGGAGACAAGAGGGGTACAGAAAGAGGCAAAAGAAGTGCAGAAACAAGCAAAAGAGGTGCAGAAAGAGGCAAGAGAGGTGCACAAAGAGGGAAGAAGGGTGCAGAAAGGGGCAAGAAGGGTGCAGAAAGAGGCAAGAGGGGTGCAGAAAGAGGCAACAGAGGTACAGAAAGAGGCTAGAAAAGTGCAGAAAGAGGCAAGAGAGTTGCAGAAACAGGCAAAAGAGATGCAGAAAGAGGGAACAGGTGTGCAGACAGAGGCAAGAGAGATGCAGAAAGAACCAACAGAGGTGCAGAAAGAGGCAAGAGGGGTGCAGAAAAAAGCAAAAGAGGTGCAGTTCAGTTCAAAACAAAGTTTATTTAGACCAGGTGGTCCTTAAACATTTTAAACCACATTAATATAAATCCTAAAATCACAATTCATAAATTAATACTTCATAAAATTCATAAAGTAAGAACATTTATCCTTCCATCGATTCATATGACATAAGCCACATTAAAAATGGTAGAGCAAAAATTTCAGTTCTATTCACATTCAAGGATTTCTTTAACTTTCTGAATGAATTTCCCCATGGCACAGGCTATATCTAAATTACTCATTTCTGTTAAAAGCTCTACTGCTTGGACCCTATTGTTAATACCATACTTCATAAAAATCGGACGTAGGAACTCTTTCCGTATATTTAAAACCTTCTGGCAATCCAATAATAAATGTAAAATCTCACATGTTGTTCCCTGAATACAGGCACAGTTTCCCTTACTATCAATCATAGTTATTTTTACCCCATTGTTGGCATAGCAAGGGTTGACACCAATTCTTAGCCTTAATAATTCTCTTCTTAACCAACGACAAGGTAACCTTTCGATATAAGGGAAGTGTTGTTCATTTTGCCATGAAGTAGCCATCAAACGTACAGATTTTTTCCCCAAGAGGTAATCTTGGTCCTGGGCTCGAGAAATTTCTTTCCCCAGGGCTCTAAGTTCCCTCTTATCAACCTCAATTTGAAGGGTCAGGGGGCACAACTCGAGCTTCATCATTGTATAGGCTTTAATAATCTTTTCTCTTGTCCCTTTTGCCCACGTCAACTCACTCTTCACTATCTCGTTTCTGCACCATTGTGAGATTTTATATTCTTCTCCCATTCCCTGGCGCTGCCAGAATCTTAATAAGGCCATACAAGCCGTTATACCCCATGAGGTGATACCTAATTCTAATCTCACTGCCTGCACCATTGAGGACTTGGGCAATGAAAATAAATTTTTCTGAGTTTTTCCCTCTTCAACGTCCCATCTGTTTGTACAACTCAGATATAACAGTTCAGCTCCATATAGGAATTGTGGAGGTACCATGGCTGCATAAGCTTTTAAAACCGGTCTATCCGACTTTTCGCCATATACACCATTGAATTTTTTTAATCCACTAACCGTAGCTGATGTTCTCAATTTTAATGCATCAAGGTGGGTATGCCAGTTCAGACTTTTCTCGAACCACATCCCCAGGTACCTATATTCATCTTCCTTTTCTAGCTTCGTGGAGCCCAACAACCAGCTAAACCTTATTTTCCTTCTACCAAAGCTTAAAATCTTTGTCTTTTCCATGTTGACTACAAGTTTTTTTAGGCCGCAGTATTCGTTAAACCTGTCCAACTTTCTTTGCAGGCTGATCTCTGTTTGATCTATTATTACAAGATCATCAGCATATAGTAAACATGAAATATGTTTCCCATCAAACTTTGGGCTTACCCCCCTTTCCTTACCCAAAGCTGAGGGTAAGTCTGCAATAAATAGGGAAAAGAGCAGGGGGGCCAATATGCACCCCTGTCTCAGTCCATTCCCAATTTGAATTTTCTGTGATAGACTACCCTCTACGTCCAAAATTATCTGAGCCCAGTTATCGGAATGTAATACTTGAATTAGCCTTAGCAGATCCATTGGGATACTTTGCCCAATCAACGTCTTCCACAACGACTCACAGTCCACTAGATCAAAAACTGCGCGGAAATCAACAAAGCAGCAAAATAAGCTTCCCCTCTGCTCGATTGATTTCCGCGCTACGGCCCAGAGCGCAAAACAGTGGTCGACCGTTGAGTGCCCCTCTTTAAACCCCCCCTGTTCCAGGGGCACAACCTGATTTACTTCTGCTCAGTTCTTCAACCTCTCCAAGATTACTTTTGTGAAAACGTTTTCTTCTACAGCTAGGAGGTTAATTAATCTGTAATTCTTCGGGGCTTTTGTGTCTCCTTTTTTGTGGATAGGTCTTATGATTGTGCCTCGCTAGTTTTCTGGTATAATACCTGTGTTAAGTATTCCCTGGAACTTTTTTGAAAAAAAGTCTGCCCACCACTCTGGCCTATTTTTTATAATCACAGCCGGAAGATTATCTCGGCCCGCAGCCCAGGTCAGGGTTAAGTTAGATATAATTTTTCAAATATTATTGGGAGTGAAGTATTCCTTAATTTCCTCCCTCACTCCTGACCATGATTTTAATCTCGGTTTCCCTATTATTGGCCACTTTCCATAAATTTCCCCCAGGTAACTCACCCAGTCATCTTCGGGTATAGTACAATTCATAGACCCTGGAGTTTTACCAGAATTTTCTTGTACCAATTTCCAAAAACCTTTCAAATCTTTAGACTCTATTGTGGCTAACAATCTTGCCCAACAACACTCTTTATAGGTTCTTTTTTTATTCCTGATAATCATTTTGTATTTTATCCTTAATTTCTGAAGGGTATCAAACAATTCTGCAATTCTGCATTATACTTTGCCTTAAGTCTTCTTTCCCTTTGTCTAATGCTTGCTTTTGCTTTGAGACATTCTTTGTCAAACCATGTCTGCTCCTTGCTTTGGGTTCTATATTTACTACCAACCCCGGCTTTACTAATTTTAATTTTCACCCTTAAGCATTCCACCAGTTGTTTGATTGTGTTTTCATACCAGTCTTTGTCATTCATAATCAGAGTATTTTCTGGTGAGTGGGTCTGTTGTACCGCGGCTAGTTTTTCAATGTGTTCCTCTGATATACGAGTTGTAAGCCGTCTCGGATAGTCCACATATACCTGAAGTACTGTATCTCTTTGTCTTTCCCTTATTCCATAGAGCTCAGTCTTCAGGGGAAAGTGGTCACTTCCTTCCATTCTTACCACCACAAAACTCTAAATTAATTCAAAGTTCCAAGCATGTAGAAACACGTAATCAATAGGACAGAGTTGCTGACCTATCTTGAATGTACGCTTTGCAGGTCAATCAGCGTCCATTCTCCCATTTACCCATCGTGCCCAACATTTGTCCTAAAGCCATATCCTGTGCCGACCTATCCCCCCTCGGGAACACAACATCCTTTATATTGTAGGAGGTCAACAATTCTTTACACCATGGATCAATCCTACAGGGATCTAGTTTGTGATTGAAGTCACCCAACACAATAACTACATCTTTCTGATAATTTTCTGTTAAAATTAACATATCTTCTTTTAGATTTTTCAGTTCTACCTTGTAATCATTCTCTTTCCCCTTTTGTATATATACATTAACAATAACTATGCCTTCATATCGTGAGACGGGGTTCAGCAACAGCACTCTGCATCCTAATGCCCATTTACATTTTACTTTCAAAGGTTCCACCTTCCTTGCAATTTTTGTAGAGATTAGTGTCAGTTGCCCTCCTGAAGGTCTACCAAAGAGTTTCTTATTCGCTGCTTTCGTCTGTTGGGCAAATCCTTCGATTGCTAGTGTTTCTAGGGTTTCGTCACACAGCCAGGTCTCCTGCAGGCACACAATCTCATTGCTCTCAATGGCATCTTTGAAACTTTCCTGGTCCAATATTCTAATATGGCCAGGCTGTGCGACGTCCCTTGCTCCTAATCGATCTCACTTATGTACCCATCTTCCTCATATCCTGGGGATGCTAGGGCTCTATACCTATTTCCAGCTAGTACGTCTTCATCACCTCTCTCTATTTCCATACCTCTTATGGTAATTGCAAGTTCTTCCTTTTTATCCCAGCTGGCATCAGTCAGCTTTACCTGTCTTAATCCCAACCCTACATGATTCATGAGGAATGGCATCCCATGCTTATTATGCTCCAGCATTTCTACCCTTTTTACCAGTCTGATACCTTCTTTTTGCAACTCATGTTCTGCTTTTACTAATGCTGATTTTACTAGCCCTGAGTAAAGGAGAACCTTAGTTATTTCGTTCCCTTTACAATTTACTGTAAACCGTACTTCTCTTAGATCCTCTGTGCCGATGTTCCATAGACTTGCACATTTGGATAAGGAAAAAAGGAGTTGTGATCGATTTAATGGGTTTCATTTCCTCCGTTTTTTCCCACCTTTGCCCTGACCGATCGGCTCAAAGAATACCCACAGGTCCTGTCTACATTTTGCCACTAAGTTCTGTGGGCCCTCCTTCGGTTCGACCTCCCTTCTTCCTAGGAGTTCTGAATCCATACCTTTCTCCATTTGGCCTCTAAGGCTGCTGGATCCTCCTTGTGAGGTCCTCTCCATCCTCCTTTCCATATCACCCACTTCTT
The DNA here is from genome assembly GCA_963921515.1 of Calotriton arnoldi. Taxonomy (NCBI): domain Eukaryota; kingdom Metazoa; phylum Chordata; class Amphibia; order Caudata; family Salamandridae; genus Calotriton; species Calotriton arnoldi. The sequence continues at coordinate 164,540 of CAWUFW010011581.1, read as the reverse complement.
TCTCCCCCGGATTTTTTCTAGTACTATTTTTCCTACTCCAAGTTTTCCCTGTACTTTTTTTACTCCTCTCCCCCTCTTCTGAATTACTGATATATTTTCCGCTTACCAGGATATTTTTCTTTTCCGGGGGTAATATCATGTTCTTTATTAGGCACTTTTGCTCTTTTTCTACCCTCCATCTCCCTGCTGCCTTGAAGTTTGACCTTTTCTGGGGATATTTTTCCACCTCCTTGGGCGTGGGATACACTGCTTAAGACTCCTCCTTTCCCCCATCTCTTTATAATCCTCGGGTATCGAGATATGAATACACTGTGCCCCTCCTTCTATATTGGGGTATCCCTCATCACGTCTTCCTCCCGGGTCACTAACCCATCTTGATGAGCCCCAACCGACCGAACTATGGAGGGCATAAGGTCTTTAATTTGTTTCAACTCCCCTATCATGGTTTTAAACTGCTCCTTCTGGGTTTTAAAAGTGTCATTATTCATCAATCATACCTCTAACAGGCCTTGCAATGTTTTTTGTAGGATTAACATTACGTCTAACATAGAGGCACTTGAGGTTCCAGTAACCTCCAGACTGTGCATGGATGGTCCCGAAAAGTCAATTCTTATGTCATGCAAAATTTCCGCCCCTTCCTTCTCTTCCAAAAGTTCCTTTGAATGATTATTTTGCCCCTTGATCTGGGCCTCACCACTTATGTCTGCCTCTTCATCCTCTCCCTCAGTATCATAATCAATCAAGGGGGGAGAGAGTCTAGGTGATGAGGACAGCCTACGGTCCAGGGATATCCCAGAGATTTAAAATGGGTTTGATTTGAAGAGTCTACTACCAGGGAGACCAAGTTGTCGGATGTCAGCTGGTTCTCACCAGCTCTCAGTTCTTTTGCTGGCAACTCTTTCCCTTTAAAGTGTTTCCCAAGAAAGTCTTTAATTGAATTTGAGGCTGTGGTCCCTCTTTCCCCCCCCTAACTTGGTTCTCTGGGGGGTTGTGTTCAAGCTTTGGGTATTCCATAGTGTTGTTTTTTTGTGACCAATAGTGCCTTCTTGATCGCATTTACTTTTCCTTTCTCATTCTGGGCAGTATCCGTATCCTCTGCCCCATTTTCTTTGTTGTCGGTTTTTTTTGGAGATTTTTAACCCTTTCCGTGTTTTTGCTTTCCCCAAAGCCATCACCTTTTTAGTTCTTTCTCTCTTTCCTCTCTTTCCTTTACTACCGGTATCCTCCCTGCTGCTCCCTTGATTTCCCTTGGCTCAGCAGCAGAGCTCTTCCGGGAGTCTTTTTTCCATCCTGTGCTCCTTCTACCAACCTTGGGCTCTTCCCCTTTTTCACTGCAAATCCATCCGTCACCGCCCTCCTTCCCTTTACTTACCTCTGCTCCTCGACCACACACACTGACCGCTCTACTCTGCTGCTTTTCCAGAAATCACACAGAGTTCCGCTATCCCAACGCTCGAGCTTGCGCCAACAGGGCCCTCTGGGGGCCGGGCCCACCCTTCAGCTATACTCCGTTTGATACCGGCTCCCTGAATCTCCCAGCACCAAGGCACCGCTGTGATTATTCGATGCGCCGCATCTCGGCGTTCTTCACGGCGTTCTCGCAGAACCCGCGCTCACAATCTGCCGCGGTCTGCCGTGCATGTGAATGTGCAGAGCGTAGAGCGTAGAGTGCAGAGCGTAGAGCGTACAGCTACTGAGGGTGGAGTGTGGCCAGGAACAGAGGAAACACTACACCTGCAGGTGCAGAAAGAGGCAAGAAAGGAGCATAAAGAGGCAAGAGAGGAGAGAAATAGGCAAGAGAGGTGCACACAGAGGCACGAGGGGTGCAGAAATTTGCAAGAGAGATGCAGAAAGAAGCAAGAGAAGTGCAGAAAGAGGGGACAGAGGTGCAGAAAGAGGCAAGAGGGGTGCAGACAGAGGCAAGAGAGGTGCAGAAAGAGGGAAGAGGGGTGCAGAAAGAGGCAAGAGAGGTGCAGAAAGAAGCAACAGAGGTGCAGAAAGAGGCAAGAGAACTGTAGAAAGAGGCAAGAGAGTTGCAGAAAGAGTCAGGAGATGTGCAGAAAGAGGGAACAGGGGTGCAGAAAGAGGCAAGAGAGGTGCAGAAAGAGGGAAGAGAGGTGTAGAAAGAGGGAAGAAGGGTGCAGAAAGAGGCAAGAGGGGTGCAGAAAGAAGCAAGAGAGGTGCAGAAAGAAGCAAGAGAAGTGCAGAAAGAAGCAACAGGGGAGCAGAAAGAGGCAAGAGGGATGCAGAAAGAGGTAAGAGAAGAGCAGAAAGAAGCAACAGAGGAGCAGAAGAAGGCAAGTGAAGTGCAGAAAGAGGCAAGAGAGTTGCAGAAAGAGGCAAAAGAGGAGCAGAAAGAAGCAAGAGCTGTGCAGAAGGAACTAACAGAGGTGCAGAAGGAGGCAAGAGGGGTGCAGAAAGAGGCAAGAGGGGTGCAGAAATGTGTGAGAGTTGCAGAAAGATGCAAGAGCAGTGCAGTAAGAAACAACAGAGATGCAGAAAGAGACAAGAGAGGTACAGGAAGAGGCAAAAGAAGTGCAGAAACAAGCAAAAGAGGTGCAGAAAGAGGCAAGAGGGGTGCAGAAAGAGGCAAGAGAGGTGCAGAAAGAGGCAAGAGAGGTACATAAAGAGGGCAGAGAAGTAAAGACGGAAGCAATAGAGGTACAGAAAGAGGCAAGAGGGGTGCAGAAAGGGTTAAGAGAAGTGCAGAAAGAGGCAAGAGAGTTACAGAAACAGGCAAAAGAGGTGCAGAAAGAAGGAACAGGGGTGAAGACAGAGGCAAGAGAGGTTCAGAAAGAATCAACAGAGGTGCAGAAAGAGGCAAGAGGGGCGCAGAAATGTGTAAGAGAGTAGCAGACAGAAACAAGAGCAGCACAGAATGAACCAACAGAGGTTCAGAAAGAGGCAAGAGGGGTGCATAAAAAGCAAGAGAAGTGCAGAAAAAAGCAAATAAGGTGCAGATAGAATCAAGAGGGATGCAGAAAGAGGCAAGAGAGGAGCAGAAAGAGGGAAGAGAGGTGCACACAGAGGCACGAGGGGTACAGATATTTGCAAGAGAGGTGCAGAAAGAGGCACGAGAAGTGCAGAAGGAAGCAACAGGTGCAGAAAAAGGCAAGAAAAGTGCAGAAAGAGGCAAGAGAGTTACAGAAACAGGCAAAAGAGGTGCAGAAAGAGGGAACAGGGGTGCAGACAAAGGCAAGAGAGGTGCAGAAAGAACCAACAGAGGTGCAGAAAGAGGCAAGAGGGATGCAGAAATGTGCAAGAGAGTAGCAGACAGAAGCCAGAGCAGTGCAGAAAGGACCAACAGAGGGGTGTAGAAAGAGGCAAGAGGGGTGCAGAAAGAGGCAAGAGAAGTGCAGAAAAGAGCAAATAAGGTACAGAAAGAGGCAAGAGGGGTGCAGAAAGAGGTAAGAGAGGAGCAGAAAGAGGCAAGAGGGGTGCACACAGAGGCACGAGGGGTGCAGAAATTTGCAAAAGAGGTGCAGAAAGAATCAAGAGAAGTCCAGAAAGAAGCAACACAGGTGCAGAAAGAGGCAAGAGGGGGTGCAGAAAGAAGCAAGAGAAGTGCAGAAAGAAGCAACAGAGGTGCAGAAAGAGGCACGAGAACTGTAGAAAGAGAGTTGCAGAAACAGGCAAGAGATGTGCAGAAGAGGGAACAGGGGTGCAGAAAGAGCAAAAGAGATGCAGAAAGAGGGAAGAGAGGTGTAGAAACAGGCAAGAGAGGTGCAGAAATAGGGAAGAGGAGTGCAGAAAGAGGCAAGAGAGGTCCAGAAAGAGGCAAGAGGGGTGCAGAAAGAGGCAAGGGGGTGCAGAAAGAGGCAAGAGGGGTGCAAAGAAGCAACAGATGTGCAGAAAGAGGCAAGAGAGGTGCAGAAACAGGCAAGAGAAGTGCAGAAAGAGGCAAGAGAGTTGCAGTAAGAAACGAGAGGTGCAGAAGAAAAGCAAGAAAAGTGCAGAAAGAGGCAAGAGACGTGCAAAAAAAGGAAGAAAGGTGCAGAAAGAAGGAAGAGAAATGCAGAAAGAGGCAAGAAAGGCGCAGAAAGAAGCAATAGTGGCTTGCACACCATTAGTACCAATCTAACACCCACATTTAGCAATAAGTAAGAGGTAACCATTCTAGGTTTGCAAAGGGCCTTCCACCACGCTATACCACTTGTCGCTGCATTTTTGGTAACGTTTGAGCCATTTGAGCTAGAAACAAGGGTTTTTTCGATCAAATCTGCAGATTATGCAGCAGATGATGGATTATGTGGCAAATGCGGAAAATGTATAATAGTGCGAAAGTTGGTGCATCCAAACAGTCGCATAATTCCAGTGGCCCTGCTCAAACCTCTGACTAGGTCCAGAAGTGCTCGTCAGTGGTTACTTCTTTTTTTTGTCTCATTGAGTTTATAGTTTAGCTTCTATGGAAACGAGGAAGACTAAACCTGAGGTTACCACTCCACAACACAGACTACCATACCACATAATTACTCTCCATAACACATAATCCCACTCTACATAATTCCTATACACTAAATACCACATACTTTCTAACCACATAATTTCACTGCACAACATACCACATAATTTCACTACACACAACATACATCCACTCCAAAAAAAACATTAGTAAAACAACTTTTCCATTTACAACGCCAATAGCTCTAACTCTCGCAAATGCGAGACCTATTACATTGCAAATGCTTCTTTAACTGGTAGTTGCGTTTGTAGAGTGGTGGAGAAAGGGGGCTGGGCCTCTGACCAGCACTCAGGAATTCCGCTGCGTAAGACTTACAGGAGGTACCAGGAGGGCTACTTGGCCGCCAAAGTCCCTCAGGAATAAAGTGGACTTCATCCCTAAAGCAGTACTGTGCCAGGAGGTGCATTTGCAGAGTGGTGGATAAAGGTGAGCGTGGCCTCCGAAGACCTCTTAGCAATCCCACTGTGTGGGACTTACTGGAGGTAACAGGAGGGGTAGTTGGCCCCCAACTACCCCATCTAATACCTCCAGTAAGTCCAACACAGCAGGATTGTTAAGTTCTCATAGCAGGCCACGCCCCCTTTCCCCACCACTCTGCAAACACACTTCCTGGCATGCTCTTGGATGGGGATTATAGTCCCCTTTGCTGCTGGGGGTCCTTAGGGGCCAACTAGCCTACCTGATACCTCCAGTATGCCCCAGATAGTGGGATTGCTGACAGGTGGACACAGGCCACGCACCCTTTCTCCACCACTCTGCAAATGCGCCTCCTGACGCGTTCTGGGTTGGGGTATTAGTCCCCTTAAATCCTGAGGGTCCCTGGGGGCCAACTAGACCACCAGGTACCCACACTGCTGGATTGCTGAAAGTGGTCCGAGGCCACGCCCCCTTTTTACACCACTCTGCAAACGCCCCTTCTGGCGCACTGCTGGTGGGGCAATGAGGTCCTCATGTGTCCTGAGGACCTCAGGACTAAAGTGGACTTCATCCCCTGAGCTAGTTGGCCCCCAGGGACCCTCAGGATTCAAGGGGGCTTAATCCCCCAACTTAGAATGTGCCAGGAGGGGCGTTTGCAGAGTGGTGCAGGGAGGGGGCAGGGCCTCCGGCGAGATGCCGGCTTTTATTTTTTTTTGTTAGAAGGAGGGCTGTGTGGCCCCCCTTCTCTTAATATTTTGTGGGCCCTGGGGACCCCATCCCACATGGCCTGAGCCATTTAAAAAAAAATTGGGGGGAAAAAACGGGAACGGGGCCGCATGACCCCCTCCTGAGGCCAATTAAATCCTCGGGGTCCCCATCCCCCGGGGCATTGCCTCTTTGTTTATTTAAATAATATTATGGAAGGGGGCCCCCCTTCCCTGGGCCACTTTTGGCCCCAGGCTTCCTATCACCCTGGGCCTGGCCTAGTTTAAAAAAAAAAAAAATGTTTTAATTATGGGAGGGGAGCCGCGTGGCCCCCCTTCCCGGGCCACTTCTGGCCCCGGGGACCCCATCCCCAGGGCCTGGCCAGGCTTTACTTTATATTTTAGAGAGGGGCCACGTGGCCTCCCTCCTGAGGCCAATTAAGTCCCCAGGGACCCCATCCCCTGGAACCGGCTTTCCGTTTAAAAAAAAAAAGAAATTAAAGGTAAGGGGGTCCAAGTGGCCCCCTTCCTGGGCCACTTCTGGCCCCAGGGACCCCATCCCTGGGGACCGCGGGGGAGCCCCAAAGCCCCCGCTGTCCCTGCCGGCTCCCCTCCTCCTGCGGGAGCCAGCATTGCTTTTGGACAAGGGGAGCTGCTGACATGCAGCTCCCCTTGTCCAAAAGCAATCTGCTTTGCTTCATGGAAGTGAGAGCAGGTTTCCTGCTCTCGCTTTCATAAAGCAAAGCAGTGTTTGCAATGACAAGGCGGGAGCCATGCTCCCGCCCTGTCATTGCAAACTGCAATGTCCCAGAAGTAGGCACCCCGGGACATTGCTGGAGCCAGCCCTGAGGGGTGACAGTCCCTAGGGCCAACAGGGTTCCACATGGCCCCCCTCCCAATGTGAAAATAGCCCCGGGGAGGTGGTGGTCCCCGGTGCCGGGTGTCCACAACGGACACCCGCATTTAAATAAAGTGTGCCCCGGGGAGATGGTGGTCCCTGGGGCAGTGTGGGGGGGCAGGAGCCCCCAGACTTCTAAATTTAAATTGAAGCCCCAGGGAGGTGGCGGTCCCTGGGGCTTGGGGGTGGCCGCGAGGCCACCCACATAATTAAACTAATGCCCCGGGGAGGTGGTGGTTCCCAGTGCAGCATGGGGGGCAGGAGCCCCCCACGCATCTTATTGCAAAGCCCTGGGGACATGGTGATCCCCAGGGCTGCGGGGGCTCATGCGGCCCCCGCATATATTATGTGCATTGCCCCGGGACCTGGCCCACCCGGGGGCTCATTAAAATGAAGCACGGGAGTCCGCGCTTTATTTTTTTCGGGGCGGGATTCGCAAATCGCACAGAATGTTTTTTTTTTTAAATACTTTTTTGGGACCCCCTGACCATGCCTAGGGGGTCAGGGTGTTTCTACCCTGCCCCCTTTTCTTTTTTTTAATAATTTTGTTCCCTTTTTGCTTGTGTTGGCAGCCAATCAAAATCAAGCTCATGATCGGGAGGGTTCGCAAATTCTCCTCGGTCACCAGATATCGATATTTTTTATTTTTTAATTTCTCAGGAACTACTGAACAGATTTACACCATTTAGAGCACAGAGCACACTCGTGACCAAGAGCTACCGCTCTGCCAAATTTGGAGCAGTTCGGGCTGTAGCGGCGACAACATTTCCTATAGAAATTAACATGGAGAAAACACGTTTTGGGACCCCCCTTTTTTCTCGGCCCCTGCTTGACGAATCACCCCGGAACTTTCAAGACAGGAGCTGACCGGAATGGGCCATTAGTTTGAAAATTTCGCGAAGATTCGTCAAACGGCGTCAAAGATATTGGCAAATCAAAAAACACTTTTCCTATGGAAACTAGGTCCTAACCATAACTACCTACTGGCGACCGCCAGTCGGTAATATTTATATATTTTTCAACTATGGGGTAACTAAGTACCGAATTTGGGGTTACTTAGAACAATCCACTGCATATGATGGCATTAGGCTTTGATCAATCCAGGTACAATCCCCATTCTCTCGGTTGTTGCACTTCTTATTTGCGCAATTTGCACAGATGAAAGTGCCATTTTGCACAGTACAGACGGCATTCAAACCGTCATCAAACAACAATGTTGCATGATTGGGTGCTATGAATTGCATTATTTGCACAGTTAAATAATTTGCACAATAAGGACAGATTTGCACTGTTGGTATTTGAAACCGGTACTTAATCACAATGTGACAGGTTGCTGTATTGACAATTGCGTTTTTTGTACAGAGAAATGCGCTTTTTTGCACAAGTACAGATGACTTTCTGAACTGATGTGAGTTGTAACACTGTAGGATGTTATACTGAGAAGCATTTGATCTGAACTGTTAAGATGGTACTCGAAACAGTGGTACATTACTTGGGACTGTCAATGTGCCATAATTTTGCACAGTTTAATGCGACATTTGCACAGGTATAGTCAGTATTTTAAACTGATATCACATTTACCATTGCACTGTTTTTGAACTGTATTTGGCCCGATGTGCACATTGCAAAGTGGTGTTTTAAACCAATATGAAATTATGAGTGTAAAATAAGAGAAAAGAAAAATGAATTAACAACACCGAAATTGCTGTACAAAAACAGATGGATAGTCTGTTTTCAGTTTTTGTTGCTTACACTGTCACTTTAAATTTTGGAGGAAACACTAGTACGTCATGTGATCAAGGCCTCTAGGGGCTGAAATGCGTCATGGCGGAATAGCACTGAATAAACTCATCTGCACGAAGAAAAACTGGTGTCCGTTCCGTTTCTAATTCCGGATTTATGGAGTTGTGAAGAATCGGTTCTTGTGGATATGTATATATCATGTGATCAAGGACACTTGCACGGCCGAAACGCGTAATGGCAGAGGACTGGTAAAAATAAAAAGAATTTTGGCACTGAATGAGGTCTGCACTCGTTTTTCCGGAGGATTGTGGCGAGGAGAGGAATATATATATATATATATATATATATATATATATATATATATATATATATATATATATATATATATATATATATATATATATTCCAGCTCCAAACACCTTTATCGAAGCACGCGTGGACGGGTGCTTTACATCGTGGGGTGTACCCACGAAATCATTGAAAGCTCCTTTCTCCTTCTTACGTAAGGAAGACAGCACTCGCGGGGGCTGTTGCAGCAATTTTTTAATCACAGCATAACCAACAGACACGTTTCGGCTTACGCCTTTTTCGATGTTGCCGGTCCTGTCGGAAACGGGTATTTTAAAATTAACCACCATGTGATTTCATTGCCATTCAAAACAGACAACTACATTGTTGCAACAGAGCCGCCATCTTGGCATGATATTGCATAATATTGCTTGTATAGCATTGTCATGCTCTGCATTCGATTTACGAGTATATACTCCGAAATCTAACATTGCCGTATATTGCATTTTATCATGCTGCTATGCATAAACATTTCATTAAAAGACACAATTTATGAAAAATTATTATTAAGCCGTGTATCGGCTACGTCTCTTAGTTTTCAATGTTTATCACAATCAATACATTCACTTCCATCAGAATCAACTAAAATTAACCAATATCTGGCCGTGTATCAGCTTCACTCATGGTATTCTTAATTCATTACTAGCTAAAGATTCGTTACATAAAAAAAATCCACAAAAATTCACAAAAGATTCACAGAGATTCACAAAAATTCACTATTAGTCCCCCAGATGAACCGCTAATTCTTCCCCGCTGTTCATTCCATTAGGGGCTTTCGTTTGTAAGTAAATAATGTATCTTGACTCCAATCTACAAAGTTTTGGTATACGATCACCTCCCCTGATGTCAACTGGTACATGATCAATTCCATAATATTGTAACAGATCCCTGTTACTCTGATGTTTGCTCGCAAAATGTATAGCCACTGGATATGTGGTGTCCTTTTTGGCTATTGCTCTCATGTGTTCCAAAATGCGGATCTTTATAGGATGGATCGTGCTCCCTATATATTTCAGTCCGCATGGACAAATTAGGCAGTATGCTGAATAGGCAGTGTTACGTGTAAGGAATTTAGTTATTACTTTGCGTTGTTTGCAACCTGGTATTTCATAAGTTAGTGTAGATTTCAGAGTATCTCCCCCATACCACCCACTGACTCCCAAACCCAAACCCACCCCCGCAAATTTGGTGAGGATAGGGCAAGCTGGGACTGTTTCCTGGCCAATGTTCATTCACTCCCCAAACATGCTATCAACATCTGGGACCTGCTCTCTTCCTCGCTCCCAGATATTGGATTCCTAACAGAAACATGGATGAAACCATCCTCTTCCCCAGCAATTGCTAATGGATATCGTATCTTCAAACTAGACAGACCACGCAAAGTGGGGGGAGGGGTAGCCATCATATACAAAGACCCGATAAAAGTCACAATATTAGATCAACTCAGCAGTGACAAAATTGAAATTCTAGTGTTTAGAATAGACCTCCACGCACAGATGAGCTGGAAAGGAGCCCTCGTATACCGCCCCCCCGGACCACTCTTCGATTCCATCACTCACCTCTTAAACATGATTGCCCCACACGTGATATCTTCTAATAAATTCCTTTTACTGGGAGACTTTAACGTCCACAGCGAGAACCCCGAAGACCAAAAGGCCTCTACCCTCCTGACCGAGTTAGCGACACTAGGACTCACAAAAATCAATGAGGCGCCGACGCACATTGCGGGTCACACCCTGGACCTAGTTCTCTCCAATTCCCCTCACACATTATACAAATCTACCAGTCCCCTGACCTGGTCGGACCACTCCATAATTGAATTTGGTCTAGTGGGCCCCTCTGAGCACAAATCAGAGGAAAAACCAATCATGCGAGCCTATAGACAGTGGCACAAATTAACACCCACACTCTTTAGGGACACTTTCATCCCCCCCACTTTTCAACATCAGACAGGGTAGAGAAACGCCTAACTGACTTCCAGGACGCAGTAAAATCCACCATAGACGCATTGATCCCCCTGAAAAGATCATCTGCGGCTCCCAAGCATCCCCAGACCCCATGGTACTCAGCAGACCTTCGGATCGAAAAAAGTCAGTGTAAAAAGATAGAGCGACAATGGCGCCGAACCCACGTACCTCTTGACAAAGAAAATTATAAAACTGCCTTAGACTCCTATCATAAAAACATAAAAATCGCTCGGAAAAAATACATAGCCAACCAACTAGTACAAACGGATAACACCCCTAAAGTCCTCTTTCAAGTGCTCAACACCCTCATTAATCCCAAAGCTTGCAACCCGGAAGATGCGCCAACCCAGTTACTCTGCGATAATATTGCCGGTTACTTTTCACAAAAGCTTGACAACATCTACAACAAAATTACTTCTACCGCCATAAGTACAAGCCATAATCCGACTGCTGAACCCCCTCTGGACCCACTTAACTCTTTTACTCTAAAAGAATTCCCTCTGCTCACCATTCAAGATACAGAATACCTATTAAAATCTTCCAAATCTGGATCCCCCAAAGATTTAATCCCAGCTAAAATCTCCACAGGTCTCGCAGCGGAGCTGGCTGCACCTCTTTGTTCCATCTTAAATAGCTCAATCAAAGAAGGCAAGCTTCCTTCTGAGTGGAAAGCCGCCCAGATAATGCCCATCAGGAAAAACACCAAACTGCCCCCTAACGTGATTTCCAACTACCGACCCATCTCACTACTCCCTCTCCATAGCAAAATACTGGAAAAACATATTAATACACACCTATCCACTTTCATTGAATCCTCTGACTGCCTTGACCATTCACAGTCAGGATTCCGTCCCAGGTACAGTACGGAATCAGCCCTGGTTAATGTCATGGATGACATCCGAATGCATGCGGACGCTGGCCGAGCAGTAATCCTCATACTGCTCGACCTGTCCGCAGCATTCGACACCATCTCACACCAGATCCTGCTGGAGAGATTACGGACCATAGGCATTCAGGATAACGCATTAAATTGGCTGACGGACTTTCTAAAGGGGAGAACCCAAACAGTTAACCTTGGTCCCTTTAAATCTCGGACCACCATGGTATCCAAGGGCGTACCACAGGGCTCCTGCCTCAGCCCTTCACTGTTTAACGTATATGTCGCTCCACTCGCAGCACTCCTAAGAAACATCGGGTTCACTCCCATTTCCTACGCGGACGACTCGCAACTCCTCCTCTCCTTCGACAAAAACACCCCTAATATCAAGAGCATCTTCGCAGAGGGCCTGAAAACTATAACAACATGGATGAGCAACAACTTCCTGCAATTAAACGCAGATAAAACAGAAATAATGCTGTTTAAAGATCTGGTGGCCAGAGGAACTGGGTCCTGCACCATCCCCTAAGTTAGTGGTTAAGAACCTGGGTGTTCTAATAGATAGCAAACTCAACCTGGATGAGCATATAGTCGCAACCAAACGGGCATGCTTCCATGCACTCAGCCTGCTCCGCAAAGTCTTTCACTTCCTTCCCTCTTCCACACGTAAAACCCTGGTACATGCTCTGGTTCTTAGTCGACTAGATTATAGCAATGCCCTGCTGATCTCTGCCAAGGCAACCTCCCTGTGCAGTCTACAAGTGGTCCAGAACACGGCGGCTCGCCTAGTAACCAGTGCACCCCACCGAACACCCTCACTCCCCCTGCTCCATAAACTACACTGGTTGCCCATACGCAAAAGAATTGAATTCAAAATTAGCTGTTTGGTGTTCAAAGGCCTTAATAAAATGGGACCGAGATATCTAGCGAACAAATTGGTCAGATATACACCCTCGCGTACCCTTCGATCAAAAGATAAGGGTCTTCTCACCGTTCCGCGTATAAAACAAACCAGATTAGGAGGCAAAGCGTTCTCCTACCTAGCCCCTCAAATCTGGAACCAACTACCTTTGGACATCCGCCAATGCACTAACTACCTGACCTTTAGAAAAAAACTTAAAACATCACTTTTCTAGCTCCTATGTCACTAACTTTACACGTCCTCAGCGCGGAGATACCCCAACCGGGGTGATTCATGTGCTCTATAAATGACATAAATAAAATAAATAAATAAATAAATAGTGTCTTTTTACTATTGGCGCAGGCCCTACATTTGCCACATGGGAAAAAATTTCAGGGGTTGCTGAACACAATCTCATGCTTTTGGAGTTTATTGAATTTTGCCTAACTAATAACATTTCTTTATTCCAAGAGGATTATTACAGGCAAATCTCCGGTACGGCCATGGGCACCTGCTTCGCCCCCAGCTACGCAAATTTATTCGTGGGTCGGTGGGAGAAGCAGGTGGCATGGTCGCCGGAGAATACTGCATAGATGAAAAAGGTGATATCTTGGCATAGGTACATTGATGATTTGCTTATAATTTGGGATGGGTCTGTAGACTCAGGTAAGGATTTTATTAAACATCTTAATAACAACAAAGTGAATTTACAGTTCACAGGGGATGTAAGCTCCACAGCGGTAAATTTCTTAGACCTGAAAGTTACTGTATTAGACGGTAAATTAAGCACATCTCTGTACAGAAAGCCAACAGCGGGGAATTCCACGCTGCACGCCACAAGTAGTCACCCATCCAAGTTAATTCAAAGCATACCATATGGAGAGTTTCTTAAGTTAAAGAGAAACAGTACCAGGGACTGTGATTTTAAGATGGCAGCAAAGGAAAGTGCGGCTAGATTTATTGCAGGAGGCTATGACAGACAATTGCTAAATACGATTCTGAAAAAAGTAGACACCATTCCAAGAGAGCAGTTACTGATGGAGAAAACTGAGGTACACAAGAACAAAGATAAAGGAAAATTTAGGATGGTCACAACCTTCTCCGATTAGGCCAATAGGTTAAGAGACATATTTCGTAGAAATTGGCATATCTTGAAAACTGATGTGATCATAGGCTCAGATATACCAAATATTCCTCTGGTTACTTTCAAGAAAGCGAGGTCATTAAGAGATAGACTATTGCATAGCCATTTGGAGAAAAAGGTACAGAAAACGGGTACCCTTAAAGAAGTGAAGGGTTTTTTCCCATGTGGCAAATGTAAGGCCTGCGCCAATAGTAAAAATACACTAACCTATGAAATACCAGGTTGTAAACAACGCAAAGTAATAACTAAATTCCTTAGACGTAACACTGCCTATTCTGTATACTGCCTAATTTGTCCATGCGGCTGAAATATATAGGGAGCACGATCCATTCTATAAAGATCCGCATTTTGGAACACATGAGAGCAATAGCCAAAAAGGACACCACATATCCAGTGGCTAGACATTTTTCGAGCAAACATCAGAGTAACAGGGATCTGTTACAATATTATGGAATTGATCATGTACCAGTTGACATCAGGGGAGGTGGTCGTACCACAAAACTTCGTAGATTGGAGTCAAGATACATTATTGACTTACAAACGAAGGCCCCTAATGGAATGAACAGCGGGGAAGAATTAGCGGTTCATCTGGGGGACTAATAACGGTGAATTTTTGTGGATCTTTGTGAACTTTTTGTGAATTTTTGTGGAGCTTTATTATGTAACAAATCTTTAGCTAGTAATGAATTAAGAATACTATGACTGAAGCCGATACACAGCCAGATATTGATTAATTTTGGTTGATTCCGATGGAAGTGAATGTATTGATTGTGATAAACATTGAAAACTAAGAGACGTAGCCGATACACGGCTTTATAATAATTTTTCATAAAAGTATAAATTGTGTCTTTTAATGAAATGTTTATGCATAGCAGCATGATGAAATGCAATATACAGCAATGTTAGATTTCGGAGTATATACTCTTAAATCGAATGCAGAGCATGACAATGCTATACAAGCAATATTATGCAATATCATGCCAAGATGGCGGCTCTGTTGCAACAATGTTGTTGTCTGTTTTCAATGTCAATGAAATTACATGGTTGATTTAAAAATACCCATTTCCGGCAGGACCGGCAACATCGAAAAAGGCGTAAGCTGAACCGCGTCTGTTGGTTATGCTGTGATTAAAAAATTGCTGCAACAGCCCCCGCGAGTGCTGTTTTCCTTATGAAAGAAGGAGAAAGGAGCTTTCATATATATATATATATATATATCCAAATGCAAAGAACCCAACAGTTGAGGCGCCACTCACGAACGTACAATACCCTTCTTTATTGGCAGGTTGCAGGGACAAACAGCATCACCTCTACAGCAGGAATTGCAACCAAACATGTTTCGGGCTTCCTAGCCCTTGCTCACTTTTTTTCGAGGAGGCACAGCTGCCGAGTCTTGCGCCGCACTTGCAGCGATAATTTGTAGTCCCGCCCAGTGGGCGTGTACTCACACAGCTTTATGGTCTTTGTAGTCATGTAGTTCCACAGTGGAAAACAGCAGAGCCTCTCAATTTATTTAAAAATCCTCTAGTGGGATGCTGAAAGAAGTCCCACTGTTACTTCTTTCAGCATCCCACTAGAGGATTTTTAAATAAATTGAGAGGCTCTGCTGTTTTCCACTGTGAAACTACATGACTACAAAGACCATAAAGCTGTGTGAGTACACGCCCACTGGGCGGGACTACAAATTATCGCTGCAAGTGCGGCGCAAGACTCGGCAGCTGTGCCTCCTCGAATACCAGTGAGCAAGGGCTAGGAAGCCCGAAACATGTTTGGTTGCAATTCCTGCTGTAGAGGTGATGCTGTTTGTCCCTGCAACCTGCCAATAAAGAAGGGTATTGTACGTTCGTGAGTGGCGCCTCAACTGTTGGGTTCTTTGCATTTGGATATATATATATATATATATATATATATATATATATATATATATATATATATATATATATAAGATCCCAGGGGACCTCCTTCGAAGTGAACCCTCTATCTGTGGCCCCTACTTATGGACACTGTATAATGCTATACTCCAGGGACTGGCGATCCCCTCAACCTGGGCTGGTGCAGAAATTTTGCCGATCTATAAAAAGGGCTCACCACTCATTCCCACAAACTATAGACCGATAAGTTAAATAGACGTCACACAGAAATGTTTTGCCTGTGTGTTACTGGATCATCTACATACATGGATGGAAAAAAATAAAATCCTGAGCACCTTTCAAGCAGGCTTCAGGGAAAAGCTGTCCACTACAGATCAAATCTTTGGGCTCCAATTTTTGCACTGGAAAACGGTGATTTTAGAGGGTGGCAACCTCTATTTAATCTACGTGGATTTAAAATCTGCGTTTGATTTGGTTCCTAGAGATAAATTGTGGGTGGTCCTAAGAGATCTGAGGGTTCCAAGCTATCTATGCCTCCTCTTAAAGCGGCTCCATGAAGACAATTATGCCCAAATTAGATTTGGTAAGCATGGAGAATTAACTGCCCCTATACCTATAGATAGTGGTGTCCAACAAGGTTGTGTTCTTGCACCCACCCTCTTTTGTTTATTTATCAACTCACTTGTCCAGACACTTAATGCGGGGAAGAACATTGATGCACCCAAGTTAGCGAACAGGAAAGTGCCAGCAATGATATTCGTGGACGATACTCTCCTGCTTTCTAAATCACCAATGGGTGTACAGAGGATCCTTGATAGTTTTAATGCCTTTTGTAAATGTAGGGGGCTCGAAATCAATACCCAGAAGACAAACTTTATGGTCTTCAACTCACGTGGTTCAACTCGACCTAACCCCTGCCTACAAGGGCTTCCGTTGGAGAGGGTGTCGGTCTTTGAGAATCTCGGGGTAACCTTAACTGAAAAAATGGACTGGGGAGCCCAAATTAACAAAGCTAGCCTAAAGCTAACGCAGATCATAGGGGGTTTGATCAAATTATTCAGGAATTCCACTCATAAACCCATTGGTCCACTTTTTGAAATTTATAAAGTGCACGCAAGGGGTGCCTCTTTGTATGGGGCTTAAATCTGGGGGCTGTGTTCATCACTCTGTATTACTAAGACAGAGAACGTCTTTGCTAGACAGTTATTTGGCCTCTCTCTCAGTTCCCCCCTTACACCGCTCCATCTGGACATTGGGTTAAGGCCAATTGCTGATGAAATTGCCCTCAGACCCCTTACATTCTGGCGTCATTTATGGGTTTCCCCGGAATTGACAGATTATAGGGCAGAGCTCTGGGATGTACTGAGCCTACATGGTGTGGGAAAATTACCTTGGATAGCACATGTCAGGGATTCACTTTTGGCCATGGGTAGAGCCAGCCTTTGGTTTAATGCAGAGGCAGCCTGCCCTATGATTTCAAGGAAGGAATTGGCTTGGAGCTATAGGGAGAGTAAATTTGCACAGCTACAGGGGAGCCCAGCAACAGGCTTGTTAACTGCGGTGGTCCTGAGAATTAAAGACCAGTACAGCTTGGAGCCTGCCTTGGATGACATTCAACCATCCCTAGCTAGAAAGTTATACTTGCAATTCAGGCATGGGGTTCTCCAGCTGCGTGCCATCACTAACAAATGGGCTGGCACAATCCCTCTAGGTTGCCCTGCCTGCAGCATTGCAGAGTAGACAGAATACCATGTACTCTTTTTTTGCCCAGGCTACAGGAAGGTTAGGCATCGCTGGCTGATTCAGATATGCAGAAACCTAGGCACACAGCATTGCGCAGAGGAATTCAGACAGCTGAAATACAACACATAATTGCCCATTGTATTTGCGGTGTCGCGTTTCTATGTGGTGTAAATGCAACAAGTTTTTGAATTCCAATGTACAGGGTCAAGATCCTAATACCTCCATGTTTTAACTGGATTCGCTCATTTTATCTATCCCTATTTTTCTGAGGTTTTGTAAGTAATTTTTAATGTTTGTATTATGTTATATATTTGTCTTTATTAATATTTTAGATTTGTATTTATTGCTTTATGGGGCATAGACTCTAAACGTCGGTATTTATAAATTTGGTTGTGGGGGCTCGACACTGTGGGATTATTTTTACTGTTTTAATGAAATGTTACTATGCATATGCACTTAAATAAAGTTTCTTTGAATTGTATATATATATATATATATATATATATATATATATATATATATATTATATAGAGGCGGTCGCCAGTAGATAGTTATAGTTACAACCTATTATCCATAGGAAATCCGCGACATTCTATTTGAAATAACTCTCTTGCCGGTTGACGTATCTTCGCGAATTTTTCAAACTTTGTGGCCCGCTCCGGTCCGCTCCTACCCTGAAAGTCTCGGGGGATTCGTCAAGCGGGGCCGAGAAAAAGGGGGTCCCAAAACGTGTTTTCCCCATGCACTTTTCCATAGGAAACTTTAGACACGGCTACAGCCCGAACTGCTGAACGGAATTACACCAAATTTGGCAAAGAGGTAGTTCTTGGTTCAGAAAGAACCCTTTTGTTAAATGGTGTAAATCCGTTCAGTAGTTGCTGAGAAAATCAAAAGTAAAAAGTTAGTGATATCTATGGCCGAGTAGGGTCCGCGTACCCTCAGCGCACCCTGCGCGCACCGTCCCGATCACGAGCTGCATGTTAATTGGCTGTCAGCTGGCTGTCAACATTCCGATTCAGGAAATGTTGGCAGCCATTTTGTCCCTCGGTAGAACCGAGGGACAGAAACAAGTGCGCAAAGCGCACAAAGGGGGCAGGGTAGAAACACCCTGACCCCCTAGGTTTGCTCAGGGGTCCCACAAGGACCCCTGGGCAACAAAAAAAAATAAAAATGTTTAAAATTCGGCAGGATGCGCTCAGGGTGCGCGAATCCTGCCGAAAAAATCGAAGCGCGGTCTCCCGCGCTTCGATGTTAGTTGGCCCCCGGGTGGCCCAAGTCCCGGGGGCATGGTGGGGGGATAATTTAATGTGTGGGGGCCTCAAAGGGCCCCCAAGCCCCGGGGACCGCCACCCCCGGGGTTTTTTGAAAAATGGTGCGGGAGGGCACTGAGCCCTCCCGCAGCCCCGAGGACCACCACCTCCCCGGGGCTTTTTTAATGAAATTGTAAAACCTGTGTGGGGGGCTCCAGCCCCCACACGCCCGGGGACCGCCACCTCCCCGGGGCACTAAACATTTTAATATGGGGGTCCGTTACGGACTCCAGAGCCCGGGGACCACCACCTCCCCGGGGCTATGTACTGAATGGGAGGGGGCCGCGCGGCCCCCTCCTGGAGCCCTTGATGGCCCTGGGGACCACCACCCCCAGGGCCGGCTCCTGCAGTGTCCCGGGGTGCCTACCCCCGGGACACTGTAGTTTGCTATGGCAGGACGGGAGCCTCGCGGCTCCCGTCCTGCCATAGCAAACTGCTTTGGATATTGGAAGAGAGAGCAGGGAAACCTGCTCTGTCTTTCAATATCTAAAGCAAATTGCTTTTCCACACGGGGAGCTGCATGTCAGCAGCTCCCCATGTGGAAAGCAATGCCGGCTCTCGAAGAACGAGGGGAGCCGGCGGGACCGTGGGGGCATTGGGGCTCCCCTCACGGTCTCCATCATTATGTATAAACCCCGGGGGATGGGGTCCCCGGGGAGAATACAAATTAGTGATAGGAGCTATCAAAATTTTTACGGGAAAATAAGGAGTCGCGCACCCAGCGCGCCGCTCAGCGCGGCCCCTAGTGTGAACGCGTTGGGTGCGCGACTCCCAGCACGGCCCCCTGGTGTAAACGCGTTGGGTGCGCTCAGGGTGCGCGAATCCTGCCGAAAAAAAAAAAAATCGAGGCGCGGTCTCCCGCGCTCGATGTTAGTTGGCCCCGGGTGGCCCAAGTCCCGGGGGCATGGTGGGGGGATAATTTAATGGGTGGGGGCCTCAAAGGGCCCCCATGCCCCGGGGACCGCCACCCCCGGGGCTTCTTTTTTATTTAAAAAACCTGTGTGGGGGGCTCCAGCCCCCCACACGCCCGGGGACCACCACGTCCCCGGGGCACCTATAAAATAAATGTGGGGGTCCATTACGGACCCACAGAGCCCCGGGGACCACCACCTCCCAGGGGCTGTGCAATTTAAGGGAGGGGGCCGCGCGGCCCCCTCCTGGAGCCCTTGATGGCCCTGGGGAGTGCCAGGGCCGGCTCCTGCAGTGTCCCGGGGTGCCTACCCCCGGGACACTGTAGTTTGCTATGGCAGGACGGGAGCCTCGCGGCTCACGTCCTGCCATAGCAAACTGCTTTGGATATTGGAAGACAGTCTCTTCCAATATCTAAAGCAAATTGCTTTTCCACACGGGGAGCTGCATGTCAGCAGCTCACCATGTGGGAAAGCAATGCCGGCTCTCGAAGGACGCGGGAGCCGGCGGGACCGTGGGGGCATTGGGGCTCCCCTCACGGTCTCCATCATTATGTATAAACCCCGGGGGATGGGGTCCCCGGGGAGAATACAAATTAGTGATAGGAGCTATCAAAATTTTTACGGGAAAATAAGGAGTCGCGCACCCAGCGCGCCGCTCAGCGCGGCCCCTAGTGTGAACGCATTTGGTGCGCGACTCCCAGCGCGGCCCCCTGGTGTAAACGCGTTGGGTGCGCGACTCCAAGGTGAACGCGTTGGGTGCGCGAATCCCCCAAATATTTTTGAAAACCAGTAAATATACATGAAGAATATATTTTTATATCTTGGGTGGCTCTAAAAAGAGCCCTTGTGTTTATTGATACATTATGGTACCTACAAGTAAGTACCGATGCAGAGTCTAAAGTTGATGAGAAAGATTTGGTTACCCTCATCTGTAAAATGAACACCGTCTCTCCTATAGATGCCATCTATATTAAAACGCAGATTGTTGTTGAAAATGGACCCCATCCTATAATCTCTGAGATAAGCAGAAACAGCTTTATTGACATGTTTCCTAGCTTTCTCAAACTGTGGACAAAAATGATTGGACCACTGCCATTTCTGTCTTTGGCATATGTTCGAATAGACAAAGGCAGTTTGGGGGAAAAGTGACATGAATTCTGCAAAGGTGTCCTTCATAAGCATTTCCAGACCTACCCCAGTCAAAGTGCCTAGGTCATTGCCACCACAGTGCACAATTATGAGGTCAGGGTGTTGGAGATGCAAAAGGATTTAACCAATGGCATCAATTGGTGCCACTTTAATCCTCTCTGACCAATCCATTTAATGTCTACATTTGGCAAAGCTAAATCTTTGTCAATACCTCTGCTTTCAGCATACCTTTTGCACCAGAAAACATAGCTGTGTCCCACAATCCACACTGAAAGCATCTTGAAGGGATCAATGTAGGTAATAAAAAGATGTCTGTACCTGAGGTAGGTAGGAGGGAAAATGAAATCTATCTAAAATGGTGGACAACATGCTGTTTTTAAGAAAGTAGAGATTTGATTGGCTGTTTAAGAACACTCTGCATTCTAATATAGGGTGCATTTTTCATGGTTTAGAAAGCATGTTTTTTATTGGTTATAATGAAAAGTTTGCAAGGTACAGCAGAAAGGATTAGTGAATGCTTTGCAAAGCCAACCACACCTGCTGTTGTCATTTGCAACATTGTGTGGTGAACTTGTGACCTGGCAGCTAAGTTGAATGTTGCATGAGCTGTTGCTATGGAAACTGATATTCAGAACAAGGGGGAAAGATGTCAGTTGAAAAGTATTATTCTCTATGACCAATGGAAATTCGTTTTACAATTTGAAAAACACTGGAAAGTCATGTGTATATGTATGAAAAATTAGAGGGAAAGTTTGCCATTACTGATTTTATATTGGAGAGTGTGCTTATCTACATTCTGTGCGAAAAAGAAAATCCTGACTGAGTGTGTGAGATTTTTAATTGAACAGATTTATTTAATAGGTGAGTTATATATTTTAGTTGTTTATTTAAAAAGATTTCATACTTTAAGGAAACTGTCTTTTTGAAATATATTATTAAATGTACTGATGTATAGTTTAATTATTTTTATTGTATTTGGTGTTTGTTTTAAAAATAGTATGGGCCAGTTTTAGAAGCCTCTTGTGCCACTTTTGCGTCACTTTTAACATGGGAAAAGTGACGCAAATATGGCACAAGGGCCTTGTAAATTTGCCCCTTTGTATAGTAATATATATATTTTTAAATGAGTTGAAAGGAATAGTTGAATAATTATTTATTCTACTATCGTGTTGTCTACTTTCTGTAGTATTAGAACTCAGACACTGCTTATGAATTTGCAGAATAATTCAGGCATTCATACTACCAATGCTGTAGTGAAATATGTTGAATGTATGCCGTCACATAACCTCTTCTAGAGTAGTGTGTCTCTTTTGCTAAAGCACAGGGAATAGTTTTGGTTCTCTAGAATCACACTGTGAATATGTGTGCATTTCTGCAACCATTGTGACAGAAGCTTGTGATTACTTTATGTCTTTGCTGACACATAACTGCTTAAAATACTAACCTGTTGTCAAGTTGTAGTAGTAGTAGAACTTAGTTACTGGTTATGTATTTGCACAATGACTCAGGCATTCACATTAGCACTGGTGTAGTGAAATGTGTATAATGTATGAAGTCACCTAACTGCTTCCAGGCTAGTGAGTTTCTTCTGATAAATTTCAGAGAATAGTTTGGCTTGTGTAGAATCACACTGTGAGTATGTCTGCACTTGTGTAACCATTGTGACAGAAGCATGTGGTTACTTCATGTCTCTGCTAACATATAACTGTTTAAAAACCTATCCTATTGTGAAGTTGCACTAGTATTAGAACTCAGTCAGTGCTTATGGATCCGCAGAATTATTCAGGCATTCACACTAGCAATGCTGTAGTGAAATGTGTAAAATGTATGCAGTGTCCTAACCTCTTCCACACTAGTGCGTCTCTTTTGCTAAAGCCCAGGGAATAGTTTTGGTTTTCTAGAATCACACTGGCCTTAGCACATAGACTGCTTCAAACCCCTATCCAGTATGCATGTTGTTCTCTAACCACCTACACACTTGTCTTTCACACCTTGAAATCCCCAGTCACTATCCATACACTCCAGCAAACATCCTGACACTCCCTTTGCAGTCCTCTGTTGACTAATTGAGCAACACTGACAAATCCATTTGGTGTGCCAAAACCAAAACACTTATACATTCACCCAGGTACTCTTCTTGTAGTACTCTAATCATTCATTCAGTACCCAAGTACTGATTCAGTGACTCAGGCCTTAGCACATAGACTGGTTCAAACCCTTAATCACTATGCATGCAGTTCTCTAACCACCTACATACTTGACTTTCACACCTTAAATTCCCCACTCACTAACCATACACTACAGCAAACATCCTGTCAGTCACCTTGCAGTCCTCTGTTGACTCATTCAGCAACACCTATAAAGCCATTTGCTGCGCCAAAACCAAAACACGTATACATTCACCCAGGCACTCTCTTTGTACTAGTCTAATTGTTCAGTCTATACCCAAAGAACTCATTCAGTGACCCAGGCCTTATGACATACAGTGCTTCAAACCCCTATGCACTATGTATGCGGTTCTCTAACCACCTACCCATTTGTCTTTCACACCTTAAAATCCCCAGTCAGTATCCATACACTCCAGCAAACATCCTGTTACTCCCCTTGCAGTCCTCTGTTGACTCATTCAGCAACACCAAAAAATCCATTTACAGCGCTAAAACCCAACCACTTATACATTCACCCAGGCACTCTCCTTCTAGTATTATAATTGTTTAGTGAGTACCCAAGTACTCATTCAGTAACCCAGGCCTTAGCACATAGACTGTTTGAAACCCCTATACACTATGCATGCGGTTCTCTAACCACCTACACAGTTGTCTTTCACACCTTCAAATCCCCAGTGAGTATCCATACACTCCAGCAAACATCCTGTCACTCCCCTTGCAGTCCTCTGTTGACTCATTCAGCAACACGTACAAATCCATTCGCTGCGCCAAAACCCAACCACTTATACATTCACCCAGGCACTCTCCTTGCAGTATTCTAATTGTTCAGTCAGTACCCAAGTACTCATACAGTGACCCAGGCCTTAGCACATAGACTGCTTCAAACCCCTATCCACTATGCATGCAGTTCTCTAACCACCTACACACTTGTCTTTCACACCTTCAATTACTCAGGTAGTAAATATATACTCCAGCAATCACCCTGTCACACCCCTTGCAGTCCTCTGTTGACTCATTCTACAAAACCTAAAAATCCATTTGCTGCGTAAAAACCCAACCACTTATACATTTACCCAGGCACTCTCCTTGTAGTACTCTAATCGTTCAGTCTATACACAAAGAACTCATTCAGTGACCCAGGCCTTAGCACATACACTGTTTGAAACCCCTATGCACTATGCATGCGGTTCTCTAACCACACATAGACTTATCTTTCACACTTTCAATTCCCAAGTCACTATTGATGCACTCCAGCAAACATCCTGTCACTCCCTTTGCAGTCCTCTGTTGACTCATTCAGCAACACCTACAAATCCATTCGCTGTGCCAAAACCCAACCACTTATACATTCAGCCAGTCACTCTCCTTGCAGTACTGTAATCGTTCAGTCAGTATCCAAGTACTCATTCAGTGACCAAGGTCTTAGCACATATACTGCTTCAAACCCCTATCCACTATGCATGTGGTCCTCTAACCACCTACACACTTGTCTTTCACACCTTCAAATCACCAGTCACTATCTATACACTCCAGCAAACATCCTGTCACTACCCTTGCAGTCCTCTGTTGACTCATTCAGCAACACCTACAAATCCATTCGCTGCGTCAAAACCCAAACACTTATACATTAAGCCAGTCACTCTCCTTGCAGTACTCTAATCGTTCAGTCAGTACCAAAGTACTCATTCAGTGACCAAGGTCTTAGCACATATACTGCTTCAAACCCCTATGCACTATGCATGCAGTTCTCTAACCACCTACATACTTGACTTTCACATCTTAAATTCCCCACTCACTAACCATACACTACAGCAAACATCCTGTCAGTCCCCTTGCAGTCCTCTGTTGAGTCATTCAGCAACACCAAAAAATCCATTTGCTGCGCTAAAACCCAACCAGTTATACATTCACACAGGCACTCTCCTTGCAGTACTCTAATCGTTCAGTCAGTACCCAAGTACTCATTCAGTGACTTAGGCCTTAGCACATAGACTGCTTCAAACCCTTAATCACTATGCATGCGGTTCTCTAACCACCTACACACTTGTCTTTCACATCTTCAAATCCCCAATCAGTATCCATACACTCCAGCAAACATCCTGTCACTCCCCTTGCAGTCCTCTGTTGACTCATTCAGCAACACCTACAAAGCCATTTGCTGTGCCAAACCCAAAACACTTATACATTCACCCAGGCACTCTCATTGTACTACTCTAATCGTTCAGTCTATACCCAAGTACTCATTCAGTGACCCAGGCCTTAGCACATAGACTGCTTGAAACCCCTATGCACTATGCATGTGGTTCTCTAACCACCTACACACTTGTCTTTCACACCTTCAAATCCCCAGTCAGTATCCATACACTCCAGCAAACATCCTGCCACTCCCCTTGCAGTCCTCTGTTGACTCATTCTACAAAACCTAAAAATCCATTTGCTGCGTAAAAACCCAACCACTTATACATTTACCCAGGCACTCTCCTTGTAGTACTATAATCGTTCAGTCTATACTCAAAGAACTCATTCAGTGACCCAGGCCTTAGCACATACACTGTTTGAAACCCCTATGCACTATGCATGCGGTTCTCTAACCACACATAGACTTATCTTTCACACTTTCAATTCCCAAGTCACTATCGATACACTCCAGCAAACATCCTGTCACTCCCTTTGCAGTCCTCTGTTGACTCATTCAGCAACACCTACAAATCCATTCGCTGTGCCAAAACCCAACCACTTATACATTCAGCCAGTCACTCTCCTTGCAGTACTGTAATCGTTCAGTCAGTATCCAAGTACTCATTCAGTGACCAAGGTCTTAGCACATATACTGCTTCAAACCCCTATCCACTATGCATGTGGTCCTCTAACCACCTACACACTTGTCTTTCACACCTTCAAATCACCAGTCACTATCTATACACTCCAGCAAACATCCTGTCACTACCCTTGCAGTCCTCTGTTGACTCATTCAGCAACACCTACAAATCCATTCGCTGCGTCAAAACCCAAACACTTATACATTAAGCCAGTCACTCTCCTTGCAGTACTCTAATCGTTCAGTCAGTACCAAAGTACTCATTCAGTGACCAAGGTCTTAGCACATATACTGCTTCAAACCCCTATGCACTATGCATGCAGTTCTCTAACCACCTACATACTTGACTTTCACATCTTAAATTCCCCACTCACTAACCATACACTACAGCAAACATCCTGTCAGTCCCCTTGCAGTCCTCTGTTGAGTCATTCAGCAACACCAAAAAATCCATTTGCTGCGCTAAAACCCAACCAGTTATACATTCACACAGGCACTCTCCTTGCAGTACTCTAATCGTTCAGTCAGTACCCAAGTACTCATTCAGTGACTTAGGCCTTAGCACATAGACTGCTTCAAACCCTTAATCACTATGCATGCGGTTCTCTAACCACCTACACACTTGTCTTTCACATCTTCAAATCCCCAATCAGTATCCATACACTCCAGCAAACATCCTGTCACTCCCCTTGCAGTCCTCTGTTGACTCATTCAGCAACACCTACAAAGCCATTTGCTGTGCCAAACCCAAAACACTTATACATTCACCCAGGCACTCTCATTGTACTACTCTAATCGTTCAGTCTATACCCAAGTACTCATTCAGTGACCCAGGCCTTAGCACATAGACTGCTTGAAACCCCTATGCACTATGCATGTGGTTCTCTAACCACCTACACACTTGTCTTTCACACCTTCAAATCCCCAGTCAGTATCCATACACTCCAGCAAACATCCTGCCACTCCCCTTGCAGTCCTCTGTTGACTCATTCTACAAAACCTAAAAATCCATTTGCTGCGTAAAAACCCAACCACTTATACATTTACCCAGGCACTCTCCTTGTAGTACTATAATCGTTCAGTCTATACTCAAAGAACTCATTCAGTGACCCAGGCCTTAGCACATACACTGTTTGAAACCCCTATGCACTATGCATGCGGTTCTCTAACCACACATAGACTTATCTTTCACACTTTCAATTCCCAAGTCACTATCGATACACTCCAGCAAACATCCTGTCACTCCCTTTGCAGTCCTCTGTTGACTCATTCAGCAACACCTACAAATCCATTCGCTGTGCCAAAACCCAACCACTTATACATTCAGCCAGTCACTCTCCTTGCAGTACTGTAATCGTTCAGTCAGTATCCAAGTACTCATTCAGTGACCAAGGTCTTAGCACATATACTGCTTCAAACCCCTATCCACTATGCATGTGGTCCTCTAACCACCTACACACTTGTCTTTCACACCTTCAAATCACCAGTCACTATCTATACACTCCAGCAAACATCCTGTCACTACCCTTGCAGTCCTCTGTTGACTCATTCAGCAACACCTACAAATCCATTCGCTGCGTCAAAACCCAAACACTTATACATTAAGCCAGTCACTCTCCTTGCAGTACTCTAATCGTTCAGTCAGTACCAAAGTACTCATTCAGTGACCAAGGTCTTAGCACATATACTGCTTCAAACCCCTATGCACTATGCATGCAGTTCTCTAACCACCTACATACTTGACTTTCACATCTTAAATTCCCCACTCACTAACCATACACTACAGCAAACATCCTGTCAGTCCCCTTGCAGTCCTCTGTTGAGTCATTCAGCAACACCCAAAAATCCATTTGCTGCGCTAAAACCCAACCAGTTATACATTCACACAGGCACTCTCCTTGCAGTACTCTAATCGTTCAGTCAGTACCCAAGTACTCATTCAGTGACTTAGGCCTTAGCACATAGACTGCTTCAAACCCTTAATCACTATGCATGCGGTTCTCTAACCACCTACACACTTGTCTTTCACATCTTCAAATCCCCAATCAGTATCCATACACTCCAGCAAACATCCTGTCACTCCCCTTGCAGTCCTCTGTTGACTCATTCTGCAACACCTAAAAATCCATTTGCTGTGCAAAAACCCAAGCACTTATACATTCACCCAGGCACTCTCATTGTACTACTATAATTGTTCAGTCTATACCCAAGTACTCATTCAGTAACCCAGGCCTTAGCACATAGACTGCTTCAAACCCCTATCCACTATGCATGCACTCCTCTAACCACCTACACACTTCTGTTTCACACCTTTAATTAGTCATTAGAAAAGAAAGTGCTTACATGTTTTTTATATACAATGTATTTGTTTAGAAATAGAAAAGTATAATTTATATATTTTTTTCAATTAATGTATTTAAAATTATTTTTTACAGATATTCATTAGGATCATTAAAATAAACTTATCATGGCTAAAAAAAACGAAAAGAGAAAAGGAAACAAAAAGGGCTATTATTTGAAGAAAAATCAACACACAATATTGGATGAGCAACAACATGTGGGGAAAAACAATAAGTCTTCTGGTAAGAGAACAAAACAATTTATTCAAAAACTTTCAAAGCCAAGAAACAGTGTGCAAAATGTGGAAAATATGGAAAATCGTTCGACCACAAAAAAGAATATGAATAAAAACAAAAACAAAAATGGGAATTTACATTCAAAAAACACAATGTATGGTAAAAGAAGGCAGAGTCAGTATAAAGAAATCAGAAAAAAGATTTTTTATTATAGAGTTGTTCTTAATTTGTTGAAAGATGTGAGGAAATCTAAAAAAGAGCAGTATTTTATCGAAAGAAGAAGCATATTGAAACTGTAGTTGAAAAGACTTTTGCATTAAAAAGGAAATTATTCATTTTAGTTTTAAACAGAATTTCGATCTCTAGATAAACCAATCCATTTATTAAAGGATAAAAGTAAGAAGAAAAGAGTAATTAACAGAACTAATTTTTGTGAATTTTTTGGGGTGAATGGAAACACACTTCAAGTTCAGAGCCTTTCTTTAATGAAGAGAGTTATTTTCAGACCAATAATTTATTGCATACAGTTGATACAAGTGGTCGAGCTTATGAGGTTAGAAATGGTTGTCCAATTGAGAAAGAGAAGATCGTTTCCAGAAATGTAGAAGAAGTGTTAGCTGATGAAGTTGTAGGGAGACGACCTAAAGCCCCAGTGTATACTTGGGAATGCAGCAGTATTTGTAGTATACGACAAGAATCTATTGATATTTTACGCAATTTCTTACGACAGTATACTAAAAAAAGTGTTAAGCAAAAGATTAAGATGTTGCAAGGACTAGACCCTTGCAGAGTGAGAAAAAATACTGGTTTGCAAGGACATTCTCTTGCTTGTCTTTCTAGAAAAGTATGTCGAAGTGTTTTTCATCATTTTAGGATGTTAGCAGTACATCATTCTGAAATGCGAAAGTTAGTCAGAAGATTGTATTATGCAAAAAGTCCAGCACTAATGTTAAATGAGTTGAACAGTGCTCTTTTGCGTGGGTCAGTATCAGATGTGAAAAACGTTTGTGAAAAAATTGAGTTTTGTTACTTTGGTCCTGGAGAAGAGAGTGCAGAAACAGACACATTAATACAGGAAAATGTTGAGGAGAATGTGCAACATACCACTACAAAAAAATTTGAAGACGAAATTACAAAGTTTGAGGTGAATTCATGTGAAAGGCCAAATTATACTTGTATTTGTTGCCGACGAACTCACTATAAAATTCAGACTAGGACTGTTGATCTGTATTTACAAAGTGAAAGAGAAAATAATAATAAGTGGAAGGAATTTGCAACTTATTTGTTCATAGAGGATTGTTTTTATTTGGGTTCTGATCAGCGTATTTGTAAATATTGTTATAACAAATTAAACGAGAATAAAATGCCTGCTAGAGCTGTCCATAATAATCTAGAGTTGGTAACTATTCCTCCAGAACTGATAGATTTAAATACGTATGAGTCTATTCTGATTCAATGTGTGCACCCATTTCAAGCTATTGTTCGTATGGAGCCTAAAACAGGTAAATTGCCTCCTACAGATTTACAGAGAGGATTAAAAGGAAGAGTTGTATATTTACCTCTAGATTTAAAGAAAAATATTGAAACTATTGGTGGAGAGAATGTAGAAAGTGAGCCACTACTTATTCTAGTTAATGGTGTTCCTACTAAGAGTAAGAAAATCTGGCAAGAATTAGTGGATGTTACGAAAGTGCAAAAGGCAACATTATATCTGATACAAAACAATGATTACTACAAAAATGTACATGTGGAACAAGAAGAAATACTTTTAGGAGATGATACTGAAACGTCAAATGGACAAATTGAAAAAGTGGACATGACCAAAAGTGAAGAAATCTATGAACATTATAGTGTACATCCACTTCATTCGAAAGAAGTGATGGGGAATACAATTGAATTATTCCAAATGAAGAAAGCAAAGGGTACTCCCATGAGTGTATGGGAGAAAAGTTTGGAAGCTCGTTGTTTTCCGCAGCTGTTTCCAACTGGAAAAGGTGGACGATATGATGAACGACCAGTGCAGATTCCTGCATCTGAATATCGGACAACAAGATTGTATGCAGAAGACCCAAGGTTTCGACAATGTATCCCATATATATTTAATCTTTTGTTTGAGAGTGACTTGGCAGGACTTTCTTATGCAGTCAACCACATTTTGAAAACAGGAGTACATTTTCAAAATGTTTCTGCAAAGCAATTTATGGATAAAGTACATGAGAGAGACGATCATCTAGAATCTCAGTTGATTAATTTGATGGCATGTCAGCGTGGTACTAATGAGTATTGGTACCGTCGTCATGGAGAACTTAAATGCATGCTGAGGAACTTAGGAACTCCTACATGGTTTCTTACCCTAAGCTGTGCTGAATACGCTTGGGATGATTTACTTGAATTTCTTCGTGAGGCAAATTCAAATGTAAAAAATATTGAATACAAGACACCTGGAGAATTGTGCTCTTTGGATCCTGTTAATGTATGCAGGTATTTCAATCATAGGTTTGAAGCTATGATGTCTTTTATCTGCAATAAAAGAATCCTCCTCTTGGAGAAGTTTTAGATTTTTTTGGAGAAAGGAGTATCAAGCTAGAGGTGCTCCTCATATACATATGCTGTTATGGATTAAGGATGCACCTAAATTTGGAACTGATTCGGATGATACCGTTTTGTCTTTTATTGAGGAATATGCGACATGTGCTATACCAAAAAGAACAGATGAGAACAGCTTAAGACAACAAGTGTTACGATTCCAACATCATCGATGTGGAAAATACTGCCGACGGAAGTACAAGTCTAAGGAAAAGTTTTACACCAAATGTCGTTTTGGATTTCCACGTCCTGTAATATCCAAAGGAAGAGTAAACAGTTTTATGTCAGCTATGAGACATACAATAAACAGAAAATCACCCAAAAATACATATAATTTAAGAAGAAGTGAAGAATCAAAATATATTAATGATTATAATCCAGTTATTCTCTCAATGTGGAATGCTAATATGGATATTCAGTATGTTGCGGATAATTCCATTGCAGTTGCCCGGTATGTGACATCTTATATAACAAAATCTGAAAAAACAGAGTTAAAAGAAATGTGGGAAGAAATTGCTCATGAGAAGAGTCTTAGTAAGAAGTTATACAGTTTCAGTTTGAAGATGTTATCCCATCGAGAAATTGGAGCATATGAATGCTCAGATCGGTTATCATCTGCAAGCTTATACTCAAAATCAAGATCAATTATTTGGGTGAGTCTAGGTCTTGCTGCAACACGAAATCGAGTACTTAAATCTGTACAAGAAATTGAATATTTAGCAGAAAAAGATCCAGAAAGTACAGATATTGTGAAAACAAACATGTTGGATACATATTATCCAAATAGAAGTCATAATCTTGACAACATATGTCTATATGAAGTGCTGCAATACTACAGTTTTAAACGGAATACTACAGAAAACATAAACGATGGAAAATATGCAGTTATTGGTTATGAAGGATGTTTGGTGAAACAAAGGAAAGGAAACTTGATTAATCACAGAAAACTGAGTTGTGACACTGAACAGAAAAGGGAATTTTACTATTTAGCACTTTTGCAACTCTTCAAACCGTGGCGTACAGAATTGGAATTACTTGGGGATTTTCAGAGCTATGAAGATTCCTTCAATGCTTGTAAAGATACCATAGAATGTCCAGTTTTTGCTAACTATCTGAAAATGTTGAACGATGAAATGGATCAAGAAGCTACTATTGCAGCTGAGATTGCTAGAGACAGTTCTCAAGACAGTCAAAGTTCTGCTCCACTGAGTGAAGATCCACTAGGAGAACCAATTGTTCAAAATGAAGCAGCAATTGCAATGAATGAGGTGGAAACAGCAATGCATCAAGCTCAAGAAGATATTATGGACTTAGGAAACTTGGAAGAACAACTAAATATTGAACAGAAAGAAATATATCAGCAAGTGACACAACAGATTGACCATGGATTTCTTCATGAAAAGAAAGAATGCACATGCACATCATTTCAACCTATCCGAATGTATGTCAGTGGTCAAGCTGGAACAGGAAAAAGTTTCTTAATTAAAGTATTGACCAGTTATCTGCAGAAATCAACTGACTCACATTTATCTTGTGTTGTAACCGCTCCAACTGGGTTAGCAGCACACAACATTAAAGGGATTACATTACATCGTTTACTTATGCTACCTGTAGAGCACGAAAACAAATTGGAATATCATAAGCTATCAGGAGAAGCTTGTTATGAAGTTTCAAGAGTGCTAAAGAAAATGAAACTTCTAATTATTGATGAAGTAAGTATGGTCTCAAACTTAATGCTTGCTTTTGTGCATTTAAGAATGCAGCAAATTCTTAAAACAGAATATGATGTCTTATTTGGAGGTAAACATGTTATCGTTTTTGGAGATCTTCTGCAACTTACTCCTGTAAAAGGACAACCAGTATTTAAAACACTTGTGCATGAAGACACCAGAAAGTCTTTGGGAAGTGTTGGCAATGTTAATATTTGGTCTTATTTTGAATACAAAGAACTCATTACAAATATGCGACAGGCAAATGATGTTAATTATGGATCTATACTTCAAGATATAAGAATTGGAGTTCTCACAGAAGAAGGCAAACAAGCTTTGCAAAGTCGACTATTTAAGAATTTGTTTCCAAATGAAAATATAGTTCCAGAAAAAATGTATAGTAAAATTGCTGAAAGTAAATCTATAATTTGTTTAATGCCAACACTCCGTGAATGTTCTATTTTCAATGAACAACTTTTGAAGCTAGAAAATCAAGAAATCAAAAAATGGAAGCCATTGATAAAATAGAGCACGAAGGAATTACTATTATTTTGACCGACAAATTGAAAAAAAAATTGAATTCTTTAGAAAAATCCATATCTAAAACTGCTGGTTTAGAAAAGAATTTATATCTATGTGTCAACTGTCGAGTAATTTTACGGCGTAATTTGGATGTGGAAAAAGGTTTAGTTAATGGAGCAATGGGGAAAGTTGTGAATTTTGTTAATTATCAAAAAAGAGATGGAATAGAATTTTTAAAAATTAAATTTGATCAAATTGAAGAAGTAAAACAAATTGGTTGTTGTTCTGTTCGTTTTTTGCTTGTTAAAGATTTGTATGTCCGTAGGAAGCAATTTCCACTTTCTTTGGCATATGCAGTCACTATTCATAAATCTCAAGGATTGAGTGTAGACAGTGCTTTGGTGAACATAGGAAGTAGCGTGTTTAAAGAAGGTATGGCATATGTTGCTTTGTCCCGAGTCAGAACTTTATCTGGATTGTTTTTGATTGATTTTGATGAGTCAAAGATTACTGCAGATGCAAACTGTGTAAAAGAGTATAATAGGTTAAGAAGAGCGTATACTCCAAATTTAGGTGAATATCCTGTATTTGAAAAGTCTGTAGTACATCGAAAAAGAAGATATGAGAATATCTGTAGTGAAGTTATAGAGAAGGAAAAAAATAAAGATAATGTTCATATTGCAAGCAAAAAGAAAAAGGATAGTATTGAAGAAATTGTTGGGTATCAGTTAGAAAACAGTTCAGGTATCAACTGCTATGCTAATGTAGTGGTCAATGTAGTCTTTTTTCTAGAAAGTTTGCAACAGCAAATTATGGAAAATCGTGAAAAAGATTTTGTTCCATATTGCATTGTTTTTATGAAAAATTGAACACTAATAAAAGCAAATTACAAAGTGTTTCTCATATTCGTAATCTTTTGGATATATGTTCTGGTTGTACACAATTTACGCAGGATATTCAACAAGACGCTCAGGAATTTCTAATGTATATGCTTACAGTATTAGAAAATGAGGGAATACAAATTGAAAATCTTTTTGGCCTTCGTTATAAATGGGTACATGAATGTGAAAATTGTATGTTTACATGTACAACTAACATAGATACTGAAAGATTTATATATTTGACATTACCAGACTGTAAAACAGTGTCTTTCAATAAACTAGTTAAAGCAGCAAATCAAAACATGGAGTGTAGCCAATGCAAATCAAAAATGTTATCAACATTATTTATACAAAGATTTGGACAATACATAATTTTAATGATACAACGTTGTAGAGCTGATGGAAGAAAAATGGAAACTTTAATTAAAGAATTTGTAGCAAGTCAACTATCTATATCTGGAAGGACTTTTGTAGCAGTATCAATTATTTTCCATCATGGTCCTTCTACAACATCTGGACATTACACTGTGTATTTAAAATGCAATAGAGGATGGACATATTGTAATGATGCTCAATTGGATTTTAAACAACGTTTGCCTAGAGAATTACAAAATTCCTACTTAATATTTTTAAAACCAAAGTTTTAGGAACATAATTGAACCTGTGAAGAATTTATTGATATTTCTTAATATGATTACTATTGGACAATTTTAATTTAAAGGATTTCAAAAAACTATTTGGCCAAGAGGAAAAGTATATATTTTAATTATGGACTTTTTCTTGCACATCCTCTCAGCATATATTTTGGAAGAAAAACATTTACTGTGTATACAATTTCAAGTTATAACATTTTCTTAGGAGAGAGCATTTTATATACCTGTAATTTGTATTATATGGTATGTTATTGAGCAGGAAGTTTTTATGAAATGTTCATAAATAGTTAAGTATATTTTAAATATTTTACAAGTAGTTTTGGGTTTTTTAAAACAATCTTATTGATTGTTTTATTTTTTTGCCCGCTGTTATGTGATGAGTAACATTGTAATCACTATTTGTAGTGAAATTCAATGTATTCTGAGAACAGCAAAAAAGATAAAGAAAATAATATTTAAAATGTGAAAATTATGTTTTGTTATAAAAAAATAATATTATATATTATAACGATTTTTTCTTCTCTTTTACAGGTCCTAATTCTACAGTCCTCTGTTGACTCATTCAGTAATACCTACAAATCCATTTGCTGTGCCAAAACCCAACCACTTATACATTCAGCCAGTCACTCTCTTTGCAGTACTCTAATCGTTCATTCAGTACCCAAGTACTCATTCAGTGACTTAGGCCTTAGCACATAGACTGCTTCAAACCCTTAATCACTATGCATGCGGTTCTCTAACCACCTACACACTTGTCTTTCACACCTTCAATTCCCCACTAACTAACCATACACTACAGCAAACATCCTGTCACTACCCTTGCAGTCCTATGTTGACTCATTCAGCAACACCTAAAAATCCATTCGCTGCGCCAAAACCAAAACACTTATACATTGACCCAGGCACTCTCCTTGTACTACTCTAATCGTTCAGTCTATACCCAAGTACTCATTCAGTGACCCAGGCCTTAGCACATACACTGTTTCAAACCCCTATACACTATGCATGCAGTTCTCTAACCACCTACACTCTTGTCTTTCACACCTTCAATTCCCCAGTCAGTATCCATACACTCCAGCAAACATCCTGTCACTCCCCTTGCAGTCATCTGTTTATTCATTCAGCAACACCTACAAATCCATTCGCTGCACCAAAACCCAACCACTTATACATTCACCCAGGCACTCTCCTTGTAGTACTCTAATCATTCATTCTGTACCCAAGTACTCATTCAGTGAACCAGGCCTTAGCACATAGACTGCTTCAAACCGTAAATCACTATGCATACGGTTCTCTAACCACCTACACACTTGTCTTTACACCTTCAATTCCCCACTCACTAACCATACACTCCAGCAAACATCCTGTCACTACCCTTGCACTCCTCTGTTGACTCATTCAGCAACACCTAAAAATCCATTCGCTGTGCCAAAAGCCAACCACTTATACATTCACCAAGGCACTCTCCTTGTAGTACTCTAATCGTTCATTCAGTACCCAAGTACTCATTCAGTGACTTAGGCCTTAGCACATAGACTGCTTCAAACCCTTAACCACTATGCATGCGGTTCTCTAACCACCTACACACTTGTCTTTCACACGTTCAAATCCCCAGTCAGTATCCATACACTCCAGCAAAAAACCTGTCAATCCCCTTGCAGTCCTCTGTTGACTCATTCAGCAACACCTAAAAATCCATTCGCTGTGCTAAAACGCAACCACTTATACATTCACCCAGGCACTCTCCTTGTAGTACTCTAATCGTTCATTCTGTACCCAAGTACTCATTCAGTGACTTAGGCCTTAGCACATACACTGCTTCAAACCCTTAATCACTATGCATGCGGTTCTCTAACCATCTACACACTTGTCTTTCACACCTTCAAATCCCCAAACAGTATCCATACACTCCAGCAAACATCCTGTCACTACCCTTGCAGTCCTATGTTGACTCATTCAGCAACACCTAAAAATGCATTCGCTGCGCCAAAAGCAAAACACTTATACATTCACCAGGCACTCTCCTTGTACTACTCTAATCGTTCAGTCTATACCCAAGTACTCATTCAGTGACCCAGGCCTCAGCACATACACTGTTTCAAACCCCTATACACTATGCATGCAGTTCTCTAGCCACCTACACACTTGTCTTTCACACCTTCAATTCCCCAGTCAGTATCCATACACTACAGCAAACATCCTGTCACTCACCTTGCAGTCCTCTGTTTATTCATTCAGCAACACCTACAAATCCATTCGCTGCACCAAAACCCAACCACTTATACATTCACCCAGGCACTCTCCTTGTAGTACTCTAATCGTTCATTCAGTACCCAAGTACTCATTCAGTGACTTAGGTCTTAGCACATAGACTGCTTCAAACCCTTAATCACTATGCATGCGGTTCTCTAACCACCTACACACTTGTCTTTCACACCTTCAATTCCCCACTCACTAACCATACACTCCAGCAAACATCCTGTCACTACCCTTGCACTCCTCTGTTGACTCATTCAGCAACACCTAAAAATCCATTCGCTGCGCCAAAAGCCAACCACTTATACATTCACCAAGGCACTCTCCTTGTAGTACTCTAATCGTTCATTCAGTACCGAAGTACTCATTCAGTGACCCAGGCCTTAGCACATAGACTGCTTCAAACCCTTAACCACTATGCATGCGGTTCTCTAACCACCTACACACTTGTCTTTCACATGTTCAAATCCCCAGTCAGTATCCATACACTCCAGCAAACATCCTGTCACTCCCCTTGTAGTCCTCTGTTGAGTCATTCAGCAACACCTAAAAATCCATTCGCTGCGCTAAAACCCAACCACTTATACATTCACCCAGGCACTCTCCTTGTAGTACTCTAATCGTTCATTCTGTACCCAAGTAC
Source organism: Calotriton arnoldi (assembly GCA_963921515.1). Classification (NCBI taxonomy): domain Eukaryota; kingdom Metazoa; phylum Chordata; class Amphibia; order Caudata; family Salamandridae; genus Calotriton; species Calotriton arnoldi. The sequence continues at coordinate 127,283 of CAWUFW010011581.1, read as the reverse complement.
TCATTCAGTGACTTAGGCCTTAGCACATAGACTGCTTCAAAGCCTTAATCACTATGCATGCGGTTCTCTAACCACCTACACACTTGTCTTTCACACCTTCAAATCCCCAAACAGTATCCATACACTCCAGCAAACATCCTGTCACTACCCTTGCAGTCCTCTGTTGACTCATTCAGCAACACGTAAAAATCCATTCGCTGCACCAAAACCCAACCACTTATACATTCACCCAGGCACTCTCCTTGTACTACTCTAATCGTTCAGTCTGTACCCAAGTACTCATTCAGTGACCCAGGCCTTAGCACATAGACTGCTTCAAACCCTTAATCACTATGCATGCGGTTCTCTAACCACCTACACACTTGTCTTTCACACCTTCAATTCCCCACTAACTAACCATACACTACAGCAAACATCCTGTCACTACCCTTGCAGTCCTATGTTGACTCATTCAGCAACACCTAAAATGCATTTGCTGCGCCAAAAGCAAAACACTTATACATTCACCAGGCACTCTCCTTGTACTACTCTAATCGTTCAGTCTATACCCAAGTACTCATTCAGTGACCCAGGCCTCAGCACATACACTGTTTCAAACCCCTATACACTATGCATGCAGTTCTCTAGCCACCTACACACTTGTCTTTCACACCTTCAATTCCCCAGTCAGTATCCATACACTCCAGCAAACATCCTGTCACTCACCTTGCAGTCCTCTGTTTATTCATTCAGCAACACCTACAAATCCATTCGCTGCACCAAAACCCAACCACTTATACATTCACCCAGGCACTCTCCTTGTAGTACTCTAATCGTTCATTCAGTACCCAAGTACTCATTCAGTGACTTAGGTCTTAGCACATAGACTGCTTCAAACCCTTAATCACTATGCATGCGGTTCTCTAACCACCTACACACTTGTCTTTCACACCTTCAATTCCCCACTCACTAACCATACACTCCAGCAAACATCCTGTCACTACCCTTGCACTCCTCTGTTGACTCATTCAGCAACACCTAAAAATCCATTCGCTGCGCCAAAAGCCAACCACTTATACATTCACCAAGGCACTCTCCTTGTAGTACTCTAATCGTTCATTCAGTACCGAAGTACTCATTCAGTGACCCAGGCCTTAGCACATAGACTGCTTCAAACCCTTAACCACTATGCATGCGGTTCTCTAACCACCTACACACTTGTCTTTCACACGTTCAAATCCCCAGTCAGTATCCATACACTCCAGCAAACATCCTGTCACTCCCCTTGCAGTCCTCTGTTGACTCATTCAGCAACACCTAAAAATCCATTCGCTGCGCTAAAACCCAACCACTTATACATTCACCCAGGCACTCTCCTTGTAGTACTCTAATCGTTCATTCTGTACCCAAGTACTCATTCAGTGACTTAGGCCTTAGCACATAGACTGCTTCAAACCCTTAATCACTATGCATGTGGTTCTCTAACCACCTACACACTTGTCTTTCACACCTTCAAATCCCCAAACAGTATCCATACACTCCAGCAAACATCCTGTCACTACCCTTGCAGTCCTCTGTTGACTCATTCAGCAACACGTAAAAATCCATTCGCTGCGCCAAAACCCAACCACTTATACATTCACTCAGGCACTCTCCTTGTACTACTCTAATCGTTCAGTCTGTACCCAAGTACTCATTCAGTGACCCAGGCCTTAGCACATAGACTGCTTCAAACCCTTAATCACTATGCATGTGGTTCTCTAACCACCTACACACTTGTCTTTCACACCTTCAATTCCCCACTAACTAACCATACACTACAGCAAACATCCTGTCACTACCCTTGCAGTCCTATGTTGACTCATTCAGCAACACCTAAAAATGCATTCGCTGCGCCAAAAGCAAAACACTTATACATTCACCAGGCACTCTCCTTGTACTACTCTAATCGTTCAGTCTATACCCAAGTACTCATTCAGTGACCCAGGCCTCAGCACATACACTGTTTCAAACCCCTATACACTATGCATGCAGTTCTCTAGCCACCTACACACTTGTCTTTCACACCTTCAATTCCCCAGTCAGTATCCATACACTCCAGCAAACAACCTGTCACTCACCTTGCAGTCCTCTGTTTATTCATTCAGCAACACCTACAAATCCATTCGGTGCACCAAAACCCAACCACTTATACATTCACCCAGGCACTCTCCTTGTAGTACTCTAATCGTTCAGTCTATACCCAAGTACTCATTCAGTGACCCAGGCCTTAGCACATAGACTGTTTCAAACCCCTATCCACTATGCATGCAGTTCTCTAACCACCTACACACTTGTCTTTCACACCTTCAATTCCCCAGTCAGTATCCATACACTGCAGCAAACATCCTGTCACTCCCCTTGCAGTCTTCTGTTGGCTCATTCAGCAACACCTAAAAATCCATTCGCTGTGCCAAAACCAAACCACTTATACATTCACCCAGGCACTCTCCTTGTACTACTATAATCGTTCAGTCTGTGCCCAAGTATTCATTCAGTGAACCAGGCCTTAGCACATAGACTGTTTCAAACCCCTATCCACTATGCATGCAGTTCTCTAACCACCTACACACTTGTCTTTCACACCTTCAATTCCCCAGTCAGTATCTATACACTCCAGCAAACATCCTGTCACTCCCCTTGCAGTCATCTGTTGACTCATTCAGCAACACCTACAAATCCATTCGCTGCGCCAAAAGCCAACAACTTATACATTCACCCAGGCACTCTCCTTGTACTACTCTAATCGTGCAGTCTATACCCAAGTACTCATTCAGTGACCCAGGCCTTAGCACATAGACTGCTTCAAACCCTTAATCACTATGCATGCGGTTCTCTAACCACCTACACACTTGTCTTTCACACCTTCAAATCCCCAGTCAGTATCCATACACTCCAGCAAACATCCTGTCACTCCCCTTGCAGTCCTCTGTTGACTCATTCAGCAACACGTACAAATCCATTCGCTGCGCCAAAACCCAACCACTTATACATTCACCTAGGCACTCTCCTTGCAGTACTCTAATCGTTCAGTCAGTACCCAAGTATTCATTCAGTGAACCAGGTCTTAGCACATAGACTGTTTCAAACCCCTATCCACTATGCATGCGGTTCTCTAACCACCTACACACTTGTCTTTCACACCTTCAAATCCCCAGTCAGTATCCATACACTGCAGCAAACATCCTGTCAGTCCCCTTGCAGTCTTCTGTTGACTTATTCAGCAACACCCACAAAGCCATTCGTTGCGCCAAAACCAAAACACTTATACATTCACCCAGGCACTCTCTAAGTTATAAATATACATTAACCAACCTTTCACACATTAACATACAAATATAGTTCTTTCTTTAACCAGAGAAGTTAGTTCTGAAAAGAACTTTTTTTTCTTTTTTTGTTTTATATATTTTTTGTATTTTTTGAACTATTATTTTTTTTTTGGGTGTTTTTTTAGGAAATAATAAACAAAAAAAAGGAAAAAAACAGGAAACCTCAGGAATTACATTTCATTCCTGGAAAACACACACAAAAAAAAAGTCTAACAGTGGTGATTGCGCTGTGCAGCACAAACAGCTTCCACGGATTGTTCGCCATAGGAAATGAGTTTGTTGCACTTCACACAGTGCTGTTTTAAGAAGGCAAATTCAGGACGTATGTCCAAAGATGTTGAAGGTGTAGCAGTACCAGATGTAGAAGGAACTGGTTGTTGTTTCAATGCAGCTCTACGAGACTCCTCCCGAGCCAGGTTCAGTGGATGAATTGTTTTCAAATGCTTGTACATAGAGGCAGTACCACAAGAATATTTCTTGTCGGCACTACCTCTAGACAGCACCCTCTCACAGATCCGGCAGCTGACTTTCGTGGCATTAACCTTCTTTTGGCCCTCTGGAAAAGTGAAAAACTTCCACACCACCGATACATGCCTTTGTGGACGTGGGTCCTCTTGCACAAATTCTTCTTCTGAAGAATGTTGTGACTCCTGTTCTTGCTGTTGTGAAGAAGCCATCTTCTTATTTCAGCTATTGCAGTTCTTCTTCAATGCAGAGATGTGTCTCCAAAGAAGCTCAAAGAAGAATGATGGAAATGGGTGGGGTCCTTCAATAGTTACAATGGGAAATGTTATCAACCAATCAAAAGCTTTTTTTCAAGTCACATGGGATCCGCGTACCGTGCGCACACGCAGCACGCACCCAACGCGAAGTAGCGAAATTGCATTTAAAAGTAAAATAACTTTATTACATGTAAAAATAAATTATTTTTATGCATAAGTAAGATAATGTCTGGCCCTAATATGTGTATTAAAGACATATATATGTCATTTTAGAACATATAAAAATTCGCGGGAGTCGCGTACACAGCGCGTACAGCACGCATATGATGTCACGCGGGGCGCGTGTCCGCGCAAGAGCCGCGTAGTATAATGCGCATGTGTCACGAATGTGTAAACGTAGGAAGCGCGAACCGGTCGCATACTAATCGCGCACAACACGTAACATACGCATATCACGTAACTATAATACACGCATCCATCGCACACCCTACGCGGATCCTTCACGACTTTAAGAAAATGGCGGGTACAATTCGCGCACTGATCTTGTAAGGTACGCTGCCGGTGCGCGACTCCAAAAAACAAAAAATTTTTTTACATTTATTAACAAATTATAAAACAAAACAAAAAATATTTATGTTACAATATTTTCGAAAACATTTTTTTGCGATTTATATTACAAATATATAAATATTTTTTTAAAAACAAAATATGTAAATTAAACAGATAAACATCTGTAGAAAATTAGTATCAAAACAATACATGTAAAAAATCTTACAACTAAATATTATCATTTAAAAACCGTTGAAATTCACTGAAAAAACCATAGGTTTCAGACGCGTTATAGTTACAAATTAGCATTTAAAAAACCTTTGAAATTCACTGAAAAAACCATAGGTTTTAGGGACAGTTATAGTTACAAATTAGCATTAAAAAAACCTTTGAAATTCACTGAAAAAACCATAGGTTTCAGACACGTTATAGTTACAAATTAGCATTTAAAAAACCTTTGAAATTCACTGAAAAAACCATAGGTTTTAGGGACAGTTATAGTTACTTGGACATTGCACTCGTACAAAACCCGTGAAATTCCCCCGTTATAGTTAGTCCAGGTAACTATAACTCGCGCCCCGCAATGCACTGCTGATGACGTCACTTATTACATCACTCATGACATGGTCAGTGACATCACTGATGACATCACTGATGACATCTCAAATGACATCACTGATGACATCATCCTTGTGATAATCTGATGCAGCTCCTCACACCCTAATATAACTTTTGATACACCCACTCTAAATTACAGACTGCCATTCGCAAAACCATAGACACTCCAACACCAATAACTACATACCCACTCACTGATTCTTAGGTCTACACACACACATCCACTCACTCACCCGTACAGTCACTCATACTTATGGTCACTCAGTACAGGACTATCATATGCACTCTTACTCCTATATAAACACTCAAACACCGCCACTCATCCATAGAGGTACTCACACACCTAGTCAGTCATGCAAATAATTAAACACACTGCCATTTACTCACCTATACAGTTATACACACACCAGCTCACTTAATCATACAAATACTAGCACATTCTTACGCTCTTATACAATAACTGATACAAGCACACACGCATCCATACAGCCACTCTCACTATCACACACTCTCACTTATAGCCATTTAAATACTCTAACACACATATATTCTGCCTTTCACATATGTAGTTACTCACACATGTACCACTGGGACATACATTCACTCACTAACACACTCTTACACACACATATCCACCCATACAGTCTATCACAGATGCACTCTTGAAACTATCCACCCAGTGAATCGCCCACTCACACATCTATGCACAGAGTCGCACACACCCCTCCCACACAAACACTCAGGCACCCATACAGATACTCACACAAGCATTCAATAACTCAAATAGACACTCATGTAGCTATTCACAAACATATGCAGCCACTTACACAGCAACAGACAGACGGATACAGACATTCACCCAGTTTAGTCACTAACCCATGCATTCAGTAAGATACATTAAATCACTCACTTATACAGTCAGTCACACACCTACTAAATCATCCATACAGACACTTACACACCCACTCATTCTTCAATACGTCTTTTCCTATATATATTAAAAATATTTAAACTTTACAGAAACACACAGTCACTGGATGATGTCATCAGTGATGTCATTTGAGATGTCATCAGTGATGTCATCAGTGATGTCACTGACCATGTCATGAGTGATGTAATAAGTGACGTCATCAGCAGTGCATTGCGGGGGCGCGAGTTATAGTTACCTGGACTAACTATAACGGGGGAATTTCACGGGTTTTGTACGAGTGCAATGTCCAAGTAACTATAACTGTCCCTAAAACCTATGGTTTTTTCAGTGAATTTCAAAGGTTTTTTAAATGCTAATTTGTAACTATAACGTGTCTGAAACCTATGGTTTTTTCAGTGAATTTCAAAGGTTTTATATACTAATATATAACTATAACTGTCCCTATAACCTATGATTTTTCAGTGAATATATATATATATATATATTATCTACTGGCGGTCGCCAGTAGATAGTTATAGTTACAACCTATTATCCATAGGAAATCCGCGACATTCTATTTGAAATAACGTCTCGCGCCGGTTGACGTATCTTCGCGAAAGTTTCCAACTTTGTTGGGCCGCTCCGGTCCGCTCCTATCCTGAAAGTCTCGGGGTGATATGTCAAGCGGGGGCCGAGAAAAAGGGGGGTCCCAAAACGCGTTTTCCCCATTCATTTTTCCATAGGAACCTTTAGTCGCAGCTACAGCCCGAACTGCTGAACGGAATTACACCAAATTTGGCAAAGAGGTAGTTCTTGGTTCAGTGTCGTGCCTTTTGCTTAAATGGTGTAAATCCGTTCAGTAGTTCCTGAGAAAATCAAAAGTAAAATCACATATATATCTGGGCGGAGCCTAACCACACATGTCATCGTGAGATCTGATTGGCTGTCAGCACTTCATCCTGGAATTGCTGGCAGCCATCTTGGGACCAATATAAATGATAGTACCTCATTGAAATGCATTGTAGTGAATAGAAGATTTTGAGGGTCACCAAAAGGAGAACTATAAAGGGTGATAACAGGCTTTAGTTACATTAGAATTTATTTGTTGATGGTACCATACTAATTTTAGGAATTGTGGTGTATTCTAAGGTGATTTTACCATGTGAAAAACCTTCTGCTGGGATATCATGAATCATGTTTGAGAGAACACTATTTTCTCATGCTTGTCCCATGGAGGTTTGGAAGGTGCTCCAGAAGCTAAAATGAGAGCATATTTTCTGTAAATTCATCATTATCTTTCTCACTCATGTGAGAATGAAGTCTGACATTCTCAGTAAAACATGTACATCCAACAAGGGCAGAGACTGTCAGTTGATTCCTTTGTGTTCTACTGCAGCTTCCCAGAGTGTTCTAAAGAACAACTAGAGTGCTAACAGCCTTACTTATGACAAAAAGTATGGCACACCTGAAGCCATCTTGATTGGAATAAACTGGTAACACTTAAACAATTTAATTTAGAAAGGAACAAAATGATGGGGTTCATTTTGTCATAGAAATTATGGTTAGTGCTGTAGAAAGAAAAATTAGGACATGTTTCAAGTGTGATCTCAAATATCTTCCTGTTATATTTCAACAGGAGCAGCCTGCCAGTTGATGCCTTTGTGTTCTACTGCAGCTTCCCAGAGTGTTCTAAAGAACAACTAGAGTGCTAACAGCCTTACTTATGACAAAAGTATGGCACACCTGAAGCCATCTTGATTGGAATAAAGTGGTAACACTTAAAACATTTAATTTAAAAAGGAACAAAATGAGGGGGTTCATTTTGTCATAGAAATTATGGTTAGTGCTGTAGAAAGAAAAATTAGCACATATTTCAAGTATGATCTCAAATATCTTCCTGTTATATTTCAACAGGAGCAGCCTGCCAGTTGATGCCTTTGTGTTATACTGCAGCTTCCCAGAGTGTTCTAAAGAACAACTAGAGCGCTAACAGCCTTACTTATGACAAAAGTATGGCACACCTGAAGCCATCTTGATTGGAATAAACCGGTAACACTTAAAACATTTAATTTAAAAAGGAACAAAATGAGGGGTTCTTTTTGAAATAGAAATTATGGTTAGTGCTGCAGAAAGAAAAATTAGGGCATGTTTTAAGTGAGATCTCATATCCTCTTCTATTTCATTAGAAAATTCTGACATGCAGACTGAAACAATCACTTTCAATACCAGCAGCAGACTACCAGTTAACTCCTGGTGAGCAGTAGCTTTACTCCAGTGATCTAATGAGCAACTAGAGTGCTAACATTCTGAATTTATGGCAGATGTGAGACACATCTGAATGCCTTCTTGATGGAATCAAAGTAAAAACTGAAAGCATTTCCTACTGAGAAGACTGCAGTAAATGAAGAAATTAGGAAACTTCATAACAAAGAAGTCTTCCAAGATGGCCACCAGTGAAAAAAGAGCCCAAATGTAGCACAAATATTACCCAGATGTAGCCCACATATAGCCCAATGACAAAAGTGTGCAAAACACTTTTTATTTTTAGTTTTTTTGTAGTTTTATGTAGTGCAGACTGGTCAGGTATTGGAGCATTGCATCTTAAAACATGACCCCCTACACTACAAAAACACCACTGCACTACCTTAAACCCTAAAACACTACCCCCAGCACGACCCCTACACTACACAAGCACCACTGCACTATCCTAAACCCTAAAACACTACCCCCAGCACGACCCCCTACACTACCCAAACACCACTGCACTAACCTAAATCCTAAAACACTACCACCAGCACGACCCCCTACACTACCCAAACACCACTGCACTACCCTAAAACATGACCCACTACACTACACAAACACCACTGCACTACCCTAAACCCTAAAACACTACCCCCAGCACGACCCCCTACACTACACAAGCACCACTGCACTACCCTAAACCCTAAAACACTACCCCCAGCACGACCCCTACACTGCCCGAACACCACTGCACAGCCCTAAACCCTGAAACACCAGCCCCTGCATGACCCCCTACACTGCCCGAACACCACTGCACTGCCCTAAACCCTGAAACACCACCCCTAGCATGACCCCCTACACTGCCCGAACACCACTGCACTGCCCTAAACCCTGAAACACCACCCCCTTCACGACCCCCTACACTGCCCGAACACCACTGCACTGCCCTAAACCCTGAAACACCACCCCCAGCATGACCCCCTACACTGCCCGAACACCACTGCACTGCCCTAAACCCTGAAACACTACCCCCAGCAAGACCCCTACACTGCCCGAACACCACTGCACTGCCCTAAACCCTGAAACATCACCCCCAGCAAGACCCCCTACACTGCCCGAACACCACTGACCTAAACCCTGAAACACCACCCCCAGCACGACCCCCTACACTGCCCGAACACCACTGCACTGCCCTAAACCCTGAAACACTACCCCCAGCATGACCCCCTACACTGCCCGAACACCACTGCTCTGCCCAAAACCCTGAAACACCAGCCCCAGCACGACCCCCTACACTGCCCGAACACCGCTGCACTGCCCTAAACCTTGAAACACCAGCCCCTGCACGACCCCCTACACTGCCCGAACACCACTGCACTACCCTAAACCCTGAAACATCACCTCCAGCACGACCCCCTACACTGCCCGAGCACCACTGCACTGCCCTAAACCCTGAAACACCAGCCCCAGCACGATCCCTACACTGCCCGAACACCACTGCACTGCCCTAAACCCTGAAACACCAGCCCCAGCACGACCGCCTACACTGCCCGAACACCACTGCACTGCCCTAAACCCTGAAACACCAGCCCCAGCACGACCCCCTACACTGCCCGAACACCACTGCACTGCCCTAAACCCTGAAACACCACCCCCAGCACGACCCCCTACACTGCCCGAACACCACTGCACTGCCCTAAACCCTGAAACACCAGCCCCAGCACAACCCCGTACACTGCCCGCACACCACTGCACTGCCCTAAACCCTGAAACACCAGCCCCAGCACAACCCCCTACACTGCCCGAACAGCACTGCACTGCCATAAACCCTGAAACACCAGCCCCAGCACAACCCCGTACACTGCCCGCACACCACTGCACTGCCCTAAACCCTGAAACACCAGCCCCAGCACAACCCCGTACACTGCCCGAACACCACTGCACTGCCCTAAACCCTGAAACACCAGCCCCAGCACGACCGCCTACACTGCCCGAAAACTACTGCACTGCCCTAAACCCTGAAACACCACCCCCAGCAAGACTACCTACACTGGCCGAACACCACTGCACTGCCCTAAACCCTGAAACACCACCCCCTGCACGACCCCCTACACTGCCCAAACACTACTGCACTGCCCTAAACCCTGAAACACCACCCTCAGCACGACACCCTACACTGCCCGAACACCACTGCACTGCCCTAAACCCTGAAACACCACCCCAGCACGACCCCCTACACTGCACGAACACCACTGCACTAAACCCTGAAACACCACCCCCTGCACGACCCCCTACACTGCCGGAACACCACTACACTGCCCTAAACCCTGAAACACCACCCCCAGCACGACCCCCTACACTGCACTAACACCACTGCACTGCCATAAACCCTGAAACATCACCCCAGCACAACCCCCTACACTGCCTGAGCACCATTGCTCTGCCCTAAACCCTGAAACACTGCCCCCAGCACGACCCCCTACACTGCCCGAACACCACTGCACTGCCCTAAACCCTGAAACACCACTCCCAGCACGACCCCTACACTGCCTGAACACTACTGCACTGCCCTAAACCCTGAAACACCAGCCCCAGCAAGACCCCTACACTGCCCGAACACCACTGCATTGCCCTAGACTCTGAAACACCAGCCCCAGCAAGACCCCTACACTGCCCGAACACCACTGCACAGCCCTAAACCCTGAAACACCAGCCCCAGCATGACCCCCTACACTGCCCGAACACCACTGCACTGCCCTAAACCCTGAAACACCAGCCCCAGCACGACCCCCTACACTGCCCGAACACCACTGCACTGCCCTAAACCCTGAAACACCAGCCCCAGCACGACCCCCTACACTGCCCGAACACCACTGCACTGCCCTAAACCCTGAAACACCAGCCCCAGCACCACCCCCTACAATGTCCGAACACCACTGTACTGCCCTAAACCCTGAAACACCACCCTCTGCACCGCCCCTACACTGCCCGAACACCACTGCACTGCCCTAAACCCTGAAACACCACTGCACTGCCCTAAACCCTGAAACACCACCCCTGCACGACCCCCTACACTGCCGAACACCACTGCACTGCCCTAAACCCTGAAACACCACCCCTGCACCACCCCCTACACTGCCCGAACACCACTGCACTGCCCTAAACCCTGAAACACCACCCCTGCACCGCCCCCTACACTGCCCGAACACCACTGCACTGCCCTAAACCCTGAAACACCACCCCCAGCATGACCCCTTTACTGCTCGAACACCACTGCACTGCCCTAAACCCTGAAACACCACCCCCAGCATGACCCCCTACACTGCCCGAACACCACTGCCCTAAACCCTGAAACACCACCCCTGCACGACCCCCTACACTGCCCGAACACCACTGCACTGCCCTAAACCCTGAAACACCACCCCCTGCACGACCCCCTACACTGCCCGAACACCACTGCACTGCCCTAAACCCTGAAACACCACCCCCAAGACGACCCCCTACACTGCCCGAACACCACTGCTCTGCCCTAAACCCTAAAACACCACCCCCAGCACGACCCCCTACACTGCCCGAACACCACTGCACTGCCCTAAACCCTAAAATACTCCCCCAGCACGACCCACTACACTACCCGAACACGACTGCACTGCCCTAAACCCTAAAACACTCCCCCAGCACGACCCCCTACACTGCCCAAACACTACTGCACTGCCCTAAACCCTGAAACACCAACACTCAGCACGACACCCTACACTGCCCGAACACCACTGCACTGCCCTAAACCCTGAAACACCACCCCAGCACGACCCCCTACACCTCCCAAACACCACTGCACTAAACCCTGAAACACCACCCCCTGCACGACCCCCTACACTGCCGGAACACCACTGCACTGCCCTAAACCCTGAAACACCACCCCCAGCACGACCCCCTTTACTGCTCGAACACCACTGCACTGCCCCAAACCCTGAAACACCACCCCCAGCATGACCCCCTACACTGCCCGAACACCACTGCCCTAAACCCTGAAACACCACCCCTGCACGACCCCCTAAACTGCCCGAACACCACTGCACTGCCCTAAACCCTGAAACACCACCCCCTGCACGACCCCCTACACTGCCCGAACACCACTGCACTGCCCTAAACCCTGAAACACCACCCCCAGCACGACGCCCTACACTGTCCGAACACCACTGCACTGCCCTAAACCCTCAAACACCACCCCCAGCACGACCCCCTACACTGCCCAAACACCACTGCACTGCCCTAAACCCTAGAACACTACCCCCAGCATGACCCCCTACACTACCCGAACACCACTGCACTACCCTAAACCCTAAAATACTCCCCCAGCACGACCCCCTACACTTCCCGAACACGACTGCACTGCCCTAAACCCTAAAACACTCCCCCAGCACGACCCCCTACACTACCCGAACACCACTGCACTGCCCTAAACCCTAAAACACTCCCCCAGCACGACCCCCTACACTACCTAAACACCACTGCACTGCCCTAAACCCTAAAACACTACCCCGCATGACCCCCTACACTACCCAAATACCAATGCACTACCCTAATCCCTAAAACACTACCCCCGCACAACCCCCTACACTACCCAAAGACCACTGCACTACCCTAAACTCTAAAACAATACCCCTGCACGACTCCCTACACTACCCAAAGACCACTGCACTACTCTAAACCCTAAAACACGACCTCCTACACTACACAAACACCACTGCACTACCCTAAACCCTAAAAAACTACCCCAGCACGAACCCCTACACTACCCAAACACCACTGCACTACCCTATACCATAAAACACTACCCCCAGCAGTACCCCCTACGCTACCCAAACACCACTGCACTACCCTAAACCCTAAAACACTACCCCCAGCAGTACCCCTACACTACCCAAACACCATTGCACTACCCTAAACCCTAAAACACTACCCCCAGCAGTATCCCCTACACTACCCAAACACCACTGCACTACCCTAAACCCTAAAACCCTAAAACACTAACCCCCAGCACGACCCCCTACACTACCCAAACACCACTGTACTACCCTAAACCCTAAAACACTCCCCCATCACGACTCCCTACACTACCCAAACACCACTGCACTACCCTAAACCCTAAATCTACCCCCAGCATGACCCCCTACACTACACAAACACCACTGCACTACCCTAAACCCTAAAACACTACCCCCAGCACGACCCTCTTCACTACCTAAACACAACTGCACAATTTGTTACAGGCGTTGCAACGCAGGCCTGTGGTGCTTACTGGAAGTACCTGGTGGGCTAGTTGGGCCCCAGGGACTCTCAGGATTCAAGGTGACCTAATCCCCCAACTTAAAATGCGCCACGGGGCGCGTTTGCACAGTGGTGAAGGGAGGGGCGGGGCCACAGGTGACATGTGCGCAAACACGCCCTGTGGTGCGTTTTAAGTTGGGGAGTTAATTCCCTTTGAATCCTGGGGGCCAACTAGCCCACCAGGTACCTTCAGTAAGCACAACAGAGTTGCGTTGCAGAGAGGTGAAAAAAGGTGCGTGGCCTCGGAACGCCTCTCTGCAACTCAGCTCTGTGGTCCTAACTGTAGGTACCTGGGGGGCTAGTTGGGCCCCAGGGACCCTCAGGATTCAAGGGGACTTAATCCCGCAACTTAAAACGCGCCACGGGGCGCGTTTGCACACATGTCACCTCAGGCCCCCCTCCCTTCACCACTGTGCAAACGCGCACTGGCTCTGGTTAGTCAGAGTCAGTTACCACCAGTACCCGTCTGAAAAAGTTGTGGGCACAGGATGATTTTGCAACAAGGCCTCTTTCTGCTCCTCTGTTGGTTCTTTCTGCACATCTTTTGCTTCTTTCTGTGCGTTTTTTCTTCTTTCTTCACATGTCCTACCTCTGTTGGCATAGTTAGAAACTAGCATTTAAAAAACCTTTGAAATTCACTTAAAAAATCATAGGTTTCAGGCACGTTATAGTTAGAAATTAGCATTTAAAAAACCTTTGAAATTCACTGAAAAAACCATAGGTTTCAGGCACGTTATAGTTAGAAATTAGCATTTAAAAAACCTTTGAAATTCACTGAAAAAACCATAGGTTTCAGGCACGTTATAGTTAGAAATTAGCATTTAAAAAACCTTTGAAATTCACTGAAAAAACCATAGGTTTCAGACACATTATAGTTAGAAATTAGCATTTAAAAAACCTTTGAAATTCACTGAAAAAACCATAGGTTTTAGGGACAGTTATAGTTAGTTGGACATTGCACTCGTACAAAACCCGTGAAATTCTCCTGTTATAGTTAGTTCAGCTAACTATAACTCGCGCCCCGCAATGCACTGCTGATGACGTCACATATTACATCACTCATAACATGGTCAGTGACATCACTGATGACATCACTGATGACATCTCAAATGACATCACTGATGACATCATCCATGTGATAATTTCATGCATCTTCTCACACCCTAATATAACTTTTGATACACCCACTCTAAATTACAGACTGCCATTCTCAAAACCATAGACACTCCAACACCAAAAACTACATACCCACTCACTGATTCTTAGGTCTACACACACATCCACTCACTCACCTGTACAGTCACTCGTACTTACAGTCACTCAGTACAGGACTATCATATGCACTCATACACCTATATAAACACTCACACACCGCCACTCGTCCATAGAGGTACTCACACACCTAGTCAGTCATGCAAAAAATTAATCACACACCCATTTACTCACCTATACAGTTATACACACACTAGCTCAATTACTCATACAAATACTAGCACATTCTTACGCTCTTATACAATAACTGATACAAGCACACACGCATCCATACAGCCACTCTCACAATAACACACTCTCACTTATAGCCATTTAAATACTCTAACACACATATATACTGCCTTTTACATATGTAGTTACTCGCACATGTACCACTGAGATATACATTCACTCACTGACACACCCATACACACACTCACCCACCCAAGCAGTCCATCACAGATGCACTCTTGAAATCATGCACCCAGTGAATCACCCACTCACACATCTATGTATAGAGTCACACACACCCCACCCACACAAACACTCAGGCAGCCATACAGATACTCAGAGAACCAATCAATAACCCATATAGACACTCATGTAGCTATTCGCAAATCCATGCATCCACTTACACACCAACAAACAGACGGATACAGACATTCACACAGTTTAGTCACTAACCCATGCATTCAGTAAGATACGTTTAATCACTCACTTGTAGAGTCAGTCACTCACGTACTAAATCATCCATTCAGACACTTATACACCCACTCATTCTTCAATACGCCTTTCCCTATATATATTAAACATATTTAAACTTTACAGAAACACAGTCACTGGATGATGTCATCAGTGATGTCATTTGAGATGTCATCAGTGATGTCATCAGTGATGTCACTGACCATGTCATGAGTGATGTAATATGTGACGTCATCAGCAGTGCATTGCGGGGCGCGAGTTATAGTTAGCTGAACTAACTATAACAGGGGAATTTCACGGGTTTTGTACGAGTGCAATGTCCAACTAACTATAACTGTCCCTAAAACCTATGGTTTTTTCAGTGAATATATATATATATATATATATATATATATATATATATATAGGGCTCCCTCCTGGAGCCCTCCATGGCCCTGGGGACCGCCACCCCAAAGGGCCAGCTCCAGCAATGTCCCGGGGTGCCCACCCCGGGACGTTGTAGTTTGCAATGACAGGGCAGGAGCACGGCTCCCGCCCTGTCATTGCAGACTCTGATTCGCTTCATGGAAGTGAGAGCAGGAAACCTGCTCTCGCTTCCATAAAGCGAAGCAGATTGCTTTTGGACAAAAGGAGCTGCATGTCAGCAGCTCCCTTTGCCCAAAAGCAATGCCAGCTCACGCAGGAGCCGGGGAGCCGGCTAGGACTGCGGGGGCATTGGGGCTCCCCCCACGGTCCCCAACGTAATAGCATGCCCCGGGGGATGGGGTCCCCAGGCCAGAAATCAAATAATGTAAGTGGGGCATTTTTTTTTCTTTCAATTTTGGAGTCGCGACCCCATTGCGGCTCTCAGTGTGGCCCCCCATGTAACATCTCGTTGGGTTCGCAGAACCATCTCAAATAAATAATTTAAAAGTATATAATTTAGAAGGTAGTGTTGCATTTGTGAACTTGCTTTATAGAGGTAGTGTGATTGAACTTAATAATAAGATTACATTTGATAGAGTTAGTGAAAATATATAAAATTAAAAATTAAAAGTTAAACCTGAAAAGAGTGTTGTGTTGTAGTACATTGAATGCATGCTCTTGCAGATTTGCGACGGGTGCGCGGATCCACCAAAAATTTAAAAAGAGTTTGTATGTGTAAAAAAAATTAGATTCACTATTGTGTTGTAGGGTGGCTCTAGAAAGAGCCCTTGTTTTCATTATGAGTTTGTTGTAGCTACATGTAAGTGCGGATGCACAGCTTCAGGTTGTTGAGAAAGACTCTGTTTCCTTGATCTGTGAAGTGTACTCCATCACTTCTGTAGATGCCATCCATATCAAAACGTAGATTGTTGTTATAGATGGAGCCCATCCTATGGTCTCTGAGATAAGCAGAAACAGCTTTATTGACATTCTTTCTAGCTTTTTCAATCTGTGGACAGAATTGATTTGACCACTTCCATTTCTGTCTTTGGCATATATTAGAGTATACAAAGACAGTTTGAGGCAAAAGCAACATCAATTGTGCAAAGGTGTCCTTCATTAGCATTTCCAGACCTACCCCAGTCAATGTGCCTAGGTCATTTCCACCACAGTGCACAATCATGAGGTCAGGGTGTTGGAGATGCAAAAAGGTTTTCACCAAAGGCATCAATTGGTGCCACTTTAATCCTCTCTGTGCAATCTATTTAATATCCACATTTCGCAAAGCTAGGTCTTTGTCAATATCTCTGCGTTCAGCATACCTTTTGCACCAGAAAACATAGCTGTGCCCAACAATCCATACTGTAAGCATCTTGAAGGGATGTCTGGAAGTAATGAAAAGATGTCTGTAGCTCAGGTAGTCAGTTGGTAGAATGAGAGGTATCTAAAATGGTGATTAAGATGTTGTTTTTGAAAAAGCAGATAACTGATTGGCTGTTCATTAACATTGTACACTGAAAAATAGGATGCATGTTAATTTGTTTAAGAAGCATGTTTCTTATTGGTTATTAAAAAATGTTTGAAAGGTACAGTAGATAGGATTAGGTAATATTTTGCAAAAGTCAACCACACCTGCTATTTGCATTTGTAAGCTGCTGTGCTGAACTTGAAAATATGTTGAACTTGTGACCTGCCAGTTCAGTTGAATAATGCAGAAAGTGTTACTATGGAAACTGGGATTAAGCAGAATGGGGGAAGGGTTGAAATGTAGCTGTGGTTTAAAATATGAAATTACACATTATATATATAAGTGATATGTTATTAAAGTAAGATTTCCCAAATTACTAGTATATTTAGAAGTGGTGTGCTCTTAAACAATAATGCTAGTATTATTAGTATTAGGTTTTTGAAATCCCGTATGGATTCGCGGTTCCATCACAATGCTTTACTGAGGCACTGTGGTGGAGTCGCGACTCCAGAAAATTACTGAACCAGTTTGGGCACTTTTAGAAGTCAGTTGGTAAGGGTTCATATGTCTAACCAATAGAAATGTGTTTCACAATTTGAAAAAATGTAGAAAGGATTGTGATTTGTTACTTACATTTATTTGTGTGGAGAAAGAGAGGGAAACTTTGCCATTACTGGTTTTACCTTGTTGAGAGTGGTGCATTACATTGATTGTGTGCATACAAAAATCTTTTATGAGTTTCTGATATTTCATATTCTACAATACTATTTGGAAGGTGAGTTACAAATTTGTGAGATGTATTATGTATTAGCTTTATTTTAAACTTAAAAAATTATTCAAGAAATGTTATGTTTGAAATATTCCATTAAATGTAGAGATGTGTATTGTACTTTGTTTTATTGAACTTAAATGATGATTGGGATAGATTGTGTATAGTAATATGTGTATATTGAAGATGGATTAGCGATTATGGTAGTTTATATTAGTGTGTAGAACTGTACAATTGAAGTACACCGTATCATTTTAGGTGTTGCATTCATTTTGGAAGTGCAGTCTGTCAAGTTTTAAGGTGTGCATGGACTTGTAACTGAGGTATGTCTCTACTTGCACATGTGTTCTCATATGTGTTATGCATCTCAAGATGGTAGATGTATAAAACACCGGTATACATCTATTTGTATGATTCTTTTATATATGGTGTCACTAGCATAAGGTACAGACATCTGCATGCATGCTTTCAGGAATATAGTGAGACCTACAGCAGAGTCATGCAAAGGGTTGCTGGTTTATATTTCGGTAGGTCCAACACACTGAGTAGTTGCAGAATGGTGAAGCTGCAGCATAAAAGTTAGATTTAAGATATGTTGGCAGAGGAATTAGTGATTAGGGTACTTTGTATGAGTCTGAGGAAAGGTACACTTGAAGTAGGCCACACAAATGTAGTTGTCTGTTTAAAATGTAAAGTGCGGTCTGTTATGTTTAAAGGTCTGCATGGTGTTGTGACTGAGGAATCTTCTACTTGCACATGTGTTCTCATATGTGTTATGCATCTCAAGATGTTAGATGTATAAAACACAGGAATGTTGATGTGTATTTAAAAAGTGAAAAGGTAAACAATGATAAGTGGGAGCAATTTGGTGCTTATTTGTTGGTGTAAGGTCGTTTTGAGTTGGGTACTGATCGACGTATTTGTAAATATTGCTACAACAAATAGAAGAGAACAAAGTGCTAGCTAGAGCAGTACATAACAACTTAGAGTTGGTAGCTATTCCTCCGGAACTGGCAGATTTAAATACATATGAATCCATTCTTATTCAATCTGTGCACCTGTTTCAGGCTATAGTTCATATGGAGCCTAAAACAGGTAAGCTGCCTTCAACAGATTTACAAAGTGGTCTGAAAGGAAGAGTTGTGTACGTACCTTTAGATTTTAAGAAAAATATTGAAATTGTTGGTATAGACAGAGAGCAAAGTGAGCCTGTAGTTATTCTAGTTAATGGTGTACCAACAAAGAGTCGCAAGATATAGCACACGTTAGTAGATGTAACCAAACTTCAAAAGGCTACATTATATCTTGTACAGAACAATATTTATTATAAAACTGTATATGTGGAAGAACAAAAAATATGTGTTGAAGATGAATCAGAAATTTCAACTGGCCAAATAGAAAAAGAGGACAAGTCCAGGAGTGAAGAGATTTACGAACATTACAGTATACATCCTCTACATTCAAAAGAAGTGATAGGAAACACTATTGAATTATTTCAAATGAAGAAAGCAAAGGGAACTCCCATGAGTGCATGGGAAAAAAGTTTAGAAGCTCGTTGTTTTCCACAGCTCTTCCCCACTGGAGAAGGTGGACGATATGATGAACGAGCAGTACAGATTCCAGCTTCAGAATACCGCTCATCAAGATTGTACTCTGAAGATCCAAGATTTCGACAGTGTATTCCATATATATTTCATCTTCTGTTTGAAACTGACTTGTCTGGACTTTCATATGCAGTGAACCACATATTAAAAACATGAGTTCATCTTACACATATTTCTGCAAAGGAATTCATAAACAAAGTTCAACAAAGAGACGATCATTTAGAATCTCAGTTAATTAATTTCATGGCGTGCCAAAGTGGTACCAATGAGTATTGGTGTCCTCGTCACGGAGAACCTAAATGTATGTTAAGAAACTTAGGTACCCCTACAAGGCTTGTTACACTTAGCTGTGCTGAATATGCGTTGGACGATTTACTTGAATTTCTACGACAAGCAAATTCAAATGTAAAAACATTGATTTGAAGACAGCTGGAAAACTGTGTTCCTTGGATCCTGTAAATGTGTGCAGATATTTTAATCATAGGTTTCAATCTATGATGTATTTTATCTGCAATAAAAATAATCCACCTCTTGGAGAAGTTACTGATTTCTTTTGGAGAAAGGAGTACCAAGCTAGAGGTGCTCCTGATATACACATGCTGTTATTGATCAAGGATGCACCAAAATTTGGAACGGATACTGATCAAACTGTTTTGTCTTTCATCAAAGAGTATGTTACCAGTGCCATTCCAAAAAAATGAGTAGAAAACAGCTTGAGACAACAAGTTTTACTGTTTCAAAGTCATCGATGTAGTAAATATTGTCGACAGAAATACAAGTCAAAGGAAACTCTTTATACAAAATGTCGTTTTGGATTCCCACATCCAATAATTTCAAAAGGAAGAGTCAATAGTTTTATGTAAGCAGTAAGGCATACTATAACTCGAAAATCTTCGAAGAATACATACAACTTAAAAAGTACTGAAGATTCAAAGTATATTAATGACTACAATCCAGTGATTTTGACAATGTGGAATGCAAACATGGATATTCAATATGTTGCAGATAATTCAATTGCTGTTGCTCGATATGTTACGTCATATATAACCAAATCTGAAAAGACAGAGTTGAAAGAAATGTGGGAAGAAATTTCACAGGAAAAGAGTCTTAGCAAGAAATTGTTCAGCTTTAGATTGAAAATGCTTTCCCAACGAGAGATTGAATCCTATGAATGTTCGGATCAGGTTGAGCTCTGCCAGTTTATATTCAAAGTCAGCAGGTATCATTTGGGTAAGTCTAGGTCTTGCCGCCACACGAAATAGAGTTTTGAAATCTCTACAAGAAATCAAATACCTACCATTGAATGAACCAGAAAGTACAGATATTGTTAAAACTGATATGTTGGATACAAACTATCCCAAAAGGAGTCCACGTCTGGAAAACCTATGTCTCTATGAAGTATAGCAACATTACAGCTTTAAGAGAAATGTTACAGAAA
Organism: Calotriton arnoldi; assembly: GCA_963921515.1. NCBI lineage: Eukaryota > Metazoa > Chordata > Amphibia > Caudata > Salamandridae > Calotriton > Calotriton arnoldi. The sequence goes on along the minus strand of CAWUFW010011581.1, from coordinate 105,925 downwards.
ATATAAATGAAGAAAAATATGCAGTGATTGGATGTGACGGATGTTTGGTAAAACATGCCAAAAGAAATCTTATTAACCACAGAAAACTCAGTTGTGAAAGTCCAGATAAGAGGGAATTTTTCTATTTAGCACTTCTGCAACTGTTCAAGCCTTGGCGTAGTGAAGCGGAATTACTTGAAGATTTCGACTGCTAAGAAGATGCTTTTAATGCATGTAAAGATAGTATTCAATGCACAATCTTCCCAACTTATCTACAAATGTTAAATGATGAGATTGAACAAGAAACTACTATTGCAGTTGAAATAGCTAGAGACAGTTCTCAAGATAGTCAAAGTTCGGGTCCACTAAGTCAAGATCCACTAGGACAACCAATTATTGAAAAAGAAGCAGCAATAGCCATGAATGAAGTGGAAACTGCAATGCTACAAGCACAACAGGATATTATTCAGTTGGAAAAGTTAGAAGAACAAATAAACATTGGGCAAAAAGAAATATATCTACAAGTGACAGAACAGATACAACATGGTTTGCAACATGAAAAAAAAGAATGCCAATGCTCATCATTTACACCTATTCTAATGTGCATCAGTGGTCAAGCTGGAACAGGAAAAAGTATTAAAGTTTTGACTAGTTATCTATACAAAACTACAGAATCACATTTATCTTGTGTTGTAACAGCTCCAACTGGATTAGCAGCACACAACATTAAAGGGATTACTTTACATCGATTACTCATGCTACCAGTTGAACATGAAAATAAATTGGAATATCACAAGCTATCTGGAGAAGCTTGTTATGTAGTCTCAAGAGTACTGAAGAAAATGAAACTTCTAATCATTGATGAGTTGAGCATGGTCTCAAACTTAATGCTAGCCTTTGTTCATTTCAGAATGCAACAGATTTTAAAAACAGATTACGATGTTTTGTTTGGAGGAAAACATGTAATTGTATTAGGCGATCTACTACAACTTACTCCTGTGAAAGGGCAACCTGTTTTTAAAACACTTCTCCATGAAGAGACAAGTAAATCTTTGGGAAGTATTGGAAATGTGAACATATGGTCTCATTTTGAATATAAAAAACTTATTAGGAATATGCGACGAGCAAGTGATGAACATTATGGAAATATTCTTCAAGATATAAGAATTGGTGTCTTGACAAAACATGGTAAAGGAGCTTTAGAAAGTCGACTACTGAGGAACTTGTTTACAACTGGAAACACAGTTGCTGAAGTAATGTACAAAAAGCTTGGAGAAAAGAAGTTTATAGTTTGCCTAATGCCTACTTTGCAAGAGTGTTCTACATTTAACCAAGATGTTTTAACACTGGAAAAACAACAAATAGTGGAAATTGAAGCTATTGATAAAATTGAACATCAAGGAGTGACTATTCTTATCACAGAGAAACTACAGTCAAAATTGAATTCGTTGGAAAAGTCTGTATCTAAGACTGCAGGCTTAGAAAAGACTTTACATGTATGTGTAAACTGTTGGGTAATTTTATGGCGTAATTTGAATGTAGAAGAAGGTTTAGTAAATGGAGCAAGGGAAAAGTTGTTGAATTTGTAAATTTTCAGAACAGAGAGGGAATAGAATTTTTGAAGATAAAATTTGATCAGATTAAACAGGTAAGACAAATTGGGCGTTGTGTTGTTCGTTTTTGCTTGTAAAAGACTTGTATGTTTGCAGAAAACAGTTTCCTTTGTCTTTAGCATATGCAGTAACTATTCATAAATCTCAAGGTTTAAGTATAGACCGTGCTTTTGTAAATATTGGAAGTACAGTGTTCAAAGAGGGAATGGCAGACGTTGCATTGTCTCGAGTAAGAACATTATCTGGTTTGTATTTGATTGATTTTGATGAGAAAAGGTTAGTGCAGATGCAAATTGTGTAAGAGAGTACAATCGTTTGAGAAGACTTTATACTCTCATTTAGCTGAATATCCGTTATATGAGAAACGTGTAGTGTGTCCAAAACGGAAATATGTGAAACATTCAAATGAGGATCTTAAAATGAAAACCATTCAAGAGAGTCATGAATATGTAAAGAAAATGAAAATGGAAACTGTTGATGAGATTGTAGGATACCATTTCGAAAACAGTTCAGGTATCAACTGCTATGATAATGTAATTTTTAATGTTGTGTTTTATCTAGAAGAGCTTAATTGTGAAATTATGGGAAATCATGAAAAAAGATTTTGTTCTTTATTACGTCATGTATTTAACCAATTGGTAACTGACAGAAGTAAAATCCATACTGCTCCTGGTGTTCGACATCTTTTGGATATATGTACTGGTTCTTTGACATTCACTCTTAATGTTCAACAAGATGCACAAGAATTTCTTATGTTTATGTTTGGAGTATTAGAACATGAAGAAATACAGATTGAAAACTTATTTGGACTAAGTTACAGATGGGATCATAAATGTGAAGAGTGTTCATTTACTTCCAGCACTGAAATAGACACAGAACGATTCATATACTTGACGGTACCAGATTGCAAACCTGTACCTTTTAACAAATTAGTGAAAACAGCAAATCAGGATATGAAATGTTTGCATTGTAAATCAGAGATGTTGTCTACATTACATATAGAAAGATTTGGAAAATGTCTCATTTTAATACTACAACGTTGTAGAGCAAATGGAAGAAAATTGGAGACCAAAATAAAATTTGTTGTTGCAAGTTAAATATCTATTTCAGGAAGAACTTTTATAGCAGTGGCTATTATTTTACCGGATGGACCTACTACAACATCTGGACACTGTACTGTGTATTTAAAATGTAAGAAAGGATGGACACATTGCAATGATGCCCACTTGCAATTCAAATCTAGATTGCCTTTCGATTTACAAATTTCATATTGGATATTTTTGAAGCCAAAGTTTTTAATACATTATTCGGCCTATTGGGAAGATGCCAACATGAATTAACAAATTTATATTGGATTTTTACCAAGAAAAAGTTTTGAATACATTATTTGGCCTATTGAGAAGATGTGAACAGAAAGTGGACAGGATTGAAACAATCAGTATTTATAGTTAGTGTTTAGGTTATTATTTGTGCTGATTGATATTGGATTTGGAAAATTGTTTTTAAAAGCAATAGTTTATATATTTGTTGTTTATATTGTACCAGATATAAATGAGAGTATACATTTAGGAATTGTTTTTCATAGTAATAAAAGACTGAGGGGCCGATTCTGATGCGGGTTGGAAAAGCTTCCCGACCGAATCGGTTGGGAAATGGTGTCCGACCCACTCGGATCGGGAAAGTCCGACCGGCGGAGTAGGATGCATCCGGATGCTTCCAGATACGATTTGGTTGAACTCCCATTGACTTCAATGGGAACATTTGTTCCTAACCGCATCAGAATTGGGCCCTCGGTCGGGAAGACACGTTCCCGATCCGATTTGGAAGGAGCAAATGCCGTTAGGAGGCCTTCCTAACCGCATCAGAATCAGGTCCTCGGTCGGGAAGCTTTTCCAACCCGCATCAGAATCGGGCCCATAATGTATAAGTTGGACGTAATTTAGAAACTGTAGATAGGTAAACATATAGGTACACATATTGGAAATAATGTTTTGCGGTTGTTTTTTTTTTTTTTTACAATCTCGTTGATTGTTTTTTTTCTTGCTGTTGGATGATGATACTATGTTGAAATCACTGTGTATGGTGAAGTTCAGTAGAATCTGAAAACAGCAAAAAAGGGAAACAGAAAATGTTATGTAATTCTAAAATTGTTGTGTTCTTAAAAGTGTAATATTTTAATTTCTGTAATATATTAGAATATATAAAAAAATCTTCTTCTTTACAGTAGGTAATGGTGAAGTTTGAAAAGAGTTTTAATTCAGTTTATGGCAATACTATTCTAAAATAGTTCCACAGAGTTATGTATCTAAATTACTGAAAAAGGTAAGAATACATAACATATTATGCATGTTAACATTCATTTATGTATTATTTATTTGTTATAAAAATAATGTTGAATCTTTACACTATTTAAAAACTTTTAGATATCATCAGACAGGTAGTATACCTGCACTCATGCAATCACCCAGGCACTACACATGCACTCATCAAATAATTGAGACACTTCTTTTGCACACATGCAATCACCCAGGCACTTCTGTTGCACTCATTCATTCCCTCTAACACTACCTATGCATTCATCCATACACTCAGACACTACTCATGCACTGCTCCAATCATCTAGGCACTACTTCTGTACTCCTGCAATCAGGCAGACACTACCCATGCACTCATGCTATCATTTAGACACTACTGTTGGACTCATCCATTCCCTCATACAGTACCTATTAACTCATCTATGCACTCAGGCTCTACCCATGGACTGCTCCATGCACCCAGGCACTGCTCATGCACTCATGCAATCACTCAGGCACTACTGCTGCGCTCATGCATTCCCTCAAAAGTACCTATGCAGTCATCCATACACTCAGACACTACCCATGCACTGCTCCAATCATCTAGGCAGTACCTCTGTAGTACTGCCATTAGGCAGACATTACCCATGCACTCATGCTGTCATTTACACACTACTGCTGCACTCATCCACTCCTTTAAACACTACCCATGGACTCATCCTTGCACTCAAGCACTATCTATACACTTCTCCAATCTCTGAGGCACTACGTCTACACTCCAATGAGCCAGGCAATATTTGTAAACTCATACAATGACTTAGACACTACTGTTGCACTGATCCATTCCCTCAAACACTACCTATGCACTCATCCATGCATTCAGGATCTACCCATGCACTGATGCATGTACCCAGGCATTACCCATGCAGTCATGCAATCATTCAAACACTACTGCTGCACTCATCTATTCCCTCAAATACTACCCATACACTCATCCATACACTCAGGCACTACCCATGCACTTCTCCAAACATGCAGGCACTACCCCTGCACTCATGCAATCCGCCAGCCACTACTCTTACACTCCTTCAATCACTCAAGCAGTTCTATTGCACTCATCTATTTCCTTAAACATTACCCACGTACTCATCGATGCAGTCAGGATATACCCATTGAGTGCTCCATGAACTCAGATACTACCCATGCACTCATGCAATTACTCAGGCACTACTGCTGCACTCATCTATTACCTCAAACACTAACCATGCACTCATCCATTCACTCTGGCACTACCCATGCACTCCTCTAATCACCCAGGCACTACCCCTGCACTCATGCAATCATCCAGGCACTACCTATGCACTCCTCCAATCACCCAGGCACTACTCGTGCACTCATGCAATCACCCAGGCACTACCCTTGCACTCCTCCAATCACCCTGGCACTACCCATGCACTCATACAGTCACCCAGGCACTACCCATGCACTCAGGCAGTACCCCTGCACTTATGTAATCACCCTAGCACTACCCATGCACTCCTCCAATCATCCAGGCACTACCCCTGCATTCATGCAATCACACAGGCACTACCATTGACTCCTCCAATCACCCAGGCACTACCCATGCACTCATTTATTCACCCAGACACTACTAATGCACTCATCTATGCACTCAGGTACTACTGTTGCACTCAGCCATTCGCCCAGGCATTATCCATGCACTCCTCCAATCACCAAGGCACTACCCCTGCACTCATGCAATCACCCAGGCACTACCCATGTAGTCATTCAATAACTCAGGCCCGACTGTTGCACTCATCCATTCACCCAGGCAGTACTCATGAACTCATCTATGCACTCAGGCACTACCTATGCATTCATCCATTCCCTCAAACACTATCCATTCACTCATCTATGCACTCAGATATTACTCAAGCACTGCTACAATCAGCCACTACCCTTGCACTCATGCAATCAGCCAGGCACTACCCATGCACTTATGCAATCACTCAAGCACTACTGTTATACTCATCCATTCACCCAGGCAGTACCCATGCACTCATCTATGCACTCAGGCACTACCCATGCACTGCTCCAATCACCCAGGCACTACCCCTGCACTCATGCAATTACACAGGCACTACCCATGCACTCCTCCAATCACCCAGGAACTACCCATGCACTCATCCAATCACCCAGGCACTACCCATGCACTCATGCAATCACCCAGGCACTGCCCATGCACTCATCCATGCACTCAGGCACTACCCCTGCACTCGTGCACTAACTTGGGCAGTACACATGCACTCCTCCAATCACCCAGGCACTACCCATGCACTCATACAGTCACCCAGGCACTACCCATGCACTCAGGCAGTACCCCTGCACTCATGCAATCACCCAAGCACTACCCATGAAGTCCTCCAATTATCCAGGCACTACCCCTGCACTCATGCAATCACCCAGGTACTACCCCTGCACTCCTCCAATCACCCAGGCACTACCCATGCACTCCTCCATGCACCCAGCCACTACTCATGTGCTCTTCCAATTAGCCAGACACTATCCATGCACTCCTCCAATCACCCAGGTACTGCTCCTGCACTCCTGCAATCACCCAGGCACTATCCATGCACTCATCCAATAACCCAGGTACTACCCCTGTACTCATGCAATCAACCAGGCACTACCCATGCACTTCTTCAATCACTCAGGCACTACCAATGTACTCCTCTAATCACCAATGCACTACCCTGCACTCATGCAAACACCCAGGCACTACCTATGCACTCCTCCAATTAACCAGGCACTACTCATGAATTCATGCAATCACCCAGGCACTACCCATGCACTCCTCCAATCACCCAGGCAATACCCATGCACTCCTCCAATCACCCAGGCACTACCCATGCACTCCTTAAATTACTCAGGCACTACTGTTGCACTAATTTCTTCACCCAGACACTCCTCATGCACTCATCTATGCACTCAGGCACTACTGCTGCACTCAACCATTCAACCAGGCATTATCCATGCACTCCTCCAATCACAGAGGCACTACCCCTGCACTCATGCAATCACCCAGGCACTACCCATGCACTCATGCAATCACTCAAGCACTACTGTTACACTCATCCATTTACCCAGGCAGTACCCATGCACTCATCTATGCACTCGGGCACTACCCATGCACTCATCCAATCACCCAGGCACTACCCCTGCACTCATGCAATCACACAGGCACTACCCATGCACTCCTCCAATCACCCAGGCACTACCCATGCACTCATGCAATCACTCAGGCACTACCCATGCATCCATGCACTCAGGTACTACCTGCACTCATGCAATCCCTTGGGCAGTGCACATGCACTCCTCCAATCACCCAGGCACTACCCATGCACTCATACAGTCACCCAGGCACTACCCATGCACTCATCCATGCACTCAGGCAGTACCCCTGCACTCATGCAATCACCCAAGCACTACCCATGAAGTCCTCCAATCATCCAGGCACTACCCCTGCACTCATGCAATCACACAGGTACCTCCCATGCACTCTTCCAATCACCCAGGCACTATACATGCACTCCTCCATGCACCCAGCCACTACTCATGCACTCTTCCAATCAGCCAGACACTATCCATGCACTCCTCCAATCACCCAGGTACTACTCCTGCACTCATACCATCACCCAGGCACTACCCATGCCCTCATACAATACCCCAGGCACAACCCCTGCACTCATGCAATCACCCAGGCACTACCCATGCACTCCTTCAATCACTCAGGCACTACCCATGCACTCCTCCAATAACCCACGCACTACCCCTGCACTCATGCAAACACCCAGGCAATACTCATGTACTCGTCCAATCACCCAGGCACTACCCATGCACTCCTTAAATCACTCAGGCACTACTGTTGCACTCATTTATTTACCCAGACACTACTCATGCACTCATCTAGGCACTCAGGCACTACTGTTGCACTCAACCATTCAGCCAGGCATTATCCATGCACTCTTCCAATCACTGAGGCACTAACCCTGCACTCATGCAATCACACAGGCACTACCCATGCATTAATTCAATAACTCAGGCACTACTGTTGCACTCATCCATTCACCCAGGCACTATGCATGCACTCATCTAAGCACTCAGGCACTACATATGCACTCATTCATTCCCTCAAACACTATCCATGCACTCATCTATGCACTCAGGTACTACTCATGCACTGCTACAATCAACCACTACCCCTGTACTCATGCAATCTGGCAGGCACTACCCATGCACTCATCCATTCACTCAGGCACTACCCATACACTCTTTCAATCACCCAGGCACTACCCATGCACTTATGCAATCACTCAAGCACTACTGTTACATTCATCCATTCACCCAGGCAGTACCCATGCTCTCATCTATGCACTTAGGCACTACCCATGAACTCTTCCAATCACCCAGGCACTACCCCTGCACTCATGCAATCACACAGGCACTAACCATGCACTCCTCCAATCACCTAGGCACTACCCATGCACTCCTCCAATCACCCAGGCACTACCCATGCACTCATCCATGCACTCAGGCAGTACCCCTGCACTCATGCAATCACCCAAGCACTACCCATGAAGTCCTCCAATCATCCAGGCACTACCCCTGCACTCATGCAATCACACAGGTACCTCCCATGCACTCTTCCAATCACCCAGGCACTACACATGCACTCCTCCATGCACCCAGCCACTACTCATGCACTCTTCCAATCAACCAGACACTATCCATGCACTCCTCCAATCACCCAGGTACTACTCCTGCACTCATACCATCACCCAGGCACTACCCATGCCCTCATACAATACCCCAGGCACAACCCCTGCACTCATGCAATCACCCAGGCACTACCCATGCACTCCTTCAATCACTCAGGCACTACCCATGCACTCCTCCATTCACCCAGGCACTATGCATGCACTCATCTAAGCACTCCGGCACTACATATGCACTCATTCATTCCCTCAAACACTATCCATGCACTCATCTATGCACTCAGGTACTACTCATGCACTGCTACAATCAACCACTACCCCTGTACTCATGCAATCGGCAGGCACTACCCATGCACTCATCCATTCACTCAGGCACTACCCATACACTCTTTCAATCACCCAGGCACTACCCATGCACTTATGCAATCACTCAAGCACTACTGTTACATTCATCCATTCACCCAGGCAGTACCCATGCACTCATCTATGCACTCAGGCACTACCCATGAACTCTTCCAATCACCCAGGCACTACCCCTGCACTCATGCAATCACACAGGCACTAACCATGCACTCCTCCAATCACCTAGGCACTACCCATGAACTCCTCCAATCACCCAGGCACTACCCATGCACTTATGCAATCACTCAGGCACTACCCAGGCATTCATCCATGCACTCAGGCATTACCCCTGCACGCATGCAATCACTTGGGCATTACACATGCACTCCTCCAATCACCCAGGCACTACCCATGCACTCATACAATCACCCAGGCACTACCCATGCACTCATCCATGCACTCAGGCAGTGCCCCTGCACTCAAGCAATCACCCAAGCACTACCCATGCAGTCTACAGTCATGCAGGCACTATCCCTGCACTCATGCAATCACCCAGGTACTACACATGCACTCCTCCAATCACCCAGGCACTACTCATGCACTCCTCCATGCACTCAGGCACTACCCATGCATTCCTCCAATCATCCAGGCACTACCCATGCACTCATGCAATTACTCAGGCACTACCCATGCACTTATCCAATCACCCAGGCACTACCCATGCACTCCTCCAATCACCCAGGCACTACCCATGCACTCATGCAATCACTCAGGCACTACCCATGTACTCATCCATGCACTCAGGCACTACCCCTGTACTCAGGCAGTACACATGCACTCCTCCAATCACCCAGGCACTACCCATGCACTCATACAATCACCCAGGCACTACCCATGCACTCATCCATGCACTCAGGCACTACCCCTGCACTCATGCAATCACCCACACACTACCCATGCAGTCCTCTAATCATGCAGGAACTACCCCTGCACTCATGCAATCACCCAGGTAATACCCATGCATGCCTCCAATCACCCAGGCACTACCCATGCAATCATCGATGCACCCAGGCACTACCCATGCACTCCTCCAATCACCCAGGCACTACCCCTGCACTCATGCAATCACTCACGCACTACCCATGCACTCCTCCATGTATTACACTTGCCACAATTCATACAACACATAGAAGTTTGTCTATTTTTAACCAAATAGGCGGTTCTAAAAAGAACCATTTTTTCTTCTTTTTTTCTTTTTAATTTGTTTTGTGTTTTTAAACTCTTTTATGCATTTTTTGGTGTTTTTTTTTTTTAAATGTAAAAACCAACAGAATGAACTGAGAAAACTTTCCCAAACATTTTGCAATTAAAAACTCATTGCAAAAACAAAAAAACAAAAAAATTTAACAGCGGTGGTTTTTCAAGGCAAACACAACAGCATCCACAGATTGCTCTCCACAACGAAGAACTTTCTTGCACTTAATGCACCGCTGCTGAAGTCCAGCAAACTCAGGTATTATTTGGGCTCTTTGGGTCATTGCAGAAGAACCTGCCGAGGTGCTAGGCCCTGCGACCTGATCATCTTGCTGATTTTGTTTCTGTAGCTCGCGACGATGTTGCTCTAGCGCAAGATGACATGGATGCATTGTCTGCAGGTGTTTCATCATAGATGAAGTGCCACAGCAGTATTTTTTGTCTGATCCACGAGAGAGGAACTTTTGATATATAGTGCACGTCACCTTGCTTGCATTCACCTTTTTTTCGCCTGCTGGAATAAAAAAAAAAGCCCACACCACACTTTCATAACGCTGCTTAACAGGTTCTTCCAAATCTTCTTCTTCTCCAGGAATGTCCTGTGTTGGAATTGAAGAAGCCATTTTTCCACTGGAGTGAAAAAAAAAAACTAAAAAAATGCAAGAACGAAGAACAGAAAGCACAAGAGCTGTGTCTCTGAAGATGTTCTTGGAAGAATGAAAAGTTTGGGTGGGGTCCTGCAAGTTCTAGAATAAAAAGCATCTTAACCAATGAAATTCTTTCTTTTGAAGTCACATGGGATTTGTGTACCTGACGCACAACCAGCACGCACCAGACGCGATTCCCGAACAATATATTTAGCAATAATATATCTTTATTCCAGTTACAAATATACGATATTTACAAATGTGTATATCTCTTGGTATAATATATATAAAGAAGTTATATACATATACTTTTAAAACTTAATAACTTGCGCTGGATTCGCGTACCTGACGCGACACCGGAAATACATACGTGAGGTTATGCGGGACCGTCGCGGCTCCCGTAACTTCATTATAAGAAGTTTAATATCCCTATTATTTATGTAAATATCACTTTTATAAGTCTTTCAATAAAGCATATACGATTGATTTCATAAATCTATAGTAAATATCATGTATTTAACTTTTTAAAACATGAAAAATGAGAACTGCGCACCCTTCACATATGGTACGCATATCGTGCACGACTTAACCAATATGGCGGCAGAATTTTGGGATTTACGCGCCCACCATGACCGGTACACAATCGGTACTTGAATCTCACTTTAAAATAAATAAATATGTAAATGCATATTTTAAAAAGGATAAAACATCACATTACCTTTATAAAAGCTTAAAAAATTTAGAACAAGTGTTTTTAATCAATAATGTAAATTATACACACTGCAATTTTTCAGAAATTGTTGAACATATAGTGCCATTGTTGTTCTACTCCAAAATTAAAAAAACAAGTTACACAACCTTAGATTGTCACAAAAAAAAGCACAGGTTTTTTGGACATTATAGTTAGGAATTAGCATTTAAAAAACCTTTGAAATTCACTGAAACAACCATAGGTTTCAGGGATGTTATAGTTAGAAATTAGAATTTAAAAAACTTTTGAAAGTCACTGAAAAAACCATAGGTTTCAGGGACGTTATAGTTAGAAATTAGCATTTAAAAAACCTTAGAAATTCACTGAAAAAACCACAGGTTTCAGGGACGTTATAATTAGTTGGACATATCACTCATATAAAACCAGAGAAATTTGGCCGTTATAGTTAGTTGAGCTAACTATAACTCGCGCCCCCGCAATGCACTGCTGATGACATCACATATTACATCACTCATGACATAGTCAGTGACATCACTGATGACATCACTGATGACATCTCAAATGACATCACTGATGACATCACTGATGACATCATCCACGTGATCATCTGATGCACCTCCTCACACCCTTTTATAACCTTTGATACACCCACTCTAAAATACAGACTACCATTCTCGAAACCATAGACACACCAATAGCAGTTAGTACATACCCACTCACTGATTCCTAGGTCTACACAAACATCCACTTACTCACCCATACAGTCACTCATACATGCAGTCACTCATCAATACAGCCACTATCATATGCACTCATATACCTATACAGACACTCACACACCGCCACTCACCCATAGAGTTACTCACACACCTAGTCAGTCATGCAAAGAATCAATCACACTCCCATTACTCACCTATACAGTTATACACACACTACCTCACTTATTCATACAGATACTAACACATACTTACTCTCTTATACAATCACTGATACAAGCACACACTCATCTATACAGCCACTCTCACAATCACTCACTCTCACATATAGTCATTTATATACTCCAACAGTCACATATACTGCCTTTCACATATGTAGTTACTCACACATGTACCACTGAGACATCCATTCACTCACCAACATACCCATACACACACTCACCCACCCATACAGCCCTTCACAGATGCACTCTTGAGCCCATACACCCAGTGAATCACAAGACTCACATATCCATGCACGGAGTCACACACCCCTCACCCACCCACACAGACACTCAGGCACCCATACAGATACTTAGACAACTAATCATAAACCCATATAGACACTCATGTAGCTACTCATCAACCCATGCAACCACTTACACACCAACTGACAGACTGATACAGACATTCACATAGATTAGTCACTAACCCATGCGTTCAGTAAGACACGTTTAATCACTCACTTATACAGTCAGTCCCACACCTCCTAAATCATCCATTCAGACACTCATACACCCACTCATTCTTCGATACACCTTGGCGTGTATATATATATATATATATATATATATATATATAAAACATATTTAAACTTTTCAGAAACACACAATCACTGGATGATGTCATCAGTGATGTCATCAGGGATGTCATTAGAGATGCGATACCAAAGGGGATGATAGACGGAGCGTTAGAGCAAATCAACACACACCCCCAGTCAACTGATCTGGGTTTAATCCATCATCATTCTTTAGCTCACTCCACCACCCCAGTTCAGACATGGCCATATGCAAATCAGTCTGACCCTGTGCCTCATGGGAACAGTCCAGCCTGAACTGCCAAACCATGTCTTCCCTGGACCGGAAACAAGCATCCTGGGACCGGTTTCGGGTTCAAAACCCTCATCAGCCAGGCTATCTTGAATCCAGTGGCAAAGTGAGCAAGGGACCCACGTCTGGGCATACCCTGCCAACTTAGGGCAAACAAAGCGATACCAAAGGGGATGATAGACGGAGCGTTAGAGCAAATCAAACACTCACCCCCAGTCAACTGATCTGGGTTTAATCCATCATCATTCTTTAGCTCACTCCACCACCCCAGTTCAGACATGGCCATATGCAAATCAGTCTGACCCTGTGCCTCATGGGAACAGTCCAGCCCGAACTGCCAAGCCATGTCTTCCCTGGACCGGAAACAAGCATCCTGGGACCGGTTTCGGGTTCAAAACCCTCATCAGCCAGGCTATCTTGAATCCAGTGGCAAAGTGAGCAAGGGACCCACGTCTGGGCATACCCTGCCAACTTAGGGCAAACAAAGCCATACCAAAGGGGATGATAGACGGAGCGTTAGAGCAAATCAAACACTCACCCCCAGTCAACTGATCTGGGTTTAATCCATCATCATTCTTTAGCTCGCTCCACCACCCCAGTTCAGACATGGCCATATGTAAATCAGTCTGACCCTGTGCCTCATGGGAACAGTCCAGCCCGAACTGCCAAGCCATGTCTTCCCTGGACCGGAAACAAGCATCCTGGGACAGGTTTCGGGTTCAAAACCCTCATCAGCCAGGCTATCTTGAATCCAGTGGTAAAGTGAGCAAGGGACCCACGTCTGGGCATACCCTGCCAACTTAGGGCAAACAAAGCGATACCAAAGGGGATGATAGACGGAGCGTTAGAGCAAATCAAACACTCACCCCCAGTCAACTGATCTGGGTTTAATCCATCATCATTCTTTAGCTCACTCCACCACCCCAGTTCAGACATGGCCATATGCAAATCAGTCTGACCCTGTGCCTCATGGGAACAGTCCAGCCCGAACTGCCAAGCCATGTCTTCCCTGGACCGGAAACAAGCATCCTGGGACCGGTTTTGGGTTCAAAACCCTCATCAGCCAGGCTATCTTCGCCCTAAGTTGGCAGGGTATGCCCAGACGTGGGTCCCTTGCTCACTTTGCCACTGGATTCAAGATAGCCTGGCTGATGACGGCTGTAAGCCAGAAACCGGGCCCAGGATGCTTGTTTCCGGTCCAGGGAAGACATGGCTTGGCAGTTCGGGCTGGACTGTTCCCATGAGGCACAGGGTCAGACTGATTTGCATATGGCCATGTCTGAACTGGGGTGGCGGAGTGAGCTAAAGAATGATGATGGATTAAACCCAGATCAGTTGACTGGGGGTGAGTGCTTGAAATGTTCAACACTCCGTCCATCATCCCCTTTGGTTTTGCTATGTCATTAGAGATGTCATCAGTGATGTCACTGACCATGTCATGAATGATGTAATATGTGAAATCACTGATGACATCTCAAATGACATCATTGATAACATCACTGATGACATCATCCAGTGACTGTGTGTTTCTGTAAAGTGTGAGTGGGTATGTAGTAACTGGTATTGGTGTGTCTATGGTTTCGAAAATGGTAGTCTGTTTTTTAGTGAGGGTGTATCAAAGGTTATATTAGGGTGTGAGGAGGTGCATCAGATTATCACGTGGACGTCATCAGCAGTGCATTGCGGGGGCGCGAGTTATAGTTAGCTCAACTAACTATAACGGCTGAATTTCTCTGGTTTTGTACGAGTGAAATGTCCAACTAACTATAACATTCCTGAAACCTGTGTTTTTTTCAGTGAATTTCTAAGGTTCAGTAAATGCTAATTTCTAACTATAACGTCCCTGAAACCTATGGCTTTATCATTGAATTTCTAAGGTTTTTTAAATGCTAATTTCTAACTATGCCCACAGAGGTAGGACATGTGCAGAAAGAGGAAGAAAGGCGCAGAAAGAAGCAAGAAAAATACAGAAAGAGGCAACAGAAGTCCAGAAAGAGGAAGAAAGGTGCATAATGAAGCAAGAGATATGCAGAAAGAACCAACAGAGGTGCGGAAAGAGGCCTTGTTGCAAAGTCATCCTGTGCCGTGGGCACCCCCCAACTTTTTGCTGACTGGTACTGGTGGTAACTGACTCTGACTGACCCTGGGCTCTGCCCAACCAGGCCCGGAGACAGTGCTATGCTGAATGACACTTAAAATACAGTGAAAACACCTACATACACTAGGGTACACTATGGGTTGGGGTACCCCTGTGATTGGCATGACCTCCCCTGTAAGGCCCTAGTACATAATAGGGCAGGGGGATTAAAACTACCTCTAAGTCCCTAGCATATAATAGGGCATGGCAGTTTAGAGGCCAGCAGCCCTTTTCTGCACTTGCATGTGTGCTCTACTGAGCCTGAGGTCAGTTTAAAAGTAGCCCTGTGTGTGCAGAAAGAGGCAAGAGAGGTGCAGAAAGAGGCAAGATATGTGCAGAAAGAGGCAGGAGAGGTGTAGAAAGAAGCAAGAGAGGTGCAGAAAGAAGCAAGAGAAGTATAGAAAGAAGCCACAGAGGTGCAGAAAAGGGAAGAGGGGTGCAGAAAGAGGCAGCAGAGGTGCAGAAACAGGCAAAAGAGGTGCAGTAGGAAACAACAGAGGTGCAGTAGGAGGCAAGAGGGTTACTGAAAGAGGCAAAGGAAGTGCAGAAACAAGCAAAAGAGATGTGGAAAGAGGCTAGAGGGGTGCAGAAAGAGGCAAGAGAGGTGCAGAAAGAGGCAAGAGAGTTACACAAAGAGAGAAGAGGGGTGCAGAAAGAGGCAAGTGGGGTGCGTAAAGAAGCAAGAGAGGTGCAGAAAGAAGGAAGAGAAGTGCAGAAAGAAACAACAGAGGAGCAGAAAGAGGCAAGAGGGGTGCAGAAAAAGGGAAGAGAGGTGCAGAAAGAGGGAAGAGAGGTGTAGAAAGAAGGAAGAAGGGTGCAGAAAGAGGCAAGAGAGGTGCAGAAAGAGGTAAGAAATGTACAGAAAGAGGGAACGGGTGCAGAAAGAGGCAAGAGAGGTGCAGAAAGAGGGAAGAGAGGTGCAGATGGAGGCAAGAGGGGTGTAGAAAGAGGCAAGAGGGGTGCAGAAAGAAGCAACAGAAGTGCAGAAAGAAGCAAGAGAAATGCAGAAAGAAGCAACAGAGGTGCAGAAAGAGGCATAAGGGGTGCAGAAAGAGGAAGAGAAGTGCAAAAAAGAAGCAACAGAGGTGCAGAAGGAGGCAAGAGAATAGCAGAAAGAGGCAAGAGAGTTGAAGAAACAGGCAAAAGAGGTGCAGAAAGAAGCAAGAGCAGTGCAGAAAGATCCAACAGAGGTGAGGAAGGAGGCAAGAGGGGTACAGAAAGAGGCAAGAGCAGTGCAGAAAGAACCAAGAGATGTGCAGGAAAAGGGAAAAAGGGTGCAGAAAGAGGCACGAGGGATGCAGAAAGAAGGAAAAGAAGTGCAGAAAGAAGCAACATAAGTGCTTAAAGAGGCACGAAGGGTGCAGAAAGAAGCAACAGAGGTACAGAAAGAGGCAAGAGTGGTGCAGAAACAGGGAAGAGAGGTGTAGAAAGAGGCAAGAGAGTTGCAGAAAGAGGGAAGAGGGGTGCAGAAAGAGGCACGAGGGGTGCAGAAAGAAGCAAGCGAGGTGCAGAAAGAGGCAAGAGAGGTGCAGAAAGAGGCAAGAGAGGTGCAGAAACAGCCAAGAGAAGTGCAGAAAGAGGCAAGAGAATTGCTGAAAGAAGCAACAGAGGTGTAGAAAGAAGAAAGAGAAGTGCAGAAAGAGGCAAGTGAGATGCAGGAAGAGGCATGAGAGGTGCAGAAAGAAGCATGGGAAGTACAGAATGAAGCAACAAGGGTGCAGAAAGAGGCAAGAGAAGTGCAGAAATAAGCAACAGAGGTGCAGAAAGAAGCAAAAGAAGTGCAGAAAGAGGGAAGAGGGGTGCAGAAAGAGGCACGGAGGGTGCAGAAATAAGCAAGGAAGGTGCAGAAAGAAACAAAATAAGTGCAGAAAGAAGCAAGAGAGGTGCAGAAAGAAGCAAGAGAAGTGCAGAAAGAAGCAACAGAGGTGCAGAAAGAGGGAAGAGGGGTGGAAAAATGTGACAAGAGTAGTGCAGAAAAAAGCAACAGAGATGCAAAAAGGGGGAACAGGGGTGGAGAAAGTGGCGAGAGGGGTGCAGAAAGAAACAAGAGGGGTGCAGAAAGAAACAAAAGAAGAGCAGAAATAAGGAAAAGGGGTGCAGAAAACAGCAAGATGAGTGCAGAAAGAGGCACATGGGGTACAGAAAAAAGCAAGAGATGTGCAGCAAGAAACAAAAGAAGTGCAGAAAGAAGGAACAGAGGTGCAGAAAGAAGCAAGAGAGGTGCATAAAGAAGCAAGAGTAGTGCAGAAAGATGCAACAGAGGTGCAGAAAGAGGCAAGAGGGGTGCAGAAAGAGGCAAGAGGGGTGCAAAAAGAGAGAAGAGGGGTGCAGAAAGAGGCACGAGGGGTGCAGAAAGAAGCAATCGAGGTGCAGAAAGTAGCAACAGAGGTGCAGAAAGAGGGAAGAGGGGTGGAGAAAGAGACAAGAGAGGTGCAGAAAGAAGCAACAGAGGTGCAGAAAGAGGGAAGAGGGATGGAGAAAGAGGCAAGAGGGGTGCAAAAAGAAGCAAGAAAGGTGCAGAAAGTAACAAAAGAACTGCTGAAAGAAGGAACAGTTGTGCAGAAAAAGGCAAGAGGTTTGCAGAAAGAGAAGAGGGGTGCAGAAAGAGGCACAAGGGTGCAGAAAGAAGCAAAAGAGGTACAGAAAGATGAAAGATAAGTGCAGAAAGAAGCAACAGAGATGCCAAAAGAGGGAAGAGGGGTGGAGAAAGAGGCAAGAGAAGTACAGAAAGAAGCAACAGACATGCAGAAAGGGGGAAGAGGGGTGGAGAAAGAGGCACAAGGGGTGCAGAAAAAAGCAAAATAAGTGTAGAAAGAAGGAACAGAGGTGCAGAAGGAGGCAGGAGGAGTGCAGAAAGAAGGAAGAGGGATGCAGAAAGAGGCAAGAGGGGTGCAGAAAGAGGCAAGAGGGATGCACAAAGAAGCAAGTGAGGTGCAGAAAGAAGCAAAAGAGGTGCAGAAAGTAGAAGAGATGTGCATAAAGAGGCAAGAGAAGTGCAGAAAAAGAAAGAAAGGTGCAGAAAGAAGCAACAGAAATGCAGAAAGAGGCAAGAGAGGCGCAGAAAGAAGCAAGAGTGGCTTGCACAACATTTAGACCAATTTAACACCCACATTTAGCAAAAAGTAACAGGTGACCATGCTAGGTTTACAAAGGACCTTCCACCACGCTGTAACACATGTTGCTGCATTTTTGGTAACTTTTGAGCCATTTGAGCTAGAAACAAGGCTTGTTTTGTTCAAATCTGCAGGCTAGGCAGCAGATGATGAATTGTGTGGCTAATGAGGAAAAAGTATAATTGTGCGAAAGTTGGTGCAGCCAAAAAGTTGCATAATTCCAGTGGCCCTGCTCATACCTCTGACTAGGTCCAGAAGTGCTCCTCAGTGATTCCTTCTTTTTTTGTCTCATTGAGTTCATAGTTTAGCTTCTATGGAAACGAGGAAGACTAAACCTGAGGTTACCACTCCACAACACAGACTACCATACCACATAATTACTCTCAATAACACATAATCCCACTCTACATAATTCCTATACACTAAATACCACATACTTTCTATCCACATAATTTCACTGCACAACATACCACATAATTCCACTACACACAACCTACATCCACTCCACTCCAAGAAACATTAATAAAACACTTTTAGATTTACAACGCTAATAGCTCTAACTCTTGCAAATGCGAGACCTATTACATTACAAATGCTTCTTTAACTGGTAGTCGCATTTGCAGAGTGGTGGAGAAAGGGGCTGGGCCTCCAACCACCGCTCAGGAATTCCACTGCGTAGGACTTACAGGAGGTACCAGGAGGGCTACTTGGCCACCAAAGTCCCTCAGGAGTAAATTGGACTTCATCCCCCAACCAGTATTGCGCCAGGAGGCGCGTTTGCAAAGTGTTGGAGAAAGGTGAGCGTGGCCTCCGAAGACCTCTTAGCAATCCTACAGTGTGGGATTTACTGGAGGTAACAGGAGGGGTAGTTAGCCCTTTAGGTCAACCTTTGGGGCCAACTACCCCTCCTATTACCTTCAGTAAGTCCCACACATCAGGGTTGCTAACTTCCCATAGCAGGCCACGCCCCCTTTCCCCACCACTCTGCAAACGCACTTCCTGGTGCGCTGTTGGATGGGGATTAAAGTCCCCTTCACTGCCAAGAGGCATGTTTGCAGAGTGGTGTAAAAAGGGGTGTGGCCTCAGACCACCTCTCAGCAATCCCACTGTGTGGGCTTACTGAAGGTACCTGGTGGGCTAGTTGGCCCCCAGGGAACCTCAGGATGCAAGAGGACTTAATCCCCCAACTTAGAACATGCCAGAAGGTGCGTTTGCACAGTGGGTCAGGGAGGGGGCGGGGCCTCCCGCAAACCACTGGCTTTATTTACACTTGCTTTTTGGAAGGGGAGCTGTGTGGCCCCCCTTCCCTTTATTATTTTTTGGCACTGGGGACCCCATCCCCCAGGGCCTGAGCATTTATTTATTTTTTTTAAACGGGAAGCGGACTGCATGGCCCCCCTCCTATGGCCAATTTCGGCCCCTGAGACCCCATCCCCCGGGGCATGGCCACATATTTATTTTAATTTGTTAATATTATTTTTAAGGAGGGGGCCACTTGGCCCTCCTCCTGAGGCCAATTTTGGCCCTAGGGACCCCATCCCCTAGGGCCGGGCTTTATTTATTTATTTATTTTTAAAATACAAAAGGGAGGGGGGCCGCATGGCCCCCTTCCCTGGGCCACTGGCCCAGGGGACCCCATCCCCCAGGCCTGGCCTCTTTGATGGGGACCGTAGGGGAGCCCCAATGCCCCCACGGTCCCTGCTGGCTCCCCGCCTCCTGCGGGAGCCGGCATTGCTTTTGGACAAGGGGAGCTGCTGACATGCAGCTCCCCTTGCCCAAAAGCAATTCTGCTTTGCTTCTTGGAAGTGAGAGCAGGTTTCCTGTCATTTGAGATGTCATCAGTGATGTCACTAACCATGTCATGAATGATGTAATATGTGACGTCATCAGCAGTGCATTGCGGGGGCGCGATTTATAGTTAGCGCAACTAACTATAACGGCCGAATTTCTCTGGTTTTGTATGAGTGAAATGTCCAACTAACTATAATGTCCCTGAAACTTGTGGTTTTTTCAGTGAATTTCTAAGGTTTTTAAATGCTAATTTCTAACTATAACGTTCCTAAAACCTATGGTTTTTTCAGTGAATTTCAAAAAAAAATTAAATGCTAATTTCTAATTATAACGTCCCTGAAACCTATGGTTTTTTCAGTGAATTTCAAAGGTTTTTTAAATGAAAATTTCTAACTATGATGTCCCTGAAACCTGTGTTTTTTTTAGTGAATTTCTGATGTTTTTTAAATGTTAATTTCTAACTATGCCTACAGAGGTAGGACATGTGCAGAAAGAGGAAGAAAGGTGCAGAAAGAAGCAAGAGAAATGCACAAAGAGGCAACTGAAGTCCAGAAAGGGGAATAAAGGTGCAGAAAGAAGCAAGAGATATGCAGAAAGAACCAACAGAGGTGCAGAAAGAGGCCTTGTTGCAAAGTCATCCAGTGACGTGGGCACCCCCCAACTTTTTGCTGACTGGTACTGGTGGTAACTGACTCTGACTGACCCTGGGCTCTGCCTAACCAGGCCTGGAACTAGTGCTATGCTGAAGGACACTTAGAATACAGTGAAAACACCTACATACACTAGGGTACACTATGGGTTGGGGTACCCCTGTGATTGGCATGACCTCCCCTGTAAGGCCCCAGTACATATTAGGGCAGGGGGATTAAAACTACCTCTAAGTCCCTAGCATAAAATAGGGCATGGCAGTTTAGAGACCAGCAGCCCTTTTCTGCACTAGCATGTGTGCACTGCTGAGCCTGAGGTCAGTTTGAAAGTAGCCCTGTTTATGCAGAAAGAGGCAAGAGAGGAGCAGAAAGAGACAAGATAAGTACAGAAAGAAGCAACAGAGGTGCAGAAAGAGACAAGAGAAGTTCAGAAAGAGGCAGAAGAGGTAAAGAAACAGGCAGAAGAGGTGCAGAAAGAGGGAACAGGGGTGCAGAAAGAAAGAAGAGGGGTGTCGGAAGAGGCATGAGGGGTGCAGAAATTTGCAAGAGAGGTGCAGAAAGAAGCAAGAGCAGTGCAGTAAAAAATGACAGAGGTGCAGAAGGAGGCAAGAGGGGTACAGAAAGAGGCAAAAGCAGAGCAGAAACAAGCACAAGAGATGCGGAAAGAGGCTTTAGGGGTGCAGAAAGAGGCAAGAGAGGTGTAGAAAGAGGCAAGATAGGTGCACAAAGAGGGAAGAAGGGTGCAGAAAGAGGCAAATGGGGTGCAGAAAGAAGCAAGAGAGGTGTAGAAAGAAGCAAGAGAAGTGCAGAAAGAAAGAACACAGGTGCAGAAAGAAGAGCAGTGCAGAAAGAACCAACAGAGGTGCAGAAAGAGGCAAGAGGGGTGCAGTAAGAGGCAAGAGAAGTGCAGAAAGAAGCAAAAGAGGTGCAGAAAGAGGCAAGAGAAGTTCAGAAAGAGGCAGCAGAGGTGCAGAAACAGGCAGAAGAGGTGCAGAAAGAGGGAACAGCGGTGCAGAAAGAGAGAAGGGGGTGCTGAAAGAGGCAAGAGGGGAGCAGAAATTTGCAAGAGAGGTGCAGAAATAAGCAGGAGCAGTGCAGTAAGAAACAACAGAGGTACAAAAGAAGGCACGAGGGGTGCAGAAAGAGGCAAGAGCAGTGCAAAAAGAACCAAGAGACGTGCAGGAAAAGGGAAGAAGGATGCAGAAAGAGGCACGAGGGGTGCAGAAAGAAGGAAGAGAAGTGCAGAAAGAAGCAACAGAGGTGCTGAAAGAGGCACGAAGGGTGCAGAAAGAGGCAAGAGAAGTTCAGAAAGAAGCAACAGAGGTACAGAAAGAGGCAAGAGTGGTGCAGAAAGAGGGAAGAAAGGTATAGAAAGAGGCAAAATAGTTGCACAAAGAGGGAAGAGGGGTGCAGAAAGAGGCAACAGGGGTGCAGAAAGAAGCAAGTGAGGTGCAGAAAGAGGCAAGAGAGGTGCAGAAAGAGGCAAGAGCGGGGCAGAAACAGGCAAGAGAAGTGCAGAAAGAGGCAAGATAATTGCTGAGAGAAGCAACCGAGGTGTAGAAAGAAGCAAGAGAAGTGCAGAAAGAGGCAAAAAAGGTGCAGAAAGAGGGAAGACGAGTGCAGAGAGAGACAACAGGGATGCAGAAAGAAGCAAGACAGGTGGAGAAAGAAGCATGGGAAGTGCAGAATGAAGCAACCAGGGTGCATAAAGAGGCAAGAGAAGTGCAGAAAGAAGCAATAGAGGTGCAGAAGGAGGCAATTGAACTGCAGAAAGAGGCAAGAGCGTTGCAGAAACAGGAAAAAGGGGTACAGAAAGAGGGAACAGGTGGGCAGACTGAGCCAAGAGAGGTGCAGAAAGAGGGAAGAGGGGTGCAGAACAAGGCAAGAGGGATGCAGAAATTTTGAACAGAGGTGCAGAAAGAAGCAAGAGCAGTGCAGAAAGAACCAACAGAGGTGCAGAAAGATGCAAGAGGGCTGTAGAAAGAAGCAAGTGAAGTGCCGAACGAAGCAAAAGAGGTGCAGAAAGAACCAACAGAGGTGCAAAAAGAGGCAAGAGGAGTGCAGAAAGAGTTAGGAGAGGTGCACAAAGAGGCAAGAGGGATACAGAAAGAGGCAGGAGAGGTGCAGAAAGAAGGAAGAGAACCTCAGACAGAAGCAACAGAGGTGCTGAAAGAGGCACGAAGGGTGCAGAAAGAGACAAGAGAGGTGCGGAAAGATGCAACAGAGGTACAGAAAGAGGCAAGAGTGGTGCAGAAAGAGGGAAGAGAGGTGCAGAAACAGGCAAAAGGGGTGCAGAAAGAAGCAAGTGAGGTGCAGAAAGAGGCAAGAGAGGTGCAGAAAGAGGCAAGAGAGGTGCAGAAACAGGCAAGAGAAGTGTTGAAAGAGGTAAGAGAGGTGCATAAAGAGGCAAGAGAACTGCAGAAAAAGGCAAGAGAACTGCAGAAAAAGGCAAGAGAGTTGCAGAAAGAGGCAAGTGAGGTGCAGAAGGAGGCAAGAGAACTGCAGAAAGAAGCAAGAGAGTTACAGAAACAGGCAAAAGGGGTGCAGAAACAGGGAACAGGTGGGCAGACTTAGGCAAGAGAGGTGCAGAAAGAGGGAAGAGGGTTGCAGAAAGAGGCAAGAGGCAAGAGGTGTGCAGAAAGAAGCAACAGAGGTACAGAAAGAAGCAAGAGAAGTGCAGAAGGAAGCAACAGAGATGCAGAAAGAGGCAAGACGGGTGCAGAAAGAGGCAAGAGAAGTGAAGAATTAAACCACAGAGGTGCAGAAAGAGGCAAGAGAAGTGTAGAAAGAGGCAAGAGACGTGCAGAAACAAGCAGGAGAGGTGAAGAAAGATGGAACAGGTGTACAGAAAGAGGCAAGAGGGGTACAGGAAGAAGCAAGAGTGGTTTGCATACCATTAGTACCGATTTTTCATCCATATTTAGCAATAAGTAACAGGTGACCATTTCTAGGTATGCAGAGTGTAGGAGAGTAGGATCTGCTTCACATGGGTAACCACACTTTTTGCTGATGCTTCACTGTTTTTCGACCTTAGTCTGGCTGTGGCTCTGCTAATCAGAACCCCAGCCTAGCTGCTTCCTCTCTAAAATGGTTTCCATGTGCCTTAGGCACATCTCTGATTGGAATCTGGAGTGCCCTTATAAGTCCCTAGTATATGGTATACTATGTACCCAGGGCATAGGTACCTCATAGGCCTACCAGGGGCTGCAGCATGTATTATGCCACCCCTGGAAGGCCATCCAAACTGACACCACAGGTCTGCTACTGCAGCCTGGGTAAGGTGGTGCATGCACCCCTTACTGTGATATAGGCTACCTATATCACTATATACATACACACATATAAACCTATAAGTCACTCCTATGGCAGGCCTTATCAATCCTGAAGGCAGAGTGCGTGGTTCCTATGTGAGAGGGTGCCCCTGCATGAGCAGGGCCCCTCTGCAGCGTTCGGAGACCCTTCTCTGATGCTGTTTGTAGTGCAGCCTGACCATATACTCTTAAGCGCATTATAACCTCGCGTTAAATGCTAACTTTGGGATGGCTGCACGGAAACATGTCGTGTTTGGTGTCAAACATCTTGGAATACTACCCCCCGCCAGTTCTGGCGGCGGGGGTAGCATTCCACCCTTCTAGAGGGAAAGACATGTACACACCGGTATGCCCGGTACTGACTTTCCAAGCCCTGGCATCACAAAATGGATGCCGCTGCCACAGACACGAGTCTGGCCTCCTGCTGCTGACCGAAACTCCGGCAGGGGAGGCCTGGACAATAGGTTTCCTGTCCCAGGGAGGTGTGACCACCTCCCCAGACAGGATAGTGTGTATTGGGGCTGGGCGGGAGCACTCTCGGGTGCTTTGAAGTCCTGCACTGGGGGCACATTTGGTGTCCCTGTGCATACCCCAGTTCAAACCGGATCAGGGGCTTCCAGCCCCTGCTTTGGCGTGAACTGGACAAAGGAAAGGGGTGTAGCCACCCCTCTGCCCTGACCCACCCATAGGTGGGACCACAGAGTAAGTCCAACCCCTAAACTTAGTATAAGTATGGGACCCCAGTCCTTAGGACTTTAGATTATCCCTGGATGAAACTCTGACACAGAATCCTGGACCTTCGACGCTCTACTTTAAGATTAGAGGACTGAAGAATCTCCCTTGGGGTCAAGGAGTGACTCCCCTGCTTGGCAGGCACCAAAGAAGCAATTGTCCGGTCTGCATCGCTGAAGCTCCCGTCGGACGCCGAAGTCTTTGCATCACCAGAGGTGGATTTCCAGACTTCCCCGAGGCTGCCCTGAGTCCCCAGCAAAGCTGAGGCCCGTAGCTGTCGTGGGTAACGTGGAACCGTGACCCCTGGACACCGCACGCATTTGCAAGTGCATCCTCTTCTGGGTCTCCCACGAAGTCGTGCTTTGGGCTCCGAGTATCCCCAGCCTCCAGCACCAACTGCACTGAAGATCACTGGCCTCCACTCCACGAGTGTCCTGTGAGCCAGCTCCACGTGCACCATCTTGAGGCTCCTTCGCGGTCGCTAGCCCATTGGCTAGTAGCCCTTCACGAAGGCCAATCTTTTTCTACTTGGCTCCCTGGTTGCTCCAGGCTTGCCCTCACTTACCCTTGCTGGGTGAGTTCCTCAGACCTTGCTGGTCTGCACCATCGTCAATCTTCATCTTCATCAAGACTTGCCGTTGCCAAGGCTTGTTGGGTCCAATCTGGTCGCCGACACCTCAGCACTCGACAGACATTGTGTACCAGCCCGAATCCTGTTCCTGGTCACCGACAACACCTCCTGGACCTCGTGGCTGAAGAGTCAAGACGACCATCAACCTACCTGAAGCACTCGACATCGGTGGGCATCTGCTCATCGCCTTCCTGGTCACTGGCTAGTGACCCAGACTCTGTCCCCTCTGCTTTCAGGTTCTTCAGATCTCCGATCCACCCTTGGATCCACCCGGACACTTTTCACTTGGTCGCCAGCAGCACTTTGCAGCAGATCGCCATTCAAATCGACGACGAAACCCGACCCCGAAAGGCACCTATGCACCCGGCTTCCCTGGGTGAGGTAACAAGAGTACTCCGGTGCTCCCGTGGGTAGAGACTCTAGAACGACCTAGTTCTCAAAGGGTTTGCTCCAAGTCCTTCTTTAAGTGTCCCTTTTCTTTAAATTCCAAACCGCGACTTTCTCCATAGAAGTTAACGGCGATTCGCGGCTGTGTTACTACACTGCACGCGTCCCCCGTGGGTCCCCTGTGTCACTACCTTGGGTGGTTCCTTGTGGTCCAAGCACTTCTAGAGGCTCTAGGCCTAGTGTCTAGCTCAGTCGTGGTTCTTATACCACTTTATTGGTATATGGTTTGGTACGCCCCTAGGGCCCAAACGTGTATTTGTGCTATTACTGTGTTTAAATAACTTATAACTTATGTACTTCGAACTCTAGCCTCATAAAGAGACTAGAGGGGTGTGTTTAGTAATAAATACATATATTTTGAATATATACCTGGTGTGGTGCTCTTTCATTTGGTCACTCAAGAGATTATAGACTGGTAAAACAAGCTGCTTTACATTCCTTCAAGACTTAGCCTGAAGGCTGCTCTCCATAGCTACCACTAGGATAGCTTTCAATAAAGGTTGTCTTTAACCTATCTCCAATAAGGGGTTGTTTGGACTGGTGCAAGGTGCCCACTATAATTAGTGGACAGCATATGCCAGGCCAACTTCTCACATTGGTGTGCAGCGTGTGGGATTCCAGCTTGCTATTGTTTTACCAGATAATCTCAATTGAATTGATCAACTGAAAACCACTAAAGGTACCTAAGGTACATATAAATTAAGCTTAGTATACAGTAAGTTCTACTGAACTTAGAGTTGTGTGTTAAGGGACAGCACACCCTTTCTACAACTCAAGAGAGTTTAGTAGGCCACACTAGAGTAGGTAGTGCATACACCACACCTCACTAGTAATGTCTTCAAAGCCAGGACCCAGTGAGTCCTTGCCAGAAGCCAGTGGGCTTCTTCCCTCCAAGTATGATAAACTCCCATTCTTGGAATTGAGAGCATTATGCAATACTAGGAAGTTGAAGGCAGGCAAAAGTGCCAGCACCCAACACCTCAGGGAGGTGTTACTAGCTGATGATCTCAGCAGGCCCCTAGGGTCTGAAGGGGTAGGCAAAGAGGGTGGGGCAGAAGATGAGGGAGGGGCCAGGGGTGAAGAAACCCAGGACCCCCCTCTGAAACTGGCCAGGAAGGTGAAAATGACCTTGTCCTGGAGAATCCAATTCCTCCTGTGGAGGAGGAGGAGGGAGAGGATCAGACTGACCTCCCCTTTGTCCCCCAGGAAGAGTTCTGAGTGTGCCCAGAAGGTCTAGGTCTCCTTCTCAGGAGTCTAACCACTCTGACACCTCAATAGGGTCCTCTGTCTCCTCTCATAGGAGGGAATCCTCTCATGAGAGAAGAAAGAGACTGATTCAATATGAGCAAACTCAGCTTGAACTCAGGAAACAGCAATTGGCTATAGACAGGGAGTCCCTAGATCTCTATAGAGAGAGACAAAAGTTGGGACTAGAGTCCCATGGTGGCAGCAGTTTCCCCAAAGATAGGGAAAGGTCTTATGACCATAGAAACCTGAGCAAGATTGTCCCTCCCTACCAGAGTGGGGATGACATCCACAAATGGATAACTGCTCTAGAGAGGGCCTGTAAAGTACAGAGGGTCCCTCAGGAGCAGTGGGCAGCAATCTTGTGGCTCTCCTTTGCAGACAAAGGTAGAGACAAGCTCCTCACTGTTAGAGAGGAGGATGCTGATAATTACAAAGTCTTGAAGAGTGCTCTAATTGATGGGTTTGGCCTAACCACTGAACAATACAGGTTAAAGTTCAGGGATACCCAAAAAGCACAGACTCAAGACTGGGTGGACTTTGTTGATTGTTCTGCCAAGGCTCTGGAAGGTTGGTTATTGGGCAGTAAGGTATGTGACTTCACAGGATTGTACAATCTGATAATGAGGGAGCAGATTCTTAATAACTGTCAAAATCAGCTGTTGCATCAGCACCTGGTAGACTCTGATCTGACCTCTCCCCAAGAATTGGGAAAGAAGGCAGACAAATGGGTCAGAACCAGGGTGAAGCAGAAGGTACAGAACCAAGGTGGTGACCCTAAGAAGCAAGATTCGAAAACCTCTGATAAGGGTGGGGAGAAGGGTAAAGATCAAAAGTCTTCACAAGGCCCCCAAAAATCTTCTTCAGGTGGGGATTCACAGTCTACCAAAGGGAAAGGCCAAAGAAAACCATGGTGCAAGGTCTGTAAGCAAAAGACCCACTGGACCAGTGATTGCACCAAGTCCAAAGACTCGACTCCAGCCCCCACCAATGCCCCTAAG
Source organism: Calotriton arnoldi (assembly GCA_963921515.1). Taxonomy (NCBI): domain Eukaryota; kingdom Metazoa; phylum Chordata; class Amphibia; order Caudata; family Salamandridae; genus Calotriton; species Calotriton arnoldi. The sequence goes on along the minus strand of CAWUFW010011581.1, from coordinate 77,450 downwards.
GCACCTGTTCCCCCTAGTACAGTTACAGTTGGTGGTGGGAGTACTACAGCCAAGGGTTTAGTAGGGTTGACCCTGGGTACTGAGATGGGCTCTGACCTAGTCAGAGAACTCACTCAGGCTGTCCTAGTCTGTGATGGAGGCATGGATATGACCTCCTCTATGAGTCCCAGTAATCTGGGCAAGTACAGACAACAGCCTTTAATCAATGGACGAGAGGCTTTGGCATTTAGGGACACAGGGGCAAGTGTCACCATGGTGACACAAGACCTTGTGAATCCTGGGCAAGTTATACTTGGTGAGATGTACCAAGTGACCAATGCTAGCAATGTCAGAACAGACCATACTCTGGCAGTTGTTAACTTCTCCTGGGGAGGGGTAACTGGCCTTAAGAAGGTTGTGGTAAGTGCAGACCTACCAGTTGAATGCTTGCTTGGCAATGACTTAGAAACTTCAGCTTGGGCAGAAGTGGAGCTCAGGACCCATGCAGAAATGCTGGGGATCCCTGCAGATGTGTTTGCTGTGACCAGGTCACAAGCCAAAATGTCTAGCACTGAACAGGCCTTGGATTCTGGAATAATGGACCAAGTGCCCTCCAAGAAGAGGAGTAGTAGGGTAAAGGCAGTGCCTTCCCCCTTGGCTCAGAAGGAAGATCAGTCCCTTGAGGGGATGATCTCAGTCCTGAGGAAGGAACTGTCCCAGAGGAGCTTGAACCTGAACAGGTTGAGTTCTTGGGGACAGGGGGACCTTCCAGGGCAGATCTGAGCCAGGAGCAGCAGAGCTGCCCCTCTCTTGAACCCCTCAGACAGCAAGCTGCTGCTGAGGCTGCTGGGAAAGCTAGTGGTCCCCATACTGTGTATTGGGATGATGGACTCTTGTACTCAGAGTGTAGAGACCCCAAGCCTGGTGCTACCAGGAGGTTGGTTATACCTCTGAAGTTCAGGGGCTTCCTATTGACCCTAGCCCATGATATTCCCTTAGCAGGTCACCTGGGCCAGAACAAGACTTGGGACAGAATTGTCCCTCACTTTCACTGGCCCCACATGTCTGAAGACACCAAGGAGTTTTGTCGCTCCTGTGTAACCTGCCAGGCCAGTGGCAAGGCAGGTGGCACTACAAAGGCCCCCTGATACCACTACCTGTGGTGGGGGTTCCCTTTGAAAGGGTGGGGATTGACATTGTTGGTCCCATGGATCCCCAAACAGCATCTGGGCACAGGTTTATCCTGGTGGTAGTGGATCATGCCACCAGGTACCCAGAGGCTATTCCCCTTAGGACCACTACAGCACCTGTGGTGGCAAGGGCCCTCCTGGGAATTTTCTCAAGAGTGGGCTTCCCTAAGGAGGTTGTATCAGACAGGGGTGCTAACTTTATGTCTGGATACTTAAAAGCAATGTGGAAGGAGTGTGGAGTGACTTACAAGTTCACCACACCCTATCACCCACAATGCAATGGTTTAGTTGAGAGATTCAACAAAACCTTGAAGGGCATGATTAAAGGGCTCCCAGAAAAGCTTAGGCGAAGATGGGACATACTCTTGCCCTGCCTTTTATTTGCATACAGGGAGGTGCCTCAAAGGGGTTGGCTACAGCCCTTTTGAACTTTTGTTTGGTCACCCTGTCAGGGGTCCACTGTGCTTGGTGAAGGAAGGATGGGAGTTACCTCTCAAGCCCCCAAAGCAAGACATAGTGGACTACGTACTTGGTCTCCGCTCCCGGATGGCTGAGTATATGAAAAGGCAACTAAAAACCTTGAGGCTAGCCAGGAACTTCAAAAGGCCTGGCATGACCAAAGAGCTGTACTGACTGTTTATCAGCCAGGACAGAAGGTGTGGGTGTTGGAGCCAGTGGCCCCAGCAGCTCTCCAAGACAAATGGAGTGGACCCCATACCATTGTTGAACAGAAGGGTGAGGTTACCTACTTAGTAGACCTAGGAACACCCAGGAGTCCCCACAGGGTTCTCCATGTCAACAGGTTAAAACCATATGTGGACAGGGCAGACATGGGCTTGCTCATGGCTACTGATGAGGGACAGGAGGAAGAGAGTGACCCACTCCCTGACCTGCTCTCACAGAACCCTGATGATGGGTCAGTGGATGGTGTAGCCTTGGCAGGCAGCCTCACTACCCAGCAGCAAACTGATTGTAGACAGGTGCTCAATCAGTTCAGACACATGTTCTCACTGACTCCAAGTCAGACCACCTGGTGCACTCATGAAGTGGACACTGGGGACAGTCTGCCTATTAAAAATAAGATTTATAGGCAACCTGACCATGTCAGGGACTGTATCAGGACAGAAGTCCAGAAAATGTTGGATTTGGGAGTTATTGAACCCTCAGATAGCCCTTGGGCTAGTCCAGTGGTCCTTGTGCCAAAACCTCACACCAGTGGTGGGAAAAGAGAGATGAGGTTTTGTGTGGACTACAGGGGTCTCAATGCAGTCACTAGGACTGATGCCCATCCAATACCTAGGGCAGATGAGCTAATAGACACTTTGGCCTCAGCCAAGTATCTAAGCACATTTGACCTGACAGCTGGCTACTGGCAGATCAGACTAGCTGATGATGCAAAGCCAAAAACAGCATTCTCAACCCCTAGTGGGCATTATCAATTTGTGGTGATGCCCTTTGGTCTGAAGAATGCACCTGCCACTTTTCAGAGGTTGGTGAATACAGTCCTTACAGGTCTGGAAGCCTATAGTGCAGCATATCTAGATGATATTGCTGTCTTTAGCTCCACCTGGGAGGATCACCTGGTCCACCTCAGAAATGTTTTACAGGCCCTGCAAAGGCAGGCCTGACTATCAAGGCCACCAAGTGCCAGATAGGGCAGAGTCAGGTTGTGTACCTGGGCCACCTTGTGGGTGGAGGCCAGGTTCAACCCTTGCAGAGCAAGATCCAGACCATCATGGACTGGACTGCTCCAACTACCCAGACTCAGGTGAGAGCCTTCTTAGGCCTGACTGGGTACTATAGGAGATTTGTCAAGGGGTATGGATCAATAGTGACACCCCTGAATGACTTAACTTCCAAGAAAATGCCCAAAAGGTTCAGTGGACAGTTAGCTGTCAAAAGGCATTTGATGACCTGAAGCAGGCCATGTGCACTGCTCCCATTCTACAGAGTCCTGATTACTCCAAGAAGTTCATTGTTCAAACTGATGCATCTGAATTGGGGGTAGGGGCTGTACTGTCACAATTGAATGAAGAAGGTCAGGATCAGCCAGTAGCTTTCATTAGCAGAAGGCTGACCCCTAGAGAGAAACGTTGGTCAGCCATTGAGAGGAGGCCTTTGCTGTGGTCTGGGCTCTGAAGAAGTTGAGGCCATACTTGTTTGGTACTCACTTCCTTGTTCAAACAGACCATAAGCCCCTCTTATGGCTAAAACAAATGAAGGGTGAAAACCCCAAACTGCTTAGGTGGTCCATTTCCCTACAGGGGATGGACTTCACAGTGGAACATAGACCTGGGAGTAACCATGCCAATGCAGATGGACTCTCTAGGTACTTCCACTTAGAACATGAAGACTTAACTGGGCAAGGTTAGTTTAATGTCCCTACGTTTGGGGGGGTTGTGTAGGAGAGTAGGATCTGCTTCACATGGGTACCCCCACTTTTTGCTGATGCTTCACTGTTTTTCGACCTTAGTCTGGCTGGGGCCCTGCTAATCAGAACCCCAGCCTAGCTGCTTCCTCTCTAAAATGGTTTCCATGTGCCTTAGGCACATCTCTGATTGGAATCTGGAGTGCCCTTATAAGTCCCTAGTATATGGTATACTATGTACCCAGGGCATAGGTACCTCAGAGGCCTACCAGGGGCTGCAGCATGTATTGTGCCACCCCTGGAAGGCCATCCAAACTGACACCACAGGTCTGCTACTGCAGCCTGGGTAAGGTGGTGCATGCACCCCTTACTGTGATATAGGCTACCTATATCACTATATACATACACACATATAAACCTATAAGTCACTCCTATGGCAGGCCTTATCAATCCTGAAGGCAGAGTGCGTGGTTCCTATGTGAGAGGGTGCCCCTGCATGAGCAGGGCCCCTCTGCAGCGTTCGGAGACCCTTCTCTGATGCTGTTTGTAGTGCAGCCTGACCATATACTCTTAAGCGCATTATAACCTCGCGTTAAATGCTAACTTTGGGATGGCTGCACGGAAACATGTCGTGTTTGGTGTCAAACATCTTGGAATACTACCCCCCGCCAGTTCTGGCGGTGGGAGTAGCATTCCACCCTTCTAGAGGAAAGACATGTACACACCGGTATGCCCGGTACTGACTTTCCAAGCCCTGGCATCACAAAATGGATGCCGCTGCCACAGACACGAGTCTGGCCTCCTGCTGCTGACCGAAACTCCGGCAGGGAGGCCTGGACAATAGGTTTCCTGTCCCAGGGAGGTGTGACCACCTCCCCAGACAGGATAGTGTGTATTGGGGCTGGGCGGGAGCACTCTCGGGTGCTTTGAAGTCCTGCACTGGGGGCACATTTGGTGTCCCTGTGCATAACCCAGTTCAAACCGGATCAGGGGCTTCCAGCCCCTGCTTTGGCGCGAACTGGACAAAGGAAAGGGGTGTAGCCACCCCTCTGCCCTGACCCACCCATAGGTGGGACCACAGAGTAAGTCCAACCCCTAAACTTAGTATAAGTATGGGACCCCAGTCCTTAGGACTTTAGATTATCCCTGGACGAAACTCTGACACAGAATCCTGGACCTTCGACGCTCTACTTTAAGATTAGAGGACTGAAGAATCTCCCTTGGGGTCAAGGAGTGACTCCCCTGCTTGGCAGGCACCAAAGAAGCAATTGTCCGGTCTGCATCGCTGAAGCTCCCGTCGGACGCCAAAGTCTTTGCATCACCAGAGGTGGATTTCCAGACTTCCCGAGGCTGCCCTGAGTCCCCAGCAAAGCTGAGGCCCGTAGCTGTCGTGGGTAACGTGGAACCGTGACCCCTGGACACCGCACGCATTTGCAAGTGCATCCTCTTCTGGGTCTCCCACGAAGTCGTGCTTTGGGCTTCGAGTAGCCCTAGCCTCCAGCACCAACTGCACCGAATATCACTGGCCTCCACTCCACGAGTGTCCTGTGAGCCAGCTCCACGTGCACTGTCTCGAGGCTCCTTCGCGGTCGCTAGCCCGTTGGCTAGTAGCCCTTCACGAAGGCCAATCTTTTTCTACTTGGGCTTCCTGGTTGCTCCAGGCTTGCCCTCACTTACCCTTGCTAGGTGAGTTCCTAAGACCTTGCTGGTCTGCACCATCGTCAATCTTCATCTACATCGAGACTTGCTGTTGCCAAGGCTTGTTGGGTCCAATCCGGTCGCCGACACATCAGCACTCGACAAATATTGTGTACCAGCCCGAATCCTGCTCCTGGTTGCCGACAACGCCTCCTGGACCTCGTGGCTGAAGAGTCAAGACGACTGTCAACCTACCTGAAGCACTTGACATCGGTGGGCATCTGCTCATCGCCTTCCTGGTCACTGGCTAGTGACCCAGACTCTGTCCCCTCTGCTTTCAGGTTCTTCAGATCTCCGATCCACCCTTGGATCCACCCGGACACTTTTCACTTGGTCGCCAGCAGCACTTTGCAGCAGATCGCCATTCAAATCGACGACGAAACCCGACCCCGAAAGGCACCTATGCACCCGGCTTCCCTGGGTGAGGTAACAAGAGTACTCCGGTGCTCCCGTGGGTAGAGACTCTAGAACGACCTAGTTCTCAAAGGGTTTGCTCCAAGTCCTTCTTTAAGTGTCCCTTTTCTTTAAATTCCAAACCGCGACTTTCTCCATAGAAGTTAACGGCGATTCGCGGCTGTGTTACTACACTGCACGCGTCCCCCGTGGGTCCCCTGTGTCACTACCTTGGGTGGTTCCTTGTGGTCCAAGCACTTCTAGAGGCTCTAGGCCTAGTGTCTAGCTCAGTCGTGGTTCTTATACCACTTTATTGGTATATGGTTTGGTACGCCCCTAGGGCCCAAACGTGTATTTGTGCTATTACTGTGTTTAAATAACTTATAACTTATGTACTTCGAACTCTAGCCTCATAAAGAGACTAGAGGGGTGTGTTTAGTAATAAATACATATATTTTGAATATATACCTGGTGTGGTGCTCTTTCATTTGGTCACTCAAGAGATTATAGACTGGTAAAACAAGCTGCTTTACATTCCTTCAAGACTTAGCCTGAAGGCTGCTCTCCATAGCTACCACTAGGATAGCTTTCAATAAAGGTTGTCTTTAACCTATCTCCAATAAGGGGTTGTTTGGACTGGTGCAAGGTGCCCACTATAATTAGTGGACAGCATATGCCAGGCCAACTTCTCACACAGAGGGACTTTCACCATGCTGTAACACTTGTCGCTGCATTTTTGGTAACGTTTGAGCCATTTGAGCTAGTTCAAATCTGCAGATTAGGCAGCAGATGATGGATTATGTGGCTAATGTGGAAAATGTATTACTGTGCAAAAGTCGGTGCAGCCAAACAGTCGCATAACACCAGTGGCCCTGCTCATACCTCTGACTAGGTCCAGAAGTGCTCCTCAGTGATTCCTTCTTTTTTTGTCTCATTGAGTTCATAATTTAGCTTCTATGGAAACGAGGAAGACTAAACCGGAGGTTACCACTGCACAACACAGACTACCATACCACATAATTACTCTCCATAACACATAACCCCACTCTACATATTTCCTATACACTAAATACCACATACTTTCTATCCACATAATTTCACTGCACAACATACCACATAATTCCACTACACACAACCTACATCCACTCCACTCCAAGAAACATTAATAAAACACATTTACAATGCTAATAGCTCTAACTCTTGCAAATGCGAGACCTATTACATTACAAATGCTTCTTTAACTGGTAGTCGCATTTGCAGAGTGGTGGAGAAAGGGGGCTGGGCCTCCAATCAGCGCTCAGGAATTCCGCTGCGTAGGACTTACAGGAGGTACCAGGAGGGCTACTTGGCCACCAAAGTCCCTCAGGAGTAAATTGGACTTCATCCCCCAACCAGTACTGCGCCAGGAGGCGCGTTTGCAGAGTGTTGGAGAAAGGTGAGCGTGGCCTCCGAAGACCTCTTAGCAATCCTACAGTGTGGGATTTACTGGAGGTAACAGGAGGAGTAGTTAGCCCTTAAGGTCAACCTTGGGGGCCAACTACCCCTCCTATTACCTCCAGTAAGTCCCACACAGCAGGGTTGCTAACTTCCCATAGCAGGCCACGCCCCCTTTCCCCACCACTCTGCAAACGCACTTCCTGGTGCGCTGTTGGATGGGGATTAAAGTCCCCTTCACTGCCAAGAGGCATGTTTGCAGAGTGGTGTAAAAAGGGGTGTGGCCTCAGACCACCTCTCAGCAATCCCACTGTGTGGGGCTTACTGAAGGTACCTGGTGGGCTAGTTGGCCCCCAGGGACCCTCAGGATTCAAGAGGACTTAATCCCCCAACTTAGAACATGCCAGGAGGTGCGTTTGCACAGTGGGTCAGGGAGGGGCGGGGCCTCCTGCGAACCACCGGCTTTATTTACACTTGCTTTTTGGAAGGGGAGCTGTGTGGCCCCCTTCCCTTTATTATTTTTTGGCACTGGGGACCCCATCCCCCAGGGCCTGAGCATTTTATTTTTTTTTAAACGGAAGCGGACCGCATGGCCCCCTCCTATGGCCAATTTCGCCCGGGGACCCCATCCTCCGGGGCATGGCCACATATTTATTTTAATTTTTTATTATTATTTTTAAGGAGGGGGGCCACGTGGCCCCCCTCCTGAGGCCAATTTTGGCCCTAGGGACCCCATCCCCTAGGGCCGGGCTTTATTTATTTATTTATTTTTAAAATACAAAGGGAGGGCCGCATGGCTGCCAGTGTGCAGGGACCCCATCCCCCAGGCCTGGCCTCTTTGATGGGGACCGTAGGGAGCCCCAATGCCCCCACGGTCCCTGCTGGCTCCCCGCCTCCTGCGGGAGCCGGCATTGCTTTTGGACAAGGGGAGCTGCTGACATGCAGCTCCCCTGCTCAAAGCAATTCTGCTTGCTTCTTGGAAGTGAGAGCAGGTTTCCTATCATTTGAGATGTCATCAGTGATGTCACTAACCATGTCATGAATGATGTAATATGTGACGTCATCAGCAGTGCATTGCGGGCGCGATTTATAGTTAGCAGCAACTAACTATAACGGCCGAATTTCTCTGGTTTTGTATGAGTGAAATGTCCAACTAACTATAATGTCCCTGAAACTTGTGGTTTTTTCAGTGAATTTCTAAGGTTTTTTAAATGCTAATTTCTAACTATAACGTTCCTGAAACCTATGGTTTTTTCAGTGAATTTCAAAAAAAAATTAAATGCTAATTTCTAATTATAACGTCGCTGAAACCTATGGTTTTTTCAGTGAATTTCAAAGGTTTTTTAAATGCTAATTTCTAACTATGCCTACAGAGGTAGGACATGTGCAGAAAGAGGAAGAAAGGTGCAGAAAGAAGCACGAGAAATGCACAAAGATGCAACTGAAGTCCAGAAAGGGGAAGAAAGGTGCAGAAAGAAGCAAGAGATATGCAGAAAGAACCAACAGAGGTGCAGAAAGAGGCCTTGTTGCAAAGTCATCCTGTGACGTGGGCACCCCCCAACTTTTTGCTGACTGGTACTGGTGGTAACTGACTCTGACTGACCCTGGGCTCTGCATAACCAGGCCTGGAACTAGTGCTATGCTGAAGGACACTTAGAATACAGTGAAAACACCTACATACACTAGGGTACACTATGGGTTGGGGTACCCCTGTGATTGGCATGACCTCCCCTGTAAGGCCCCAGTACATATTAGGGCAGGGGGATTAAAACTACCTCTAAGTCCCTAGCATAAAATAGGGCATGGCAGTTTAGAGACCAGCAGCCCTTTTCTGCACTAGCATGTGTGCACTGCTGAGCCTGAGGTCAGTTTGAAAGTAGCCCTGTATATGCAGAAAGAGGCAAGAGAGGAGCAGAAAGAGACAAGATAAGTACAGAAAGAAGCAACAGAGGTGCAGCAAGAGGGAAGAGCATTGCAGAAAGAGGCAAGAGAAGTGCAGAAAGAAGCAACAGAGGTGCAGAAAGAGACAAGAGAAGTTCAGAAAGAGGCAGAAGAGGTAAAGAAACAGGCAGAATAGGTGCAGAAAGAGGGAACAGGGGTGCAGAAAGAAAGAAGAGGGGTGTCGGAAGAGGCATGAGGGGTGCAGAAATTTGCAAGAGAGGTGCAGAAAGAAGCAAGAGCAGTGCAGTAAAAATTGACAGAGGTGCAGAAGGAGGCAAGAGGGGTACAGAAAGAGGCAAAAGCAGAGCAGAAGCAAGCACAAAAGATGCGGAAAGAGGCTAGTGGGGTGCAGAAAGAGGCAAGAGAGGTATAGAAAGAGGCAAGATAGGTGCACAAAGAGGGAAGAAGGGTGCAGAAAGAGGCAAATGGGGTGCAGAAAGAAGCAAGAGAGGTGTAGAAAGAAGCAAGAGAAGTGCAGAAAGAAAGAACACAGGTGCAGAAAGAAGAGCAGTGCAGAAAGAACCAACCGATGTGCAGAAAGAGGCAAGAGGGGTGCAGTACGAGGCAAGAGAAGTGCAGAAAGAAGCAAAAGAGGTGCAGAAAGAGGCAAGAGAAGTTCAGAAAGAGGCAGCAGAGGTGCAGAAACAGGCAGAAGAGGTGCAGAAAGAGGGAACAGCGGTGCAGAAAGAGAGAAGGGGGTGCTGAAAGAGGCAAGAGGGGTGCAGAAATTTGCAAGAGAGGTGCAGAAATAAGCAGGAGCAGTGCAGTAAGAAACAACAGAGGTACAGAAGAAGGCATGAGGGGTGCAGAAAGAGGCAAGAGCAGTGCAAAAAGAACCAAGAGACGTGCAGGAAAAGGGAAGAAGGGTGCAGAAAGAGGCACGAGGGGTGCAGAAAGAAGGAAGAGAAGTGCAGAAAGAAGCAACAGAGGTGCTGAAAGAGGCACGAAGGGTGCAAAAAGAGGCAAGAGAAGTTCAGAAAGAAGCAACAGAGGTACAGAAAGAGGCAAGAGTGGTGCAGAAAGAGGGAAGAGAGGTATAGAAAGAGGCAAAATAGTTGCACAAAGAGGGAAGAGGGGTGCATAAAGAGGCAACAGGGGTGCAGAAAGAAGCAAGTGAGGTGCAGAAAGAGGCAAGAGAGGTGCAGAAAGTGGCAAGAGCGGGGCAGAAACAGGCAAGAGAAGTGCAGAAAGAGGCAAGATAATTGCTGAGAGAAGCAACCGAGGTGTAAAAAGAAGCAAGATAAGTGCAGAAAGAGGCAAAAAAGGTGCAGAAAGAGGGAAGACGAGTGCAGAGAGAGACAACAGGGATGCAGAAAGAAGCAAGACAGGTGGAGAAAGAAGCATGGGAAGTGCAGAACAGGGGTGCATAAAGAGACAAGAGAAGTGCAGAAAGAAGCAACAGAGGTGCAGAAGGAGGCAATAGAACTGCAGAAAGAGGCAAGAGAGTTGTAGAAACAGGCAAAAGGGGTGCAGAAAGAGGGAACAGGTGGGCAGACTGAGCCAAGAGAGGTGCAGAAAGAGGGAAGAGGGGTGCAGAACAAGGCAAGAGGGATGCAGAAATTTTGAACAGAGGTGCAGAAAGAAGCAAGAGCAGTGCAGAAAGAACCAACAGAGGTGCAGAAAGATGCAAGAGGGCTATAGAAAGAAGCAAGTGAAGTGCCAAACGAAGCAAAAGAGGTGCAGAAAGAACCAACAGAGGTGCAAAAAGAGGCAAGAGGGGTGCAGAAAGAGTTAGGAGAGGTGCAGAAAGAAGGAAGAGAACCTCAGACAGAAGCAACAGAGGTGCTGAAAGAGGCACGAAGGCTGCAGAAAGAGACAAGAGAGGTGCGGAAAGATGCAACAGAGGTACAGAAAGAGGCAAGAGTGGTGCAGAAAGAGGGAAGAGAGGTGTAGAAAGAGGCAGGAGAGTTGCACAAAGAGGGAAGAGGGGTGCAGAAACAGGCAAAAGGGGTACAGAAAGAAGCAAGTGAGGTGCAGAAAGAGACAAGAGAGGTGCAGAAAGAGGCAAGAGAGGTGCAGAAACAGGCAAGAGAAGTGTTGAAAGAGGTAAGAGAGGTGCATAAAGAGGTAAGAGAACTGCAGAAAAAGGCAAGAGAGTTGCAGAAAGAGGCAAGTGAGGTGCAGAAGGAGGCAAGAGAACTGCAGAAAGAAGCAAGAGAGTTACAGAAACAGGCAAAAGGGGTGCAGAAACAGGGAACAGGTGGGCAGACTTAGGCAAGAGAGGTGCAGAAAGAGGAAGAGGGTTGCAGAAAGAGGCAAGAGGGGTGCAGAAAGAAGCAGAGGTGCAGAAAGAAGCAAAAGAAGTGCAGAAGGAAGCAACAGAGATGCAGAAAGAGGCAAGAGGGGTGCAGAAAGAGGCAAAGAGAAGTGAAGAATTAAACAACAGAGGTGCAGAAAGAGGCAAGAGAAGTGTAGAAAGAGGCAAGAGAGGTGCAGAAACAAGCAGGAGAGGTGAAGAAAGATGGAACAGGTGTGCAGAAAGAGGCAAGAGGGGTACAGGAAGAATCAAGAGTGGTTTGCATACCATTAGTACCGATTTAACACCCATATTTAGCAATAAGTAACAGGTGACCATTTCTAGGTATGCAGAGGGACTTTCACCATGCTGTAACACTTGTCGCTGCATTTTTGGTAACGTTTGAGCCATTTGAGCTAGTTCAAATCTGCAGATTAGGCAGCAGATGATGGATTATGTGGCTAATGCGGAAAATGTATAACTGTGCAAAAGTCGGTGCAGCCAAACAGTCGCATAACACCAGTGGCCCTGCTCATACCTCTGACTAGGTCCAGAAGTGCTCCTCATTGATTCCTTCTTTTTTTGTCTCATTGAGTTCATAATTTAGCTTCTATGGAAACGAGGAAGACTAAACCGGAGGTTACCACTCCACAACACAGACTACCATACCACATAATTACTCTCCATAACACATAACCCCACTCTACATATTTCCTATACACTAAATACCACATACTTTCTATCCACATAATTTCACTGCACAACATACCACATAATTCCACTACACACAACCTACATCCACTCCACTCAAAAAACATTAGTAAAAAACTTTTAGATTTACAACGCCAATAGCTCTAACTCTTGCAAATGCAAGACCAATTACATTACAAATGCTTCTTTAACTGGTAGTCACGTTTGCAGAGTAGTGGAGAAAGGGGGCTGGGTCTCCAATCAGCACTCAGGAATTCCGCTGCGTAGGACTTACAGGAGGTACCAGGAGGGCTACTTGGCCACCAAAGTCCCTCAGGATTAAAGTGGACTTCATCCCCCAACCAGTACTGTGCCAGGAGGCGCATTTGCAGAGTGGTGGAGAAAGGTGAGCATGGCCTCCGAAGACCTCTCAGCAATCTCACTGTGTGGGACTTACTGGAGGTAACAGGAGGGGTAGGTGGCCTCCAAGGACATCCTTGGGGGCCAACTTCCTCTCCTATTACCTCCAGTAAGTCCCACACTGCAGCCTTTATAAGTTCTCATAGCAGACCAAGCCCCCTTTCCCCACCACTCTGCAAACGCACTTCCTTGCACGCTCTTGGAGGAGGATTAAAGTCCCCTTCGCTGCTGGGGGTCCTTAGGGGCCAACTATTCTACCTGATACCTCCAGTATGTCCCAGATAGTGGGATTGCTGAAAGGTAGACACAGGCCACGCACCCTTTCTCCACCACTATGCAAACGCGCCTCCTTGCATGTTCTGGGTTGGGGGATTAAGTCCCCTTGAATCCTGAGGGTCCCTAGGGGCCAACTAGCCCACCAGGTACTTCCAGTAAGTCCCACTCAGCTGGATTGCTGAGAGTGGTCCGATGACTTACTTAAAGAAAATATTGTGCCCCATGAATGGACTACAGGTCCCAACATGCCTAATGAAATCTCGTACAAAACGTGAACTTACTATAGGGAATGCATGGACATAAAAAGAATAATGGGAGCTTACTCTGCACATCCGTAACTGCCTGTGAAGAAGGGGCGTGCCGCCCCAAAACGCGTCGGCGAAATTAATTAAATACCTACAATGGAATGAAATTGTTGGCTGCCTGTATTACTTACTTCTCCTGCTGAGTGCGTCTTCAAAAGCTTTGGGCATTTGTTTGGAAAAAAAACCAACTAATAATATATATATATATATATATATATATATATATATATATATATATATATATATATATATATATATATATATATATATATTATCTACTGGCGGTCGCCAGTAGATAGTTATAGTTACAACCTATTATCCATAGGAAATCCGCGACATTCTATTTGAAATAACTCTCTTGCCGGTTGATGTATCTTCGCAAAATTTTCAAACTTTGTGGGGCGCTCCGGTCCGCTCCTACCCTGAAAGTCTCGGGGGATTCGTCAGCGGGGCCGAGAAAAAGGGGGTCCCAAAACGCGTTTTCCCCATGCAATTTTCCATAGGAAACTTTAGACACGGCTACAGCCCGAACTGCTGAACGGAATTACACCAAATTTGGCAAGAGGTAGTTCTTGGTTCAGAAAGAACCCTTTTTGTTAAATGGTGTAAATTCGTTCAGTAGTTGCTGAGAAAATCAAAAGTAAAAGTACATATATATCTATGGCCGCGTCGGATTCGCGCACCCTCCCGATCACGAGCTGCATGCTGATTGGCTGTCAACACTCCAAATCAGGAAGTGTTGGCAGCCATTTTATCCTCGGTAGAACCGAGGGACAGAAACAAGCGCGCAAAGCGCAAAAGGAGCAGGGTAGAAACACCCTGACCCCTAGGTCTGCTCAGGGGGTCCCACAAGGACCCCTGGGCAAAAATTTTTTTTTTTTTAAAATCAGCAGGATGCGCTCAGGGTGCGCGGATCCTGCCGAAAAAAAAAATCGAGCGCGGTCTCCGCGCTTCGATGTAAATTTGCCCCCAAGTGGCCCAAGTCCCGGGGGCATGCGGGGGGAGGGGTGTGTGTAAATTGTTTATATGGGGGGCCTCTAAGGCCCCCAAGCCCGAGGACCACCACCCCCGGGGCTTAATTAAAAATGGTGCGGGAGGGCTCTCCTGCCCTCCCGCAGCCCGGGGACCGCCACCCCCGGGGCTTCTTTTTAAATTTAAAATAATGTGTGGGGGCTCCAGCCCCACACACCCCGGGACAACCACCTCCCGGGGCACATAGAAAATAAATGTGGGGGTCCGTTACGGACCCCGAGCCCGAGGACCACCACCTCCCGGGGCTGTGCAATTCAAGGGAGGGCCGCGCGGCCCCTCCTTGAGCCCTTGATGGCCCTGGGGACCGCCACCCCCAGGGCCGGCTCCTGCAGTGTCCCGGGGTGCCTACCCCCGGACACTGTAGTTTGCAATGACAGGACGGGAGCCTCGCGGCTCCGTCCTGTCATTACAAACTGCTTTGGATATTGGGCGAGAGCAGGAAACCTGCTCTCGCTCCAATATCCAAGACAATTGCTTTCCACATGGGGAGCAGCATGTTAGCTGCTCCCCATGTGGAAAGCTAATGCCGCTTGCGCAGGAGGCGGGGAGCCGGCTGGGACTGTGGGGGATTGGGGACCCCCCACAGTCCCCAACCAGAGGCCAGGCCCGGGGGATGGGGTCCCCGGGGCCATAAGTGGCCAGGGAGGGGGCCACGCAGCCCCCTCCCCAAATTAGTAAAAAATAAAAAATAAAAATAAAAGTGCAAGGCCGGCCCCGAGGATGGGGTCCCGGGGCCTTAAATGGCCTGAGGGGGGACCACGCAGCCCCCTCAAAATAAAAAATGAGGGCATGCCCCAGGGGATGGGGTCCCCGGGGCCAATACAGGCCCAGGGAAGGGGGCCACGCGGCCCCCTTCCCGTTTTTTTTTCATTTAAAAAAAAAAATGCTCAGGCCCCGGGGGATGGGGTCCCCGGGGCCAAAAGTGAGCAAGGGAAAAGGGCCACGCAGCCCCCTCCCTTTAAAAAAAATTTAAAAAGCGACCGGCATCGTGCCGGAGGCCCCGCCCCTCCCTGCAGTACTCTGCAAACGCGCCCCCTGGCGCGTTTTAAGAAGGGAAGTAATTCCCTTGAATACTGGGGGTCCCTGGGGGCCAACTAGCCCACCAGGAACCTCCAGTATGCGCCAGGGGGCTGCAGAGAGGTGTACAGAGGCCATGCCCCTTTTTACACCTCTCTGCAACGCAGCTCTGTGGCACTTTTTAGAAGTATATGGTGGCCTAGTTGGACTCCAGGGACCCTCAGGATTCAAGGGGACTTAATCCCCCAACTTAAAACGCGCCACCGGGCGCGTTTGCACAGTGGTGAAGGGAGGGCGGGGCTTCAGGTGACATGTGTGCAAACAGGCCCCGTGGCGCGTTTTAAGATGGGGAATTAAATCCCTTCAATCCTGAGGGTCCCTGGGGCCAACTAGCCCAACAGGTACATCCAGAAAGCGCCACAGAGCTGCGTTGCAGAGAGGTGTAAAAGGGGTGTGGCCTCTCTACACGTCTCTGCAACGCAGCCCCTGGCGCATACTGGAGGTTCCTGGTGGGCTAGTTGGCCCCTAGGGACCCTCATGATTCAAGGGGACTTAATCCCCCAACTTAAAACGTGCCACGGGGCGCGTTTGCACAGATGTCACCTCAGGCCCCGCCCCCTCCCTTCACCATTGTGCAAATATTCCTCTAAAATCTGCCGAACTACGAATTCCGATTTACTCACCTGTTATCAGGAGAGACCTCAGTGCTGCATCTTTCAGCCCAGTACTAATCCTGAAAAGTAATTTTAACCGTACTTACCAGTAACTTGAATTTCCTTCCATAGGATATCATTGCCTGCTTTTTGCTGAAAAAGTTTCTAAGTGTTGATTTTTGAAACATACAAATATTCCTCTAAAATCAGCCGAAATACGAATTCTGATTTACTCACCTGTTATAAGGAGAGACCTCAGTGCTGTATCTTTCAGCCCAGTATTGGTCCTGAAAAGTAATTTTAACCGTACTTACCAGTAACTTGAATTTCCTTCCATAGGCTAACATTGACTGGTTTCACTTGGAAATTCTTCTAAGTGTGGAGTTTTGGAACTTTAAAATATTCCTCTAAAATCAGCCGAAATACCAATTCCGATTTACTCACCTGTTATCAGGAGAGACCTCAGTGCTGCATCTTTCAGCCCAGTACTGATCCTGAAAAGTAATTTTAACCGTACTTACCAGTAACTTGAATTTCCTTCCATAGGATATCATTGCCTGCTTTTTGCTGAAAAAGTTTCCAAGTGTCAATTTTTGAAACATACAAATATTCCTCTAAAATCAGCCGAAATCCGAATTCTGATTTACTCACCTGTTATCAGGAGAGACCTCAGTGCTGCATCTTTCAGCCCAGTACTGGTCCTGAAAAGTAATTTTAACCGTACTTACCAGTAACTTGAATTTCCTTCATAGGCTAACATTGACTGGTTTCACTTGGAAATTCTTCTAAGTGTGGAGTTTGGAACTTTATAATATTCCTCTAAAATCAACCAAAGTACGAATTCCAATTTACTCACCTGTTATCAGGAGAGAACCCAGTGCTGCATCTTTTAGCCCAGCACTGACCCTGAAAAGTAATTTTAACCGTGCTTACCAGTAACTTATATTTTCTTCCATAGGAATCCATTGTCTGGTTTTCAGCAGAAAAGTTTCAAAGTGTCGATTTTCACAAACTACAAATATTCCTTAAAAATCGCCTGTATGACTTAAACGCATTCTTTCAACTGTTTACAGGAGATGCACCAGTGCTGGATCCAGGATCCAACACTGAGTAAGAAAAAGTAACGATAACAGTTTTTACCTGCTAAGTGAATTTCCTTCCATAGGATAACATTGGTGATTCTATGTGAAAAAGTTTCTAAGTGTCAACTTTTAAAATACAATAATATTCCTTAAAAATCACTACTGTAACCAAAACGCTTTTACTCAACTGTTTACAGGAGATGTCCCAGGACTGAATCTAGGATCCAGTTCTGTGGTTAGAAAAGTAATCCATAAAGTAACTAATTGCATTT
Organism: Calotriton arnoldi; assembly: GCA_963921515.1. Taxonomy (NCBI): domain Eukaryota; kingdom Metazoa; phylum Chordata; class Amphibia; order Caudata; family Salamandridae; genus Calotriton; species Calotriton arnoldi. Next base: position 60,464 of record CAWUFW010011581.1, on the reverse strand, counting down.
AACTAGAAATTCACATTGAGCTGAATGTTGCATTGTGTTTGAAAATGTGTTGCCCATTGCAACAACTGTAACTACTGTACTTAAAAGTCTATTGCCTATGTGCAAAGTATTTAAACTAAAGTAATTCATTCTCAGAAAGTATTTTTTGTAATGTAATGTATAATGTAATTACAATGTAATTTAAAAATAAAATATGTAAACAAAAATTGTTTCTAAAAATGTAGTAAATCAGTATTAAAAAAATTAATATAACAATTAATACTTTTAAAAATTGTCATTTACAAAACCTTTGAAATTCACTGAAAAAACCGTAGGTTTCAGACATGTTATAGTTAGGAATTAGCATTTAAAAAACCTTTGAAATTCACTGAAAAAACCATAGGTTTCAGATATGTTATAGTTAGAAATTAGCATTTAAAAAACCTTTGAAATTCACTGAAAAAACCATAGGTTTTAGGGACAGTTATAGTTACTTGGACATTGCACTCGTACAAAACCCGTGAAATTCCCCGTTATAGTTAGTTCAGCTAACTATAACTCGCGCCCCGCAATGCACTGCTGATGACGTCACATATTACATCACTCATGACATGGTCAGTGACATCACTGATGACATCACTGATGACATCTCAAATTACATCACTGATGACATCATCCACGTGATAATCTGATGCACCTCCTCACACCCTAATATAACCTTTGATACACCCACTCTAAATTACAGACTGCCATTCGCAAAACCATAGACACTCCAACACCAATAACTACATACCCACTCACTGATTCATAGGTCTACGCACACATCCACTCACTCACCCGTACAGTCACTCATACTTACGGTCACTCAGTACAGGGACTATCATATGCACTCATACTCCTATATAGACACTCAAACACCGCCACTCATCCATAGAGGTACTCACACACCTAGTCAGTCATGCAAATAATTAAACACACTGCCATTTACTCACCTATACAGTTATACACACACCAGCTCACTTACTCATACAAATACTAGCACATTCTTACGCTCTTATACAATCACTGATACAACCACACACTCATCCATACAGCCACTATCACAATCACTCACTCTAAGCTTATAGCTATTTATATACTCCAACACACATATATACTGCCTTTCACATATGTAGTTACTCACACATGTACCACTGGGACATACATTCACTCACTAACACACTCTTACACACACTTACCCACCCATACAGTCTATCACAGATGCACTCTTGAAACCATCCACCCAGTGAATCACCCACTCACACATCTATGCACAGAGTCGCACACACCCTCCCACACAAACACTCAGGCACACATACAGATACTCAGACAACCATTCAATAACTCATATAGACACTCATGTAGCTATTCACAAACACATGCAGCCACTTACACAGCAACAGACAGATGGATACAGACATTCACCCAGTTTAGTCACTAACCCATGCATTCAGTAAGATACGTTAAATCACTCACTTATAGAGTCAGTCACGCACCTACTAAATCATCCATACTAACACTTACACACCCACTCATTCTTCAATACGTCTTTTCCTATATATATTAAAAATATTTAAACTTTACAGAAACACACAGTCACTGGATGATGTCATCAGTGATGACTTTTGAGATGTCATCAGTGATGTCATCAGTGATGTCACTGACCATGTCATGAGTGATGTAATATGTGACGTCATCAGCAGTGCATTGCGGGCGCGAGTTATAGTTAGCTGAACTAACTATAACGGGGAATTTCACGGGTTTTGTACGAGTGCAATGTCCAAGTAACTATAACTGTCCCTAAAACCTATGGTTTTTCAGTGAATTTCAAAGGTTTTTAAATGCTAATTTGTAACTATAACGTGTCTGAAACCTATGGTTTTTCCAGTGAATTTCAAAGGTTTTTTAAATGCTAATTTGTAACTATAACGTGTCTGAAACCTATGGTTTTTTCAGTGAATTTCAAAGGTTTTTAAATGCTAATTTCTAACTATAACGTGCCTGAAACCTACGTTTTTTTAGTGAATTTCAAAGGTTTTGTAAATGACAATTTTTAAATGTATTAATTGTTATATTCATTTTTTCATACTGATTTACTACATTTTTAGAAAAAAATTTTTTTACATATTTTATTTTTAAATTACATTGTAATTACATTATACATTACATTACAAAAATACTTTCTCAGAATGAATTACTTTAGTTTAAATACTTTGCAGATAGGCAATAGACTTTTAAGTACAGTAGTTACAGTTGTTGCAATGGGCAACACATTTTCAAACACAATGCAACATTCAGCTCAATGTGAATTTCTAGTTAAATGCAATTAGTTACTTTATGGATTACTTTTCTAACCACAGGACTGGATCCTAGATTCAGTCCTGGTACATCTCCTGTAAACAGTTGAGTAAAAGCGTTTTGGTTACAGTCGTGATTTTTAAGGAATATTATTGTATTTTAAAAGTTGACACTTAGAAACTTTTTCTCATAGAATCACCAATGTTATCCTATGGAAGGAAATTCACTTAGCAGGTAAAAACTGTTATCGTTACTTTTTCTTACTCAGTGTTGGATCCTGGATCCAGCACTGGTGCATCTCCTGTAAACAGTTGAAAGAATGCGTTTAAGTCATACAGGCGATTTTTAAGGAATATTTGTAGTTTGTGAAAATCAACACTTTGAAACTTTTTGCTGAAAACCAGTCAATGTTAGCCTATGAAGGAAATTCAAGTTACCGGTAAGTACGGTTAAAATTACTTTTGAGGATCAGTACTGGGCTGAAAGATGCAGCACTGAGGTCTCTCCTGATAACAGGTGAGTAAATCGGAATTCGTATTTCGGCTGATTTTAGAGGAATATTTTAAAGTTCCAAAACTCCACACTTAGAAACTTTTTCAGCAAAAAGCAGGCAATGATATCCTATGGAAGGAAATTCAAGTTACTGGTAAGTACGGTTAAAATTACTTTTGAGGATCAGTACTGGGCTGAAAGAAGCAGCACTGAGGTCTCTCCTGATAACAGGTAAGTAAATCGGAATTCGTATTTCGGCAGATTTTAGAGGAATATTTTAAAGTTCCAAAACTCCACACTTAGAAGAATTTCCAAGTGAAACCAGTCAATGTTAGCCTATGAAGGAAAGTTACCGGTAAGTACGGTTAAAATTACTTTTCAGGATCAGTACTGGGCTGAAAGATGCAGCACTGAGGTCTCTCCTGATAACAGGTGAGTAAATCGGAATTTGTATTTCGGCTGATTTTAGAGGAATATTTTAAAGTTCCAAAACTCCACACTTAGAAGAATTTCCAAGTGAAACCAGTCAATGTTAGCCTATGGAAGGAAATTCAAGTTACTGGTAAGTACGGTTAAAATTACTTTTCAGGATCAGTACTGGGCTGAAAGATGCAGCACTGAGGTCTCTCCTGATAACAGGTGAGTAAATCGGAATTCGTATTTCGGCTGATTTTAGAGGAATATTTGTATGTTTCAAAAATCAACACTTAGAAACTTTTTCAGCAAAAAGCAGGCAATGATATCCTATGGAAGGAAATTCAAGTTACTGGTAAGTACGGTTAAAATTACTTTTGAGGATCAGTACTGGGCTGAAAGATGCAGCACTGAGGTCTCTCCTGATAACAGGTAAGTAAATCGGAATTCGTATTTCGGCAGATTTTAGAGGAATATTTTAAAGTTACAAAACTCCACACTTAGAAGAATTTCCAAGTGAAACCAGTCAATGTTAGCCTATGAAGGAAATTCAAGTTACCGGTAAGTACGGTTAAAATTACTTTTCAGGATCAGTACTGGGCTGAAAGATGCAGCACTGAGGTCTCTCCTGATAACAGGTGAGTAAATCGGAATTCGTATTTCGGCTGATTTTAGAGGAATATTTTAAAGTTCCAAAACTCCACACTTAGAAGAATTTCCAAGTGAAACCAGTCAATGTTAGCCTATGAAGGAAATTCAAGTTACCGGTAAGTACGGTTAAAATTACTTTTCAGGACCAGTACTGGGCTGAAAGATGCAGCACTGAGGTCTCTCCTGATAACAGGTGAGTAAATCGGAATTCGTATTTCGGCTGATTTTAGAGGAATATTTTAAAGTTCCAAAACTCCACACTTAGAAGAATATCCAAGTGAAACCAGTCAATGTTAGCCTATGGAAGGAAATTGAAGTTACTGGTAAGTACGGTTAAAATTACTTTTCAGGACCAGTACTGGGCTCAAAGATACAGCACTGAGGTCTCTCCTTATAACAGGTGAGTAAATCGGAATTCGTATTTCGGCTGATTTTAGAGGAATATTTGCACAATGGTGAAGGGAGGGGCGGGGCCTGAGGTGACATCTGTGCAAACGCGCCCCGTGGCGCGTTTTAAGTTGGGGGATTAAGTCCCCTTGAATCCTGAGGGTCCCTAGGGGCCAACTAGCCCACCAGGAACCTCCAATATGCGCCAGGGGCTGCGTTGCAGAGACTGTAGAGAGGCCACACCCCTTTACACCTCTCTGCAACGCAGCTCTGTGGCGCTTTCTGGATGTACCTGTTGGGCTAGTTGGCCCCCAGGGACCCTCAGGATTGAAGGGGATTTAATTCCCCATCTTAAAACGCGCCACGGGGCCTGTTTGCACACATGTCACCTGAAGCCCCGCCCCCTCCCTTCACCACTGTGCAAACGCGCCCCGTGGCGCGTTTTAAGTTGAGGATTAAGTCCCCTTGAATCCTGAGGGTCCCCGGAGTCCAACTAGCCCACCATATACCTCCAAAAGCGCCACAGAGCTGCGTTGCAGAGAGTGTAAAGGGGTGTGGCTCTCTACACGTCTCTGCAAGGCAGCCCCTGGCGCATACTGGAGATTCCTGGTGGGCTAGTTGGCCCCCAGGGACCCCAGTATTCAAGGGAATTCGTTCCCCTCTGCAAACACGCCAGGGGCACGTTTGCAGAGTGGTGAAGGAAGGGGCGGGGCCTGCAGGCCCAATCGTTTAAAAAAAAAAAAAAAAAAAGTCCCCTGAAGGGGGCTGTGTGGCCCCCTTCCTTTTTCTCTTTTTGGGCCCTGGGGACCCCATCCCCCAGGGCCTTACCCTACTTTTAAATTACAAAAAAAAAAAAACGGGAAGGGGGCCGCGTGGCCCCCTTCCCTGGGCCTGTATTGGCCCCGGGACCCCATCCCCGGGGCATGGCCTCTATATTTATTATTTTGAGGGGGCAGCGTGGCCCCCTCCTCTGGCCGATCTTAAGGCCCCGGGACCCCATCCCCGGGGCCGGCCTTTCCATTTTTTTTTTTTTCTCTTCTCTTTTTGGGGAGGGGGCCGCGTGGCTCCACTCCCGAGCCACTACTTGCCCCGGGACCCCATCCCCGGGGCTGGCCCTCTCCGTTGGGGACTGTGGGGTCCCCAATCCCCCACGGACTTGGGCCACCCGGGGCCAATTAACATCGAAGCGCGGGAGACCGCGCTTCGATTTTTCGGCAGGATTCGCGCACCCTGAGCGCATCCTGCCGATTTTTAAAAATTTTTTTTTTATTTTTTTTGCCCAGGGGGTCTTGTGGGACCCCCTGAGCAAACCTAGGGTCAGGGTGTTTCTAGCCTGCTCCCTTTGTGCGCTTTGCGCACTTGTTTCTGTCCCTCGGTTCTACCGAGGGACAAAATGGCTGCCAACATTTCCTGAATCGGAATGTTGACAGCCAGCTGACAGCCAATTAACATGCAGCTCGTGATCGGGACGGTGCGCGCAGGGTGCGCTGAGGGTGCGCGAATCCTCCGTGCCCATAGATATCAGTATCTTTTACTTTTCATTTTCTCAGCAACTACTGAACGGATTTACACCATTTAACAAAAGGGTTCTTTCTGAACCAAGAACTACCTCTTTGCCAAATTTGGTGTAATTCCGTTCAGCAGTTCAGGCTGTAGCCGTGTCTAAAGTTTCCTATGGAAAAATGCATGGGGAAAACACGTTTTGGGACCCCCTTTTTCTCGGCCCCGCTTGACGAATCCCCGAGACTTTCAGGGTAGGAGCGGACCGGAGCGGGCCACAAAGTTTGAAAACTTTGCGAAGATACGTCAACCGGCAAGAGAGTTATTTCAAATAGAATGTCGCGGATTTCCTATGGATAATAGGTTGTAACTATAACTATCTACTGGCGACCGCCAGTAGATAATATATATATATATATATATATATATATATATATATATATATATATATATATATATATATATGTATATATATGTATATATATATCTTCACAGAAAAAAGAAATGTTACGGGGACGTTATATTTAAGCTCAGGTTTCACCCATAAAGTTCGTGAGCTAACTAAAACTCACGCCCCCGCAATGCACTGCTTATGACCTCACATATTACATCACTCATGACATGGTCTCTGAGCTGACGATGCTGTCTTGATGGCACGTGCACAACTGGGCCTCCAACGGGTGCTAACCAGCTATACCATGTATATGCAGAATCTGGGTCTCTGAGTTAACATCTCAAAGACATTCATTATGAAGTGCGGGAGAGGGTGCACAAAATGTAGGGACATATACATAGATAATAATAAGATAGAACAATCAAAGACATTCCCCTATCTAGGTATCCTCTTCGACAACAAAGGTTCATGGTCCCAGGCAGTTAGAGCTAGGAAGATTTTATTTCTGAAATCCACAGCTGCCCTAGCGTACTCTGCAAGAAAATTGGGAAAAAGACCTCCCGAAAAGTTTATTGGCATATATAGGGCAAAATGTGTCACTACCGCCATGTATGGCGCTGGCGTATTGGGTTACGCTGACACTCAGCCCCTACAGCTGGTGGAGATCGCATTTTTAAAGATTTCTTTTGGCCGTCCGTGGCAGTTCTTCCACTTATATATGTCATGCAGAGTTGGGGTTATCCTACATAACGGACCTAATAAAAATACAGTCAGTTCTTTTGTGGTATAGGATCTGGACCACCACGAAAACTAACTTTAACAGGGATATTATAAGAGACTGCACTAAGCTTGATCGGGCTCGTGACATCCCATGGATGAAATATATAAAGAATTTTATGAATGATTTGTGCCACCCGGAATATTGTGAGGACCCAAGCTCTGCACTCCCTATAATTTGGAAAGATTTTAAAAGAGAGATCATTACTTTTTTAGAGATAAAGAGATCTTCTGCAGAAATAGTGAAGCAAACAGTGCAGTCTAATCAATTGATACTGACCATGTATGACATTCAGCTTTATCTTAAAAATATCGAATGTTTACAGGATAGATTTGTCCTTACCCATTTTAGGTTTGGTATCTTTCACCGACTAATAATCTTCCCATTAATGAATGATTGGTCGAAAATGCAAAGTAAATGTCCATGTGACGAAGTATCAGCACAGTCCACAATACAAGTTGTTCTATTCTGTAAATGTTATGTGCTACATAGAAAGAGGTGGATCCTGCCAATCTTAAAGAAACTTGGTTTTAGACAATGCCGTCCTGCATTTTTATTTCTGCAATTCTTAAACAATGAAGATTTTACTATGTCTATAGCATGCTTCTTAAGAAATGTAATCAGATACAGAAAAACCATGAAATTATAATTGTTTTAACAATGATCGCTTCTAGGTGCTTTATAAGATTGGTGTCCTGTCTAGATAATTTGTATAATAATAATGTAAATATAATTCAAATTCAAGTTTATTGTTTGATTACTAAAAACCATAACAAAATATTAAAACCATGTGACTCATAAATACAAGGAGCCCCGATTAGTTCTAAAACAATGCAATAATCTTGCAATAAAAGCGGATTAAAATTTTTTTTAAGAATTGTCCGAATATGCATTTGTCTTTTGCGGATCAGGCTCCTTAGAATGACATAACAGTCACGGAATGATTTTAAGATAATCTAGAAAGAAGAGACAAATAAATATAACAGCTAATTTTTTTAAAATGCTAAAAACAGTGTCCATGGAGACCTTGTAGGAGGAGCCGGATGGCAGCTAGAGTTTTTATTACAGAGAAATTGCAAGGCCAACCGGCGGAGGAATTGCTGCCTTCTCTTTCTCCAACACTTTAGCAGCTCTGATGACAAATTTGGTGAACCAAATGTTCAACTTTGTGTTTTCTTGGTTCATAGCTGAGATGATAGCCTGACGACATGTGCGAACTCCAAGTTTGTTCCACTCTGCTCGCAATGAAGTCCTTCTATCGTTTAGCAGGGCTGGGCATGTGCAAGCTATGTGCTCCAAGCTTTCTGAATGGTAGCCGCATTCCATGCATTCGATATCAAGACTAGGGCGCCGCCATTGTGGCAGATGCTTTAAAAAGGGCCACTCGCCTAGCCTTAGGGCCATAAACTTAACCTTCCAATAGACGGAGTATGTACTTGATAAGTAGGATGACTCGACCCCTGGTTTGTAGTCGGAGACAACGGCCCAAGCATGTTTTCTTCTAGATAATTTTGCCCTGTCAGAGTGAAAAGACCAGAGCCGAACACTTCAGCTTAATTACGGTCTTCAATGCCTGTTGTGGCGGATTTGTTCCCCAATATTCCGTTATTCCGAGTAGCTGTAGGGGGCAGGCCAGGTGGTGCTGATATTTTTGGCTGGATGCGCTGGTCGTTATTTCATTCCAGATTTTGGACTCAAGACTGCCATCCCGGAAGTTGCGCAGTCTATTGCAGAACTTGATGAAAGCCCCGGCCTCGACGCCGTTGTGATCAAGCAGGCCGAGTTCTAATCTGACTTGTGCCGGAGATGAGGACCTCGGCAGGCGCCATGCTCGCTTAAAGATCCTGGTAGTTGATTTATTTAATAAGATATTTGTTGAGCCCATCATGATCTCGTGTCCATATGATAAGGAATTGGTGATCTTGGCCTTCATCACCTTGAGCAGCGGAGTCAAGCTTGGCCCTACTAAATGTTTTGAAAGTTTAGCTGACGCAACCTCAAGCGACAGTGCTTTGGCCTTGACGGCGTCTTTTTGTTTAGCAAAGGAACCTCTGGCATCAAGGAAAATTCCCAAATATTTATAGTGTGGCACTGTGTCGATGCTTTTATTGTTGAAAAACCAGCTGCTTTTCCGCTGCTTCTGTTTGGTGAAATGAATTATTTTTGTTTTTGACAGGTTCAATTCGAGCGCATTATCAAGTGTATAGGGAAGGAGTTCGTCAAGAAGCCTCTGCAGGCCTACCTTTGTGTGGCTCAGTAGCACTAGGTCGTCGGCGTATAACAGATTACTGATGCGGGTTCCGTCCAATTGGGGTGGATGGGAGTTGATCTTGTCGAGTGTAGAGGATAGGTCCGAAATAAACAGGTTAAAAAGAAGGGGCGCCAAGACGCAACCTTGTTTAACGCCACTTCCTGTTTGGATCTTTTTGAAACATAGGACCCGTCGCCCAACTTTATCCTTATCCAGGTCTGTGTGTGGAGTTGTATTATTGCTTTTAAGAGGGTGGGGGATATACCCCAACGGTCTAATTTTTGCCAAAGGCGGCCGCGTGGCACCCGGTCAAAAGCCGCCTTAAAGTCGACGAAGCAGCAGTATAGTTGCATACGACGGGCATCTGCCTTCTCCATCAAAACAGTTAATGTCAATAAGTTGCTGGTTGTGCCTGAGTTAGCTACGAAGCCGGTCTGGTTGAAAGGAAGACGCTGGGTTGATTCGGCCCAGGTTGACAATTCTTCTAATAAGATGCTGGCGTAGTATTTGGATTCAATATCAAGAAGGGCTATCATTCTGTAGTTTTTTGGATCATCTCTTTTGCCACTTTTGTAGATGGGATGAATGATGGCACCTTTCCAGGAATCCGGAATGTGATCATTGAGCCTGCAGTATAAAAACAATGGTGCAAGGAGGCCTGACCACAGCGTTTCATCTGACTTAAACAAGCCCTGAGGTAGACCGTTGGGGCCAGGGGCTCCGTCTGACCTGCCTTTTCTGATTATCCGGGCAATGATGTTTATTAAAACTCCATGTGTCATCAGGGTCTCTAGGGTTGAATCATTCCCTGGCTCCTTACTCTCGATTGTGGGTGAATCCAGAACCCCCTCACTTGTAGTAGTTGACTCAATGTTGGCTGTGCAGTGGTTTTCAGTAACTGGTGGCCCAGGTTTGCAAGTCAAATGGGGACCAGAGTGCTCTGGCCTGCTTAAATGATCTCTGAAGTGATTAAATAGAAACTCAGTCCAGTCGTCAGCGCTTATGTTTGCGCTGCTTTGTCCTCTGCCTCCTAATGGGCCGTTGTTCACAAGGGACCAGAATAACTTTGCATTAGACCTTTTGCTGGCGTGGACTAACTTCAACCAGAACTGGTCTGACGCTGATTGTTTGTCTCTATGCACAGATGCCTTAAAAGCTTTTTGAGCTTGCTTATATTGTTAAAATAAAAATCCGTTGCCTGGGTTTTTCTGGCCCGACATTGAGCAGCGTTTCTTATTAATTTTAAGGTTTTTGTAGCTGGTGAAATGCGAAGTCGTGGTGGATCTTGCCGGGGGTAAGATTTGGATGGAAATTCATTTAATAAACTGTTCACCAGCACTTCCCAGCTGTCGATGATTGGCACATCTTTTGCACTTTGTGAACGTAGAAGATGATCACATTTCTCCATGACAAAAGGGACGACACTGGACGACCATTTCATTCGCCTTAGGTTCTCTGAATAGCTGTAGGATGTCGTGTGAGCAAGTGCGTGATGATGAGGCATGTTGAGAGATAATGTTATTATTTGAGGTCGATGGTCACTTCCCCCATTGCAGCTATATAATGGCACTCAATTAGGATAAGCATTTCGCTGTTTCCTAATGTAAAGTCCAGAAATGAGTGGGTTCGACCGTTAGTTCTTGTCCAGGCCGGTGGGGTGTCTGTGGATGAGCGACCGTTTATTACTATGTAGCCTATTCTGCTAAGTTGAAGGACTGCATATTCGCCCAATTTGGACGATCTGAGTCCTGACGGTAATGTTTGTGTGGCAAGATGTGAAGGGACCGCTGGAGGGATGATTCCCAGATCTTCAAACTGGTTATGAAAGAGATTGGTATTAAAGTCTCCAGAGATTAAACATGGTAAACTGCCATATGTGCTTAAGATATTGCATAAAATTTCGGTCAGGCAGTCCAGTTTGGATTTTTCTCCATGGTACATGGTGAAATGTAAACATTTAGGAATAGTAACTTGCTCTCTGGTGCAAAATCTTCAACCACAATGCCAGTGACCCAGTCAACTTCAAATTTTAACTGTTTAATGTGTGCTGATAATCTAGTAGCCACATAGATAGACATCCCACCGCACAGTCTACCAAACTTGCTCTTTCTTATAGCTGGCGATGTAAATTCTAGATACCCTTCAATTGGGTTGCTTGTTGATAGCCAGGTCTCCTGGAAAAAAATAATGTCATGTTTTGTAAGGAATTCAAGTGTATCTGGAGATTGCAGTTTTGGCGAAAGGCCATTGATATTCCAGGAACAGATTGTGAGACCATGTTCCCGGTTATTTCAATTGATCCTGCTTAGGGCTGCTGGCAGCCATGACCAGTCTGCACTTCTGATTGTTTGCTGGACTTCACTGCGCTCGTCATTATCGACTAGACAGTGGCTTCCAGCTGACTTTAAAATAGAAAAGGGGATGTGGCTTGTACTTAAAACTGGGACACGGCTAGGTGCAAGTATTGAAGGATATCGGGGAACTCGGGGCGTTGCTATAATTATTCCCCAGATTTTAAATTGGTCAGCTTTAGATTGAACCAGTTCCCTTATGGCTTTAGATGCTAATGTGATTAGGGTCGATTCTCCCGTTTGGGGGACAAAACTGGGCTTAAATTCGATGGCAAGGATATCTTTTGATTCCAGCTTGCACAGATCTGGATTTGATTTAAAGAGCCGGATTATGTTCCCGCAATTTAGTATGTCATGCGGTCCTTGAGAAACGTACTCTGGTGTTAAAATTAGCTTGGTTTCATTAATGTCTATGGCTTGGTCGTGGATTTCAGCAGATATGGACTTAGGTGGTTTAGCCTTAACTTTTAGTTTTCGTTGAGAGGTTGATGAACTATGCAGTGGGGTTACTTGGTCGTTGGCTTGGTTGGTTGATGCTGAGATAAAAACTGTTTTGCGCATTGTGAGAAGTTGGCCTGGCATATGCTGTCCACTAATTATAGTGGGCACCGTGCACCAGTCCAAATCGACTCTTATGGTAGGTAGGTTAAAGACAACCTTATTGAAAGCTATCCTAGTGGTAGCTATGGAGAGCAGCCTTCAGGCTAAGTCTTGAAGGAATGTAAAGCAGCTTGTTTTACCAGTCTATAATCTCTTGAGTGACCAAAGGAAAGAGCACCACACCAGGTATATATTCAAAATATATGTATTTATTACTAAACACACCCCTCTAGTCTCTTTATGAGGCTAGAGTTCGAAGTACATAGGTTATAAGATCTTAAAGCACAGTAATAGCACAAATACACGTTTGGGCCCTAGGGGCGTACCAAACCATATACCAATAAAGTGGTATGCGAACCACGACTGAACTAGACACTAGGCCTAGAGCCTCTAGAAGTGCTTGGACCACAAGGAACCACCCAAGGTAGTGACACAGGGGACCCACGGGAGACGCGTGCAGTGTAAATACACAACCGCGATACGCCGTTAACTTCTATGGAGAAAGTCGGGATCGGGAAAATAGAGGAAAGGGACACTTAAAAGAGGACTAGGACAAAACCCTTTGAGATCTAGGACTTTGAAGAGTCTCTACCCACGGGAGCACCGGAGTACTCGTGTTACCTCACCCAGGGAAGCCGGGTGCATAGGTGCCTTTCGGGGTCGGGTTTCGTCGTCGGTTCTTATGGCGATCTGCTGCAAAGTGCTGCTGGCGACCAGGAGAAAAGTGTCCGGGTGGATCCAAGAGTGGATCGGAGTTCTGAAGAACCTGAAAGCAGAGGGGACAGAGTCTGGGTCACTAGCCAGTGACCAGGGAGGCGATGGACAGATGCCCACCGATGTTGAGTGCTTCAGGTTCGATGACGGTCGTCTTGACTCTTCAGCCACGAGGTCTGGGAGGCGTTGTCGGCAACCAGGAGCAGGATTCGGGCTGTTGCTTGATGTCTGTCGAGTGCAGAGGTGTTGGCGACCAGATTGGACCCAACAAGCCTTGGCAACGGCAAGTCTCGAGGAAGATGTAGATCGTTGATGATGCAGACCAGCAAGATCTGGGGAACTCACCCAGCGAGGGTAAGTGAGGGCAGGCCTGGAGCAACCAGACTACTAAGTAAAGAAAAGATTGGCCTTCGTTAAGGGCTACTAGCCAACAGGCTAGCGACCGCGAAGGAGCCTCGTGACGCCGCACGTGGAGCTGGCTTACAGGACACTCGTGGAGTGGGGGCCAGTGATCTTCGGTGCAGGTGGTGCTGGAGGCTAGGGCTACTCGGAACCCAAAGCACGATTTCTTGGGAGACCCAGAAGATGGTGCACTTGCAAATGTGCTCGGTGTCTAGGGGTCACGGTCTCAAGTCACCCATGATAGCCACGGGCCTCAGCTTTGCTGAGGACTCAGGGTAGCCTCGGGGAAGTCTGAAAATCCACCTCTGGTGATGCGATGACTTCGGCGTCCGACGGGAGCTTCAGTGATGCGAACCGGACAGATGCTTCTTTGGTGCCTGCCAAGCAGGGGAGTCACTCCTTGACCCCAAGGGAGATTCTTCAGTCCTCTAATCGTGAGTAGAGCGTCGAAGGTCCAGGATTCTGTTTCAGAGTTTCGTCCAGGTATAATCTAATCTTGCTGTGGCAAGGGTTCCCCATTTTAACTAGTAAAACAGGGAGGGACTAACTCTATGACCCCACCTATGGGAGGGTCAAGGGAGGGGTGGCTACACCCACTTCCCTTTGTCCAGTTTCGCGCCAGAGCAGGGGCAGGTAGCCCCTGAGCTGGTTTGAACTGGCATATGCACAGAGGAGCCTTTTGCTCCCCCAGTGCAGGACTTCAAAGCACTCTAAGAGTGCACCCACCCAGCCCCAATACACATTATCCTGTCTGGGGAGGTGCTCACACCTCCCTGCAACAGGAAACCTATTGTCCAGGCCTCCCCTGCCGGAGTTTCGTCCAGCAGCAGGAGGCCAGACTTGTGTCTGTGGCAGCAGCATCCATTTTGTGATGCCAGGGCTTCAGAAAGAAGTTACCGGGTAAGCCAGAGTTAACATGTCTTTCCCTCTAGAAGGGTGGAATGCTACCCCGACGCCAGGGTTGGCGGGGGGTAGTATTCCAAGATGTTTGACACCAAACACGACATGTTTAGGTGCAGCCATTCCAAAGTTAGCATTTTACCGCGAGGATATAATGCGCTTAAGAGTATATGGTCAGGCTGCACTACAAACAGCATCAGAGATGGTCTCCGAATGCTGCAGAGGGGCCCTGCTCATGCAGGGGCACCCTCTCACATAGGAACCATGCACTCTGACTTTAGGATTGATAAGGCCTGCCTTAGGAGTGACTTATAGGTTTCTAGGTGTGTATGTATTTCGTGATATAGGTAACCTATATCACAGTAAGGAGTGCATGCACCACCTTACCCAGGCTGCAGTAGCAGACCTGTGGTGTCAGTTTGGATGGCCTTCCAGGGGTGGCATAATACATGCTGCAGCCCCTGGCAGGCCTCTGAGGTACCTATGCCCTTGGTACATAGTATACCATATACTAGGGACTTATAAGGGCACTCAGATCCCAATCAGAGATGTGCCTAAGGCACATGGAATCCATTTTACAGAGAAAGCAGATAGACTGGGGCCCTGAATAGCAGGATCCCAGTCCAACTAAGTCATAAACCAGCAAAACACCATAAAAAAAGTGGGGGCAACCATATAGTCAGATTCCACCTTCCTACACGCATAACCTCCAAAGAAAATTGGCTAGATGGGATTGCCGGAACTTGGTGGTCCAGTCTTATGATGGAGTTCGCTGCACGGTGTGAGCCTGGACTGTTAGACGTCATTTGAGGTGGGGAAGGAGGTTCATTGATTGGTGGACGCTTTTGGGAGGGCGTGGTTGTGAGTGAACTAGTTACAGTTATTAGTTCTTCATTTGTTTGTAGTTGCCTTTTTCCTGTGTCTCCAATTTTATCCTGAGATGTTGGGTGTGGGGAGTATCTTGGGGCTTGTTGTGGCTCCGTATTTGTTGAGCGTTTAACTTTTAAGAGTCCTTTTTGGGGCATTGAGGACTGGACTGCTTGCGTCTGTGTAGTGGAGATAGTGAGCACTGGGCTCGAGGCCTGGGCCATCACTGGTTTATTATTTGTAAAATAGTTGCAAATTGGATTTTTGGGCTCTTCTGAGAGCTTTTTACGGGATTTCCGAAGTCTTTTTTTTTCCCGTTTTGATAGTCGATGTGCTGATTGTTGGGGTGATTTGACGTTGGAAATTGTATTGGCGGGTGCATTAGAGACTGATATTGCTTTAAATGAGGGTGAAGGAGCAGGTGATAATTTGTCGGGCTTGTGCTCGGGATCCAGGTGTTTCGGGTGTTTACCGTGTTGGGGGGCCAGTGGTGTGGAAGCGGGAAGCCTAGACTCTGGGATCCTCTGAATTTCTGTTAGTACTGATGACAGAAATTGGGGCAGTGAGGATAAGGAGTCGATGATAGGAGAGCAGCAACATACTGATTGAACTAGTTGCACTTGGGATTGAGCTTTAATTATCAGTGAATTGAGCGCCTCCATTTTTTGGTCAATTCCTACAGTGTAGACAGCAAGAGTGTTTAATAGGTCCACCTGTTGATCCATTTTGTCTGAGTGGTAGTTCAATGCAGACACTGTAGATTGAAGAGTTTGGAGGAGTTGTAACCAGAGCTCATTTATGTCTAGCGATGTAGGACTGACGGTCGATCTGTTCGATTCTTTGGTAAAGAAGGATAAGTCGAGGTGGGTATTAGGCATGGTGTTCTGGCACCAGCCTGTGTTGATCTTTTGACGACAGATATTGGCAGTTGATGGTGAGATTGTTGGGGATGACGTTATGGGATTACTTGGATGTTCGTTTACCTGAGTTGCAGCTTGCGGGGTAAGAACTTTAGTAGTTGCTGTTACTGTTGGGTGGGCCTTGAGGGCCTGGGACTTATTTGCTAGGGGGGAAAACTGGCTGGGAATCCAAATGGAGTGATGGTCTGGCGAGGTCAACTGGCTTCCAATGAAAGGCGGAGGGGAGGCAGAAGCCAATGCATGAAGGTTGTTAACTTGTGAGTCGAGGGAGGACTGGTCAAGAGCCTGGACAAGGGCCCGGGGAGATAAAGTGACCTCTAACGCTTCTTTTGTTTGGAGATCGGCACTGGTTGGAAGGCCCGGGAACGATGAACTAAGGCCTATCGCGCCGGCATACACATGGACCATGGGCTGAACCAGTTTTTGATGCTTTACTGGAACTGAGACTGAGGATGAGGCAGTTGGAGCTGGGGTCCGAGGTATGTCGAGTGAGCTTGATCTTGACTTAAAAGAGGATACAGAGCTTCTGAAATAGTCCCTCAGAGACATTGTTTTTGTTGAAGAAGCTGAAAAGATTGAGGGTCTCGAATGCGTGTCTTTACGGGTTTTATTCTCCTTAAGCATGCTTACTCTGCCGCTTCTGCTTGTTGTTTGTTGGACGAGGAGAGACTGAGCGTGAAATGGAGACTGTGGGGGTTGTAGCTCGGTTGCAGTGTCCATCGTTGCGTCTGTGACAGTAACTGATTGAAACTGTAGGTCAGACAATTTTGCCAGGTTTTCAGGTGGCAATTGGTCCGCTACTGCATCTTCGGAAACCTTTTTTTTTATGTCTTTTTTTGAAATATTAGATGGAGCTTTCCTGGTTTTCCCAGAACGCATCGCTGGGGGGCATTGGGAGGATAGGGTAGAGTGGGGTAGAATACACCCCCGCTGACCAAGCCACTTGGGCTACTTAGAATGTTTATACGCCTGGAGTCGTGACCCAGTGACGCCGTGCAAGGAGCAACTATTGGTTAGTTTCTTTCTTGGTTCTGATGAGACAGTGACTATTCAGGTGAGATGGTGAGTAGCGCTTTTATTAGTTTGATCTTAAAGACACTGGTAAGTTGATGTGAAGAAGCCTATCTCTCATGAATGCATGTTAATGCCAAAAGCTAAAATTAAAATCAAAATTAAAGTCAAGGAAAAAGAAGAAGAGCATTGAGGTGGCAAGGACAAGTAAATGTCACCAGGGGTTACGGTTTATGTCATGGACCTCAAAAGCACAGCTGGGTTAAGGATCCAGAAAACACTCAAGGAGCTGCACAAACAACAACAAACAGCCACAACCAGGCTGGGCAAACTAGGCACTCCAACACAGTGATCACCGCACGGCCCTCGCCCTGCTAAAGCGGGTTTACCGCTGCTGCAAGGTTTTCTCACTGCTACCACCGCCGTGGGGGTGGCTCTGGCTCCAGGCGGCTCGTAGCTCCTATGGCTCCTGTAAATCTTACCGCTGTACCTGCTGTTTTTGGATGGCTGCTGTGGAGAGAGACTCCCGCGGCTCCTACCAATGCAGGGCGCTGGTGCAGCTCCTGGCGCTGTGGGGGGCAATCCCATGACTCCCGCGGCTGCGGGGGGCAATCAGGCGACTCCGGGGCACACCGACGCAACACCAACGCAGCTCCATTGCGGGGGCAATGACGCGGACAATGGCGCAGCTCCTGCCGCTGCGGGGGTACTCATGCAGTTCTTGCTGCTGCGGCGGCTCCCGCGGCCTCAGCCGTTTTTTCGGTGGCTTTTTTTCGCGGCACTTTTCGGCGGCACCACGCGACTCCTCGCAGCCTCGGGTTCAGGCACCCCCCACCGCGCCTCCGCTCTCACACAGCAATGTAAATATATGTTTTTATTGATTGTGAAATATTAATGATGAATACAAATTATTTTTTATTGTATGTGCTTTTATGATTTTCTGTAAAAATCGAATAAAGCTTAATGCATTGAATTAATTGTCATGGTCAGTGACATCACTGATGACATCTTAAATGACCTCACTAATTACATCACTGATGACATCATCCACAGAATCTCTGGCGCCAAAGTTATTGGGAAAGCAAAAATGCTTTTCCTAAGGAAAATTGGTCCTAACTATAACTATCTAATATATATATATATATATATATATATATATATATATATATATATATATATATATATATATATATATATATATATATATATATATATATATATCTATCTACTGGCGGTCGCCAGTAGATAGTTATAGTGAGGACCTATTTTCCATAGGAAATTCACAACATTCTATTTCCAATAACTTTGGCGCCGGTTGACGAATCATTGCGAAATGTTCAAAACTCGTGAGGCGCTCCGGTCCGCTCCTATTCTGATAGTTTCGGGGTGATTGGGCTAGCGGGGGCTGAGAAAAAATGGGGGTCCCAAAACGTGTATTCCCCATACAATTTTCCATAGGAAACTTTAGACACGGCTACAGCCCGAACTGCTGAACGGAATTACACCAAATTTGGCAAATAGGTAGTTCTTGGTTCAGAAAGAACCCTTTTTGTTAAATGGTGTAAATCCATTCAGTAGTTGCTGAGAAAATCAAAAGTAAAAACACATATATATCTATGGCCGCGGAGGATCCGCGCACCCTGAGTGCACCCTCCCGATCACAAGCTGTATGCTAATTGGCTGTCAACACTCCAAACCAGGAAGTGTTGGCAGCCATCTTGTTCCTCGGTTAAACCGAGGCACAGAAACAAGTGCGCAAAACGCAAAAAGGGGGCAGGGTAGAAACACCCTGACCCCCTAGGCCTGCTTAGGGGTCCCACAATGACCCCCAGGGCCAAAAAAAGCATTTTTTTTTTTAAATCGGCGGGATGCGCTTAGGATGCGCCGAGCCCGCCGTGAAAAAAAAAAACAAAGCGCGGACTCCTGCGCTTCTTTGTTATTTGGCCCCCGGGTGGGCCAAGTCCCGGGGGCATGCGGGGGTTCCGAAAATATTTATGTGGGGGGCCTCTAAGGCCCCCAAGCCCGGGGACTGCCACCCCCGGGGCTTTGAATTAAAAATGGTGCGGGAGGGCACTCGGCCCTCCCGCAGCCCGAGGACCGCCACCCCCGGGGCTTCTTTTTTAAAATAAAATTACCTGTGTGGGGGGCTCAAGCCCCCACATGCCCGAGGACCGCCACCTCCCGGGGCACTAAGAATTTTAATGTGGGGGTCCGTTTCGGACCCCGAGCCCAGGGACCACCACCTCCCGGGGCTTTGCACATGTTGGGAGGGGGGCCACGCGGCCCCCCTCCTGGAGCCTGTGATGGCCCTGGGGACCACCACCCCCCAGGGCCAGCTCCTGCAGTGTCCTGGGATGCCCACCCCCGGAACACTGCTGTTTGCTATGATGGGGCGGGAGCCTCGTGGCTCCCGTCTTGCCATAGCAAACTTGCTTTGAATTTTGGAAGAGAGGCAGGAAACCTGCTCTCTCTTCCAAAATTCAAAGCAAATTGCTTTCCACATGGGGAGCTGCATCTTAGCAGCTCCCCATGTGGAAAGCAATGCTGGCTCCCGAGGACGCGGGGAGCCGGTGGGACCGTGGGGGGATTGGGGACCCCCCATGGTCCCCAACGGAGAGGACCAGCCCCAGGGGATGGGGTCCCCGGGGCTACAAGTGGCCCGGGAGGGGGGCCATGCGGCCCCCTTCCCCAAAATTTTAAAAATGTAAAAAAAAAAATTAAAAACAAAGGCCGGCCCCGGGGGATGGGGTCCCCGGGGCCATAAGTGGCCTGAGGAGGGGGGCAACGCAGCCCCCCTCCAAAAGATTTTTAAAAAACAAAAATGGCCATGCCCCGGGGGATGGGGTCCCAGGGGCCGATTAAGGCCTAGGGAGGAGGGCCATGCGGCCCCCTTCCAAATTTAAAAAAAAAAAAAAATAAAATAGGGGGCAGGCCCTGGGGAATGGGGTCCCCAGGGCCAATAAATTAGAAGAAGAAGGGGGCCACACAGCCCCCTTCTTAAAAAAAAAAAAAAAAAGACCGGCATCGCGCATGAGGCCACGCCACCTCCTTGAAGCACTCTGCAAAAGAGCCCCCTGGTGTGTTTGCAGATGGGGAACGAATTTCCCTTGAATACTGGGGTTCCCTGGGGGCCAACTAGCCCACCAGGAACCTCCAGTATGCGCCAGTGGGCTGCGTTGCAGAGAGGTGTTCTGAGGCCATGCCCCTTTTTACACCTCTCTGCAACGCAGCTCTGTGGCGCTTAATGGGGGTAGCTGGTGGGCTAGTTGCACCCCAGGGACCCTCAGGATTCAAGGGGAGTTAATCCACCAACTTAAAACGCGCCACGGGGCGCGTTTGCACAGTGGTGAAGGGAGGGGGAGGGGCCTGAGGTGACATGTGTGCAAACACGCCCTGTGGTGCATTTTAAGTTGAGGAATTAATACCTCTTTAATCCTGAGGGTCCCTGGGGGCCAACTAGCCCACCAGGTAGCTCCAGTAAGCGCCACGGAGCTGCGTTGCAGAGTGTTGTAAAAAGGGGCGTGGCCTCTGAACACCTCTGTGCAACGCAGCTCTCTGGCGCATACTGGAGATACCTGGTGGACTAGTTGGCCCCCAGGGACCCTCAGGATTGAGGAGGAATTAATTCTCCAACTTAAAACGCGCCACAGGGCGTGTTTGCAGACATGTCACCTCAGGCCATGCCCCCTTCCTTCACCATTGTGCAAACACATCCGTGGCGAGTTGTAAGTTGGGGAATTAATTCTCTTTCAATACTGATGGTCCCTGAGGGCCAACTAGCCCAACAGGTATCTCCAGTATGCACCAGGGAGCTGCATTGCAGAAAGGTGTTCAGAGGCCACGCCCCTTTTTACACCTCTCTGCAACGCAGCTCTGTGGTGCTTACTGGAGGTACCTAGTGGGCTAGTTTGAGCCTAGGGACCCTTAGGATTCAAGGGGACTTAATCTCTCAACTTAGAACGGCCACAGGGCGTGTTTACACAGTGGTGAAGGGAGGGTACGGGGCCTGAGGTGACGTGTGCAAACACGCCCTGTGGCGCGTTTTAAGTTGGGGAAATAATTCCCCTTCAATCCTGAGGGACCCTGGGGGCCAACTAGCCCAGCAGGTGCTTCCATTAAGCGCCACTGCGCTGCGTTGCAGAGAGGTGATCTGAGTCCACGCCCCTTTTTAAAACCTCTCTGCAACGCAGCTCTGTGGTGCTTACTGGAGGTACCTGGTGGGCTAGTTGGGCCCCAGGGACCCTCAGGATTCAAGGGGACTTAATCCTGCTACTTAAAACGCGCCACGGGGCGCATTTGCACACATGTCACCTCAGGCCCCCCTCCCTTCACCACTGTGCAAACGTGCCCCGTAGCGCATTTTAAGAGGTAGTTTTAATCCCCCTGCCCTATTATGTACTAGGGACTTACAGAGGAGGTCATGCTAATCACAGGGGTACCCCAACGCATAGTGTTCCCTAGTGTATGTAGGTGTTTTCACTGTATTCTAAGTGTCTTTTAGCATAGCACTGGCTCTGGTTAGTCAGAGTCAGTTACCACCAGTACCCGTCTGAAAAAGTTGTGGGCACAGGATTATTTTGCAACAAGGCCTCTTTCTGCTCCTC
The DNA here is from genome assembly GCA_963921515.1 of Calotriton arnoldi. Classification (NCBI taxonomy): domain Eukaryota; kingdom Metazoa; phylum Chordata; class Amphibia; order Caudata; family Salamandridae; genus Calotriton; species Calotriton arnoldi. The sequence continues at coordinate 38,912 of CAWUFW010011581.1, read as the reverse complement.
TGTTGGTTCTTTCTGCACATCTTTTGCTTCTTCCTGCACTTTTCTTCGTCTTTGTGGACTTCTGTTGCTTCTTTCTGCATTTCTTTGGCTTCTTTCTGTGCGTTTTTTCTTCTTTCTTCACATGTCCTACCTCTGTAGGCATAGTTAGAAAATAACATTTAAAAAACCTTTGAAATTCATTTAAAAAACCATAGGTTTCAGGCACGTTATAGTTAGAAATTAGCATTTAAAAAACCTTTGAAATTCACTGAAAAAACCATAGGTTTCAGACACGTTATAGGTAGAAATTAGCATTCAAAAAACCTTTGAAATTCACTGAAAAAACCATAGGTTTTAGGGACAGTTATAGTTAGTTGGACATTTCACTCGTACAAAACCATAGAAATTCCCCCGTTATAGTTAGTTCAGCTAACTATAACTCGCGCCCACAATGCACTGCTGATGACGTCACATATTACATCACTCATGACATGGTCAGTGACATCACTGATGACATCACTGATGACATCTCAAATGACATCACTGATGACATCACTGATGACATCATCCATGTGATTATTTCATGCATCTTCTCACACCCTAATATAACTTTTGATACACCCACTCTAAATTACAGACTGCCATTCTCAAAACCATACACACTCCAATACCAATAACTACATACCCACTCACTGATTCTTAGGTCTACACACACACATCTACTCACTCACCCGTACAGTCACTCATACTTACAGTCACTCAGTACAGGACTATCATATGCACTCATACACCTACATAGACACTCACACACCGCCACTCATCCATAGAGGTACTCACACACCTAGTCAGTCATGCACAAAATTAATCACACACCCATTTACTCACCTATACAGTTATACACACACCACCTCACTTATTCATACAAATACTAGCACATTCTTATGCTCTTATACAATAACTGATACAAGCACACACGCATCCATACAGCGACTCTCACAATCACACACTCTCACTTATAGCCATTTAAATACTCTAACACACATATATACTGCCTTTTACATATGTAGTTACTCGCACATGTACCACTCAGATATACATTCACTCACTAACACACCCATACACACACTCACCCACCCAAGCAGTCCATCACAGATGCACTCTTGAAATCATGCACCCAGTGAATCACCCACTCACACATCTATGTACAGAGTCACACACACCCCACCCACACAAACACTCAGGCACCCATACAGATACTCAGAGAACCAATCAATACCCCATATAGACACTCATGTAGCTATTCGCAAATCCATGCATCCACTTACACACCAACAGACAGACGGATACAGACATTCACACAGTTTAGTCACTAACCCATGCATTCAGTAAGATACGTTTAATCACTCACTTGTAGAGTCAGTCACGCACGTACTAAATCATCCATTCATACACTTTTACACCCACTCATTCTTCAATACGCCTTTCCCTATATATATTAAACATATTTAAACTTTACAGAAACACACAGTCACTGGATGATGTCATCAGTGATGTCATTTGAGATGTCATCAGTGATGTCATCAGTGATGTCACTGACCATGTCATGAGTGATGTAATATGTGACGTCATCAGCAGTGCATTGCGTGGGCGCAAGTTATAGTTAGCTGAACTAACTATAACGGGGGAATTTCTATGGTTTTGTACGAGTGAAATGTCCAACTAACTATAACTGTCCCTAAAACCTATGGTTTTTTTCAGTGAATTTCAAAGGTTTTTTAAATGCTAATTTCTAACTATAACGTGTCTGAAACCTATGGTTTTTTCAGTGAATTTCAAAGGTTTTTTAAATGCTAATTTCTAACTATAACGTGCCTGAAACCTATGGTTTTTTAAGTGAATATATATATATGTATCTCCAACCATTACCGGCACACACGATCCTGATGCCAGATACCGACACAGCAGATCCAGTTCTTCCAGTATGATTTTATTAATTGTATAAAGGGCTGTCATCAGTGATGTCACTGACCATGTCATGAGTGATGTAATATATGAGGTCATAAGCAGTGTATTGCAGGGGCGCGAGTTATAATTACCTCAGCTAACTATAACAGCTTTATTTCTCTGGTTTTGTACGAGTGAAATACTATATCTAAGTTTTTTTAAATGCTAATTTCTAGCTGTAACGTCCCTGAAACCTGTGGTTTTTATAGTGTATTTATAAGGCTTTTTAAATGTCAATTTCTAACTATGATGCCCTGAATCCTGTGTTTTTTGAGTGAATGTGGTGCCACTAACTCTGTGACCAGCGAGGCGACGCCACATGCCGGTAGGCCTGCGCTGTCTGATGGCTCATGCCTACACTGCGGTCCAGCAGGGCACACAAAACCTGAGCTGTCCAGACCGCCGGGACGGGCCATCACCGCAGGCTGTACACCCGCTCAGCAGTTATGGTACCCGTACCTCAGTGGACCAAAAGTCACTGTCCCGTGCCGGTGTGCCTGTGCCGGCCGCAATGCATCTGGTGCGAGCAACTCTGAAATGGCGTCGAGCACGTGCGCCCGGTCTTTTTTATTGGCAGGGTCACGTGTCCTATGATGCCTGTGCTGGATGGGTGTGGTGTGGGTGTATACTAGCCGTGAGGGAGTGGCTGTGGCGTACTGACAACTAGTGTGTGAACAGCAGATCACTGCAATGAAAATATGGGCCATGTAGCATTGTTGTCCTTCCCTGTAAGCATAAGCGGAGTGGGCTGGCCAGTCCTGCGTGAGGCTGTGATGAATGACTCCGGAGCTATGGGCGTGGCTCCGTCCTGGGCTGTATGAGGAATCAACTGATGCGGGTGTCCCTGTTGTAGTGCTGACGTCACCCGGGTCGCAAGCGCCAATGTGTCACTCTGTGAGCCAAGTCCCACAACATGGCCAACATGGAAGGTACGGGGAATCACTGACCCTACATTCATCCATAGTTCCACACATGAAAGATGGTGGACATGACACATCTGTGTGGATATGAATGTTTATTGCACATTCAGTGGAGTGTTGCAGCTGTAGCAATACAGGGCCATGCAAAGTTCAAGTTTCAGTTTTTGGCACATGGAGGGCAGCCAATTAGAGCCAAGCTTGTGTTCGGGGTTAGGCTGCGCCAACATATGTACTTATACAATTACTCCGCCAATCTCCAAGCACTTATAAATTCACTATGCACTCTCCTTGCAGTACTCTAACGATCCAGTCTCTACATACGTACTTGTACTTTGACCGAGAGAAAGTTACATAACTGAAGTTTTCCCCACTGCCAGAGGTAACATGGTTGCATACCCTGTCCACAGCACAATGTAATGTGGTAGGGCCCAGGGGCGGCATCTTACATACATAATGAACACACGGACACAGTTAGATAGTGGAACTGGGTACGGGCACATGCGCTCGACTCATTTTTATTACCAGGGTCACATATCCAGTGACGTCTGTGCTGGATGCGTGTGGGGTGAGTGTAAGCCAGCCGTCCGGGAATGGTTGGTGCTGGCAACAAGTACAACAGTAATCATTTGATCAGACACACAAATTCAATCATAAAGAGTCAATGATTTGTGCTGCACTAAGGTAGGGGCAACAGATGTGAAATAATACACACAAGATTGTATCGTAAAGGGTCCATGACTTGTGGTACACTGAGGTAGGGGCAGCAGATGTGAAATTATACACAAAACATTGTATCATAAAGGGTTCATGCGTTGTGCTGCACTGAGATAGGGGCATCAGAAGCATTCAGCGTGTGCGCAGCCAGCGATGCTGCATGGTGCGGGCGAGCCACACTAGGAGCAATGTCTGTTGCCTACTAGACTGAGTCATCTGCAATCGCGACTCAATGTGAATTGTGAGCCCTGCTATCCGCAGTGTAGATCGAAGGCAGTAGTCAGCACAGACATCGAAGAATGCTTTTAGTCACTTCCTGTTTACAAAATTCGAGTACATAGAGTACAATTCTCTCTGCAATAAATAAATCATGTCTCAATTTAAATTGTGAGCTCTGCTAACCGCAGTGTAGGTGTATGGAGCAAAAGATGAAACATTTATAGAATACACTGTTGAAATATGTAGGTTTCAGGGACGTTATAGTTAGTTGCCTACTGGACTCTGAAATTAATGAATGAAGACTGAATTTGAATTGTGAGCCCTGCTGAGCACAGTGTAGGCCGGAGGCAGCGGTCAGGAAGGGCCTACAGCCATGTGGCGTTGACTTGAGCTGCATACAGTTAGTGGTAGGTGTGGCGCTCAGCGAGTGCGCAGCCAGCGATGATGCAATGTTTCTTGCCTACTGGACTGCGTCATCTGCAATCACGACTCGATCTGAATTGTGAGCCCTGCTGACCACAGTGTAGGCCGGAGGCAGTGGTCAGGATGAGCCCAGAGCCACGTGGCATTGACTTGAGCTGCATAGAGTTAGTGGTAGGTGTGGCGCTCAGCGTGTGCGCAGCCAGCAATCATGCAATGTCTGTTGCCTACTGGACTGCATCATCTGCAATCGCGTCTCGATCTGAATTGTGATCCCTGCTGACCACAGTGTAGGCCGGAGGCAGTGGTCAGGAAGAGTCCACAGCCATGTGGCGTTGACTTGAGCTGCATAGAGTTAGTGGTAGGTGTGGCGCTCAGCATGTGCGCAGCAAGCAATGATGCAATGTCTCTTGCCTACTGGACTGCGTCATCTGCAATCACGACTCGATCTGAATTGTGAGCCCTGCTGACCGCAGTGTAGATCGAAGGCAGTAGTCAGCACAGACATCAAGGAATGCTTTTTGTCACTTCCTCTTGACAAAATTCGAGGACATAGAGTACAATTCTGTCTGCAATTAATAAATCAAGACTGAATTCAAATTGTGAAGCTTTGCTGTCCGCAGTGTAGACTGCCATTCAGTGTTCCTTTGGACTTGCAAGATGAAGTTGATCATTGTACTAAAGCTATAACTGATATAAAACAAGTTCTTGAAGCAAGGATACTAAAAGGATATTATGTAGGTTTTAGGGACGTAATACTTAGTTGCCTAATGGACTCTGCAATTAATGAATCAAGCGTCAATTTTAAATGTGAGCCCTGATGACCGCAGTGTAGGCCGGAGGCAGCGGTCAGCAAGGGCCCACAGCCACGTGGCATTGAGTTGAGCTGTACAGTTAGTGTCACCTGAAGCAACCAGCGTGTGTGGAGCCTGTGATGATGCGTGGTCCGGGTGGGCCGCACTGGTAGCAATGTCTTTTGCCTAATGAATTCTGTCTTAATAAGTCCACGTGGCGTTGACTTGTGGTGCACTGAGTTAGTGGCACCTGAAGCACTCAGTGTGTGCGCAGTCTGCGATGATGCGTGGTCCGGGCGGGCCGCACTGGGATCAATGTCTCTTCCCTACTGGAGTGCGTCATCTGCAATCGCGACTCGATCTGAATTTTGAGCCCTGCTGTCCGCAGTGTAGATCGAAGGCAGTAGTCTGTACAGACATAAGTCTGTGGTGCTCTGCTGCTGGGTTCGCAGCGGGCCTATGTCGAGGAGGCCGGTGGTCACGGCGGAGGCCTCGTGGCAGGGTGAGGGCTGCCGCCCTGGCAGATGCTTTGGCCTTCCCACAAGTGAACCACGCCCACAGCCCCAGCCTATTTATTCATACTCCTACGCTGGAGTGGTGTACGTTGGACCAGCACACTCCACTTCTGCTTCCAGGGGTGGACAACACAGCTACATGACCGAGATCTTCCCCACTGCCTGAGGTAACATGGTTGCGTCTATTGTCCACAACACTACAAGCACCAGCAGTATATGTCCACATGGAGAGGTTTATGCTCTGCATAGTGAGGTCTGTCTACCACATCACCGCTACACTTGGTATTGTGTGCATTTTTATTGATGGGTGACTTGCGTCCTTCACACATACTTGGTTGCCACATCTCCCAAGATTCAGCTATTGTGTGGCTGAGGGACCATGCCATTTTTGGAAGGTCCGCTGTCCTGTTCTGCGCTGCCTCGGTGGTAGTAGGGAGGGGGGTGGTCCGGGGGGGAGGTCCTGAGGGTGATGGCAGTGGGTGTTGTGGCCTTCTTGGGTGTCGGAGCTGCATGGGCAGTAGCTCTATGACATGTGTTGGTCTTCAGATGTGGTTCTGGGCTGGGCTCCTATTCACACTGTAGGTAGTCGTCCTGCTTTACACCAGTAAAAGGCAGATGTTAAATTCCTACTGCTAACGCAGCTTATCTCCTGTTTTTGGATCGCACCCCAGATTTGGCTGCTTGTTCAAAATATCGGGAAGTGGTGTTTTCATGTTATTTTTGCACGGGAACACCTACTCTGCATATTACTAGCGTTAGTTGTCGCTCTCATTTGTGGCAATTTTTTTTGCGGAAGCTATTGTTGGAAAACTGGCGATATTGGCTGTTTTCACTAGGTTGAGAATGGAATGATAATTTAAAATCACTGAAAATACCATAGGTTTAATTAACATTATAATTAGAAATTAGCATTTAAAAAATGTTTGAAATTCACTGAAAAAAACGTAGGTTTCAGGCACGTTATAGTTAGAAATTAGCATTTAAAAAACCTTAGAAATTCACTGAAAAAACATAGGTTTCAGCAACGTTATAGTTAGAAATTATCATTTAAAAAACCTTTGAAATTCACTGAAAAAACCATAGGTTTCAGGGACGTTATAGTTAGCTGAACATTTCACTCGTACAAAATCATAGAAATTCCACTGTTATAGTTAGTTCAGCTAACTATAACTCGCGCCCCCGCAATGCACTGCTGATCACATCACATATTACATCATTCATTACATGGTCAGTGACATCACTGATCACATCTCAAATGACATCACTGATGACATCACCGATGACATCATCCATGTGACAATCTGATGCACCTTCTCACACCCTAATATAAACTTGGATACACCCACTCCAAAAAACAGAATAACATTTTTGAAACCATAGACACACCAATACTACTTACTACATATCTAATCACTGGTTCTTAGGTCTACACACTCATCCACTCATTCACCCATACAATCACTCATACATGCAGTCACTCATCAATACAACACTATCATATGCACTCATATACCTACACAGACACTCACACAGCAGCACTCATCCAGAGTTACTCACACACCTAGTCAGTCTTGCAAATAATCAAGCACACTTCCATTTACTGACCTATACAGTTATACACACAACACATCACTTATTCAAACAGAAAGAAACGCATAATTAGTCTCTTATACAATCACTGATACAAGTACACACTCATCCATACAGCCACTCTCACAATCACTAACTCTCACGTATAGTCATTTATATACTCCAACTCTCACATACACTGTCTTTTACATATGTAGTTAGTTGGACATGTACCACTGAGACATCCATTCACTCACTAACACACCGATACACACACTCACCCACGCATACAGCTGTTTCCACATGCACTCTTGAACCCATACACCCAGTGAATCAACCACTCAAACATGTATGCACAGAGTCACACACCTCCCACGCACCCACACACACACTGAGGCACCCATACAAATATTCTGGCAACCAATTAATAACCCATATAGACACTCATGTAGCTACTGACCAACCCATGCAGCAGCTTATACAACAGCAAACAGACTGATATAGACATTCACACAGTTTAGTCACTAACCCATGCATTCAGTAAGACACATGTAATAACTCAGTTAAACAGTCAGTCACACAGCTACTAAATCCTCCATCCAGACACTTATACACCCACTCATTCTTCAATACACCTTGGTATATATATAATACATATTTAAACTTTAAAGAAAAACACATTCACTGGATGATGTCATCAGTGATGTCATCAGTGATGTCATTTGAGATGTGATCAGTGATGTCATCAGTGATGTCACTGACCATGTCATCAATGACGTAATATGTGATGTGATCAGCAGTGCATTGCGGGGTGCGAGTTATAGTTAGCTGAACTAACTATAACAGTGGAATTTCTATGGTTTTGTACAAGTGAAATGTCCAGCTAACTATAACGTTCCTGAAACCTATGGTTTTTTCAGTGAATTTCAAAGGTTTTTTAAATGATAATTTCTAACTGTAACGTCCCTGAAACCTATGGTTTTTTCAGTGAATATATATATAGTTATTGGTAGTGTGGCCAGCACAAGTAATAGTTCCTCAATTGTGTGTGCTCAGTGGGAACCAAATGACCCACTGCAGCGCTTGACTCTCACAGGGTAGCAAAGCAGAGCAGTATAAGGCCTACTCAAGGCCCTGCTGTGAGCTAGGAATCACCAATCACTAGCAAGCAATAATAACACTCAATAAATGATTGTCCAGTCAGTACTTTTTCTTTAGAAAAATTTTTTTCATTTATTACGCACACATTACTAAATACTAGTAATACGCAGTAATTCACAAAAATATATTGGCACATAGAAAATATCAAACATAACATTGTGTAATGACTGGTGACCCCCTAGAGGGGTCAAACCAATATCATACATGACATTGTGTAATCACTGTGAGCTTCAACAATCATTGCCTAGCTCAAGATATTACTTTGGTAGGAATCATTGTCATAATTGCAGTAACGATGGATAAATAAAACTTATGCAGTCATCTTGAAAACCCCCCAAAAAACAACTATCAGGAATAACCTTTGTGTATTTATTCCCTATATACTTTGCAATCACTGTAATGGTTAGAACAACCCCTAGAGGACATTGCAATGCAAGACTACAATTAGCCCCTAGAGAGCATCACTACATGAACAACACATTACACATTTTCAGGCATTCCAAACCATCAAAAATGTTATTCTAAACAAAGCCCTTAGAAACCAACCAACTCCCAGCTTTAAAGAAAAAAGCACCAGCCATAGGAGAAATTAAAAATGCATTGATCAGTGGGAAGGGTGATGCGTCTAGGATCTTCCCCAACTTAGAGTGAAGACCCTGAAGGTGACCCATCCTAGGACCACCACAGGCTGAGATAGGGCCATAAAAGTAACTCAAACAAAGGGCTCCGCAAAGTATTATGAGCATGAGATTTTTTAGTGCAGTGAATATTATAGTATCGGCTCTCCCCCTGAGTGGGTAGAGAGCAGTGAAATCTCCTTGCAACTTAGGGCAAACAAAGCAAACACAAGGAGATGATGGATGGAGTGCTGAAACTTTTCAGACACTCACTCCCAGTCACAGATATGGGTTGAATCCATCATTGTTCTTTAGCTCACTTTGCCACCCCAATTTGGACCCAGCCATATGCAAATTAATCTTGACCCTGTGCCTCACAGGAACAGTCCAGCCTGAACTGCCAGGCCAGGTCCTACCTGGACCAGAAACAAGCATGCTGGGACCGGTTTCGGGGTAACACCCCTCATCAGCCAGGCTCGCTTGAATTCAGTGGCAAAAAGAGCAAGGGACCCACGTCTGGGCATGACCTGCTAATTTAGGGCAACCAAAGCAAACACAAGGGGATGATGGACGGAGTGCTGAATTTTTCAGACACTCATCCCTAGTCACAGATCTGGGTTGAACCCATTATCGTTCTTTAGTTCACTTCGCCACCCCATTTTGGACCAGCCATATGCAGATCAGTCTTGACCCTTTGCCTCAAGGGAACAGACCAGCCTGATCTGCCAGGCTAGGTCCTCGCTGGTCCAGAAACAAGCATCCTGGGACCGGTTTCAAGGTAACACCCCTCATCAGCCAGGCTAGCTTGAATTCAGTAGCAAAGTGAGTAAGAGACCCACATCTGGGCATACCCTGCTAATTTAGGGCAAACAAAGCAAACACAAGGAGACGAAGGACGGAGTGCTGAAACTTTTCAGACTCTCAACCCCAGTCACAGATCATGGTTGAATCCATCATCGTTCTTTAGCTCACTTCGCCACCCCAGTTTGGACCCAGCCATATGCAAAAGATTCTTGACCCTGTGCCTCATGGGGACAGTCCAGCCTGAACAGCCAGGCCATATTATACCCTGGTGCCCTGCTTCAGAAAGGTGACAGAAGGTTCTGGAAAGGTTTGTTGAAGGGCGTGGGTCCCCTGCCTGGCTCTAATCTGGCTGCAGTTACAATACAGGGTTGTTAGCCCTTTTTTGAGTAGACAGGACACAGCCTATTCATGTGCAGGTGGGGGTGTGCTTAGCTTCACCCCCATTGTGCCAGTTGATGGCCCATTGAAGTTCAGCTAATCCCACTATTGTGTGACTGTCTGGAGGGGATTCACAAAGTCTGACTGTCAGCTACACCCAGTAATGTGACCTAAGGCAGGCTTCAAGCACAAAGGGATAAGGGCAGGAAAATGCCAACTTTCTAAAAGTTATAGGAAAGGGGTTGGGCCTTTGACAGTTAACTAAATTGGGCCTCTTAAAACTGTAAAATCAAACAGAATATCTAATTGCCTGTTTTTATTATACTGACTCTACATTGAAAGGACCAATAATCTCATTTTCATTAGCCCTTGTGATTTATTTCACATTTCTTCAGTAGTCACTCAGTAACATTTAGGACATCTTATCAAATGTCTTTTGAAGGGTGCTAGACCTGACTTTTCCAGCGGGATTATCCCCAGACTTTTTGATTTTTGGACTCCTGTTTTGGACCCTGTTTTTGTTGGTTTTATGAATCTTGGCATTTAACACTGCTGATCAGTGCTAAAGTGCATATGCTCTCCCTGTAAATTGTTGTTATGGATTGGTGATTCCATGATTGGCATATTTGATTTACTAGTCAGTCCCTAGTACAGTACACTGTGTGTGCTCTGGGCCTGTAAATCAAATGCTGCTAGTGGTCCTGCAGCACTGATTGTGCCACCCACATAAGCAGCCTGTAAATGTAACTCAGACCACTGCAGTGCCTGTGCGCAGTTTGGTTCTGCCATGTCGACCTGGCAAGTGCACCCACTTGCCAGGCCCTAACCTTCCATTTTCTTACATAAGAGTCACCCATAAGGTAGGCCCAAGGTACCCCTGTGGGCAGAGTGCAGTGTATGAGAAAGGTAGGACATACCCTGATGTGTGTGGCATGTCCTGATAGTAAAATACTGACAATTTTGTTTTTCACTATTGAACGGCTATCTGTCCCTTAGGACAGAATGGGAGTTTTTATAACATCTTATAAATATAACTTCCCATTGGACCAAGATGGAAAGGTGGAATTTAGTAGGCCTGAACTCAGAATATAAAAATGCAACTTTTAGGAAAGATGATTTTTATATTGTGTGTTTGAAAATACCACTTTTAGAAAGTGGGTATTTTCTTGCTTAGCCATCCTGTGTGCCTCTGTTGGTTTGCGTATTGACTGTCTGGCTTTGGAGTGACAGGGGCTGGGGAGGTGCATTCTCTCAGACAGCCACCGAGGGGGGTTGATGTGTATCCTGCCTTTCCTGAATGAGTCTGGGCTGGGCTGAATAGACCTGGGCTGCATTCAGAGTAGGGGGAGGAGTTCTCACTAGCACCTGAATAGGCCCGGTCTGCATTTAGAGTGGTGGGAGGAGATTTCCCTTGCACCTGAATAGGCCCTGTCTGCCTTACACAATGCTGTCTCCACCTCCTGCCCGGCAGCTGCACCAGAGAGGACAGAACTGGTAGGTCGCTCCCCCACCACACAGCTCCGTCTGTGTGCCCTGCTGCTGCCCCTGATTGTGCTCGTTTTTCCTTTCTGTGCCCCCTTGCTGCCCCTGATTGTGCTCGTTTTTTCCTTTCTGTGCCCCCCTTGCTGCCCCTGATTGTGCTCGTTTTTCCTTTCTGTGCCCCCCTTGCTGCCCCTGATTGTGCTCGTTTTTTCCTTTCTGTGCCCCCCTTGCTGCCCCTGATTGTGCTCATTTTTTCCTTTCTGTGCCCCCCTTGCTGCCCCTGATTGTGCTCGTTTTTCCTTTCTGTGCCCCCCTTGCTGCCCCTGATTGTGCTCGTTTTTCCTTTCTGTGCCCCCCTTGCTGCCCCTGATTGTGCTCGTTTTTCCTTTCTGTGCCCCCTTGCTGCCCCTGATTGTGCTAGTTTTTTCCTTTCTGTGCCCCCTTGCTGCCCCTGATTGTGCTAGTTTTTTCCTTTCTGTGCCCCCTTGCTGCCCCTGATTGTGCTCGTTTTTTTCCTTTCTGTGCCCCCTTGCTGCCCCTGATTGTGCTCGTTTTTCCTTTCTGTGCCCCCTTGCTGCCCCTGATTGTGCTCGTTTTCCTTTCTGTGCCCCCCTTGCTGCCCCTGATTGTGCTCGTTTTTCCTTTCTGTGCCCCCTTGCTGCCCCTGATTGTGCTCGTTTTTCCTTTCTGTGCCCCCGTTGCTGCCCCTGATTGTGCTCGTTTTTCCTTTCTGTGCCCCCTTGCTGCCCCTGATTGTGCTAGTTTTTCCTTTCTGTGCCCCCTTGCTGCCCCTGATTGTGCTAGTTTTTTCCTTTCTGTGCCCCCTTGCTGCCCCTGATTGTGCTCGTTTTTTTCCTTTCTGTGCCCCCTTGATGCCCTGATTGTGCTCGTTTTCCCTTCTGTGCCTGTTTCCCGCCGCTGCGCCTGCAGCCCCGCCCCCTCACTGCCCATTCGCTGCCCCATTCCCTGCTCCTCCCTCCCACCTCCCCATTTATGGCGGCCGCTGCGCGCGCCGCCGCTGGCGCACCGAAGGCGCGCCTAAGGCAAGCCCATCTGCGCCCGTCCGCGCCATGACCGCGCCCGCGCCAGACCCCCTGGTCCGGGCATCCCCCGCGCCCGCCACATCAACAGACGCCGATACGACGCCAGCACCCTCCACGCACTCAACCCCGGAAAAGATCACGCCTGCTACCAGGCCACCCCGAAGCGCACCCAAGGGCCCTTCACCTGCCGGAACTGCAGCTTCGCCAGCACCCGCACCGCCAAACCACCGCCCAGGAAAGAACCCAACTACCTCAGATGCATCCTCCTCAACACCCGCTCTGCCCGCAAACACGCCATCGAACTCTGGGACCTTCTCGACTCAACCTCCCCAGACGTCGCATTCCTGACGGAGACCTGGCTGAATCCCGCTTCAGCCCCCGACATCGCCATTGCCATCCCGGACGGATACAAGATCACCCGCAGGGACCGCACCAACGGAGTCGGAGGAGGCATCGCCATCGTCCACAGGAACACCCTCAGAGTCTCAACCAACACCGACGACACCCTCAGCACCGCCAAACACATGCACTTCCAGATCCACACCGATCCCAACACCACCCTCAGAGGAACCCTCATCTACAGACCCCCGGGCCCCGACCACAGTTCAGCGATTCCATCGCTGACTTCGTCAGCACACACGCCATCGCCTCCACGGACTACATCCTCCTCGGGGACCTGAACTTCCACCTCGAGAACAACAAGGACACCAACTCCACCACCCTGATCGACAACCTCGCCACCCTCGGACTCAGACAGCTCGTGACTACACCCACCCACGCCGCCGGCCACACGCTAGACTCCATCTTTTCCGCAAGCCCACACGTCTCCTTCAACCACACCTCCGAACCCCACTGGACTGACCACCACTGCATCCACTTCACCTACAGGAAGCCCACCACGGACCACCGCACCGAACAAATGCCTCGCCGCTGCTGGAGCAGAGTCACGGAAGACCAGCTAACCACAACCCTCGCCCTGAGCCCACCCGCCGAACCCTCCGACCCCGACACCGCCGCCCGCAACCTCAGACAGTGGATCGACGACTGCGCCAACACCCTCGCCCCGCTCAAGAATCCGCCCAACAGCCACACCAGCAAGAAAGCCACCTGGTTCACCGAAGACCTCCAGGCCTCCAAACAAACATGCCGAAAACTGGAGAAGATCTGGCTCCACGAACGGACAGCGGACAGCTACGCCGCCCACAAGAGCGCCACCCGCAGTCACCATCACCTCATCAGATCCGCCAAAAGGGCCTCACTCAAAGACCGCCTAGACAACAACGCACACAACAGCAAAGAGCTCTTCAACATCGTGAAGGAACTCTCCAACCCCAGCTCCAACACCAACGACATCCAGCCGTCGCGAGACCTGTGCGACTCACTGGCCACCTTCTTCCACCGCAAAATCGCCGACATCCACGACAGCTTCAACACCACGACCGCCCCGGCAACCACCGAGACCACTGCCCCCACAACCACCAACCGCCTGCTCTCCTGGACCAACATCAACGACGAGGACACCAGCGAGATCATGAACACCATCCACTCCGGTTCACCGCTAGACCCGTGCCCTCACCACATCTTCAACAAAGCCAGTACAGCCATCGCGCCCCATCTCCGGAAAATAATCAACATCTTCTTCGAGACAGCAACCTTCCCGGAAAGCTGGAAGCACGCCGAGATCACCGCCTTACTCAAGAAACCCAAGGCAGACCCCAAGGACCTCAAGAACTTCCGACCCATCTCTCTGCTCCCGTTCCCCGCGAAGGTCACCGAGAAAATCGTCAACAAACAACTGACCCGCTACCTCGAGGAGAACAACATCCTGGACCCTTCCCAGTCCGGCTTCCGCAGCAACCACAGCACCGAAACCGCCCTCATCGCCGCCACCGATGACATCAGGACCCTGCTAGACAACGGAGAAACAGCAGCCCTCATCCTCCTGGACCTATCAGCCGCCTTCGACACGGTCTGCCACCACACACTACGAACACGCCTTCACGACGCCGGGATCCAAGAGAAGGCCCTGGACTGGACCACATCCTTCCTTTCCGGCAGAACACAAAGCGTCCGCCTCGCCCCCTTCCGATCCAAGGCCACCAAGATCATCTGCGGCATACCCCAAGGCTCCTCCCTCAGCCCAACGCTGTTCAACATCTACATGGCACCCCTCGCCCACGTCGCCCGACAGCACAACCTCAACATCATCTCCTACGCCGACGACACCCAGCTGATCCTCTCCCTCACCAAAGACCCTCACACCGCCAAAGCCCACCTCCACGAAGGAATGAAGGCCGTCGCCGAATGGATGAGGACCAGCCGCCTGAAGCTGAACTCGGACAAGACGGAGGTCCTCATCCTTGGTTCCAACCCTTCAGCCTGGGACGACTCCTGGTGGCCAACATCACTGGGAACAGCCCCGCCACCCACCGACCACGTACGCAACCTAGGGGTCATCCTCGACCCCACCCTCTCCATGACTAAGCAGGTCAACGCCGTTTCCTCATCCTGCTTCAACATCCTCCGAATGCTCCGCAGGATCTTCAAGTGGATCCCCACCGAAACAAGAAAAACAGTCACCCAGGCCCTCGTCACCAGCAGGCTGGACTACGGAAACGCCCTCTACGCAGGAACGACGGCTAAGCTCCTGAGACGGCTGCAACGCATCCAGAACGCCTCTGCACGTCTTATCCTCGACATCCCCCGACGCAGCCACATCACACCCCACCTGAGAGACCTGCACTGGCTCCCTGTCAACAAGAGGATAACCTTCAAGCTCCTCACCCACGCACACAAAGCACTCCACAACTCCGGACCAGCCTACCTCAACAGACGACTCAGCTTCTACACCCCCACCCGCCAGCTCCGCTCGACCAGCCTCGCCCTCGCCACAGTCCCCCGCATCCGGAAAACGACCGCCGGCGGCAGATCCTTCTCCCACCTCGCCGCCAAGACCTGGAACACCCTCCCCACCAACCTCCGACAGACCCAAGACCTACTGGCCTTCAGAAGACTCCTCAAGACCTGGCTCTTCGATCAGTAGCAGCACCACCCCCCTCTTCCCCCAGCGCCTTGAGACCCTCGCGGGTATGTAGTGCGCTTTATAAGTGACATGATTGATTGATTGATTGATTGATTGATTGATTGATTGATTGGCTGGGCAAAGAGCTTCTCTGCCACCAGAGAACAAATTTGTGCTATAAAAAGTGGGGCCCAGACCCCTGAACTTTAGATCACTGCTGAACTAAGGAACCTGCCAGGAAGACGTACCGGGAAAGCTGGAGAAGGAGTACTGCCCCTGTGCTGTGTGCTGTTGGGGTTGGCCTGCAGTGGTTGCTTCTGTCTTGGGTAGGGAAAGGACTGGACTGTGCTTTCATCATCCTGCTGTTAGAGTTTTCTCCAAGGGCTTGAAGTAGAGCTTGCCTCCTGTTGTAAGTCTCAGGGATAGAAAAGACTTCAGAGATCATTCTAGGAATCAAGAGGAACCTTTGCCAAGGAGAAGAGCTGGAGAAACTGAGGAGAAGTACTGCCCCTTTGCTGTGTGCTTTCTGGGGTTGGCCTGCAGTGGCTGGTTCTGCCAAGGAAAGAAGAAAGGACTTTGCTGTGTGCTGTGTACCCTGCTTGAAAAAGATCTCCAAGGGCTTGAAAAAAGAGCTTGCCTCCTTTTCTGAAGTCTCAGGGACACAAAGACTTCACCACCAGCTCCACTGAACTTCCTTGCTGGGCGTTCTGATCTGCTGAGAGGTGACTGCTGCTGTTTAGGACCTATGGAGGCTGTTTGCCACTGGGAGCTGGGAGCTGGAAAAGAAACTTAACTTCGAGAAGCACGATGCATCAAAACCTGTTTCCGATGCATCGCCGAAGAAACCAGCACAGCGCCTGCTTGCGTCTCGAGAAATTACTGCACGCTGCATTGAGTGCACCGATATACGAAGGCCGAGATCACTGCACCAATTCCGACGCAGGCCCTGCTGTGTGGCTGCAAGAACCAACGCATCGTGGGACTGCGGCTGAAGAAATCAAGGCAATTGCGGTTGCTGCCACTGTATCGAGAACTGACGCATCCCGATCCTCACACATTGCATCTGGGTGCCACACCGGCAACAACACCGGGGTCGCAGTAATAAACCAATGCGTCACTGCCCCACACAGTAAGAAACCGACGCATAACCTCCCCTTCAATAAGGAACCAACACATCACCACCCCTGCGAGGCAGTAAAGCACCTACGCATCACCTCTCCTGAAGTAAGGATCTGACGCATCACCTTTCCTTGGCGTAAGGAACCGACGCATCACCTTTCCTGCTGCTATTTTTGTTTATGTTTACGACGCATCCAAGGTACTTTGTGTGAAATGTGTTGCATCTGCAATTTGCTTTGAACAGAACTATTTCTACCATTTGAAAGTCCTATTTTTATTACTGTATTGTGGATTTTTGTCGTTTTTGTCTTGTTTGGTTTAGATAACGATTACTTATTTTTCTAAACTGGTGTTGTGTCCATTTGTAGTGTTTTCACTGTATTACTGTATGTGTTCACAAATGCTTTACACACTGCCTCTGAGAAAAAGCCTGTCTGCTCATGCCAAGCTACCAAGGGGGGTGAGCAGGGGTTATTTAGAAGTGTATCCCCCTTACCCTGACTAGCAAGAGGGGTCCCTACTTGGACAAAGGTGCAAGCCCTTGCCAACAAGAGACCCCCATTTCTAACAAAGGGCAAACTTTTTTTTGAAAAGAGATCAAATATTAGACAATAAAACAACAAAAAATACATAAACATGTAATGACAAAACATAACAGTTATTTTGTTCATTTCAATGAGTAGTGAAATTGATCATTCATAGACCAGTCCTTCATTTAGAAGTAAAAACACATGGCGGAAATTAACGTTTCTTATTTTTGACAAAGTCTTTCCTGCTGGTACATGCTGCTGGGGGCCACTAACTATAAATCAGGCTTAACAAGTGGATTAAACGAGATGACTGAGATCAACAGATTACAAAGCAGGGAGGAGAATGCTACCCGTGCAATGCATAAGTTTATTCAATGTCACATCAATTTATGATAAAACTACAAGACCCAGTATGCAATTCCATACATTCCATCAAGCTACAGCAGACTACACAGACTGACACGCAATGGTGCTCAACTTGTTAAGCATGATCAGTATACCGTCAAAAAGATAATCAACGTTGGTTTACTCAGAGAGCAGAGTCAGTCCGCTAACAGAGGAGAATGGATATGAACTTCGTTCAACCCGGAAGGCAAGTAAAATAGGCAGGTGTCGGCATGAATGAATGTTGCTAAAGAGAAATGTGACAGTAGCCTTGATTTAGCAAGAAAGTTTCAAGGAATAAATGTATCCCTTCTTCCGCAGGCACGCTCGCACGGATACAATTAGCGGACTGCTCGTTGAAGAAAAGAAACAAAAGCAACCAGTTCAATCTGGACCCGCTAGGCAAGTTATTTGACTGCTTCATGGCGATATGCCCCCATGAAGCAGTTGGCAAATGAACTTGCAGTTGGCCCCAATCAAACCTACAACAGAATTGGCTTCAGCTACCGATTAAGCACAAGGAGAATTTGAGGTATTTCATACCATTGGAATCCAATCTGGAAACAAAAGAGAGGGACGGTTTATTTTCAGACTAAGTCCCAGTCCTGAGAAAAACCCTATAATTTCAGGGGGGTCGAAACGCATTGGCCTAGCGCCTGAGGCAAAATAGCCGCAAGAAACCATCCTGGTTGGGAAATATTGGCAGATTGCCCATTCCACTAGTGCAAACATTGATAGTTAGCAACCCCAGCAGCCTATACCCGCAGGAAAGACTTTGTCAAAAATAAGAAAAGTTAATTTCTGCCGTGTGTTTTCACTTCTGAATGAAGGACTGGTCTATGAATGATCAATTTCACTACTCATTCAATTGAACAAAATAACTTATGTTTTGTCATTACATGTTTATGTTTTTTTGCTATGTTGATTGTCTAACATTTGATCTCTTTTCAAAAAAAGGTTTGCCCTTCAAAAGACATGCGATAAGATGTCTTAAAAGTTACTGAGTGAATACTGAAGAAATGTGAAATAAATCACAAGGGCTAATGAAATTGAGATTAGTAGTCCTTTCAATGTAGAGTCAGTATAATAAAAACAGGCAACTAGATATTCTGTTTGATTTTAAAACTATCTAAAAGTGGCATTTTTAAACTTGTAATGATAAATTTGACTTTACCATTAAAGAGGGTTTTACTTTGCATGTTCATAGGTACCAAACAGGATATATCCACCTCCTCTCATGTAGGAATTACAGCTTATTAAATGTAATAATGAATCCCCAATGTTATTCTGTGTGAGGGGTAGGCCTCATAGTAGTGAAAAATGAATTTGGGAGTTTTTCACTACCAGGACATGTTAAACTTAAAGGTTCATGTCCTACCTTTTAATTACACAGCACCCTGCCCTATTGGCTACCAAGGGCCTACCTTAGGGGTGACTTAAATGTAGTAAAAGGGGAGTTCAAGGTTTGGCAAAGGATTTTAAATTCCAAGTCCACGTGGCAGTGTGACTCTGCATTCAGACTGCAATGGCAGGCCTGGGGCACATTTTTAAAGTGCTACTTAGGTGGTTGGCACAATAAGTGCTGCAGATCCACTGGTAGTATTTTATTTACATGCTATGGGTATATGGTATACCACTCTACAAGGAACTTACATGGAAATCAAATATGCCAATTAGGTATATGCCAATCAAACCATGTTTAGGGGAGTGAACACCAGCACCTCAGCACTGGGTGGCAGTGATAAAGTACACAGAGTCCTAAGGTCAACAGAGGCAACAATTCAGCAAACTTGGAGGCAAACAGGCAGACGTTTTGGGGGAAGACCACCCTAAGGCCAACAGATCTAACACTATATGAGTCAATTAGAATGTGTCACTGAAGCACATAGTGAACACAAAGCAAACTTCGGTAGTATAGAAAATTAAAAGAACAAGCCACCTCACTGTGTGGGATCATAGGCAAGTTAAGCTGGACTGGGAACTAAAATACTACTGAAAATTTGATACTAATTCTGTGTTGCATCAAGTATGGTGACCACCTCAGTCTAAGTGCTTAAGGACAGTGGGATGGATTCACAAAGGTATTCTCACACTTTTGTGTAAGTTGATGATTGTTTGCTATTCATAGAGGGATTTATGAGTAGTATCTTTTCAAGTGTGGACTCTCTGCACATAAAAAGACCTATCTTTTTATGAGCGGAGACTCTGCACTTATAAATATACTACTTGTAAATCCCTTTCTGAATACCAAACAATGACAAACTTACACAAAAGTTTAAGTTTACATTTTGTGAATCAGGCCCACTGTCCCCAGTCCTAAACAAGCCTACAAAATCCAGACTACATTAGACTATCACATAAAAGTCAAGGACTGGAAACAGTTTCTGTTATGACCTGGAGGGAGGTCGCCATCATAGCATTCCAACGCCCAACTCCTCCCAAGGATGGTTATGGGTGGTGGGAAATAAAACGACACCAATGTTCCACAATATTGGAAAATACCCATAGGTTATGCAGGTCGAAATAAAGAGAAATATTACAATAAATAAAGGCCAAGCCCAATAACCAGACGGATTAATACCCTTCACAAATCACTTATAAATGTGTCCAGAAGAAGACCCTGCAGCACCCTCAGGGATATTCCAGGCTTGATTAGCTGGCAGACGCTCAGTTCATCCAGCTCTGACAGAAGCCCACGGCTCTCCATCCTCTTTGTTAGTTTACCTCTACATATTTACTATATGTAGCCCTGCTGTGCAGTATGCACGTGCCTCGTCCTCACTTCAACTTCGTGTGACGCACTTGAAATGGTTTGGCAGTAACCGTCACTAAGCAACACCTAGAAACCGTGTACACTTGTGCAAGAACACAAAGTTCACATATATTGCAAAACATCACTCGAGAAATATTCCCTTCCTGTGCTCTCTGTGGCAATGCATTGACCAGAATATTCTGTTAGAGGCCAATATCTTAGGCGAAACGTTTGGAACAAAATCACAGGTGGGAAATAAAGTGCATGGTTTATTTAAGAAACAGTGGCTTAATTGTAAACTAATGAGGAGAATAGATCTTGGCTGAAATATAGCCCAGGAATGCATAAATATGTTTTGTGTGTTAACAAACCAGAATAAACACAAATAGCTCCACTGAAAAACTCATATTACCCTACAACAAATTGTATTTCAGCAAGGCATTGTCATTTGAAACATATTAATTAGATAATAATTTAAATTCAGGTGTAGAACTAATGTTGTCAGTTTATCATGTCCGACAAATTCATTTTCCTTTCACTGGATTTCTAATGGAATTTGAGGTAATTTGCATTTCATAATATTTATTTGGAGTGACAGCTGAAGCAAGAATGTGTGTTGGGTTAAACAAGTTGTCGCGACTTTACGAAAAATATCTACCTATCTCTTTTCCTCAATTAGTCTTACTATTTCATGGCAAAAAAACTCTTTAGACTATAAATGTCACTTTATACATTGAAAGCTCCCTATTCTTATGCTCACCATGTAATTAAAAACAGGCCATGCGGTTAATGATCCGTTGCAGTGTCAAGTTGTTTAGTGAAAAAGTAAATAAGTAAAGAAAGAAACTGATGAGAAAATATGATATGAACATTAGTCCCTCGTTCGGACCTTGAGATTCAAAAATCCGGACTTAAAAATACCATTAAAATGTACAATGCCTACTAGTGTGTAATATAAGGTTTTATTTAAACAATTATATTTAGAACGGGTATACCATAAGTGTAAATTAATAACAAGTCGTTTTGAACTTGAAGGCAAATCATGTGCATTAACATTGTTTTTCCTTATTCAAATCATATGCCGAATTACACAATTTGTACTGGCAGTGCAAACATTTCACTGTCTTACGTTTCCTTTAGTTTCCACTGCAGCTAATTTAGTTGAGAATTACAGTTCCCAGAACACATAGGTAAGAGTCAAAACAATTGGAAAGAAAGTCAAACTACTTTTTACAACATAAAAAATTAAAAAGCTTTTTATTAAGTTTTAAATCGAAAAAAGGGTATACTTCGAGTAGACAGGCATACTTCGGCCAGTACACTCAAGGATGAAGTTCGATCTTGTAGCATATTGCACTACAAATGAACAAATATAAGATACAGAACTATTAAGCAACTGGTTTAAATTTTAAAGAATTGTACATTATATGGTAGAGCAAGCATATACCACCGATGATTGTTAAGGACGTAGTATCCAAATAGAAGTGCACATCAAAATAAAGATAGAAGGAAAATCAGGCAGGAACGAAAGAAGGAGGAAAGGGGGATAGGAGGGAAAGTGTGTTATATTCTGATAAGCAAGATCCCATCTCTGGATGAACCCTACAAATTCGTATTTTGTATCTAGTGTACCCACAGTGAGACTGATCAAGTGGTTACCATCATACATCTGCAATCATAATCTTACAAAGTATAAAGAAGAGACTTGATTATGGTGGGTTGCATTTCTGTAGGTATTCATCAAAGAAGTCCCATTGTTGTCTTGAGCTACGAAATAAGTGTGACTTCAAATCCATTAGATTATCTGCATTTCTCGTGACACAAAGCAAGGACCACCATGTTTTTAATGAAATCATGGATGTTGATTTTCACTCTATCAGAATCATTTTAGTACCTAGGGTTGGAAATAGATCAAAGAGTAATGACATTTGAGCGGATAAGGTCAACAAGACTGCATTGCGGCACCGGAGAGTCACTTTTTAAGATGCTCTGATGGAGCATTGACCTGCTCCATATTTACAAAGCAGCATTGCCACTTATCGTTGCTAATATCGTGCCATATCACGTGTGAAAGGGGCGTGCAGTGGGTGTTGCTGTGGGCATTCCACCCCAACACCCATTGCTTTTTGATGCTGCCCCAAATTAACAAGAATCTGTAAATCTGAGGCAACACCACTGAAAAGCAGACGTTAAATTGGCGCAACGAGGAGAAATACTTTTATTTCTCCTCGTTTTTGCTGTCTCTATGTGTGCTGCATTCTACAGCACACATAGATGGAGCAAATCGCCTTTAATGGTTTAAGATGACACCTTCCTCCACATAAACAATCCTCCCTGCAACATAGACACCCTTGCACCATGGTGCAAGGGTGTCTGTATTGGCTCTAGGCAGCTTTTTTTTAGCACCAGTGCAAGGGAAAACATAGGGGTGCGCTCTATTCTTGTGAATACAACACACCCCTGCATTTTTTAAATGACGTAGCGCAACACTGCTAAATTGCATGCAGCCCTGCGCTGTGCCATTTCTTTGCAAATATTGCCCTTGAGTTTGCAGAGATTCCCAGCACAATCACAGGAAGTCTAGTCCAAAAGGTACTTCAAAGATTTCCTAAATCATGGATTGTATTCTAAACCAGAGGGCTTGGACCAGTTTATAGGAATAAAACATATTGTCCAGAGAACCCACCACCTCCTCATATTTCCAGCAGATATCAGACTTAATCAAACCCAGTTTGTGGAGTCTGACTGGGTTCCAATATGTTTTGTGGATTGACCAGAATCTGGATTCTGCTAAAGCAGGGGTGATTTTGAACAAACATAGGGAGTGTCAAATCTTTTTCCATGTTGCGTCACTAAAGAACCTAGGGCCCGATTCACAGAACTAACTTAAGACAAAATCCTAAACTTACTACCATTTTGGTATTCACAGAAGGCACTTACTCATTTTGGTATTCACAGAAGGCACTTACTCATTTTGGTATTCACAGAAGGCACTTACTCATTGATGAGTAAGTGCCTTCTGTGAATGCCAAAATGAGTAAGTGCCTTCTGTGAATACCAAAATGATAAGTGCCTTCTGTGAATACCAAAATGGTAGTAAGTTTAGGATTTTGTCTTAAGTTAGTTCTGTGAATCGGGCCCCTAGTGTGTGTAAATTGAATATGTGAGCTCCATTTTTTTTTAATCCCTTCATTAGATTTTTGTGAGGATCAAGCAGTTTGTATATATGTAATGTCACATGACCGATCTTCTTAAACTCACCCAATAAGCCCAGGATATCAGGGGAGCGAGGATGAGCCAATTTTCTAAGTCCACTTTTCAATTTCTGAAAATTATAAAATCCTACATTAGGCAGTGCAATTATTTTGTGCAAAATCGATAAAGGTAGAGGGTTGTCCCATGTTCCCAAGTCACCCGTAGTGTTTATGCCTCTGCTTGCCAAATATTCCCATTAAATCATTTTATGGACAATCTTAATTCTATTATTATGCCAAAAAGAAGCCTGTATAGAATCACACATTCTTTTATCTAGTACTTTGTCTATCTTTTTTAGGGCGCAGACTGTAACCAAAATTATAGCTCTTGAGTGCTCTAGTTTCAATTGAGAAACATAACGTGTGGGGAGCATAGAGCTAAGGGGCAAAGTGTGTAGAAACTGAGTTTCTATTGGTAACCAAAGTGGAGTCCTACTTTCCTGAATCACAAACCACCATGCACCTTGGGCACCCAGAAATGCAAGCTCATATCTTGAGAGGTTAGGAAGACTAAGCCCCGGCCCCCATAGTTCTGTTCATTTTTGACATGTTTATGGCAGTCCTAGCCCTTTTGCCCTTCCATAGGAAATCAGAAAAGTATTTGTCTAGTGATTTAAAAACACATGAGAGTGAAATTGGTAGCATGCTTGATAGAAAGTTAACAATCTGTGCCACCATCATTTTTATGGTTTCTGTCCTTCCCCACCAAATCATATATTTTGGAGACCAGGGGGCCAACAAGTCTTTAATTTTTTATAACATTTTACTTTAGTCAAGGGCTAAAGAGTTTTTCAAGTCTTTGCCAAGTCAAGTACCTAGATACTTGAGGGAGATGGGTTGGCACTTCAAGTACCGGGTACCACAAAATGTAGGTGTGCAAGGAACATTGAGGGGAAAACCTCAGTTTTTCCTTATTAGGCGAATAACCTGAGACATTCAAGTATCTTGCTTTTCTTGCCTGATGATTGGAATGGCTCGTTCAGCCTCTTCTGTGAACAGTAATCAGCATAAGCTGCAACAAATTGTTTACTAGTGGAAGGAGATCCCTTTTATATTTTGGTTCTTTCTGAGTGCCAATAGCAAGGCATCAATGACTAACAGAAAAATGAGTGGGGACAGTGGGCATCCTTTACATGCTGCCTTAGATAATGGAAACACTCGGGATAAATGACCATTGACCCTCACCTTTTCTACTGGCTTAGAATAAAGAGACATAAGCATATAAATAAAGTACCCCAGACCATATTTTGGCAAAGTTGAATGTAGAAATGTCCAAGAAAATGTACTAAAGGCCTTTTCTGTGTTGAGTGCCAATGCGGCTGTAGGCGAGTGGATGGATTTAGCTTTGTCAATTACATGGCAAAATAGCCTGATGTTATCTGCTGCGAGTCTACCTTTGAGAAATCCAGTTTGAGAGGAGGGGATGAATTTAAATGTGACTATCTCAAATATGAATGCCATAATTTTCATGTATAGTTTGCACTCAAGGTTTATTAGTGAAAAGGGCCTAAATTTCTTAACGTCAAAGTGATCTTTCCCTTCTTTTGGATAACAACTATAGTGGCATCGGTAGCCGTTCCTGAAGTAATACCTGAATCTGTAAAATGATGAAAGACCACTTTCAATGGGTCCACAATTAGGTCGGCAAATGATTTATAAAATGTACCAGAGTAGCCATTGAGCTCAGGGGCCTTACCTGGCTTAATAATGTGGGTAGCTTTCAGAATTTCCTCATTTCTAATAGGAGCATAAAGGAGTAGCTGATTCTTGTGATCTTTGTGTGGGAGAGCTATGGATTCTAAGTACTTTGCACACTCTTTTGGGGAGGTTGCCATATTCCAGTTGTAGAAATTCAAGTAGAAAGCTCAAAAACAGACAATAATGTCCTGCGTCGAAGTTCCTGCTGGCAGATATAAGATGCTTGTTTTTAGCATATTTCAAGTAATTCAGAAAAGATTTCCCAGCTCTGTTTCTGGCACATATTTTTTCAGCTTTGGAAATATCCACCCATTTTTGAGCTCTCTTACTAAGTATTTTATTGTATTCATATTATAGGTTGCATATTTCCGTTAGCACTGAAGAACCTTTCCTGTATGTCACTTTCTTGTCTAAGATTTAATTTCATTTTATAGTGATGTCAGCCATTTGGACACAGTTTTATTTTTAATAGTCATTAAGTTTATCAACAACCCTCTGATTGTGGCCTGTAGTGTGTCCCATTTAATCACAGGAGAGGTGTCCGCAGCTGTGTTGTCATTTAAAAACTGGATAATCGCTTCCGATATTTTATGTTTGGAAGTAGTATCCTTAAGGAGATCATCATTGAATCACCATTGTTTAGGTGCTGTTGTAGTGTCACCTAGCGTAAGCTCCAGTGACACGCAGGCATTATCAGATATCATTCTAGGTTCTATTTTTAGGTTTGTGGACAAAGGAAGTAGACTATTATTTACCAAGAGGAAGTTGTGTGGGTTTGAATAAAATCTTTAATCGCTACCTGTAGGGTTACATAATCTCCAGACATCAATCAGATTGTTGTTGGTGCAGCATATTTTTATTTGGGAATGCAATTTACTACCAAGGAATTTGCTCTTTAACAGTCTATCTAAGGTTCCATCCATATGTAGATTGAGTTCACCCCCACTAAAACCTCCTAGTAATAGGGCAGATTGGACAATGTTTTATCAAGGTCTTTCCAGAAGTCTACAGAGTTGTCTGTAGGGGCATACATGTTCACAATGATGAATTCCTTGTCCCTTTTCTTAATTCTTATATGCCATCTACCTAGATGATCATGGGATTGTGATCTTATAGTGAATCTGGATTTTTGAGATATGATGGTGAGTACCCCATTTTTCTTCTGGACAGCCCAAGAGCATTTAATCTCCATGATCCACAAACAATAGAATTTGGCTTCTTTAAGAGAATCAAGATGTGACTCCTGTAACATGAAAGCATCCCTTTTCAGCCTATTGCAATAGTCTGCAAACCTCCTTCTTTTCCCTGGATGACTTAGGCCTTTGGAATTGAGAGAAAGAATTTTAAGTGACTGGGTCATCATGATAAGCTGTTTTTATCGTTCAATTTGAGGAGTGTTTGAGAAGTTTTGGGAGAGACAGCGCACCATATTCCCACCACCCAGTCACATGCATAAGTGTAGCTTTGTATATGAATGGGTGTGCTATGGGAATCTATATATTCAATATAGGACCTACATGAAGGAGGCTTCATCAGTAGTTGCATTGCTAGCAGATAAATCTTGAGAATCCTTAAATTGGGAGCGATAAGGGCATGGAGCAAGGCAGAATTACTTTTATTGCATCATAGGGAAATATGGAAGGAGATATAGACAGGATGAGGAAATGAAGAAAAGTAAGAGAAGAATCCTGATATCATAAAAGATAAGCAAACAATTAGCAAAAAGCACAACACCCCCACAACCTATCCTTGAGATGCGGTAAATATTCATCTTACCACCCATCAATACAGTGGAGTAAGAGATGCCATGAGCATGCCTGCCAACAACAATAAACATCACACTTCACCTTGTAAATTACTTTAATGTATAGCACAGCATTATGCATAACAGCGTTTAGCAATTCAGTGACAAACTGGAAGTCACAATTAGGGTTGGTCCGCTCTACAATAACATTGGTAGATTCCCACCTGGAGATATCGTGGGTTTGTGTAGAAGCCCATGGGGATTGAAGGGAGAACCACCTGACGTATAAAAAGGGCTCTATACATGATACCAAGCCCACCAAGTAAGTAGATATATAATAGGAGGAGGTAAACCTCAAGTCCAACCTAAAACAGCATTTCTAGTAAATCCTCCTATATGATAATAATAGCTATGTTACTCATAGCTGACATAGCAAGGCAAGGTTCAATTTACACAAAAAATGTAAATATCGTGAAGGTCTAAAGATCATTGTCCTAGGAGAATTTGCAGGGCTAGTAGGGTTGGCCATTGGATTATCCAAGGAGATTCTATGGGCCCCTTTAATCTAAAATTATTTCTTGAAATTGACCCCCAGAGATCAAGCTATCAAGCTATCCAAGATTTCCAAAATCCAACACACAAGTTTGCATCATGTTCTGGATTCTCAGGTAGGCCAAAGCTTCATAGATTACTACTGTGATTACGGTTTTTAAATTCTGACATTTCTTTCGCTAACAGGTTAAGTTTTTATCGTCATACCTGTTTGTTTCTTTGAAGATGTGTGTGCATCTTCTAGTATGATGATTCTGGATTTCACTTCTGTAATTCTATTTGCCAGATTTTTCAAATCATTTCTTAGAGCCAGAATTTCATGATGCATGCCACTGGTATTTGTTTTAGCTTCATGAGCCAAATAATGAAGAGCTCCCAGCCTCTAAATAATAATATCCATGTTTGCATCAGACTCTGATTTCGATTTGAACTGTGAGTCTGGAAGCAGTGGTTCTGCATTTGAGTGCTTCAGGCTGTATTTGGCTTTTTAGACTCTCTGGTGCCTCTGCCCTCTTTGAGTATGGGGTCAGCCATTGTGTATCATCTAGACCTACTGTGGAGGTAGAGATATGTCTAAGCTTGTATCATTGTACCAGGAGTAGCTTACCCCCTCTTTGTAATTTATAATTAGAGTCTAAGATATAAGTAGGAACATCTGACAGAAGGCACTTAAAATGACTGAATCTGCTATGTAAGCGCAAGATTAAAGATGACAAGGTCTTCAACAGTGTGTAATCCTAAATATCTTCCTGGACTCTGTTAATGAATTTGCCTTGTCCAGCCATGCTATGTGAGGGTATGCAAACAATGCCATGATGGTGCTGGGCACCGCATTACCAGACTCAGGTATGTACAGTCAATGAGTGCCAAATAGAAAATGCAAGGGAAATAGGATGCCTTGAAGAAGAAGTACATTTTTCTAAAAACTGTAAAAATGTAATGATTAATGGATAAATATGGCATCAAAATGTGTTTTCCAATTGTAACACAAAGAATGTAATGTACTGCATTTAGTGTCCTTGCAACAAAGTATATATTGGTCAAACAACTCAGCAGTTTAAAAAACTGGATTTTGCAGCATAGGTCATGAGTGAGATGTAAGATGCAGGGAGCTTTCTCACTATTATTTTAATTACATTTATTTGACCAGTAATTGCACTCAACAATGGAGTTTGTGGCGTGCAGTCGGGGATGGTGGACCCTGAATCATGTATTATTTTGCCTGCACTTTTAAATTTATTGTGCTTTTAGCGTTATCGCCATGCCCCCCTGACATGCCCCCCTATTCCTGGCTTCAAAGCTGGCTCATCAACATGTCAGCGCAGCTCAGGAAAGGAAGCTACCTCATTGGAGACTGCCCATCATCTTTCCTTTCCTTGTAGCACGAGTGCGCTTTTTAGGGAGATTCCTGACTTCCGTTTTCCAGTGTTCAGGGTTGCTGGACCCTGGTTTGTGCAATATTTTGCCCGCACTTTTAAATTGATCATGCTTCTATCACGACCCCCCTGACATGCCCTACTATGCCGGGCTTCAAATCTGGCTCATCAGCGCATCCGGCAGCTGGCGCGCCGTAGGGGTGCTGAATGTACGCCGTAAGGCAAGCCCGTATGCACTCAGACCGCTCTCAGTGCCAGCCCTCCTGCCGGTTTATCTCCCCATAGAGAAGTCAGGATTCATAATTCTCAAGATAAACTGGTCAAGCTGAGCTACCTAAGTAAGAAATGCACAGGCATAATTCTAAATCCGATTAATTGGGATGAATCACCTGCCTAAGTTGTAACCTTCCACTTACTAATGCTAAAATTAAGGTGCTGAACTCTCATAGAGCTCCCTTTAGGAAGACAGTTAGACACCCTATCAGCTATCACTGCACCCTCATCAATGCCAGATCGCTGATCAAAAACCTTTTGCAGATTTGCTCCACTCCCAGGCCATTGACCTAGCATTTATAACAGAGACCTGGGTGAATGCCGCCTCAGGCCCTGAACTGTCTGCGGCAATTCCACCCAGTTTTTCTATGTTTAGGTTGGACCAGGAGGGAAAAAGGGGCGGAGGCCTTGCTATTATTTATCTGGAGCAATTTAAAACGTTATTTTCAGCACTTCCCGGCACCTGGGAAGGTGAAGCTCCGACATTTAAAATTGAACTGATTAAGCAATATTCTTTTAATGGTTTACTTTTATATTGCACCCCCGTCCCAAGAACAACCTTCATTAATAATTTGTGTCAAATATTAGATACCAAGGCTAACTCTCCAGTCTATATGATCCTTGGGGACAGTGATTCTGTCCATCTCTCTGATTTAATGGATAGCATGGGTCTTGCCCAACAGGTAAACCAACCTACTCACAGAGGTGATCACCTTCTTAATGGAATCTATTCAGACTGTCCTCAACTCCAAATGCTGCCTTCTCATCTGCTCACATGGTCAGCCCATCGAGCGGTGATGTTCGATATCAAATTTGAAAATAGAGACTCAAATCTCACTCGACCTCAAGTGAAGAAGACACATTGCCAGTGGAACAAGATCAATGCAGATTTGCTAATTGAGATCCTAGTGCGGACCCTGCCAACGGCCGACAATGAGGATGATTTGGACCTGGCCACCAACAACTATCATTCATGGTTAAACTCCACTCTCCTGCAATTGGCCCCTCCCAAAAGTAATAAGAGTCACCAAGCCACCCCCTCTGAACCTTGGTTCTCCAATAAAGTCAGTCTTTGAAAACAACAGTGCTGTTGATATGAACATAAGTGGAGATCTGACTATGACCCCAAAGACAGAGAGAAATATAAACTGTCTATTCAAACCTACAAAGAAATGATCCACAAGGAAAAATCATCAGCATCAGAAGAAATCAGGCAGACGCTGGAGGAACTGTTGCATTGATTTTGTTAGACCTCTCAGCGGAATTTGATACAGTAAATCACAATCTACCTATTGACCATCTCTTTTGCATCAGAATCAGGGGTAGAGTTCTCTACCTTCTGAAATCCTTTCTTACTGATTGTGAGCAATTTGTGGCCATGGAAGATTTTACATCTCCCTCTCTTTCATTTCAATGTGCCCTGCTCTTTTTAATCTATTTGTCACACTGCTAGCAAGTGTGATTAAATCATTTGGTTTTTCTCTGGTGTCTTACCCCCACGACACCCAGATTGTGGTGTCAGTGACCAGCACCTCTGTGGCTGCTGCTGCTATTTGGTAGAAACACCTCCTACTGGTCCCTAAGGGCCCGATTCACAAAAGTAATCTGAGACAAAATCCTAACTTTACGACTTTCGGTATTCACAGAAAGCATCTAGGAGTACTAAAGTTAGGATTTTGTCTCAGTCAATCTTAAGTTTTGGTCTTAAGTTAAACTTAAGACAAACTTAAGTTTAACTGAGACAAAATCCTAACTTTACGACTAGGATTTTGTCTCAGTTAAACTTAAGTTTGTCTTAAGTTTAATTTAAGACCAAAACTTAAGATTGACTGAGACAAAATCCTAACTTTAGTACTCCTAAATGCCTTCTGTGAATACCGAAAGTCGTAAAGTTAGGATTTTGTCTCAGATTACTTTTGTGAATCAGGCCCTAAGTTGGTAGCCGAGGAACTGGGTCCTCTTCCCACCCCGGTTTCGAGGGTAAAAAACCTAGGAGCACAGTTTGATAGTAAGCTATCCTCCAAAGGTCAGATTAATGTCATTTACTTCTTCCTCTTTCTTTTTGCTTAACATACTGAGGAAAGTCCTTTCTTTTATATCATGGGATCTGCAGAAAACTCTGTTCTCTGTCCTGATCACATCCAAACTAGATGACTGTAATGCCCTTTTTCCAAACATACAGAAAAGTTTTCTAAGTAATTTACAGATTTTACAGAATGCAGCAGCTTGCCTTCTTCTGGGAATCCCCAGGTACAAGTCTGCCTCCCAGGCTCTGTTTCAGCTCCACTGACTCCCTGTGAAAAAACAAATAGATTGTTATGCCCTGTGCATTACATTTAAAGCCACAATCTTGGACCTGAATATCTGACTCGGTGCTTTTAGTGTTATATCCCACCGCGATCTCTTCATTCTAGCTCAAACCTCAACTTAGTTGTTCCCAAGTTTAAAAAGTCCAACTGTGGGGGGCAGGAGCTTTGTGACCTACATATAAATGCAATTACAATACACATCCAAATTGTGGAACTCCCTGCCTCTTGAAATCAAAGGGAAATCTGACCTGCTGGCCTTTAGAAATCCCTAAAAATTGACTTTTCCATCAGTAATATAATTATCGGACTCTTTCTCCATAACTGTTGGCTGTTCTACCTTTTCAGAACTTAGCGCCTAGACACCTATGGATAGTGGAGCGCTTTATAAATTTCATTTTTATTTAATTTCAGCTCCCTTGGCCCATCACTATGAACTGTTAGGCAATAGTGAAAATGACATCAAATGGTCAGTCCTGTAGATGATACCAAAAGGAGTCAAAGCAGATTTTATAGAAGGAATGTTATTGAGAACAGAAGCTCAGTTGATTGAAAGATTTCCTATAGCGACACAAGGTCTGAGTGAAAATGATGAGGTGAAGCACTCATCAAGGTCTAACACATTATGAGGATAATTCTTAATGCAAGACTTTAAATATGTAAATGAAGTATAAAACCACAACATTCTATGATGCTCTTCTGTTATGTTTCCCTGTGTTTATTACAATTTGTCCATTGATTATTGTGTCCCATTATTAACTCAAATGTACATTATAAGTACTTGATGGAAGCCTCAGTCCAACCATAGATATTGTGCTGATCGGGGTCCAGTTACTTTTAGGAACTGAACAACAGTTTATCATCAGAAGTGGGAGTTGAGAGGTATACCATTAGCGTTATGTGACCTCTACCCCTAGACAGTATTCAAGCACCAGCTCAACAGCTTAGTACTTATTTTTATAAGTTGGTTGGCCATATATCAATAAGAATCATAATCAGGGGTATCCACATATATTTGAGAGAGAATTCTGGGTCCGTCCCCTTTATAGGCGTGATTCTGTCAGTAAATACTATATGTATGTATATATATATATATTCACTAAAAAAAACGTAGGTTTCAGACATGTTATAGTTACAAATTAGCATTTAAAAAACCTTTGAAATTCAATGAAAAAACCATAGGTTTCAGGGACGTTATAGTTACAAATTAGCATTTAAAAAACCTTTGACATTCACTGAAAAAACCATAGGTTTTAGGGACAGTTATAGTTAGTTGGACATTGCACTCGTACAAAACCCATGAAATTACCCCGTTATAGTTAGTCCAGCTAACTATAACTCGCGCCCGCAATGCACTGCTGATGACGTCACTTATTACATCACTCATGACATGGTCAGTGACATCACTCATGACATCACTGATGACATCTCAAATGACATCACTGATGACATCATCCAGTGACTGTGTGTTTCTGTAAAGTTTAAATATTTTTAATATATATAGGAAAAGACGTATTGAAGAATGAGTGGGTGTGTAAGTGTCTGTATGGATGATTTAGTAGGTGCGTGACTGACTGTATAAGTGAGTGATTTAACGTATCTTACTGAATGCATGGGTTAGTGACTAAACTGGGTGAATGTCTGTATCCGTCTGTCTGTTGCTGTGTAAGTGGCTGCATGTGTTTGTGAATAGCTACATGAGTGTCTATATGAGTTATTGAATGCTTGTCTGAGTATCTGTATGGGTGCCTGAGTGTTTGTGTGGGAGGGGTGTGTGCAACTCTGTGCATAGATGTGTGAGTGGGTGATTCACTGGGTGGATGGTTTCAAGAGTGCATCTGTGATAGACTGTATGGGTGGGTAAGTGTGTGTAAGAGTGTGTTAGTGAGTGAATGTATGTCCCAGTGGTACATGTGTGAGTAACTACATATGTGAAAGGCAGTATATATGTGTGTTGGAGTATATAAATAGCTATAAGCGAGAGTGAGTGATTGTGATAGTGGCTGTATGGATGAGTGTGTGCTTGTATCAGTGATTGTATAAGAGCGTAACAATGTGCTAGTATTTGTATGATTAAGTGAGCTGGTGTGTGTATAACTGTATAGGTGAGTAAATGGCAGTGTGTTTAATTATTTGCATGACTGACTAGGTGTGTGAGTACCTCTATGGATGAGTGGCGGTGTTTGAGTGTCTATATAGGAGTAAGAGTGCATATGATAGTCCTGTACTGAGTGACCGTAAGTATGAGTGACTGTACGGGTGAGTGAGTGTATGTGTGTGTGTAGACCTAAGAATCAGTGAGTGGGTATGTAGTTATTGGTGTTGGAGTGTCTATGGTTTTGCGAATGGCAGTCTGTAATTTAGAGTGGGTGTATCAAAGGTTATATTAGGGTGTGAGGAGGTGCATCAGATTATCATGTGGATGATGTCATCAGTGATGTCATTTGAAATGTCATCAGTGATGTCATCAGTGATGTCACTGACCATGTCATGAGTGATGTAATAAGTGACGTCATCAGCAGTGCATTGCGGGGGCGCGAGTTATAGTTAGCTGGACTAACTATAACGGGGTAATTTCATGGGTTTTGTACGAGTGCAATCTCCAACTAACTATAACTGTCCCTAAAACCTATGGTTTTTTCAGTGAATTTCAAAGGTTTTTTAAATGCTAATTTGTAACTATAACGTCCCTGAAACCTATGGTTTTTTCATTGAATTTCAAAGGTTTTTTAAATGCTAATTTGTAACTATAACATGTCTGAAACCTACGGTTTTTTTAGTGAATTTCAAAGGTTTTGTAAATGACAATTTTTAAAAATTTTAATTGTTATATAAATTTTTTTAATACTGATTTACTACATTTTTAGAAACAATTTTTTTTACATATTTTATTTTTAAATTACATTGTAATTACATTATACATTACATTACAAAAAATACTTTCTCAGAATGAATTACTTTAGTTTAAATACTTTGCACATAGGCAATAGACTTTTAAGTACAGTAGTTACAGTTGTTGCAATGGGCAACACATTTTCAAACACAATGCAACATTCAGCTTAATGTGAATTTCTAGTTAAATGCAATTAGTTACTTTATGGATTACTTGTCTAACCACAGGACTGGATCCTAGATTCAGTCCTGGCACATCTCCTGTAAACAGTTGAGTAAAAGCGTTTTGGTTACAGTCGTGATTTTTAAGGAATATTATTGTACTTTAAAAGTTGACACTTAGAAACTTTTTCTCATAGAATCACCAATGTTATCCTATGGAAGGAAATTCACTTAGAAGGTAAAAACTGTTATCGTTACTTTTTCTTACTCAGTGTTGGATCCTGGATCCAGCACTGGTGCATCTCCTGTAAACAGTTGAAAGAATGCGTTTAAGTCATACAGGCGATTTTTGGGGAATATTTGTAGTTTGTGAAAATCGACACTTTGAAACTTTTCTGCTGAAAAGTAGACAATGGATTCCTATGGAAGAAAATATAAGTTACTGGTAAGTACAGTTAAAATTACTTTTCAGGGTCAGTGCTGGGCTAAAAGATGCAGCACTGGGTTCTCTCCTGATAACAGGTGAGTAAATTGGAATTCGTACTTTGGTTGATTTTAGAGGAATATTATAAAGTTCCAAAACTCCACACTTAGAAGAATTTCCAAGTGAAACCAGTCAATGTTAGCCTATGAAGGAAATTCAAGTTACCGGTAAGTACGGTTAAAATTACTTTTCAGGACGAGTACTGGGCTGAAAGATGCAGCACTGTGCTCTCTCCTGATAACAGGTGAGTAAATCAGAATTCTGATTTCGGCTCATTTTAGAGGAATATTTGTATGTTTCAAAAATCAACACTTAGAAACTTTTTCTGCAAAAAGCAGGCAATGATATCCTATGGAAGGAAATTCAAGTTACTGGTAAGTACGGTTAAAATTACTTTAGAGGATCAGTACTGGGCTGAAAGATGCAGCACTGAGGTCTCTCCTGATAACAGGTGAGTAAATCGGAATTCGTATTTCGGCTGATTTTAGAGGAATATTTTAAAGTTCCAAAACTCCACACTTAGAAGAATTTCCAAGTGAAACCAGTCAATGTTAGCCTATGGAAGGAAATTCAAGTTACTGGTAAGTACGGTTAAAATTACTTTTCAGGGCCAGTACTGGGCTGAAAGATACAGCACTGAGGTCTCTCCTTATAACAGGTGAGTAAATCGGAATTCGTATTTCGGCTGTTTTTAGAGGAATATTTGTATGTTCCAAAAATCAACACTTAGAAACTTTTTCAACAAAAAGCAGGCAATGATATCCTATGGAAGGAAATTCAAGTTACTGGTAAGTACGGTTAAAATTACTTTTCAGGATTAGTACTGGGCTAAAAGATGCAGCACTGAGGTCTCTCCTGATAACAGGTGAGTAAATCGGAATTCGTATTTCGGCTGATTTTAGAGGAATATTTTAAAGTTCCAAAACTCCACACTTAGAAGAATTTCCAAGTGAAACCAGTCAATGTTAGCCTATGAAGGAAATTCAAGTTACCGGTAAGTACGGTTAAAATTACTTTTCAGGACCAGTACTGGGCTGAAAGATGCAGCACTGAGGTCTCTCCTGATAACAGGTGAGTAAATCGGAATTCGTATTTCGGCTGATTTTAGAGGAATATTTTAAAGTTCCAAAACTCCACACTTACAAGAATTTCCAAGTGAAACCAGTCAATGTTAGCCTATGGAAGGAAATTCAAGTTACTGGTAAGTACGGTTAAAATTACTTTTCAGGACCAGTACTGGGCTGAAAGATACAGCACTGAGGTCTCTCCTGATAACAGGTGAGTAAATCGGAATTCGTATTTCAGATGATTTTAGAAGAATATTTGCACAATGGTGAAGGGAGGGTGCGGGGCCTGAGGTGACATCTGTGCAAACGCGCCCCGTGGCGCGTTTTAAGTTGGGGGATTAAGTCCCCTTGAATCCTGAGGGTCCCTAGGGGCCAACTAGCCCACCAGGAACCTCCAATATGCGCCAGGGGCTGCGTTGCAGAGACGTGTAGAGAGGCCACACCCCTTTTACACCTCTCTGCAACGCAGCTCTGTGGCGCTTTCTGGATGTACCTGTTGGGCTAGTTGGCCCCAGGGACCCTCTGCATTGAAGGGGATTTAATTCCCCATCTTAAAACGCGCCACGGGGCCTGTTTGCACACATGTCACCTGAAGCCCCGCCCCCTCCTTCACCACTGTGCAACCGCGCCCCGTGGCGCGTTTTAAGTTGGGGGATTAAGTCCCCTTGAATCCTGAGGGTCCCCGGAGTCCAACTAGCCCACCATATACCTCCAAAAGCGCCACAGAGCTGCGTTGCAGAGAGGTGTAAAAAGGGGTGTGGCCTCTCTACACCCTCTCTGCAACGCAGCCCCTGGCGCATACTGGAGGTTCCTGGTGGGCTAGTTGGCCCCCAGGGACCCCCAGTATTCAAGGGAGTCGTTCCCCCTCTGCAAACGCGCCAGGGCGCGTTTGCAGAGTGGTGAAGGAAGGGGGCGGGGCCTGCGGGCCCGATCGTTTTTAAATTATTTTTTTTTTTTGTCCCCTGAAGGGGGGCTGTGTGGCCCCCCTTCCTTTTTCCTGTTTTTATGCCCTGGGGACCCCATCCCCCAGGGCCTTACTCCCTTTTTTAATTTTTAATTTAAAAAAAAACGGGAAAGGGGCCGCGTGGCCCCCCTTCCTGGGCCTGTATTGGCCCCGGGGACCCCATCCCCGGGGCATGGCCTCGTTTTTATTTATATTCTTTGGAGGGGGCTGCGTGGCCCCCTCCTCTGGCTATTTAAGGCCCCGGGGACCCCATCCCCCGGGGCCGGCCATTCCGTTTTTATTTTTATTTTTTATTTTTTTTTTTTGGGGAGGGGGGCTGCGTGGCCCCCTCCCGAGCCACTACTTGCCCCGGGGACCCCATCCCCGGGGCTGGCCCTCTCCGTTGGGGACTGTGGGGGTCCCCAATCCCCCACAGTCCCGCCGGCTCCCACGTCCCTTGGGAGCCGGCATTGCTTTTCCACATGGGGAGCTGCTAAGATGCAGCTCCCCATGTGGAAAAGCAATGTGCTTGGATATTGGAAGAGAGGCAGGTTTCCTGCTCTCTCTTCCAATATCCAAAGCAGTTTGCTATGGCAGAACGGGAGCCGCAAGGCTCCGTCCTGCCATAGCAAACTACAGTGTCCCGAGGGTAGGCACCCGGGACACTGCAGGAGCCGGCCCTGGGGGTGGTGGTCCCCAGGGCCATCAAGGGCTCCAGGAGGGGGCCGCGCGGCCCCCTCCCATTCAGTTCAAAGCCCGGGGAGGTGGTGGTCCCCGGGGCTCTGGGAGTCCGTTACGGACCCCCATATTTAAATGTTTAGTGCCCCGGGGAGGTGGCGGTCCCGGGGCGTGTGGGGGGCTGGAGCCGCCCCCACACAGGTTTTGTAATTAATTATAAAAAGCCCGGGGAGGTGGTGGTCCCCGGGGCTGCGGGAGGCTCAGAGCCCTCCCGCACCATTATTAAAAAAGCCCCGGGGGTGGCGGTCCCCGGGGCTTAGGGGGCCCTTGAGGCCCCCAAACTTTAAATTATCCCCCCCACCATGCCCCCGGGACT
Organism: Calotriton arnoldi; assembly: GCA_963921515.1. NCBI lineage: Eukaryota > Metazoa > Chordata > Amphibia > Caudata > Salamandridae > Calotriton > Calotriton arnoldi. The sequence continues at coordinate 681 of CAWUFW010011581.1, read as the reverse complement.
TGGGCCACCCGGGGGCCAATTAACATCGAGTGCGGGAGACCGCGCTTCGATTTATTTTTTCGGCAGGATTCGCGCACCCTGAGCGCATCCTGCCGATTTTTAAAAATAATTTTTTTTTTTTTGCCCAGGGGGTCCTTGTGGGACCCCTGAGCAAACCTAGGGGGTCAGGGTGTTTCTACCCTGCCCTCTTTGTGCGCTTTGCGCACTTGTTTCTGTCCCTCGGTTCTACCGAGGGACAAAATGGCTGCCAACATTTCCTGAATCGGAATGTTGACAGCCAATTAACATGCAGCTCGTGATCGGGACGGTGCGCGCAGGGTGCGCTGAGGGTACGCGGACCCTACTCGGCCATAGATATCACTAACTTTTTACTTTTCATTTTCTCAGCAACTACTGAACGGATTTACACCATTTAACAAAAGGGTTCTTTCTGAACCAAGAACTACCTGTTTGCCAAATTTGGTGTAATTCTGTTCAGCAGTTCGAGCTGTAGCCGTGTCTAAAGTTTCCTATGGAAAAATGCATGGGGAAAACGCGTTTTTGGGACCCCCCTTTTTCTCGGCCCCCGCTTGACGAATCCCCCGAGACTTTCAGGGTAGGAGCGGACCGGAGCGGGCCACAAAGTGTGAAAATTTCGCGAAGATACCTCAACCGGCAAGAGAGTTATCTCAAATAGAATGT